>CM056193.1:184869025-186069025 GCA_029692085.1 Gymnothorax javanicus
ATCATACAATTAAATTGGTTAGCATTTTCAGATGGTTTCATTTGTATTCGTTATTATGACGGATTATTTCTTCAGACCAACAACACAAAAAGCGTAAAAAACTAGCTCTGATACTGGGCAGCTTACAAAATGGTGATTTTTTGTTCTGTGCAGACATCCCGCATCAGTCAGCAGATCATCGCATACAGATGGCAGTAGCAGGAGTAGCTCTGTGGATTTGACAGTAATCATCACCAATGTCCTGGCAACGCCGCCTCAGTGGGAGCAGGCGGAGTACTGGGTCACTATCCCCGAAAACACCATCCGGGACACAAAGATAGTGGTGAGTGCGCCCTCTCAATACACTCTGGCTATATACCGACCATCAACACATTCTGATTTGTACGCCCTCAGAAATCCCCCTGCTTATATCTATTGGGCAGAGGTGACTTTGTCATTCTGGTGTCAGAAGTAAAAAATTCACATTCATTTCAGCCATAGACATTTTAAAAATTGAAGTACTTGTTATTTTCAGCCTGCTAGCAGTGTCGAGATTTTTGAATTGTATCCCCAAGTGCCGTCTTGTAATACTGGCACCCTTTGTAAATAGCAACAAACAAAAGTGGCTCTTAATGAATGCCAAAATTGTTTATCTTCTTGATATTTAATTCAAAAATGTAAAAAAATATAACATTGAATTTGAATATAATGCTTGAGCGACAATAATATGAAACAAATATTTTTCTCAAGTTGAAAAAAGTGTCATAATTGTTGGAACCTCATCATTTAATGCTTCTTGTTTCCCTTCGTTAGAAAAATAACCAAGTCTTTTTCCGTTATTGTGTAATGAGGTTCAGAAACACATGGCAAGGGTTCCTGGGAGAATCTCTCCCTATCCTTCAAATTCATAGGTCCACATTGATTGACTCTCCTCCCCAGCTCATCCCATAGGTCTCCTACTGGGTTAAGGTCAAGGACCTGGGATAGCCATGGCGGAACTTTGATTCTGTGACCAGTTAACCATTATTTGTGCTGATTTTGATGCTTGCTTTGTCCTGTTGGATAGCCCATCCATGGCCCAGTTAACGCTCTCTGGCAGAGGCAGTAGAGTTTTCATTCAGTTGATGGAATTCATGCCATGAATCATAACAAGCTCTCTAGGGCCTTAGGAAGAAAAAAAAGGCCCACAAAATCAAAGATCCACTGCCATAATTAACAGTAGGGATGAGGTTCTTTACGGGATGCTATTTTTGTTTTTGTCAAACTTGTCTCTGGTGTTTTTTTGCCAAAGTGCTCTATTTTGGTCTCATCAATCCTACTGAAAGTTCTAGTATCATTTGGGAAACGATAGGTAAATGAGTTTTCATCTATGAAAACTAGCCAACAAGCCATGATATCACCACCTCAGTGCTCTATTAGGGTCTCCTGCCAGACCGTTAGCCCTGAAAAGGAGGTTTCATGTGTAGATATTCTATATGCCCAGCAAATGCTGGTATTCCCTGCACCGGAGCATATCAAACTCCATTTTGATGCAAGGTAGTCAATAAAGGTCACCTAAAGACTGGAAAGTTGCCATCTTAGGGGCGAGGATAGGAGGCGTGTCCGTTTCTTCTCGCATAATTTTTTTATCTTTTACCAATGGATGTACTCAATGCGCGCATGCCTAATAACCTCGCGTCTCCTTTACTGTGTTTAAGCGCTCAGCGCTCGCCTTTTTAAGACGAAATGCTGTCAAACCAACGTTTCAATGGCATTCCTTTTCTTGTTGCTTTTAAAAATGGAGCGTGTCTTTTTGCATCTTGTGTTTTTCACAAGCAAGCAAGTCTCCTGTGTGAACAGCACTGCAGGTGCCAGTGACTAAATTCCTGGGGCAGTGCATTGAAGATCTTTAGTGGCACTTAAAAGAATTGGATCCTCCTCAGGGTGCATACTGAACAGATCTACTATAGCATGATCAAGTCATCCAAAGTTTTACCACTCCACACCTCTCTCCTATACATATTTACACTTCCCTCACATCCACTGTCATCGCTAATATTTTGCTCCCTATTCGTATCATAAATAAACCAACAAAAACTCCCAGCGTTCAGAGACTCACATCCCACCAATTCATCAAAAAACTCGGGCACAAAGAGCGATATTATACAAGTCTCTTGTCATCGCCCCGCGTCAGCATGTTTAGTTAAGGTTCGCAAATATTGTACAGGCCCTTGTGCATTTGTCCCACATTTGCATCGGAACATCTCTTGCATGGCGGAAGCCATTCTCTGAATAATGCTGTGCGGATCATTGCAAGGGTTTGATTTTCTCTCAACATTTCATGGGACGGCCTCAGAAAGCGCTCACTGCCGGCAAATTGCCCATTGTTGGGGATAGGCTTACGGTGTTAATTAATTATCCAAGGGCAGAGCGGAATTGCTTTTTTGTGGTGTTGTTTGTTGCCTTTTTGGTTGCCGACCTGTTTGCTGTGCATAAAGGCTCCTATTTCCACACTCTAGGAGTCGCGAGAGAGGGGGTGGCAGCATCGTGAAAATGTAATTTAAATGCTGTGTTTTGAAGTGAAGATGAGAAAAAAAAAAAAAAAAAAAGAAAAGCAGATAAAATGATAGCCTGGGATGGAGCCTCACAATAGGCTCTTATTGGCCTGGACAGTGCATCAGAAAGATGCCTAATTGCTGTATTCATGTCCTGACAGCTTTCATCTTCAACAGCTCTGGTAGATGCTCTTCCGAAGATAATGAACGGCGGGCTCTATTCATACTTACGACCGTCAAAACCACCATACATCCGCCCGCTCTCTTGTGAGCTCCTTTCAAACGCCGCCAAACGCTGGCCTGGAGGTGTAATTACCAAGGTAGACTGTTGTTTAAATTTAGCTGCACTAATATCATCTGCTAATAACACCGTGTAGCATGCTAAGATGCAGATGCGTGGAAATCTGCATATCAATGAGATGCTTCGGGGCGCCGATCAGCTCTCAGTGGTAATTCAGCGAGATGCGACTATGGTTTCACCTTCACAATCGTGTGAATCTCCATCCTGTCCTGTCTGTTCTTAGTCAAGGGAATCTTTTGTTGAGCATGAGTTTGTTTGCAAACTGAGAAGAATTAGGTGAACACTGTAGCTTGATGAAGGACAAATATCTTTTCTGCTAAGACCTCAGAAAGCTTCCACCCAAGCTCCTGGTTGCCAGCTGTGGTTCTTTGGATTTGATCAGTATCATGTCCGGAACACCACAATGCCACATGAATTATTCTACACTGCAGAACAGCTTCTCCAAAATCTCCCAAAAATGCACCCAATGCAAAAATGGGAAAGGGAAATTTAGGCCCGTCTTTCTCAATGTTGTATGTGTCGTATTTGTTGGTCATTATCTCATCACTACAGTACTCTTAATAGATGTTGGGACACCGGGATTCTTGTCCTTGAAGACGCATGCGACTACCTACCGCATTTAATCTCAGTCATTGCAGTCCAGAGGACTGTTCTGCCTGTGCTGATTTAAGCCGCTTTCACTGGACACGAAAGCGAATTTTTGCACGACAGATTACATTCAAAGTCAATGCAAAAGCGAATACACGCGTTTTGCGTATTCGCGTCTTTGCATTGACTTTTGAATGTAATCTGTCGTCTTAAAATTTGTTTCGTCGTGGAAAACAGCTTACACACTTACTTCAAGACAATTCTGTTGCTAATGCTGCACTGTAAACATAATCATTCAATAATAATGCTGCAGTTCTGCTGGTTATACCAAAGTGATACTGATATATTGAGAAGGGGAATTCTATGACCCTGCCGACAAAAGTGGAAGATTTTGAGAGGTGAGATGTTGGACATCTTCTTGCACATTCTCTTTTCAAATTGGGGGTCGCTCTGGGTGCTTCACGTATTTTTGCGTAAATCTCTCTCTGTTTTCTTCATCCTCCAAATATTTCCAGCTGTTTCAGCTGAACAACAAAGAACTTGCACGTGAACAATTACAGATTCTTCTTCTCAAAGCACTGTATTTGCTCCCAAGTGGGATGTAACTCCAGCAACTGACTGTTAAAATCTGTTCTGTGAATTGGGAGTCTTCAGAGTAATTCATCCTTAGAACTCTAAATACAAATTAGGCTTGTTAAATAGTGTAGTGCATTCATTAGTAAAACTGTGCTGCCTTGTATTCAGTTCTTTTTGCCCCCTCCTATCTATCTATTTATCTATCTATCTGTCTGTCTGTCTGTCTGCCTGTCTATCATCTGTCTGCCCATCTATCTATCTATCTTCATTACAATACAAAATACCAGTGATCTCATTGTGGAATTATCTTGAGGACTGTTGATTAATAGATTTGGATGCTGTAATTGTAACCTTGAGGAAGTAATTAGGGGCTCCATGGTCTTCTCCACGCATCAGATAATAGGAATATAATTTTCATCTAGTTGCAGAAGTTGCCTCCCTGATATAAATCAGTGTATGAAATTGTTCGGTTGGATGTAGGAGGAGCTGGCAAAGTTTGTATTTCTCGACCGATAATAGAAATGAATTATTTAAATTGACTCATGCTGTTATGAATATTTAACAGTCTTGAAGCAATAAAAGGACAAGTTTTTAAAGTACAGATTCCAAGCAGTGGTGCAGTTAACCCCAGTTGGATGGGTGTCTAGGGTCTGGTATTATTCCTGTTTCAGTGGCCGGGAGGGTGTGTCTTCCACTGAATTGGAAACTAGCATCAGGAGCTTTTTAGGTGATGAAGCGTTTTACAGTATTTTACCCCCAAATTTTACATTTTATTAACCATCTAATCAACTGTTAATAAACGTGTCAGCTAAATGTCTGTAAAAGGTACATTAAAATGCAATGCATTCTATGGAATGCATCCCAAACCATTTGAGTGCTGCCTTCTACATCTGTGATATTAAAAATGACAATGATGACACACTAGAACAAAGGCATAGCCCCAGTAGATGTCAAATTGGCTGTACTATTTCCCAACCCTTACAAATGACAACGGCTTACATTTTATCCATGCCTGGATTGATCTCAGCCTCTACTCGGTGTGGAAATCTGATGAACAGCAGAGCCTCTTTTCTGCTGTAGAGGCTGAGTCTTGATACCCAGTCATATGAGATGATGATTGCTGAGCTCTAAGTCTTTCCTCTCTGAAATTCACTTCCTGCATACAGTCTAATTTATGTTGGGATAACTTGTAGTCATACTGCAGTAAATGAGTTCAACGGGCTTTCTTGTCATTGATCTTTATGTTTGTACGCTCATTAGTCAAAAGGCCAGTTTAACAAACATAGCATAAGTTTGGACTAAATTTGTCTGACCTAGGCCATAAAAGTATGGTTTAGGCCATAAAACTAATTTTGGTAATTCAATGGCAAATTCTTCATAGACCTTCCTCTTGATCCTTATGGACAATTTTTCAACATTGTATGTAGGTTGTACAGTGATATTACAACATTGTCCTAATACAGTACTATTACTGTACTCTTTTCTTATGAATTTGTGTCTGTGTGGAGTCCTGAAACAGTCCAGCCCCTGAGCTGGGTGCTGATCACTGGTGTAGAAGGAACTTTTTCCGCTCCAGCGGAGAGGTTTTGCGGAGGGCAAGGTGAGGAAGTGGGTCAGCCGTGTTTCGATTCAGCTGAACATATTGACATATAAAGCAGGAAGCAATAAGCTTTTAAGGTGCATGTTGCGATGGCCGTGACTGCCCATCCTTCCTCGTTGTGGCTGGTGACCTTGACAGCGGAGGATGGCATCAGTTACACCTGAGTGAGCGACTTACATGATGGCCCAGGCTGTCTCGCTCCCCCACTTAACTGCGACCGCTGCAAGTCCCTCGAGCAAGCTGGCTGCCCCTGGGTCGAGGGGAGAGAGTGACTGAACCCACTCTTTCAAGTTTATTATTAGTCATTTCAGGTGCAGGAAATTGCCCTGGACCATGAAGAAACACACTAATATTCAGCCAGGGAATCAGCATACTTTGAGCTCCCGGTTTGAACTTTTTTATGTGAAGGTACCACGACTCAGCGAATGAGAGCGATATATATATACATGGCGAGCACTTTATTAGGAACACCTGCACACCTACTTATTCATAAAGATGTTTTCATCCAAAATTTTGTCCAATCCCCAAATCATGTGGCAGTATTGCAGTGCATAATGTCATACAGGAACAGGTTTGGAGCTTATGTTAATGTTCACATCAAACATTAGAAAGGAGAAAAATGTGATCTCAGAGACTGTGACCCTGGCATGTTTGTTGGTGCTGTGTTGAGTATAACTTCTGATCTCCAGAGATTTTGACGCATCAGTCTCTACAATTTTCACAGAATGGTGCAAAAAATTAAAAACATCCACTGAGCAGCTGCCCTGTTGACGAGAGAAGTCAGAGGAGAATTGTCTGATTCGTTTCCACTGACTGAAAGGCTATGGTAACTTAAATAGCCACTCTCTAACTGCAAGGAAAAGAAAAGCATCTCAGAATTCAGAACATATTGAACCTTGAGGTGGATGGGCTACAATAGTCCATGTTGGGTTTCGCTCCTCTCAGCCAATAACAATTACAGAAAGCTGTGACGGCAGGGTCACAAACACTGAACAGTTGAAGATTGCAAATATGTAGGCTGGTCTGATAAAACTCAATTTTTGCTACTTAATGCGCATCATGTCAACATCATGCATCCATGGACCCCACCTGCCTTCTGTCAACAGTTTAGGCAGATGTTGGTGGTGTCATAGTGTGGAGACTGTTCTGTTGGCGCACCTTCGTCATCATTTGATTGCCTCGGCCTATCAGAGTATTGCTGCTTTACATCCTTATATGGCAACAATTTATCCATCTTATAATGGCTATTTCTAGCTTGACAATGCACCATGCCAAGCAAAGCGTTGTCTCCGACTAGTCTCGTGGTCAGCCAATGGGGTCAGTGTATTTCAATGGCCGTCCTCATCACCTGATCTGAATCCAACAGAGCACTTTTGGAAAGTGGTTGAATAGATTCTAAGCATGGACATGCAGCTGACAAATCTGCAAAAACACTGTACTGTTCTGCTTTCCATCTCAGATGACAGAGAAGTTGGCAGTGCTTTTGGACAGTGTTGATGTAAGGCTTCGGCTTTACCTAGTAAAGCTGTAACTTGTATCAATGGATGCAGAGGCAAATGCTGTGGTTTACCGAGGTATTTTTGAGCCCATGTCGTGATATCCATGACAGTTGCATCATTTAATTATATTACCCACTGTAGAGAGTGAAATGCCCAAAATGCACAAAATCCTACCAATTTATCTTTGGGGAATGTTATTTTCAAAATGATGGATTATATTATGTGTTGGCAAATTTGCGAGGGTTGACCTATCCTTGCTCTTGAGGGACTAGGCCTCTTTTGGAGTCTTATTTTATATTAACAACACAATTAGCTCCCCTGTTAAACATAGCTTGTTTTGTATCACCTTAGTATTGCAGTTTATCACATTATTATTAGTATTTGGACTCTGCTGCATCATCAAAAGTGCATATTTTCAAGTTAAAGCATTAAATTACATGTTGTAATAGCGCTTTAAATATCATAGAGCGAGGACATTTCAGATCATTCTTTCTTATTTGCATTTTTTTTAGAAGTGAGGTACATACATATATTTAGCTCCATAAAGTAATGAGCGCATCCTTATTTAGTATCAGGTGGTGAAATGGAAGTGACTAAGGTGCGATTAATCACAGGCTCACAAAAATGGCAACACTGTAATTCTGAGAACATGGCTGTCCTGGGTGCAGTTTCTGGGGGCCCCAGAGGCGAATCTCACCTTTGGAGAACTGGCTGCACAAACCTTTTATAGCTTTTCTAATTGAGTGCCTATTTGTTTCCGTACTGTGTACGTCACATCGAAAAACTTCTGTCTTACACCCCCACGCACACACAAAACTTCGGTGCTTATTTGTCAAACTATGCCCCTGATAGTTGCCCATCATTGAGCTAACATTTTACTAGTATGTTGGCAGTTCAGAAGAGCTTCCGTTGTCCATTTACAATACTGCAGTTCTGGGGTTTTTTTTGGGGGGGGATTTGGCCTAGAATAAAAGAACGGGTGTCTGATCATTTGTTCAGTGGAACCCTGACAGCCCCTCAGTCTGGTTCACCAGATTGGGAGAGATCTCTGACACCTGCTGAGCTTCAGACTACAGGATGCCACCTTTTTCCCTGCCGGAGGAGGGTTACCTCACCGGCCGCAGGAGGTTCTCATGCCTTAGAATCTAACGAGATAGTGATGCGAGGTTGTGTCTGTGGCTGGATGTGTGCCTCAGTAATATTCTTCCCCTCCTTATCTGTCTCTTCCTGTCGCATTAGTTCCACTTCACCATGGGCTCCCATGCATGCAAAAGAGCGAAGTGGAGAAAATCACTTGGAGGAGCCGTTTGGTTTTTATTGGCCCTGATAAGGACAGAGTCCAGAGAGGATTTCAACTCAATAACTGTCAATAGCTGTTCAATTGGAAACAAGATGGATTATGCACTGCTATGTTTCTGATGTATTCAAAATGTGAAGTCAGCAATGATGTGATTGGCAATTGTGCTGATTTTTAATGCCCTTTCACAAATAATACTAATTATTTTGAATAGGGTTTGGTCAAAGTTGTAGATCAGTTGGACCATTGCCTTTTTGCAGTCCTCTTGCAAAGAATATTCAAGCTTTCATGTCATATAGCTGTAAGTAGCTCTCATATTCACATACATTGGAGTAGAATCATATGCATGCACATGCACACTGACATGGGCAGCTACGCATGCTAAAATGCTGTCGCCCACGGGCCACATTATTATGTACAGAAACGCATACACTCGAGTAAATGCTCAATCAAATACACACACTTGCGCACACACGTACACCTCACACACATATGCAAACACATAAGCACATAGATGGGTGTGAACATTGAGGAATGTGAGAAGGGTTTTGGGGCAAAACGATATATTTCCCAAAAACCACTTTTGATAAAATGAACGTTTTTATCTTTTCCTTCCTTCCTTTATCACATTTTGTTTTACTGAGCTAATTTGTGTGTGCTAAAAATGAACACAATAAAACAACACATGATTGAGGAAGATAAAATGTAAATTTTAAACTAGTTTTTGGGATATGTCTCATTTTGCCCCAAAATCCTTCATATTTGATCTATATCCAAGCATGCACATCCCTGACTCCTGAGTTGTAATTTACTTTATCTCCATAGTAATGGCGTAACGCTTGCCTCTTGCAGACCATAAAGGCGACTTCGCCCCTCGGCGACCCGAGGGTTACTTACAACCTGGAGGAAGGGCAGGTCCCAGAGACCAACATGCCGGTGCGGTTCTACATTAAACCCAACCGGGCCGATGGTTCTGCGTCCATCCTGGTCGCTGAGCCTCTGGACTTTGAGGCCACGCGTTTCTTCACGCTGCGCGTTCGCGTTCAGAATGTAGCTGCCGTCCCATTGGCTTCATTTACCACAGTCTACGTCAACCTTACAGGTGAGGGTTTACTCGTAACTCCTTGTTCTTTAACCCCTGTTTAGGCTGTGGCCAGCTCACCTCAGTCATTGCTGTCACCTGAACGCAGGGAACTTCAACCTGAAATGGCTACATTGAAACCAGTCGTTCTATACTGCCCTACAAAGGCTAAGGGTAATAACTACGGAAGAATTTAAGTAGTAAAAAATGGCTCCAGGGTTTGTTTGCTGTCCCAACAAATGAATAGTTAGCACATCTATGATAGATTATGGCTCACTGACTTGCCATGGTATAATTTCTATCCAAATCAATCCTAACCTCCAAACTTTATAAAATTACAAGACTAAAAAATTCTTATTTTACCCAATATGGAGTTACTGCACTTTGTAGGGCAGGATAGTAGTGTAAAATCTGAAGTCTAAGTTATACCTGGCAAATTATTCTGTTATTACATTTTACATTTACATACTGCATTTTCTGTTTGAGTTCACAGCATGAAATTGCACGTGGTGTCAAATATATACTTGAAGATGGAGACAAAAATATTGTATGAAGAATTTATTCTACTAATGTAAACAGGAATTTTCTTGCTGTAGTTTGACTGATCTGAAAGGCTTAGTTTTGAGCTCTGTATTAGCACAGACATTGACTTTTCTCCAAAGCTGTGTTCGTGTGTTCCTAACGTTAGAGAGACTACACTGGCCCTCCTCGGGGGCCGGGTTATGCGTTCAGTGAGGGGTTTGAGGAACTGCATGGAGCTTTACACCAAGGAGAGCAGCACTTGAAAATGCATTATCATTAATTAAGAGGAAAATGGAAATTGAAATGTTATGAAACAGAAGACCAAAGGCTCCAGATGCTCGTTACCAAATCAGTGCACTACAAAGACCATTGAACAGTGTGGTGCAACTTGCTCTCATGACACATTTCCATGCAAATTTGGGGGAATGCAAAATCAATCTAAAACGTTACTTAATTTCCATGTCTGCAAAAAAAAATTCATAATGAATGAAATGAAAACGTTTTGTTATTTGAACTTTATAAGGCATCATCATTATTCCTTAAAATTCTCAAGACCTTCATTTAATACATTTGTTTTCTGTGTCTTTCTTTTGCTAATATTGCTAAAACTCCTGCAGATGTGAATGACAACGTGCCGTTCTTCCTGTCCTCCACCTACGAGGCCACAGTGCCTGAGGGGGCGGAAATCGGGACGTCGGTAGCCCAGGTGTCCGCCACGGACCTGGACTCAGGCCTCCATGGCATGGTGAGGGCTCCAGTCTCTTCTTCAGCTTGAGAAGCAAAGGTGGGAAATCTGGACTCAGGGAGTAAAAATCTTGCCTGGTACTTTGTTGCAGTAGCCTGGATTTTCTTATCAGCACGGTTCTTCAGTCAGCTATGAAAGGTCCCCCATCATGCCACCAGGTGCAAAGCTAATTAGCCATTATGAGCCAGTTCAAAATCTCCCCTTCCTGACATCACAAGGGGGAGTGACCACCCAGAATAATGAAATCTGATTGACTGCTTGGCTGAAGTTGATCAGTTCTTCTTAGCTCTGGTTGGTTACTTCCCCATGTGATGTCAAGAGGGGAAAGGTTTTGAAATGGCTTGTAATAACTATTTGGCTGTCCACCTGGTGACATAATAGGGGACCTTGAAGATTAATGGTGAAGTCAGCTAGATGAGCCAATGAATGGAGAAAAGCAAGGCAGGAGTTCTGCTCTCTGGCATTTGGATGGCCCACCCCAGCTGAAAGGTGTCTTAATACATCCTGAGATGCTCCCAGGAGGCAAAGCTGTGACTAATACTTTACTCAGTACAGCTGCAGTGCGTCTGAGGCTAAAGTAGACAAATACTGCCAGACTGAGAAACCGTTTAAACAAAAGAGCACTGGCTCAAATTTACACCCCTCAGAAGTGAAAGGTAAAGCAGAGTCTAGATAGCAAGCACCTTTGGTCTGGATCCACACCACATCCCTCACATCCCAACTGAGAATCAGCGCAAATTTGCTTGCTCGGTGGAAGGATGTGAGAGTCTTGGTGACGCTTAATCCAAAAAAAAAAAAAAAAAAAATCCTTTTTTGTTGATAAGATGAATCAATTAGAAATTGCTTTTCTGTTCACATTTTCAATATAAACAAAAACTCGTTCATTGAATGATACCTTCTATGTGCCACATCCAGTGACCATCTGAAAATGTTGTTTATTTTTTGACAATTCAGGTAGAGCCTCCATTGTTAATAGTGCTTATTGTCTCTTTTCCATTTTTGACACCAGATCAGCTACATCATTCTAAAGGACGAGAGCGGAGATTCCCAGTTCTTTAGCATTAACTCCTACACGGGGGTAATCCACACTCGCGCCACCTTCGACCGAGAACAGAAAGGCTCCTATCTGATCGAGATACAGTCTCAGGATGGCTCAGAGTCTGCCCGGCCTGGCCAGCAGGGGCAGCGCAACACAGGTGCACATGAATGCAGTGTGAAATAATCAACGGCTGATTTAATTGTTTTACTGAAAATTTCCATGTCAAAACTTAGGCCCAGTCCACACGTACGCATGCATTTTTTAAAACAGGGTTTGTCCTTCTTTGTTCTCCAAATAATCCCCGTCCACACAAAAACGCAACACCGCAATTAAAGCGCTGTCAAGAGCATGTCAGACCAACAGCTGGCGACGATATTATTTAACGTCAGACCATGCAGGCCAATGACAAGCCTCAAAAATTCCCTATAAAATGCGCATACTCTTGTTTTTCGAAAGCAGTTTGCATGCGTATGAAATACTGAAATGCATAGAAAATGTTACGTTTTAAAAAATACCCATGTACGTGTGGACAGGGCCTTAATCTTACTCACTTATTCAGTACACCTGCAGATTAATGAAGAAGGTCTGCTCTTTCAAACAATGAATCATGTGCAGACATGGTGAAGCAGTTTAATATTTGGTTTGCCTAAGCATTAGAAAGGGTGAGATTTTAAGTTTACTCCAGGGGCTTATGCAGACCCAGATCTCAATCTAAATAAGCACCTTTGGGATGAGGTGATGAGGGAAGTTTGCAGATTTAATGTGTGACAAATGAATATATAAAAACTATGCATACAAAAAATGCCAAAGGAAAAATTCCTTAAGGACGTGAATTTCTCAGAAATGTCTTAATATGGAATGGTACAGTGGTGGCCAGTCTGGTTTTAGGTGCAGGCCACAAGTGCTTTGTTGTGCCTTGTTCTGCAGGCCAGGTGATCTGAAATTGTGGACCTCCCACACACGCACAACCGCCTCATGCTAACAGTGCCTTAATATACCACTGTGTCCATAAAATTTTAGACATTGGGAAAGTTACTGTTGTTTTACCTCTCTCCCGCAGCATTTTGAGGTTGCAATTAAATAATGGCCAGGTGTGCATTATTCCTTTATTTGATTTACAAGCAAGCAAATGAAAGGTCAAGAGTCAAGTATGGCATTTACATTTGGAATTTGTTGCTTTTAACTCTCAATATGATGTTGAATAAGCCCTCATTGCCTCTGAAGCAAACCGTCATTCAGCTAACAAACGGATCTTGACGCAATGCCATCTGAGTGATGAGTGTTCACGGGCATTCGGCCTAGGATTGCACCACTGCCCTATACACACAGAAATTCCTTCAGATTTCTTGAATCTTTTAATCATCTTATGCACTATAGAAGGTGAACTAGCCAAACCCCCTTGTATCATTCTTTGAAGGACATTGGGGCTGGGGCTGAGGCCTTTCCTGGATGCTGCATTTCTATCAAATCATGGTTACAATCACATGCTGAAATCAGCCGTTTCAAATCACATCATAAAAATATTTGTACTTCATCACATGTCCAAAATTGCCCCATCCAAACTTTTTTTGGAATGTGTTACAGGCCTGAATGGCATGAATGGATGCATATTTACCAATGAAATGAAGTTTACCAGGTTGGCCATCACTGTGTTCTTACCTTGTTAAAACCAAGCTGTGAGAAACTGTGTCTGTTCTGGAGAAAAACAGCCCTG
Organism: Gymnothorax javanicus; assembly: GCA_029692085.1. Classification (NCBI taxonomy): domain Eukaryota; kingdom Metazoa; phylum Chordata; class Actinopteri; order Anguilliformes; family Muraenidae; genus Gymnothorax; species Gymnothorax javanicus. The sequence continues at coordinate 184,882,501 of CM056193.1, forward strand.
TCGAGTATTGGGCAGGTGTGCCTGTGTGTCCAGGTGTACAGGTGTGTCTGGGGTTGTATATTTGACTAAGCGGGTAACACTAGCACAGTTAGCGACAGTCAAACGACACAGTCAGACTTAAAACAACTTGATACTACGGTTTCCTGCCTTGTATATTGCAGACACAGCCTACGTGCGGATCTTCATCACAGATGTCAATGACAACGCGCCCGCCTTCTCCCAGCCTGTGTACGAGATTAGTGTGGAGGAAGACAAGGAAGTGGGCTTTGTCATCATTACAGTGACGGCCAATGATGAAGATGAAGGTAATGGGACCTGAGGGTCGCCTGAGACTCCTGGAGCAAGTAGGCCCACTGTCAAAGCCTGTCAAATTGCTAGCTTAACACTATCAACCACTTGTATCAAAGACACTGATCTGAAGCCCTCTCAAACATGGCATAGTGACACGAATAAGCCATTCCGCCAAACTAAGCTTGCTATTTTTCTACCACTTATAATAATAATAATAATAATAATAACAAGATGACAGTGCTATCCCTATCCCCTGCCACGATCAAGGGCCATATCTCAGTAAAAAAAAATGTTTTGACATCCATTATCAAACTCAATGTACAGATCATAAGTAGCTTATGAAGCAAACAAAATTTCACGCATCTAGGTATAATAGCTTCAGAGAAATCTTGGATGGATGCACACACGAACGGACAGACGGACGGTCCCAAATCCAACATTCGCCGTTGCGCTTCGCGGCGGGGGATAATATTAATACAGTAATAATAATAATAATAATAATAATAATAACTGGCTGGTTTCAAGCATGCAGCACAAAAATACTTCCTCATATTTGTGGGACATTTACCTTTTCTTCAAATGCATCCTCTCTCTGTGTTCTTTAGTTTTGCAATCAGAATTTAACCAAAGTAATGCTGCGTCGTTCACTTTGTCTCTTTTAAGTATTTAAAAGCTTCAGTCAAAGCCATCCTTTTCATGCAACTTTTCTTTTATCTTTTGTATGGAGAAATAATATTATGGCCCCTCTTTGATCTCTTTCTTGAACCTCTGTGTTTTTCATCTAGTATGGTCTCCAGAACTGCGCATTATACATGACAATGAGGAAAAGTATTATTTAAGATGAGTGTGACTTCCTTGGATTCGTACTCAATACTTTTGGCTGTGTGGTATATATCCCAGAATTCTGTTGGCCTCTTTAGCTGCCATCCTGCAGTTATGAGATCCCTTCAACTAACTTCACACTTTGTGTTATGTCCTGAAACCAGTTCCAAATCCACACTGAAATGAGTAAAGTTTATATTCTCCTTATTTAATACTTGAATGCCTCTGTTAAGCCCAAATATAATCATAAGCCGTGATCTGATGAAATATCATGGTGGGTAAGAATCCAAAAGGCCTGTCAGGCATGGCCTTACCTCATAAAAATCATATTGGCTATCCTTAACAATGTTAATCTATTAAATTACTTAAAATTGATCAATGATAGATTCCAGTATTTTAAACGTACTGTGAGTTTAAATGACAGACTTGCGGTCTCCTGGATCCGTTCAGTCGCCGTTCTTTCATATTGGATTTGCATTACCATCTGTTCAGTCATTCGGTATTTCTCCCGTTTCCAAAGGCTACCAAAAATAGCAGCCAGTGGTTTAAGGATTAGCACACCTAATTATGTGAGTACCCTTTGGTATTTGCCATCTAGGCCTGCTGCCATGTTTGTGTTCATGCAATTTGTCTAGTACTTCATTATCCCCTCTTTCAATGTCAACTAAGACATTCTGAGTACTGTATAAGCCTCCCAGCCAAATAATAATCTCTTGTTCCTCTTCTATACATAGTTACAAATACATACATTGTAATGCCATTGGCACTGCTGAAAACTCCAGTTAACATCGTCGATTCTCGCTGATCATGACTGATGTGGTGCTGGGAATAGCTGGTCAGTCACAGATCAAGGCTGATCTGTGGCTGGTGCATCTGGATAAGCTGGTATAATAAGATCATGGACCTGCTAATGATTGGATACTAGTCAACTGGTAAGCATTTTAAACCACTGCTTAAACCATCTCAATGGAACTGTCCCTGGTCAAATAAAGGTTTAAAAAAAATCTTAATACAGTTTAAATCAGCCTATCTAGTTTGTTTAAGCTGGAGTTTAACAGCAGGGGAAGCACTTAGAAAATTGTGATTGAATTCCTCTCCTTTTTTTTCGAATATGAATTTTAATGTGATGTGGTTGGCTCAAGCCTACTGGTCGGCTAATGTCTGGTCATTCATTATTAAAACTGAAAAATATCAGTTCAAATGAACATTTAATGAACATTAACATCTTAAACATTTTTTTTCTGTGAATCTTGATTAAATGACCTGTTAACTGAGGCTTGGAGCAGAAAAAAAATATCATTACCTTTTTTCTATGAAGTACCTTCAGTGTAGCTAACTACTTTTCAAAAAATAACTATACTGTTAGCTGACTACTTTCCTCTTATGCGCAGCTGCGATGTTACCTAACGATTTCTGGGGTTCAGTAATTGGTAGCGTGGTGAAAATTTCTTGCACAGCAGCTTCCCAAACACTGCTGGCGAGAATCCTATTGTGCTAACAAAATCACTGAGATAGGTCTGTTTCCTCGTATCCGTGCATTGCTAAGCAACACCTGGGATAATCAATGCCTTCGCACCTTCTTGCAAGGACCAGCAACTTTTCTGTGTCTGGTGCTGTGTTTATGCATCTCATTTGAATTTCGCTGACATTTTGACAAGCCTTATAAAGACTGGGAAAACAACATGAGGTAAAGCTAGGTAAAGCAATCTTCTATTTCCCCAAGCTTGTTAGCAAATCTCCTCGGTGAATGCTGGAGTTTCTGATTCAACACCCTGAGGTAATCATTTGATTTCTCCTTGTTCAGTTTGTCCCTTGTTGTCTCTGTGAATTAATAAATAAATAAGAAAGCACGTTTTAATGCCAATGGTAAATCCTTTGTGGGATCATTTGTGTTTATTTTCAGAACGTGTCACATTTCAGAGATGCCTACCTGGATTCCGACGTGACACATAGTTTTCACATTCACAACCAAGGAACACGAACGGCATAAACAAAATAGTTCTGGAAATTTTTTGGCTCAGTATGCTACATGCCAAAATCAAGCACTTGGGGAAATGAAAGCAGTGCAATGTAAAACGCAACCTATTTTGACTGCATTGTTTTAGTACATTCAGCAATATGAGAATCAGACAATATTTTCACATCCATGAAACACTCCTCTTTGACATTGCTGAATATGCAGTCTGAACCTTGGCCCATTTTTTGAAAAAAAAAATTATTATTATTATTATTATTATTATGTTTTTAATATGAAATGCCACTTATTGCTTTCAGTACTAACAGGACTCATGTATCCCACAATATTTTCAAATATCCTGTGGGAATATTGGAGTCCCAGAAACCCTTGCATTCGGGCCAATTCCGCGTTATAGTCACAAAAATGACACATATATCCAGTGGTTAACTCTGATTCGGATTACAGCATTCAGTATTGAACAGGTTAAAAGAGAAATGGCAGACGCTTTTTCCAGTGGCGCCTGTATTTATATCTTCCTCTCTCAATACAGGCGTGACAGCATATTGTCTGCTTCAGTTTAGATAATCCACGTAACACAATACAATCTGAATAAGAACTGCACATGCTGATCTAGTGTGTCTCTGCAAGGATTTCTGCCAGCACTCCGAGGACTCGACACGAAGCACTGCTGAGAAGCAGTGCTCCCTCCCTGCCGAACTGCTTGAGTGCTGTTGTGTCTGCCTAAGGAAAGAAAGCTTAAGGATGCTTAAGATGCTCGCACTGCTTCCAGTGGGATAATCTCCCCTGCAGACCAAAACAGACAACTTAATATGCAGCTTCTGCCATTCGCTGTCTTTCTACCCTTTGATGAGGCATATTCGGTCATTTACGAGGAATTATCCAGAAGACAGTCTAATCCCCCCGAATAGCTGTTAAGGTGTCAGGGTGTTGCGGAGTCATTGGAGCCACGGGATTCTGGACCCGAGGGCTGTTTCTTAATGTCAGGTGTTAATAGTGTTGATTTGAGCAGGTTATTTGATCAAAGTGCACTGCTTTAATGGAATTGGAATTCACTTTTATTAAAAACCAAGGCTGATTGAATCCAGAATGAGCACGGTGTAAAAGAGGCAGTGCAATTTTTCCACTGAAGGTTAATAGTATTCACCTCGCAAATTACAAAAACAGTATCAACTACAACTACTCCTACTTCTACTTTCACTTCTATGAATACAATAATTATGTTAACCCTTAGAGCACTGAAATAAATTTTCAAAATATTATAGATTAAATTATCTTGTCCCCTGCGGGAGCTCTTTTAAACAAGTCGCCACATCATAGGTTTTCAACAGCTTTGATTTTGATATCTTACATCATTGAGCAACAATAGCTGCACTTAGCACTGTAAGGGTTAATAAAATTACAGTTAATCTTGAATACACGGTTAAAGCTGAATTTTGCATGGTACCTGTCTCTGGCAGTTTCATGTTTGCAAGTGAGTCTGTTCTGTTGCTGTGCAAACCCTCTGTGACTTTCCTTTGTCTCCGCCCTCCAGAAGAAATCCGCTCGTGCCGCGGCACGGAAAAAATACTTTGCTGTTACTCGGCAGTTTGGGCTGACAGGATGCTTACAGTAATATAATGCATTGTTCAGCCTCCGAAGTGAAAGCCTCCTGTTTTATTTATGCCACCCCCAGGACTTAAGACAGCCGAGCCCAGCTCGTTAGGTTCCCTCGTTATTCTGCGTGCCAAGCTTCTGGGAGAAGTGCAGCCAAATGCAGGCGCAACCAGTCGAGGGATCGGCCAAGCCCAATTCCGGGTTCTATGGCAGCGTGTGTATACTGTGTCAGGGCACAGAAAAAAAATTAGGAGCCAGATTGATACCCCCCAAATGTCGCAGTACTCATAAAACGCTACGAGCTATATATACACTGTATGTCGCAAAAAGACTTTGCCATCCTTATAAATCAACATTTTGTGTTTATACCTGCACTTTTGTTACCATGAACCAGCAGCATAACCAGAAAATAGACAGATGCGACATACTGATATAAATTATACTGTTTCCCATAAAATTAATAATTTTGTATTCAGACACTTTATCTATCAAGCTTAAATAACATTGTCATAATCATTTAATGAAAAGAGGAAGAAAAAAAATATATATATAGCCCCAATTCTGAAATAGTTGGGACAAAGTGTAAATTGTGACTAAAATCAAAACGCTATGACTTTCAAATTACACCAGCTAGTATTTTATTCACAATAGAACAGAGATAACATAGCAAATGTTGAAACTGAGACATTTTCAATTTTATCCACAAAATGAGCTCATTTCAAATTTGATGGCTGCTACAGGTCTCAAAAAAGTTGGGACAGGGGTCTGTTTACCATGGTTTAGCATCCCCTCTTCTTTTTAACACAGAGTGGAGTCGTCTGGGCATTGAGGAGACAAGTTTCTTGAGTTCTGCCATTGGAATTTGATCCCACTCTTGTTTAATACAGGCTTCCAGCTGCTGGAGAGTTTTGGGTCTCCCTTGACGGTCTTTTTGTTTAATTATGCACCAAATGTTCTCAATCGGTAAAAGATCAGGACTGCAGGCAGGCCAGTTCAGCACACAGACTCTTCTACTACGAAGCCATGCTGTTGTAATAGCTGCAGTATGTGGTTTTGCATTGTCCTGCTGAAATACACAAGACCTTCCCTGGAATAGATGTTGTCTGGAGGGGAGCATATGTTGCTCTAAAACCTTTATATACCTTTCAGCATTCATGGTGCTTTTTAAAACATGCAGTTGTCCCACACCATATGCACTAATGCATCCCCATACCATCAGAGATGCTGGCTTTTGAACTGAACGCTGATAACAGGAGGGGAGGTCTTTCTCCTCTTTAACCCGGAGGACACGACGCCCATGATTTCCAACAAGAATGTCAAATTTGGACTCGTCTGACCACAGAACACTTTGCCACTTTGCTACAGTCCATTTTAAATGAGCCTTGGCCCACAGAACACAGTGGCGCTTCTGGATCATGCTCAACAATGGCTTCCTATTTGCATGATAGAGTTTTAGGTGGCATCTGTGGATGGCACGGCGGACTGTATTTACAGACAGTGGTTACTTGAAGTATTCCTGGGCCCATTTAGTAATGTCAATGACAGAATCGTGCTGGTGAGTGATGCAGTGGCGTCTGAGGGCCCGAAGATCACGGGCATCCAGTAAAGGTCTTCGGCCTTGTCCCTTATGCACAAAGATTTTTTCAGTTTCTCTGAATCTTTTGATGATGTTATGCACTGTCGATGATGAGACCTTCAAAGCCTTTGCAATTTGACATTGAGGAACATTGTTTTAAAGTATTCCACAATTTTTTTACGCAAGCCTTTACAGGTTGGAGAGCCTCTGGCCATCATTACTTCTGAGAGACTCAGACTCTCTAAGACATCCCTTTTATAGCCAATCATGCTACACACCTGATGCCAGTTAACTTAATGACTTGCTAAATGTTCTTTCAGCTGATTCTCTTATATATTAATTGCTTTTTCAGCCCTTTTTTGCCTGTGTCCCAACTTTTTTGAGACCTGTTGCAGCCAGAAAATTTGAAATAAGCTCATTTTTTGGATAAAAATGTAAAATGTTTCAGTTTCAACATTTGAAATGTTATCTATGTTCTATTGTAAATAACATACTGGCTCATGTGATCTTAAAGTCATTGCATTTTGATTTTATTCACAATTTACACTTCATCCCAACTATTTCGGAATTGGGGTTGTATATTTATTCCAACTTTATGAACCACAGAGTGAAAATTTTTAAACGTCAGTTTACTAATTATTGTCAGGTTGTTTAAACACTTGTAGGTGTACATTGTCCGCATGCTTTCTGCTTGTCAACTACTGTGGTGTATCTTAAAATAAATGGATCTGAAACTACATTAAGTTCATACCATAACACTTTCACGTGAAGTATCTCCTGTGTTTTTCTAGAAATATTCTTCATTTGGTGGCACCTCTGGTAGGATGTGCTTCACAGTAGCGACATCAACATGTGCAGGTGTTTGAAAACATATTAGCGAGGAAACACTGAAGCCGCGGGGGGAGGAGTCAGGAAACCAGATTCGCCCAGGAAGCATCAGAACTATTCAATAGCTAATATTTCATGTCTGTCATGGAAAAACATGCAAATAATAGTTTGATCCTCGCTGACTTCCATCCACTCCCTTCCCCAACTTTGCTCCTCCTCCGAATTGCAAAGCACATCGAATGGCTTTCCATTAAACCTCAATATTTCCTATTACAGCCAAGACGGGGCTGGGGAATTGATATAATTAGGGACTGATTCAAGGAGAATAAAAGAATTTTATGGTCCCTTTAAGTGCTTCCTAAAGCTGATTAGTTTCACCTTCTTTGTCAAAGCCTTCATTTAGCCGAGGATTGAGTTTCGTCATTTGTAGAAAATATTTGAAATTAAGAACTTTTGGGGTGTTTAATAAGGCCAGGCCGTCAGAGTTGTGGAAGCGGGTCTGGTTAATCTTAGAGTGTGCGTACTGAGCAGGTTTGACTGGCATCAGATTTCGGCTGCCAGTTGAGGTGCTGTGTTGGTGAGACAGTAGCGCCCCCAGTACCCACCCCCCCCTTCCTGTGCTGCGGGATTGTACTGCAGGGGGAACCATATGGCCTTTCTGTTCATTAAGGAGGCCGCTGCGAGCAAAAGCACTTGAGCTTGTCTCACTTCGTGTCAAAGCCAATCGCACTCGCGTCTCTGACGAACACACTTAAGCGCCGGCCGGACACGGGCGACACACCATAATGAAATCCTAACACATTTCACCCAGATGGTGTTTGTCTCATAAAATCTGATCTCGAAATGGGAAAATGGGGCCAAAGCACGAACGCTGCTGCAGAGATATTTTTCGCTCGGAAGCAAGGTCAGTGTTCAGCAGAGGATGTGCGGTTTGCCACCGTCAACACGCATCGGCATTCACCAATCGTGAGTTCATTTCTTCACGTTTTTCAGGCCCTAATTATGCCTAGCTTCGCTCTCTCCCTTCCTGCTCTCCTGAAGGTCAGGTGACCGGACAGGCTATGACAGTGGGATGGGTTGAGATGTAAGACGAGAATCCTTTTGTCGAGTTGGGCGCCTTTGAAGACAGCTGCTTACTTTTTATATACAGTGGGTCCCCTGATCATCCCTGACATGCAAAGGTCATTGAAAATACAAAAATTAAGAGAAGAAAGCTGATGAGCAATCTGACCTGACATCTCTCCAGCCTTCTAAAAAAAATCGTAAGGTTACATGAAATCCAGATTCAGAATATTTAATTTTCTTTCCTGATTGTCTAACCATTCTTGGAAAGAGGATTTCATTTAGCAAGACATTCTGTGCCAGAAGTCAGAATTCATATTCTCAATATACCATTAATATACTGTACTTTGGAGAGGAGTCTCGTTTTTAATGTTTGAACTGCAAAAACACAGTTAATCTGTACAATACATTCACCTTACCTTCTTCCAACAGGAGCCAACGCGAAGCTGCGGTACCAGATCACCGCAGGTAATGCCAGGGGCACGTTTGATGTGGAGCCCGAGGTGGGCACTATTTTCATTGCCCAGCGGCTGGACTATGAAAAGGAGCAGCGGTATGAACTGCATCTGGTGGCCTCTGACGGGAAGTGGGAGAACCAAACCCTGTTGGTCATCAACGTCATCAACAAGAACGACGAGGCGCCCATCTTCACCGAGACGGAGTATCACGCCAGCATCACAGAGGAAATGACTGACCTGCCTGTGCTGGTGCTGCAGGTCAGAGACCAGGAACTGTTGTTGACCCATACTAGGACTAGTTTCTTTGCCAAAATACAAGAGAATAGGTGAACTAAGGAATTTTTAACCAAATGGCAAATGTAAAGTTTTTGTCAGTATTTGGACAGTGACACGAAATAAAAAGGGAAGAACTTCCAACGTGGATATAGATACCCTTGAATTAAAGCTGATAGGTTCTACTTTATTCTCTTGTTAATTGTTTTCAAATCCATAGTGCTGAAGTATAGAACCAAAGAGCAAAAACTGGATCACTGTCCAAGTACATTTGCACTGCACACCGCAGAATGAAATTATTTCAGATTTCAGGCGTACTCCCTTGAAGTACTTAGCTATGTTTATTAATACACTTGCATGTTTTCAAGAATTCCCAATTTGGAATGAATTCTCTCTTTTTCGCTCAGCTTCAGCTGTCGTCGTCTTTAATGTTACCCCAATGTTGTCTCTCGTTGTACTGTCAGGAAAACTAGAAGAAAACTTCAAAGCCTTGTGTAAACAAACCCTCTGGTGAAAATAGAAAGAAAAATCTGAATTTCTTTGCTGCGCCTATTAACTTTTAATTGTTTCCCTAAGTTCTTTGATGGATATTTTGAAGCCTTTGGCATCTTCCGCTTGTTTTTTTTGCTTCCGAATGGCACTAGCAGGATGAGTTGCTTGATTAGCATGTTAGAAAGAGTCCTAAAGATTCTAAAATTCTGAAAGTTTCGACTTCTTTTTTAGGTCTCAGCAACTGACCCAGACCAAGAGGCAGATCAGAGTGCCCTCAGGTATTCGCTTCATGGTCAGGGGGCTGGGAGCGAGTTCACGATCGAGGAACTGACCGGACGCATTCACGCGCAGAAGAAGCTGGACCGAGAAGAACGCTCAGCGTGGCGTTTCCTGGTTCTGGCCACAGATGAAAATGGGGCGGGGCTAACTGGCTTCGCCGATGTCATTGTGAATGTGCGTGATGTGAATGACAATGCGCCTGTCTTCTCGTGTGCTGGAGACGGCTGTTTTGTGGGACACGTGCCAGAGAACTCTCCGGCTGACACCTCCATCATGGAGATGCGGGCGACTGACTTGGACGACCCCAAAGCTGGGAAGAACGCAGTCCTCACCTACCAGATTGTCCAGAACGTCCGTAACGAAATCAACCTCAATCTCTTCTCCATCAACCCCACCACGGGCACCATTTACACCGTGCTTCGCTCGCTCGACCGGGAGGTGGAGGATCGCTACCTGGTGGTGGTGGAGGCCCAGGATGGTGGGGGACTCTCCGGGACGGGTACTGCCACCATCGTTGTGTCAGACATCAACGATCACCCTCCGATCTTCACGCAGAAGATCTATGCGGCCTCTATGCCGGAGAACCTGGACATCAACAGCGAGGTGCTAGCAGTGTCCGCAACAGACGGCGATGCCGGCGAGAACGCAGCCATGACTTTTAGCATCGTAGGCGGAGACGAGGACCGCAAGTTCTTCATGGAGACTGATAAGATCAACCAGCGGGGCACTATCCGACTGAAAAAGAAGATCGACTTCGAAAAGCCCCATGAACGCGCTTTCAATCTCACCGTCAAAGTGGAGGACGCGGATTTCTTCAGCCTGGCCTACTGTGTGATCCAGGTGGAGGACTCCAATGACCACGCTCCGGTGTTCTTCCCCCAGTTCTATGAGTCAGGAAGCATGTTTGAGGATGTCCCAATCGGAACCATTGTGGCTCAGGTTACCGCTGTGGATTTGGACTCGGGGAAGAACGGGAAATTCTTCTACAGCATCGCGCCGGAGTCGGACCCCTTTGAGCAGTTTCTTGTGGACAAGAGTGGCTGGCTGGTGGTAGCAGACAAACTGGACCGGGAGAAGATTGCGCAACACCGACTCATGGTCCACGCCACTGACATGGGCAGCCCAGCCCTAACCGGCACTGCCATCGTCCTGGTGACCGTGCAGGACGTGAACGACAACGGTCCGGAGTTTGAGGTGCCCTACCACCCGATAGTGTGGGAAAACGCTGCAGCCCCCCAGGTCGTGCGAATGAACGATACGTCCGTCCTGCTTCACGCCGCCGACCGCGACACCGCTCCTAACGGCGGACCCTTTTCCATCCGCCTCCTGTTGCTGACCAGTGACGCCACCAACTTCAACCTCACTGACCTGCAGAACGGCAGCTCTCTGGTCACCGCCTTACGTACCTTCGACCGCGAACGACAGAAGGAGTATCTGCTGCCTATTCTCATGATTGATAGCGGGACTCCGCCCATGAGCTCCACCAGCACTCTGACTGTCACCATTGGAGACAGGAATGACCACCCACATTCGGCTGGACACTCTGAATTCATTGTGTACAGCTATAAAGGTAAGAGCCAAAATGCCTCCATAAAGGTAAAGGCCTCATACACGTTTCAGCACTATAGTCATTGCTCTGCTTGCACACCCATCATTCCATTAGCATTTTGTTGTATCTGCGACGCTGCTGTGTTATTCTGAAAAAAAAGAACATTCAACTACGGTGTTGTATTGTTTCTTGGGGGTATTCCAACCAGTTAATGAAAATTCACCTTGTATCTGAAATACTCCATGAAGCAAACAATTTGCTTAAGTTAAGTCCCAGGTTTAAGAGGCATACAAACTGGACAAATTTAAAAAGCTGTTGATTTCATGCCTAACCAGATTATAGTATTACAATTTTGCTGTTGGAGAAATGAGGGTACTGCATACTAATGCGTTTTTTTTTATTCTTGTTGTAATGTTTAATAGTGCTTATACTTAAAGCAGTGCCTGTATTATCTCAAAGAGAGATGCCTCTCTTTCTCTCTCAGTGTTTCAGAGCTGCATGTGTATGGTAGTTGATCCTGGGCCTCTGATCAGTAACCTAATGATGTATTTTCCCCAGGCAATCTTCCAACAACTGTACTTGGACAGGTTCAATCCCCTGACCTTGACGACTGGAATGAGAAGGTTTACAGATTTGAAGGCAAACCTTCCTCCAGGTGCTTTGATCTTTTATTTAAGTTAAAATAAGCCTTCAACGAAGCCTGCCACTTAATGTAGGAGCGTACGGTGCGATGATGGGCTGACAGTTTTCACAGAGCATGGACATTAATAGTTAAAGAATTGTCTTTAGAAATTCACCTGCGAAGAGGCAGACTTTTTCTCATTACTATGAATCCATTGCACCTTTGCAGTGTACAATCAAGCTTCTACCTCTAATGAGTCATCTATAATCTGGTGGGGAAATTGGGTTCATTAATAACTGTCAAACAACGCGGAAAGTCGAGACAGTTGAAAAGATGTGACACTACTGTACACATTGCAATTCACATAGGATTTTTTTAATGACTATCAAAATGGTTTGAAATTTTATTGAAAAGTGTGGCTGCCCCAGTTAATTTAGATAATGTAGTAATTACAGCTATGCTCTTTCGCAAGTTTTGTCGATTGCTAGCTTAGGTCACTTTGGAAATCCCCTCTGTTCTCTATCGCTCGACTTTGATCCTGGCAGGGCTTTATTTGCTTAGTTGACAGTTAATTACTTCATCTGACTCTGAGTGATTTAAGGTCGCCGATACTGAGCTCAATCCCCGCTGCATGAGCTTGACTTTAATTGACGTTTAAACTGAAATTAGATCATGTGCTCGCACAAATTTGGTGACCTTTCTCAAGATAAACGACCACAAACAAACACACAGCAGCCTCACTTTAACTCCCTCTCTGTATATAGTCTGTCCCCTGAAATAGCATTACAGAGTAAATGACACAGTCAGAGCAGGCATAACCATGTACACTTGGGTGTGTGTTTTCTGAGGCCATACTATCCCAGAGGAAAATTTTACTGCTCAAAGCTGGCTTTTCCACAGCTCCGGAGACAAAATTGTGATTCTCAGTTCTACCTCATCTTAATTTCATTTAAGATTCTACTTCGTCTTATATGTTTCTCCTAAAATTCACTAGGAGAAATAGGTGAGACAGGACACTGAGCAACAGGAGTCATGTTTGAGACTTAAAGGAGATACCTTGCTAAAGCTCAATTTTGTCTCATATGTTTCTCCTAAAATTCACTAGGAGAAATAGGTGAGACAGGACACTGAGCTACAGGAGTCATGTTTGAGACTTAAAGGAGATACCTTGCTAAAGCTCAATTTTGTCTCATATGTTTCTCCTAAAATTCACAAGGAGAAATAAGTTGAGCCAGAACAAAATGGTAAATGGACTGCATTTATATAGCTCTCTAGTCACATGACATGATCCCAAAGCGCTTTACAACTCTGCCTTATGGTCACGCTGATGGCGGGGGCTGCCATGCAAGGCGCCAACCTACACATCAGGAGCAGTGAGGGTTCAGTGTCTTGCTTAAGGACACTTTGGCACGTTCTCTGGAGGAGCCAGGAATCAAACTGGGAACCTTCTGCTTTCTAAGCCGCCCGCTCTACCTCCTGAGCCATGCCGCCCTTATAATAACATAGTGTACATATAACTTGTGTGTATATATATATATACATACACATACGTATATTTTATATAAAAAAATGTTTTATGTATACATTATATATACACAAAAAATATATAAACACACACACAGTAATAACCAACAGTAATAACCAAAACAATAATCAAGTACACTTTTACCAATGTTGTAAGAAAAACCCTTTATTAGATTTTTCCGAATGCTTGGGCACTATATTTGAAACAATAGGCTCCTTTCTGGATGTTTACCTGCCAACCACATATAGGGCTGAACACGAAAATGAATCATTTGAATGCAAAGTTATGATTTACAATTTTTTTTAGAAGGAATAATATCGCAATTGCAACATCTCATTACTTATGAGAAAATTTCCATGTGGATGTATTATTGAAGTCACCCCCAAAATGTTGATGAGATATCCAGTCAAAAATATTGTGATATTTGCTTGTCAGTGTTATGTAACCCTTCTGTTTCAGATGTCCTTGTTGTTTGTTTTTTGTTGTAGACAAGCATGTAATATCAATTAAAATGAGAAGTCTCTGCATATGTGTTCACATTTTCTTAGCAATGGTTTGAGGGAATATCTTAGTCATGCAGCTCCCTCTATAGATTTATTTACCACCAGATATTCATGAGTGCAGTTTAAAAAAAACAAAACATTAATGTCTGGATGAGAATTCATTGAGTGCTTGCAGAGAGCTCTTTATTTGCTCTGTCTGAGATCACCATGAGATGCATGAACTGAGTAATTAACAAAGACTTATAAAGGCTAGGATGAGAATACAGGTGCTAAATGAGGTGCTAAAGTGGAGAAAATCTGAGACGGATTTTAGAGCTTGACGAGATCTCTTTTGAAACGTCAAAGGAGGTTAATTTGAGCTCTAAAATCTGAGACTGATTTTAGAGCTTGATGAGATCTCTTTTGAAACGTCAAGGAGGATTTGAGCTCTAAAAATTTGAGCTCTTTTAAAATCTGAGGCTAATTTGAGCTTTTGAGAGATTTTGATGAGATCTCTTCTGAAACGTCAAAGGAGGCTAATTTGAGCTTTTGTCTGTCTTTTTGCTCTGGAGAAAAAAGTGAGAAACAGGAGAAATAAGCTATAGTCTCACTCGGGTTTCACACAGATCTCATAGTTGTCTAGGAGAAATAAATGAAACATTTCTGAGAGCTCTTTTCTGATTTTCGTTTCCTCTGGGATAGTATGAGCTCCTTCTCGGTTCTCATAGTGGAGTCCTTTGTTTGTTGTAATTTCCATCCATGACTTGCTTATTCCTGGGCAGGGTGACAGGGGGCTGGAGTCTATCCTGGTATATAGTTGGTAAGAGGCAGAAATAGCATTCAGCCTGGACAGTCCACCAATCTCTTGCCAGGTTCACAGTCACGCACTCCTACTATGGACAGAATTGAGTCTCCAGTTCACCTGGCATGCATGCCTTTGGACTGCTAGAGGAAACTGGAGTATGCAGAAGCAATCCATGTCAACATTGGGAGAACTGGAGAACTCCACATAGAAAGGCCCCAGGCCCGATACAAACCCACAGCCTTCTCGCTGTGAGACAATAGCTCCACCCACTGTGCTACCGCACCTCCCTCATTATTAGCCATTCGTAATTAATTGTTCTGTATTAAAAGATTTCTCGCTCTGATACCTCCGTGACATGCTAGTTTCACACCTGTGTAATGATCTCGGACTGTAATGTCAGGAGTGCTGCTCCACTGTCCTGGCAATAAAAGCCAGGTTTTGCGCGGATGTGAACACAGTCGTGGTTCCTGCTGATCTCATTATTGTGACCTTAACCCCATAAAACCCACAGACCCATGTATAGATCCGTAAAATGCAGCTGCTGCATTCAAACCTGTGGAACGTCAGGCTTCCTTTCATCCAGCAACCAGCAGATACAGAATATGTACGTGACATTGTCCTACTACATGCAAAAAAAGCTTTTTCTGACTTTATGAAAGTACTTAAGGGAAAATTTAAGTGAAAAGTTAGAGTTTTAGGGGCTAAATGAGAAGTGCAGTTACTTAGGCAGTTGTTATGTCCGCACACAGCTACTACAGAAATAGATGTGTAATTATGAAGAAGTCAGAATTGCATCGGGTGACATAACACTGAAAGGTGGCTGCCTGATTGTCTCCACACCTCTGCAGTATATCAAGGTGTTTTTTTCCTCTCTTGTATTTTTGGTCGTACTTCGTTACAGTCGAACTGTGCTGGTATCGCCGTCGCCATTCTGCTTAGCGTAAAGTTCCACTGATCTGGAATCATCTTGCTTCCTTCGTCTCTCTCAGGCACTTCATCCTGCACCAGACCTCAGGCCAGCTCAGCGTCCGAGAGGGAACCCCAGCTGGCATGTACAGCCTGCAGGTCCGGGTGATGGACAAGATCTGGCCAGATGTGACCTCCACCGTGGAGGTTATCATCAAGGAGCTAACGGAGGAGGCCGTGCAGAACGCTGGCTCTCTGCGCTTTTCCAGTGAGTATTATCTCAAGGGCTGGTCTCAGGGTATAGCATCAATTTCCTCTTCTGATATTGCCTGGGCTGACCTCCTTATGACCTTTGAAGAGGTAGCTTTGTAGACTCTATAAATCCACAGCTCTCTATGGCTTTCATGTCTCCGCTACACTTATGGCCGGGGGCATTTAGGGTTACCCTCCATCGTTTGTACATTTGTCCATCCCACTTGAAGGGGGATGTTGCATACCCCCTTCTCCTGAAAAGCTAATGAACAAAATTCATTGTGCTTGTGCATAGGTCTTATAAGTTTCCTGAAGGTGTGCACCTCATACCTCATCACCTTATTCAACTCAGCTCAGTAGCAGAGGCATATGTGTCCCATGGATACAATTCTTTCTAGTTTGACAAAAGTCAAAAAGTTATAAAGATTAAACCAGACTGAACCTTTTAATCAGGTTCCCAAAAGTTTATTAATCAGTCATTGACTTGGACAGCACTTTATGCATCCAACCAAACTCAGTCAGGTTTATGCTAGTGAAGGTATTGTGTATTACTTGTTTGCCAGTCATATATAGCAGTGGATATAACTGTGCAATGTATTATGTTGGTTGAGGAAAAGAACAATTTTTTCTTTTGTAAACTATGTCGACAGACACAATATTCTGGTCTTGTTCTCTGTTGCTTTCTGTAGACATCACCGCAGAGGAGTTCCTTACCGGCCTTGAGGGACGGGAGAGCAGATACGTTCAGCTCCAGAGGCTCCTGTCGGAGGTGCTGCAGACAGAACAGGAGAACGTCCATGTGTTCAGCATGGCCAACAGCAGTCAGCGAGCTCGAGAGCTCAGCGTGTGGTTTGCTGCTCACGGGTCCCCGTACTACAAGCCGGAGAAGCTGACCGGTAATGTGGCTGCGCATAAGGTCAAGGTAATGACCTCTGCCTCCTGACCCCCACTGATGGTTACCTCACATGTGTAACTTTATAAAGGCTCCAAATGGAGTCCAGGGAAAGATTTCGTCTGACCCGTGAGAATAACTTTATAAAGGCACAAAATGGAGCCCAGGGAAAGGTCCCCTCTGACCCATGAGAATAACTTTATAAAGGCACAAAATGGAGCCCAGGGAAAGGTCCCCTCTGACCCATGAGAATAACTTTATAAAGGCACAAAATGGAGTCCAGGGAAAGGTCCCCTTTGACCCATGAGAATAACTTTACAAAGGCACAAAATGGAGTCCAAGGAGAGCTCCCTCCTGACTCCCATGCCCACTTCAAGAGCCCATGCAGTTGGAAAGTTCCCTAGTGGAAAGTTCCCTAGTGGCTCTTCATGAAGAATTCAGTTTCACAATTATGCTAGGTTTATATTCACTGCAGTTTCTCCACGTAACTTCTGAATTTTGTTAGTCTGGCGTGCGGGGTGCTTCAAAATGGACAAATTTTAAGCAAGACTAGCCAAGCTGGTGAGTGGATTCTTTTTTTTATCCGGAGGCCTGATTCCTACTTCCTAGTACTGCCACCTGACGTCTTGTGAGAAAACTGCAACCGTAGATGTGTCCAGTATAAACCCCTCTCGTGCTCTTTTGAAGTGTGTGCGCTGTGATGTGCCACCTCCAGGCAAAAAGATGTTTCAGGCATTAGTCAGAAGCTTGGATAAAGCATGCGTCAGTTTGTTGATTTATGCATCTGATGTTGCACCTGACCTGTGGCCTCTTTGGTTGCGTTGACCACAAATGATGACTAAATGAATGATCATGGCTGTCCCCAGGGCTGAGCACGGACCACTGGAGGGGCTGTCTTAATTTTCACAGGCAATATCATCTCCCAAAATTTAATTTAACTTCCAGTGCGTTTCGGAACATCTGACAATATTCCCTCTAATATAACTGTTTGATTTGACTCAGCGCTCAACAGCCAAGCAGAATGACAACCCACACACACTGCAGTGAATAACTGTACTTTCTGATCTGAATGCAGTCTTTCTTTGTGAGCAGCTGCCTGACCTTTGATAAAATAAAAAAGTTTCATCTATTAATAACACACAGCCAGGAGGAGACTTGATGGCCAAAGGCAATGTGGCCGAGGCTCTAGTCATACCTCAGGGGTACCTGTGTAGTCCTTTCCTATCACACCACCTCCATACTGTACATGGAGTAGACCGCAGTGCGAATAGTACTGAAGTCAGAAAACGTCCATTTTGTGAAAATTGAGGCAATCGACTTTGGTAGCTATAAAAGACGTTTTCCCATCCCTACCTCTCGGTGTGTGAAAATGTGACTTAAGAACTTCTACCCCTAGGCTCTTGCTGTTCTGGGGTACATTTTCCAAAACCCATCGGTCAACCATATACAGTCAATGGTACCCACTATACAAGTTAGCAACTCAGCTATTGGGAAATGAATACCTAATGTCTGGTTTGATTTGCATTTCTTAATTTTACATGAACTATATCATAAGTCTTCTCAATATCTGTACTGGAGTGATATCTCAGCCTTTTCTTTTTCTGACACTCTTTCACAGTCTCTACCTTTCTCTCCTGCTCTGTGTTTCCCTCAGCTGGAGGCTGCCCTGGACGTAAAGATCTCACAGGTGGGCGTGGACGAGTGCGCGTACAGCGACTGCAGCCAATCAGGCGGCTGCACCAGCACGCTGAGCTTCAGCCGGACCCCCATGGCGCTCGGCGGTGGGAACACCTCGCTGGTGTCCCTCTCAGCCTTCGTCAGGGCCCAGTGCGGCTGCTCGGCCCGCGAAAAGCCACACCTTTCCTGCGCCTCCTACCCTCGCGGCCCGTGTCTGAACGGAGGCACCTGTATCAACAGCGAGCTCGGCTACAGGTAACAGCTACCAAATTTCATCTAAGTCTGTAAAACTTTATATAACCTTGTGATTGTGATTGAGAATAAATTTGTGTTTACACCTAGCAAAGAAGATGTGCTATTTACAAACCTGCGTGTTTGACACTTTCCCCACCAGTGTTTATTTTTTTTAGCTGATAACTGCCACCAGCATTTTTGATAATATTCACTGATCTTTCAACACCACCAGAATATCGAGGGCTGACTGCAATAAACAGTTATGTCCAATGTAAAACATCTGGACATAACTGTTTATTGCAGTCAGCCCTCGATATACAGTTCTAATAATATGTAAATAGAAAGACCAAAGCTTCCAGTTTTAGACAAAAGAATCTATTTCATCTTAGCTTAATTCATTCTTCTGTACAAACACTTGGATGTTGGTCATTTTTATTTACAAAAAAAACCCTCATTTTGGACAAAAAGCTCTGGAAAGCATACAGATGTTATTTAACATTGTCCTGCTGCTTTGTTTTCGAGTTGTCCACATGTATTTTCGGGGTTTCATCACGCCGCGTGGAATAGAAAAAAAAAAACTTAAATTTCGTCTTTACATATTGGCGAGGTGCACCAGAACACACCGGTTTCTTGTTCATTTGATCTATTTTTGTCAGAAGAGCCGCAATATCGCCCACCACCATATAACAGTGATAGCCCTGATTGATTCAGTCTAGGCTGAAATTACCTCCTGCAATCATATTTCAACTTTGGGGTAAATAAAAAAAATTGAGACCCTCTCCCCACTTATTCAACGATGGGTCAAGTGGAAACCTAATTTTTGAACTCTAATTTGTTCCTCAGCGTCTTTTATTATTTCTTTCCCCCAGGTGTGAATGTCCACCCATGTACGATGGGCCAGAATGCCAGCAAACGAAACACACATTTCGTGGCTATGGCTACGCCTGGTTTCCTCCTATAAGACCCTGCTTCCAGAGCCACATCTCTCTGGAGTTCATCACGGAGACAACCAACGGACTCTTGCTCTATAACGGCCCACTTGGGCGGCTGCTGCCCGGAGACCAGGAGGACTTCATCGCTCTGGGTGAGAGTCTGCAGTCTTGCAAAGTCCATTCAGGGAAAAGCTTCCATTTTGGATTTGTTTGTATGCTGGTATGCTGCAATGTCTCTTTAATGGTCCAAAAAGTTGCTTACTTGCAGCCCCGGAAAGGTATATTTTATTGCTTCACCGCAATTAAGGAGGCTGTTTTGCTGTTGTTCTCCTATAATGTCTTGTAATTTCAGCATTGCCGAGGCTTTTCTGGCGAGGTTAGCGGGAGCCGGTGGAGTTATTACGAACCTTGAATGATGAGTCCATTACTTACATGTTTCCTGTTATGTAATTAATCGAGCACAGCCCATGTTCCCGCATCGGAGACAGGAAATCGAACTGGACTTGGATTGATTGCAGCAAAGCATTTTTCAGTGGTGCGGCTCAATACAGTGCTTGTGTTTGCCAATGTTTTATTTGAACTCAGGGTAGTTATGCTTCGTAGATGCTGTGAAAGATCACGTAATGCAGGACTGTGCTTCGGACTGCCGTGCGAGATTAGATTAGAAACGCATTACATTTGGGAGTGACCAACTGTTGTCAGCAGGTTCCTGTTGTGGCTGCTGCTGCTGCTACTACTATGACTTCTAAGAAAAATGTAATAATGATAGTATGAGGGTATGCATTGTTTTCTTCCTCTTATTCTTCTTCTTCTTATTATTATTATTATTATTAAGAAGTGAAACTCAATTTCATAAAATAAGGGCAAGTAAGGTCTCTTGCTCAATTATTTTGGCGTAATCTAAGGACGGTTTAAAAGTGCTGGAGGACTGGACGTGTGTTTTGAGGTCATAAAACAGTGATATTATTTGTTTTCAGGCTCTGGTGATATTGGGCCATATAACAGAAAGTCGCCATTTGTCAGCGCCTCCCTTCCAAGAACACGGGTCTGGCGGTTGGCCAGTCGCTGTAGTCTGTGATTCAGGGCATGATCAATGGGGAGCCGTGTCAATGGTTGTGGGTGTTTGAAGGCTTTTTTTTTTTTGTTTTGTTCGATGCTCTCATCTCCAGAGCTGAAGAATGGGGTGCCGGCTCTCAGCATTAGCCACGGCTCAGGGACTCTCATGCTGCAGCTGCCTTCTCGGGCCACAGTTACGGACCGACACTGGCACCGGCTTGATATAATCAGCGACGGCAAGGTCTGCCTTCTTCTTGGGGATGGGGTATAGAATGGGGAATAATGAGTCTGAGCCAATGAGTGACGTGTATTTCTGAAAGGTGCCGAACAAGTCCGGTCAGGATGCTCCGTTGCTGCTGCAGATAGCCATTGATTGCACAGCATCCATGTCGTCAGACACAACCAATCACACGAACTACATGTTCCCATTGTCTACAGCAGTGGTGTTCAATGTCGTTCCTGGGGACCCACTGTGTATGCTGGTTTTTGCTCCAACCACAATTGTAATTGCAGGATTTTAACAAGCTGTTAATTTGTTTTAAGTGCATTTAATGTTTAGAGCAGTTATTTGCCCTCTTAACTCACAAGTTAACAGAAACATCTTTCTTTGCCATCAAGAATAAAAAACAAGAATGAAAAAATACCATACCCACATTGCAATGCATCAGAAATAACATCATAAAATGAAAGAAAACTATGTAACCAATCAAATTAAAGATGTGGTTGGCTCCTAATTGGTGAAAACTTATTTGCACATCATGACAAATTTATTCAACAAGCAAATGGTAAAGATTCAAACCAGTTTTGTGTTATGTTAATCTAATTAAGTTCACCTGAAGTTTTTTGAAAGAACTTGAAACAGTTGTGTCCAGCAGCCTAATGTGGGGTTTACTGATTTCCTCAGTGTCTAATTTAATCTGTTTGAAATGTTATATGACTTGAAATTTCTTGCAGAATAGAAATAAGCACACCATCTTCTAGGGTATTTTATTCTTCATGGCACATATGGATGTTTCTATGTAACATTGGGCTAAAGAGAGTAATTATTAACTCTAAACATGAAAAAACCTAATTAAGACATTAACAGCTCGTTAATATCCTGCGATTACATTTGTGATTGGAACAAAAACCAGCAAACACAGTGGGTCCCCAGGAACGACGTTGAAGACCACTGCTCTACAGATCACATACATCACAACTCATACTCTGCCTGAACCCATCTTCAATATAACTTAATCTAAATTAGTCTTCTAAAATATGAAGAGTTTGTTTCCAAAAAGCAATAAGTGCCAAAATTACAAAAATCGAGATAATACCATTGAGCAATAGCCCTGTGCTTCTTACACAAAATCCACAAAAAAATTCGTTTTTAGAAATTCATACTATGAGGTGTATTTTTTCACGGTCAAAGTTTGTGTTTTTCTATAAAATGCAATAGGCGCTGACATAGAAAAGGCTGATTTACTCAAAATGAGTAAAATCGATTTATAGCGTTTTGAAAACAAACTCTACATATAACACAAGTCTTCTCTCTGCAGTGTCCTGTCTGGAATCTGGTATCCCATAAACTGACCTTAAAGCCAGCTCAGGCAATTATACTACCACAGTTATACAGTATTTTTGTGCTTCAGTACTGTGCAGAGCATGCATTGTTAGAGTTATATTGGGCCATACCCCCTTTGTGAATACATGAGTACGTAGTACATAGGGTCCATCAGATCTTATTCCTGCTGCCTAAGGCAGAATGTTCTATACACTGAGCTGAATAGCTCACCAGATAAGGGCACATGATCATAGGCTGGTTTTCAGAAAAGGGTCAAAAACTTTGCAGAGAGGCGTGAATATGCCAGTGTCCTGTTTTTTTTGTTTTTTTTTGCAAAGCAGGATAAATTGTGTCTTATAGGAATAACTGACCCTGGTTTTTTTCAGTGAGTTATCCCGCTAACTCAGCAATCTAGATCTGTGAAATACAATTAAGTTATTTCTGGTCTTACCCTTTGTCAGCCACCATTTGGTTCAAAATTAGTAATTGACCCCTTAATCTCTAATTTTACACACAAGTTTTCCCTTAAATAGGACCAAAGTCAGAAAAAGCATTTTTTTTTATATTGTAGGACAATGTCACATTCATATTCTGTTGAATGCAGCGCTTCACTGAGGCTACATCATACTTATATCACGAGAAATATTCAAACCCAGGATGCCATGTTTTTTATGGCCACAGCATTACATCTAATGGAAAATATCTAGATCTTGTACATCACTTTATCCACATTTCCCTGTAATTCAGGGGGACATATTTGGGATTGATGGAAACCTTGGGATCTCCACTAGAATTTAAAATAGGCCTGAGGTTTCACAGGTTTGAATACAGCATCTGCATTTTATGGATCCATACATGGGTCCATAGGTTTTATGGGGTTAAGACGTTAAAATCTGAGGGAGGACACACAACTGAGCATTTAAACTTAACATTTCTCTCGGCCAGGTTTAGCAGCATTGTACATAGCTGGAGTGTATAGGGTGTTAAGTTTCTTCTAGAAGGTTCCACGAGGTCAATGTCTGGGGAATGTATCTCTGATGACGTAGGTGGTTGAGAATCCTCAGAGTGTATGTGGATGCCAGAGCTCTGCGCCTCACGTAAGCCTGTTCCCCCACTGCAGACCGTGCAGCTGATCCTGGACCGCTGCTCGGGAGCCATGGTGAATGAGGTAGAAGGCCTGGGGGTGGAGGTTCTGGACACTGACCAGTCCATCTGTAAGGCTTCCGGACAGACCCCTGGACCAGAGAGGTGAGGGAGCGAGCCTGACGGTTCTGATCCATTCTCTCTGTAGTTGCCATATTGTTCACGGTGGATTCCTTTGGTTACTACCGTTTCCCCCCACTGTCCTAAGACGTGCGTGTTTGGCTGACTGGAGGCTCTACATTGCCCCATGAGTTTGCGACTGAGTGGTGTTTGCCTTGCAACGGATGGGCAAACGGTCCAGATTTGTTTTGCTGTTTCATCTCCCCCGCCTCCAAATTCTCCCCTGCCCCCATTTCCACTGCCTCCTCCTTTACCCAGTGCAGGAGGGAGTCAGTTAGATAGATAGATGGACGGATGGATATATGTTTTGATATTCAGTCTCTCCTGTCTCCACATTTATTGTCAATGGGTAGAGTGCATGCTGGTCTTTTTTTCCGTACTGATTGGTTAATTTTTTTCCCTCTCTGCGCCCCCCCAACCAGGTTCCTCAATGTGAACCAGCCCTTGCAGCTGGGGGGGGTGAAGGAGGTCGTCCCACACCGGAGGACGCACCCCCAGTTCCAGGGATTTGTGGGGTGCGTAAGGAATCTGGTCGTGGACAGCCAGGTACGTGGCTGTCTGTGCCTCCTCTTCATCAGGGATTTCCATCACCGCTCCTGTTATTAACCTCATTACTCACCAGTGCCCCTAGTGGCCATCTAGCAACTGTCATTGTGCCTGCTACTGCAATATGACCTGCCTATGCTCTGGTGTGAGGTGGGTGGTGGTTTTCAGAGTGGAACGGTTTTGAATATGTTCACTTGTGTTTTGAAATGAAATCAATTGTGGACATTACTGCTGTGGGACCGACAGCAGTTCGTTTGGGTCTGCTATAAACTACAGCATGTACTGTGTGAGTGAGCTAATGGTTGTTGGGGTTACCAAAATACAGAGGAGTCACAGTGAAATTTGTGCTGTGCCCAGCACTGTATGTTTGAGTGGTTCTCCTGCGCTGATGCCTCGGGGGCGTGGTCAGCCAATCATCCTGGGGCCGTCATTGGTCAATATAGGTGTCCATCCTGAAGCTCTTTGAGACAGGAGATCCGTGGGGTCACAGGCTTTGCTGTGTGTGTTTCCTGTATGAGAGAGTCTCTCTGTGCCTCTGACAGGTGTATGACCTGGGCAGCCCAGCCGAGAGCCTCAACACCAGCCCTGGCTGCGGGCTGACCGATGGCGTGTGTGTGACTGGCGGGGGGCCCTCTTGTGGTGTAAACGGGAAGTGCCTCGGAGAATGGGGCTCCTTCAGCTGCGACTGTCGCCCGGGATTCAGTGGGCACAAGTGTGACACAGGTGTGTGCGTGTCCGTAAATGTAATGTGCTGTCGCTAAGTATTTGGACAGTGGGTTAATTTATGCCTTTTGACTCTGCTGCGTTCGATTTGAAAGCGGTAAGCATGAAGATGAAGTAGATGCAGTCAGCTTTAATTAGCATTTGTGTATTTACACCCATATCACATGACTGTGAACTATGTAGGAATAACAGCAACAGGAGTACACGATTTTATTCAATTTCACTGCCCAAATACTTGCGGAGTGCACTGAATACATTATAAGTAGACCATATCTCTGATTGTTAGTCTGCTCTATGTTAGATTTTACATATTTATGTGTTAGTGTTTGTGAGTACTTTAGTGTAACTGTGTTGCATGGACGTTTGTACAGTGTCCGCTTGTACATATACCATTGAGGGTGTGAATGTGTGTAGCTGCACGCGTACTCGTCTCCTCCTGAGTGTGTGTGTTGTGTGCCGCGGTAATTACCAGGAGACTGTGGATTACCTGTGGGATTTGTAGCAGAATTCCCACGCTCCCTCGAGCTACACGAAATGCCTCAGAAGAAAGGCAGCTCAATGCTAGCTCTTCTAAAGTCAGTCGGCGCGACTCCTTCTCACATCGTTCTCCTCCTGCCTTCAGATGATGTTTCGGCGCTGCGTCTCGCTGTTTTGCGCCTCTTGATATTTTTGACATATTTCTTTTCTTTGTTAGTTAGGTGAAAGAAACACTGATATGTTTGTACGATGTGAGCGCATGCATGAAAATATCAAAACCGCGACGTGAATCTGATTTGCACTGTTGTCATTGATACTGTACTAACCCTAGACCTGATAATCATGTCGCCTAGATTGACTGGGCGACATGACTCTGGCTATGCTAATAACAAGAGATTTTCAAAACTCACCAACAGCAGAGTTGTTTACTGTGCAACTTAGGTACTTTGTTTAACAGGCTTGGCCCCTCAAATACAATCCTATCTGTAAGAAAAATATTTCTGCACCCACCAGTGCTGCTTATTTCTCAAAGTATGTAATTCCCCAGTCAAACATGATGGTCTCCTCGCTCCGGTGGCACATCAGCTTAAGTGTGCGCACCGCATAAGGCTAAGTCCTTCCCGAGGCAGCCTGTGTTCGATTCCGGCTCGGGCCATTTGCCGCATGTCATCCCCACTCTCATCCCACCTTTCCTGTCTCTCTCCACTGATTACTATCAAATAAAAGGGATTATCCCCAAAAATAATCTTTAAAAAAAAAAAAAAACATGATGGTCTCCCCTCAAATATTGAAATGGCGATTTGGCCGAGCAGAATCAGCGTTTGACTGGGGAATACTACACAGCAAGGACATGCTTTGAGAAATAAGCTGTACCGATGGGTCCACAAATCAGTTTTCTTTCAGATGGGGTTGGATTTTAGGTGCCAAGCCCTTGAAACAAAGTGCTTGTTGTGTGTGCGTCATCAGCAGTAGGTGAATTTGAGAATCTAGGCAACTTGTTTATCAGGTCTAATGCTAACCCCACCTCCTGCCCCCTGATTGGTCCCCAGCCCTCCCAGTGTGGTCCTTTGAGAGGGACAGCATTCTTCGCTACCAGCTGAGGGGCAGTGGGAACCCTCGACAGACCCAAGCCCAGCTGCTCCTCCGAACCCGAGCCCCCTCGGGCACCCTGCTCTCCATGTCATCCCGGGACGCTAATGAGTACATCATCCTTGAGGTACGAGATAGCCAGGGCTGTTCCCATAACAGAAATGATAATTATAAAATAGCCATTTAAAAAAGAGAACGTATCCCATCAGTGTATGGCCAATTGACCCCATTGCTTTTCATCCTGTTTTTGTAATAGATTCAAGATTTAAGCTGCTTACGTTTTATTCTCATGATCCCCTGTGTGCAGGTAGAGATTTGCTAAAGCAATCAAGTTGAGTGCCTTTTTGAGTAGTAAAGCATCAGTTATCCGCCTGGGATTTGAACCCATAACCTTACGGACATAAATCCCGAGTCCTAAACGCTGGTGTGTACCTACCCAGATACTGGATGGGCATTTGAGCGTTCGCGCCAACCTGGGCGATGGCGCCCATTCCCTGCGGCTGACCAGCCAGCGCGTGGACGGAGGCCAGTGGATCCTACTCGGCCTTCATCGCCATGACAACGTATTCACGCTGCGATTGGAGCAGGGCGGGGGGTCGCGGGAGGTCAGCGCCACCCTGGGCCACAAGCGGGAGATCGTAGTGCACCCCTCCAGTGTGGTCCTGGGGAACAGCTTGACCCCTGGCCCACACAGGGACTTCCAGGGTAAGGGAACTCCGCCTCCCCCTGAGACTACACAAGACTTCAGTATCAGTCAAGTCTTATGCAGAGCTCCTCAAAGCCTTATCCTGGAGTTATATCATCCTGCAGTTTTTCGCTCCAATCCTAACAGAACACGCCTCATTCAATGGATGGGTTCACCGACCACGTGACAATCGAGGTGTGTGGGCAGCTTCAAGGCAGAGAAGATTGTTTTTTAAGCGAGCACCGCGCTATTTGATCTTATTTATATGGCCACAAAGGACGTAATTAACGGAGTCCCATGACTTGTGCGCCTGTAAACTCTTGCGCGTATATGCAGTTGGTTTCTTCAGAACTTTTCAAGGCAAACACAACCCTCTATTTTCAACTGAAAACAACATAGGAGAGACAGGATATTTGTCCACATGATCGGGCTTTATTGTTCCAAGAAGTCACTTTTGGCGAAAATTAAGTTTAACTGTTGAATTTGAACATGAGCTTATCATAGCAACAGTGTTGAATGGAACACTTTTCTCAATGCCTTGAAGCTGCACATATCCTCTCTGTTTATAAACACACAAAGCCATATATAGCAAGCAGTCTTTTTGAGGCGCCAATGATACAAATCAAGTGTGGAATATTAGAGCTGAAATGTAAATCTGCAGGACGTTAGACCTCCTGCAACAAGGTTGGGATTTCCTTCTTCAGAGACAATTTAAAAACAGCTTGGTTTTCTCTGTCTCTTGCATTCATGATGATGCCTCAATAGTCAAAGCAAACCTGATGTAAAAACTTCTTCCTGCAGCTTCCCAAGCCCACCCTCTCCATTAGGGCAGCCCAGTCCTGTTCTTGGAGATCTGCCATCATGTATAGTTTGATTTCAACCATAATTTAGTCAAACCTGATGGCTATTTAGCTGCTGAAAAAGGATCTTTTGCCTTGGAGTTAGGTGAGCGTCCTTCGGGTTGGAGTGAAAATATTCAGGACAGTAGGTCTCCAGATATCGGGATATCTACCCCCCACCCCCCAGTACTTTTCAGCAGACATTCATTATAAAAGTAATATTACCTAAATCAGTGATAAACAGCTTACAAATGACCTTTTTGAATACAGTTTATCGATTAGCAAAGGTGGCACGTGAAGCCTGGGGAGCAAGAAGACAATGAAGACATCCTGAAAAGTAAAAAATTAAAAGTTGACAGAATGAGATGTTGACCGGATACTGTCCCTGGCAGGCTGCATGCGGGACGTGCGGTTAAATGGGCAGGCCCTGCCGCTGGATGGCCAGAGCACGGAGTTCAGTACTGTCCTGGAGCGCCGGGGGGTCCAGAGGGGCTGCCACTCGGACGCCTGCAGCAGCCGACCCTGCCGCAGCCCCCTGTACTGTGTGGACCTGTGGAGGAAGTACGAGTGCAGGTGAACTTTGACCCCTGGCTTCACTGAAGCAGGTCACCCACAATATTCAGTAGCATTTCAGGAAAAATTATTCTGTGTGGATTTGGATACTATGTTCTGTTTTGAAACCTGAGATTTATCTTTTTGTGGTTAAGAGCTTTTCAAAAATCTGATGATGATCTCAACTCAATCCTCCTCATGCTAGTTTTTTTAAGGTTAGGAGATGATTCATACAAGATGTAAGATCAGCTACAGATACTCCTATCTCATACGGGTAATTAAGAAGTGGAAGTTGGAGGTTAAGAGCTCAACTAAATAAGGCTAACTTGAAATTTTTTAATATTTTGAAAATACCTTTTTCTGACATAATTTTGTTCTTTTACAAAGTGGCTAAGTTGTTACTAACAAGGCATTGTGTGCGATACTGACCGAGGTTCATACTCTTCAGCATCCATGATGTCAGAAACAGAACATGAATGTGTGCTGCTTGGTCCTCCAGGTGCCCCGCAGGTCAGGTGACAGTAGTGGACGAAATTTCGGGGCTTCAGCGCTGCGCCCCGTCCCCGTGCGGGCCCACCACTTGCCGTAACGGAGGCACCTGCATCGCCTTCTCCCCGAAGAGCATCCAGTGCAGCTGTGCAGAGGGCTTCCGGGGTCAGTGGTGTGAGGTCAGCCAGGTCAAGGCCATCAGACTGGCAGCCCTGAGCCCCAGCTCCATCCTGGCCATCAGCATGTGCCTGCTCGTCTTCTTCGGTAATTACTGTGGCTCTGCCCTTTTTCTCCGACTTCGGGCATATATTTGCTGATTTACTTGGAAATTAAAGGCCTAAAGACTGCCTCATACTTGTAGCACATATTTTGACAGATGTTGAAGAAAAGTGTCGGACGACGCAGATTCTTGTATGCTTGAAATGATTGAAAATGGCTAAATACTATTATCGTACCAACAGTCAAACATGGTAGTGGTAGTGTGATGGTTTAGGTTACTTTGCTGCTTCAGGATCTGGGTGACTTTCCATAATTGATGGATCCCTGAATTCTGCTCTCAACCAGAAAATCCTGAAAGAGTGTCCAGCCATCATTTTGTGACCAAAAGGTCAAGCACGGTTGGGTCACACTGCTGGACAATGATCCAAAGCTCACCAACAAGTCCACCTCTGAATGGCTCTAAAGAAGCAAAAGGAAGGTTTTGGAGTGGCCTAGTCAAAGTCCTGACTTGATTCCAATTGAGATGCTGTGGCATGACCTTAAACAGGCAGTTTATGCTCAAAATCCCTCCGATGTGGCCAAATTAAAACAATGCTATGAGGTAAGAAGAGCAGACCAAAATTCCTCCACAGCGATTTAAATGACTCATTGCCAGACGTTTAATTGCACTTGTCTTATATTAAAATTTGATGGATGATCTGAAACATTTCGATATGACAAATAAGCTACATGAAAAATCAGGAAAGGGGCAAAAACTTTTTTCACAGCATTGTAGTTAATTCCCTGCCCAGGAAAAAAGTTAGTTAGATAATGGATGCAATAAGTTACGGTGGAGTCATCCATTCCATGAATCTATGCTTTGGAAACCTCTAATAGACCATTTGAGAGGTTAAGATAGGTCACAAAGCATTCGGAAAAGCAGATAATAGTTTCTACTCCTGAAACAGGATGGAAGCATGGAATCACCCACAATGTCATTGTTCACTACAGTATCAAGATTTTCCTTTCAGCATAACTGAGAGGTCTCGCCTGAGTCATGAAAAATGGCCTCAAACCAAGGAGTTTCCAGTCGATATACTTTTGGTCATGCTGTGTATTTTGGCGTGTTATAAACTTTCCATTTCCATACAGTTCACAACATGCTGCGACACTCAAACCATAATGTCATCGTGCATTGACTGCATCAGTGTTCAATGTTGATGTTACAGTTACGATTGGAATGAGAACACAATGGTGTTACAGGACACGGAGTGAAAACTAAAGAACAAAACTGCTCTTCAAATGGCTAAGTCAATCAATCAAATCCTTTATTTAACCAGATAAAACCAGTTGAGACCAAAGTCTCTTTTTCAATGGTGATCTGGCGGTATGCAGCAAGTCACAAACAAGTATTACATAAACACAACACAGTTCAAGACAATATTGACAAAACAGTACAGTATGACACAAGAACAAGGGACAGAATAGAGACTACCATCTGACAGGACAAAACCAAATATCAAAAAAAAAAAAAAAAGTTCTAAAAAAAGGCTCAATATACAAACAGTGGAAAAAATAAATCTAAACAGTACGACAAGAGCAGCTAATGGGAAAGGCTTCAGAAATCTTTTGTCTGAAACTTGGTATGGAGATGGGAGCAGCAATTTTAAAATGAGATTGAAGGTCATTCCATGACCAAGGGCCAAAGTAAAACAGACTCCTCTTACCAGCGTCAGATCGCACAGGAGGCACCTTGAAAATGGCTAAGTGGATATTTGAGTCTGAAACTTTGGCCTGAGTTCTGCCATCATGCTGACACTGATCTGAGTGCTCTGTACTCAGAATCACACATCTCAGCTTTCACAAGGGTAAAGAGGACTGCGTCATGCAGTCCTGACCCTGTGACAGGTAAGCTGGTGTCAGGCTAACGTCGTCGTGGGTCTCCGCTTAAACCCCGCCTCCCGCATCGGCCCAAATCACCTGAGCAGAGAAAGGGGAGAGGCGGACTCCCTTTTATAAAATGATTTTCTCTCTGTGGAATGAAACTGGAACAAAATGCGTCGCGCGAAGCAGAAAGGCGTCGCATAAGAGCCTCCTGGCTCCTGTTGTGGGATAATCCAATTGATACCCCTCTCTGATTTGGAGCGCGGCAGAGCCATTGCCAGCCACTGTTCACTTATTAGCTGTATGGCGGCCTCCGCTAACCGCGGAATCGTGTTTCGCCTTTATCCCCTTTTTAATTGAAAATTGAAAAAGGGAAGAGATGTAACTTGTCATCCGTGAATGGCTAAGTGAATTAATGACAGAACTGGGTGAGCACAGTAAACCAAAGAGCTGAGCTTATTCCTCTTATGGTCTTTCCTGTCCGTACGCGCACACACACACAAATGCATACATAAGCACATAATATTTGTGTCTTTCACAAGAGCTGAAACTGGTATTCAGACCTGTGTATACGATCACACACACAAGCATAAAGTATTTGGAAGGGCTTTTCTAAATGCATCCTTTCCTGGTTCAGAATAGATTTAGCAGTAGGGGAGACTGGGGTCTGATGAGCCATGGGGACCAATGAGCCATATTACGTGTTTGTAATCAATAGATGTCAGAGCTGCTTAAAATAGGCAAAACAGTGATATGGATCATCGGACTCTCCAGTCTCCCCCACCTGTTGCAGTTTCTCTGTGTGTCTTGCTCAGTGGTAAGGTCAAAACTGGCGATGAATGATATAGTTGTATCTCAGTCTCTAATCCTTTCTCTTTTTTACATTTTTATGGCTTCTAAAGTTATTTAAGGTTCCATTTACTGTTAGATTTACTTTATGACATGATATGCAACTCACATACTCTTGCTCGCTGTCCCTGTCTAGCTGTACTGGTTGCCGTGACGGTGTGGAATCAGAAGGGCAGCCGTAGTAAGTTCCAGAAGAGGGGTGTGTACCACATTCCGGCCGAGCACGAGAGCTGGGAGGACATCCGTGAAAATATCCTCAACTACAACGAGGAAGGAGGCGGGGAGCAGGACCAGGTACAACCCGAATTGCTGCCGTCAGAATCAAGCAGTCCAAACACTCTTTAGGGTTTTAAACATTGATGAACTGCTGTCTTAAGGGATGTCAAGCTGCCAGGAAGGCTGTGGAACTCAGTGATCTTCTGACCGAATCACAACGCTGCTGATACAGTGGCAATAGATGGTGCCTCACAGTGGTCTTTCACTCTGCTATATTAATGTAGCCCCATTATGTGGCAACATTGTGTTTGTTTTTGCCATCTAAAATGCCTGTTCAGTTTAGACTAGGTGTTAGAAAGTCTATACCTGCAGACCCTGTGTGTATGCTGGTTGTGTCATTAACTACTGTATACTCTGGCTAGAGGAAGTAATGTTCTGAATAGCATCATGCTGGTTTAATTGTAGATTTGTACACAATAATTTGTACACAATATCACTTTGGGGTATAGGACCACTCTTCAGCAGTCATTTGTGGAATTTTCATAAGATGCCATAAAAATATAAATTATTTAATTACATAATCAGTGGAAGTAGTCGGCATTAAAATTCAGAAAATGATATGGCCCCCACTTGCTCACTATTTAGACCAAAGGCAGAGCAAAGCAGATGCTCAAATTGTTGTAAACTTTGAATTTTATTCTTTTGAAACAAAGCAGATGGATATTAACTGGCTTACTTTATTCATGAATATTACATATAATTCAGAAAACAAAGATGACAGTTATAATACCTTCAAACTCTCAATTGTGACTGGTTGCAGGAGGCTGAAAGGATGTGCATTATTTCCTTTAAATAGCATGGCAGTGAAGTATTCAAAAAAAATATTAGTCTTTTGACACTGTGTATCAATTCGCCTCATTTGAATACCAGGCTAAAATTAATTGTCACACCATGCCATAAAGTTGCAACATCGAAAGTGAAGGTTGCAAATAGACACAGAAGCATGGTTTAGTTTTCCGATATAAATATTAATATCTTTGGCAACTATGGTGACAATGACAACTGTGAGAAAGCACAATGTGACATCAACTTCAAGAGTGGAACTATAACACCATAGGACCAGTAACTTCAGCTCTTGATGGGCAAAAAAATGAAATAAAACTGACGACCACGCTTTCGCATATAGTTTGACCTGTATCAAAGTAAAATAAAAGTTGTGGATGGAAATAGTCCATACATAAATGTAATTTTTCTGCGAAGATGCAAAAAAGTAATGTCTATAGATAGATGTGCATGTGGTGACCGTGGTAAAAGACCAGTAAACAAATCCTTGCCGGTCATTATGCTAAAATAACTGCACACCTAAACAGGTAACAGTTACACCACTTAACTGTACAGTTATTTTTAGCTTACCGGCCCTATGGGCCAATAAGCTATTGTCGTGGTGTGGCGTCTGTTGTCCGGTGTCTGTCGTCCGGAACATTTTTTTATCTTTTTTTTGGCATGAAGAATTTTTGTGTAAATTTGCAATAACATCCTACTAGACCATATCTCTAGATGTTTTTCTCGGATTTTTGATTTAATCATTTTTGTCTGTTTTATGGGCCCTTGAAATTTTGGCTCCAATGTTAAAGATAGGACTGAGAAATTTTAAAAAAATTATTTCTCAAAAACTGCGTGAATAATTTTTTCTAAATCAGGCAATCAACTTACCTTGGTACCTTCAATGTACAGTGCGAGCGCCATTTTGATTGAATCGACGGAAGTGGGTCTGTTGGGGGCGCTGTACTTTATAAATATGCAAGATGGCCTGTGGAGGCCAAATGGTTGCAGACAGAGATTAGGTTTGTATTATCGACATGTAGGAAGTCATATATGACCTATATTTTGGCAATATTAAATTTGCCCACAGATAACTTTGAAAGGTCAAACTCGAGGTCAGGGAATATATTAACAATGTTAAAAGATATGACTTGAAATTTCAAAAAATTATTTCTCAAAAACTGTGGGATAACTTTTCTTCTAAATCTGGCCATCAACTCACCTTGATACACTTTATGTACAGTGCGAGCGCCATTTTGATTGAATTGACGGAAGTGGGTCTAGTGGGGGCGCTGTACTTTAACATTGGGTCTTATGGAGAATGGGCCAAATTGCCTGTGGAAGCTAACTGGTTGCAGATAGAGATTAAGTTTGTATTACTGACATAAAGGAAGTAATATATGACCTATATTTTGGCTGTGTTAAAGTTGACCTCAGATGACCTTGAAAGGTCAAACTTGAGGTCAAGCAAAATGTTACAATTTTCAAAGGTTTCCAGGCTTGAAAATATTGAAGGTTGGGAACATGTGTGCATTGAACCCTTATAGGAAGTCATGTATGAACTTTCATTTGGTGGCCTTGAACTTGACCTTCGGCGACCTTGAATGCCCAAATTTCACTGTGAAATTTCAATGACTTATATCAACGAAATGGTTACAGATAGTTTCGGTTTGTATTGGAGATGTATAGGAAGTCATACATGAACTTTCATTTGGTGGCCTTGAACTTGACCTTCGGTGACCTTCCAAGGTCAAACTTCACATAGTGAAATTTCAATGACTTCTATCACCAAAACTATTGCAGATAGAGCTTAGGTTTGTATTGTGGCCATATAGGAAGTCCAGTATGAAGTTTCATTGGGTGACCTTGAACTTGACCTTCAGTGACCTTCAACGACCAAACTATACATGAAATTTCAATGACTTATATCAGCAAAATTGTTACAGATTGAGTGTAGGTTTGTATTGGAGACGTATAGGAAGTCATGTATGGACTTTCATTTGGTGACGTTCATATTGACCTTCGAGATCTAACTTGACCTAGAGAAAATTCAATGACTTCTGTCACTTAAAAGGTCGCAGATGGAGCCTATGTTTGTGTTACTGACATCTAGGAAGTCACATATGAACTTTCATTTGGTGACATTCAGCTTGACTGTTGATGACATTTGAAGGTCAAACTTGACATAATATAATTACAATGACTTGTATTGCCAAAACGGTCACAGATGGAGTCTAGGTTTGTATTAGAGACATATAGGAAGTCATGTATGAACTTTCATTTAGTGACCTTTGTATTGACCTTCAAAGGTCAAATGTGACCTCATGAAAATTCAATGACTTGTGTCACTAAAACGGTCACAGATGGAGCCTAGGTTTGTGTTACTGACATCTAGGAAGTCACATATGAACTTTCATTTGGTGACATTCAACTTGACTGTCAGTGACCTTTGAGGGTCAAACTCGACAGTGAAATTACAATGACTTGTATCACCAAAGTGGTCACAGATTGAGCCAAGGTTTCTATAGAGACATTTAGAAAGTCATATATGAAGTCCATTTGCTGACCACAACTTGACAATCTGTGACCTTTAAAGTTCACAGTTGACATATTGAATACATATTGACATATTATAATGTCTTGTATCACCAAAACTGCTTCAGAGCTTAGGATTGTATTACAGAGGGTCTTTCAATGTATGTGAACTTTTATTTAGTGACCTTGACATTGATTTTCATTGATTCAAATGTCAAACTTCACATGAAATTTTCATAACTTGTATCATCGCTGTAAGACTGCTTGCCGGTAAGCTACAGGACCCTTGGTCCTATTTTTGTATAATGGCAGGTATATCATTGTGTGTTGCTTACAAACACGAGCATCATAGTATTTTGTTGTGTAGAAGCTGGAGTTTTGACATGTGTCCGTCATCCTACTTCCTCTGCCAGAACGCTTATGACATCACAGAGCTGAAGAGGCCTCTGTGCTCCAGCCTATCACAGTCCTCCTCCTGCACCACTGCACCACTCATCAAGTCTTCTCAAGGCTCCCAGGAGGAGGTGCACCCTATTGGAGCAGGGCTGGGGGGCGGAGCCATGGCTGCCACCTTCCATCACAGCGCGTCCTGTACCTCAAGCTGCACCATGGACTTCAAGAGCTACGTCTCCAGGATTATCTGGGAGGCTGATAACGATGACCAGGCCCTTCCCATGGACACCTACCAGGTGTACTGCATCGAGGGTACGGGAACACCGGCCGGGAGCCTCAGCTCTCTTAGTTCAGCTATTCCTGAAGAGGACTTTAGCTACAACTGCTTGCATTACTGGGGCTCCAAGTTCGAGGCCCTCAGCGAGCTGTACCACAGGCCTGAGCTGGTCATCACGTACGAGGACGCCATCCAAAGCCACAGCTACGACCAGAACCACAGCCACAACCAGCTCTGATGACCACAAATACTGGCTAGATCGCTCTAACTTGTTATTGTCAATGTCTCCAATGGTTCACTCTATTTAAACATTTTTAAATGTGTTTTTTTTTTCCTTGGGGAGGTTAACGGCAGGCAAGCAATGTCAAGGAAGGGACAAAGATTCTCGATACACCGTAAGAGCTCAAGCTTCAATTCTGCTTCTGTAATAAACTTTTAAAGGCTTTATGTGTGAAAGAGGCAAAGAGAGACCAGAGACTTGAGAGGTATGGGGAAGGGGAGCGGGATTATTTATGGAGTTTTCTCCCAGAAACATTAAATGAACTGTATTTATTTTAGCCTTGACATTTTTTAATCAACAATGGAAGCAAGGTAGTATCCTACAATTCCCTTCCTGATTATTGAAGGAAGTTGTGATGCTTTCCCATACACAGAGGCAATTTGGTAGTTGTTTGGCTCATTCACTGGAGGAAAGAGTTTTGATGGTGTCTTTTGCCTTTTCCTTTGTGTTTTGTCTGCCTATTTAAGACACTGTCGTGGTCACTGCTCCTTTTTAAAACAGTACCTGTGTCTTGGAAGACGGTCCATGGTGACTTTTTTGGCAGAATGACTCTTTCTGCGTATGTGTAATGTGAAAGAAAGAAAGAAAGAAAGAAAGAAACGCTTTCTTGGTCGGTGAGGGAGACACACAGACAGAAAGCCACCGCTGTTCCTGAGCAGCAGTTTGAGGTGCCTGCTGTAATCCTCATTCCCTTAGAAAGAACAAGATTAGTGTTCTCCTCATTGGACTGAGAAGAGGCCTCACGAGACAAACTGTGTAAACTCAAGTTTTTAAATCCAGCTCCAATTGCACTAGTAAAGGCTGCTATACGTCCAAAAATACACATTTAGAAATTCTGATCAGGTGCAAAGCATTTGTGATGGATTACGTGTGCCAGGAATCGGGGGAAATTCTTTGCTCAGCATTGCTAATGTGTTCTGTGATGTGCGAATCATTGTTTTACTTTTATCCAGCTGGTGTCGTACAACGTCCCGATGTTTTTGATTCAATATTATGTTTCTGTCTTTTTGTGATTGGTTTTTATGAGGTGTCAGTAATTTATTGCATTTCCTAAGACCCACCCTCACTGACAAGTTGACTCT
This sequence comes from Gymnothorax javanicus, assembly GCA_029692085.1. Taxonomy (NCBI): domain Eukaryota; kingdom Metazoa; phylum Chordata; class Actinopteri; order Anguilliformes; family Muraenidae; genus Gymnothorax; species Gymnothorax javanicus. The sequence goes on from CM056193.1 coordinate 184,919,827, forward strand.
GGGATACAGTTCAGTGTGTGAAATGTGATATAACACTTGACAGAAGCTGTTGCAGCACTGTTAAATTTGGAGGCATGTATTTACTCTGTATGTGTCGGAGTATATCTGAGCCTTGATCATCTTTAGTACCTCTGCAAAAGCATTACCCAGCAATTTTCTTTTTCACACTTGCCTGATGTTCTGTCTTGCCTGAATTCGACTGAATGTAAGATAAGGGAACAAAGACAGGAGGTCTGCCTCGGTAAAGAGAGTGGTTGTACAACCTTGTTTCCAGAAAAGTTGGGACGTTGTGTAAAATGTAAATAAAAGCATACGGCAATGATTGGCAAATCATTTAAACTCAATAATAAATTGAAAATAGTACAAAGACAACATATTTTATTGATATTGAGAAATTTTATTGTTTTTGAAAAATATTTGCTCAAATTTTAATTTGATGCCAGCAACACATTTCAAAAAAGTTGGGACGGGGCCATGGTTACCGCTGTGCTAAATCATTTCTCCTTTTAATGACACCCCGTAAGCATTTTGGAACTGAGGAGACCAATTATTTTAGTTTTGAAAGCAAACTGTTTTCTCATTCTTGCTTGATTTTAGATTTCAGCTTCTCAATACTTTTGCAGATACATTTGTGCACCAGATTTTTCAATGGGTTACCCGTCTGGACCGCAGGCAGGCCAGTTTAGGACCCAGCCTCTTTTACTACGGATCTACAATCTAACGTGCGCACAATGTGGTTTGGCATTCTCTTGTTGAAATAAGCAAAGTCTTACCAGAAAAAGATGTCTGGATGGCTTTATATGTTGTTCCAAAACTTGTACATATTGTTCAGCATTAATGCTGTCTTCACAGATGTGCAAGTTGCCCATACCACATGCACTAATGCGCCCCCATACTGTCATGGATGCTGGCTTTTCAACTGTGCGCTGATATAAAGCCGGATGCTCCCTCTCCTTCTCAGCCTAGAGGACGTGGCATCCTTGATTTCCAGAAAAAAAAATTTAGATTTTGATTGGTCAGACCACAGGATAGTGTTCCACTTTGTCTCAGGCCATCATAAATGAGCTAAGGCCCAGAGAAGGCGGCAGTGTTTCTGAATGTGTTTATTTATGGTTGCTTTCTTTTCATAGTAAAGTTTTAACTTGCATTTGTGGATGTAGTAACAAATTGTTCTCACTTAGAATGGTTTTCAGAAATGTTCCTGAGCCCATGCATTGATTTCCACTACAGAATCATGTTTGTTTTTAATGTAGTGCCACCTGAGGGGCTGAAGATCATGGCCATTCAGTATTGGTTTTTGGCCTTGTCCCTTGCATATAGAGATTTTTCTGGAATCTCTGAATAATATTACGATATTACATACCATAGATAATTAAATTCCCAGTTTAATTAATTTCATTCTTAATATTTTGAACAATTTTCCCATGCAGTCTGTCACAGAGCGGTGAAGCCCTCGCCATCTTCTGAAAGACTCAGCCTCTCTGAAATGCTCTTTTCATGCCCACTCATGTCACTGACCTGTTACCAATTAATCTAATTAGCTGTGAGATGTTCCACCAGGTGCATTTTTTAAAAACCCCATCCCAACTTTTTTTGAAACATGTTGCTGGCATCAAATTCAAAATGAGCAGTTATTTTTTTCTAAAAGCAATACATTTCTCAGTTTCAACATTTGATATGTTGTCTTTGAACCATTTTCTATTAACTATAGGGTTTAAAAGATGTGCAAATCATTGCATTTTGTTTTTATTCATATTTTACACAGCGTGCCAACTTTTCTGGAAATGGTTTTGTTGGGAAGAGCATTACCAAAATGGTTTCCTCGCGCCAGGATGGAGGTTCCCAGGTGAGGATACTTACAATGCGGAAAATGCAATCATAAAAGGATTATATTCTTTGATAAATGTGTTTAACAATCATTTTAGGTATATTTTGTTGACGAAATACTGACACCATATTACAACTAGCTTCCTGAGTATTTTGATTACATAATCTCAATTCCAGTGTGACTCTTACTAAAGAAAGCCACTGTCCTTAAACTGGAAATGTGGTCGGCACACTTTTTTACCTGTGCTGAAAACCTGGCATGTATAATCTTGTACTGTCTCTACTGAAAAAAACCACCCTGTACGGAACACTAAAATTATATCTTCTGTTCTCGAGAGGATTCTGGAACCACCAGTCAAACTGTAATTCCTTTAAATTAAGATTTAAAGACAACGGTTCACATCAAAACTCCTTCATATCACAAATGTTTCTGAATGCAGGTTGAATAGCACCGGACAGGAAGTAGATTTTATACTTTCACTCATCGCTGTAACGCGAGGCATTTGCGTCACTGCGTTATAATGCATGTTCTGTGTGTAAGATGTGGTGTGGTACTGATGACTAAGTGACCTTGTGGTGATACCTTTCCATCCAGTGACATCCCTCACTCTCTCTGAGACCACTTCTGTCCCTGTAAATACTGTACATACTCTTGTTTATCCTTTTGTATATGAAATTTTAATAAAGAATGATTATCCTTGAGGTATGGTGCGCTGTTTCCTTTTCTGGTGAAGTTTCCGTGTGAGGACGTCCTGCTCTGAATATCCCTGCGATCATCTTACTTAGACCCCAAATGGCGAGCAGGCTAAAGTTGTGGCCCCCCTCTTAAAGGGCATGCAAACCATGTTTTACAACCTGATTTTACCTTATGGTCTTCCAAAGTAATGTTGGTGATAAACATTTCATTGACAAAGTGCCACATCCTTGCCAAAGCGCTTCCAATTTTAAGGATTTTCCCAAATACAGACGGCCTCTCCAGAAAGGTATGTGACGTCATTTCTGGCTTCATTCGTTTTCCGATGGTTTACGCCTGTAAATCGTCAGAGCCAGTAGAATCAAATAGCTACTTCCAAAATTGCATTGACAGCATCGCAAGCCAATCACAAGGGGGAAAATATGTTGTGTGTTTTAAAATAACGGACACATTGGATTATTACTAGCGCTTATTTACCCTCGAACAAAGTTTTTTTTCTCACAAAATAGCAAAGGTAAGAAAACATTTTGCTTATTGTTGTAGAATGTGATGCACGTGTGGTGTTCTTTGTTGTTCGAGTGTGGTGTTGGTTTTAAAAGACAAAGCTTATATTGTTGGAATCTGTGGACTCTCCTCTTTCATTTGATGTATTATTTGTGTGCATGGCACAAAATTACCAGTATCGCTAGCGCCTTAAATGCGATTATGCACTGATATTATTTTTTACATTTTTCTGCATGCTAATTTAGTTGCTTGGTGCTTTAATTGTGTCTTGTTCAGGTAACAATGATCATCATGAGCTTTTAGCCAAGTTTCTTCCTGTTGAATGGAAATGCTGCATGACTATGTTGCTGTCCAGTAACGTTTTTTTTTTTTTCTAATGGTGTTTACTAAGATATGTGCAGCTTGCCCTCGGTATCGGGGGTGTCGGGTTTAAGAGGTAAAAGAATTACTGACAATAATAATCTTTTGTTGTGGCATTCACAAAACAACTGTTACTGGCAAGGAGTTTACTCATCCCACTCTGCGTTATGAACGCAGTCTTCTGGCCCATCAATCATGATAAGCTGACTGGCCGAGGGCTCGTTCGGAGGCTGATTTTGCGGGGCTCTAGTACTTCTTGGGGGTTCATATTTATAGGGCTGTGGCCCTTCATATTCTACATACTCATTAAAACCAAAGTCTTCGCTCCCACAACTATAATCCGGTCCAACATCACTACATAATTCCAAATCGAAATCCGAACTCTCGCTCTTAGATCCACTGTTTGTCATACTTGTGTCATGGTTTTTGGAGGCTGGCGAGCTTTCTTTGTTACTCTCGTCCGGGACGATATCATTTTGCCCACAATCGGATTCTTTGGCCAGCTGGCATCAATTGTGGGCGGCGCCCGGACTCTATTTAAACCCAAGTTCCGCCTCGCCGCCTTTGCTAGAGTGTCAGTGTTACCATTACACTGTAGCCCGCAGGATCTCTAGCTAGAGAAGTGTTGAGGAATTAGTTGCAAAAAAGGAAAGAGTTAGTAAAGGGAATCTTTCTCTTTCCTTTCCTCTTTCTGTGCACCGTCTGGTGCTTTGTCTTTTTATCTCGGTTCCCGAGATTTTTCCTTTGTTTTGTACTGTCTAGCTCGCTCTGCTTCCTTGTTTCCCTCGGACTGGATTTATGTCCTTTGGAAGCGCGAGTCTCTCTCTCCTATTTTGTCTGTGTTTGTCTCTCTTGCATTCCTGTTCTTCCTTTCATTCCGGCCACTGCGTTTGGCATCTCGAAACACCAGCCATAACAACTTGATGTACTGGCAAGGGCTGTGGTAAGCTCTTCCACCTCACAGGAAGAAGGTTGTGGGTTCAAATCCGGCCTGGGGCCTTTCTGCGTGGAGTTGCATGTTCTCCCCGTGTCCCCGTGGGTTTCCTCCGGGTACTCCGGTTTCCTCCGACAGTCCAAAGACATGCACACCAGGCTAATTGGAGACGCTTAATTGCCCATAGGTATGAGCGTGTGTGTGTGTGTGTGTGTGTGTGTGTGTGTGTGAATGGTATGTGCGCCCTGTGATGGATTGGCGAGCTGTCCAGGTTGGGTCCCTGCCTTTCACCCATGGTCAACTGGGATAGGCTCCAGCTCCCATCCGTGACCCTAGTAGGAAGAAGTGGGTATAGAGAATGGATGGATGGACATACTGGCATGTGTCTGTGTGTTCCATCGCTGACATCATGGGTTACTCGCTACGGCTCGGGATGTGGTCGGCAGTTCCCCTTCCAATCTGTCGATAATATTGATTATCTTTGATTGATTTCAGTGGAAAGAAATGTGTACTTATTTCCTCTGATGTGTTACAGATTTTTAAAATGTTGGTCATGTTAAAGTGTTTTCTTGCCAGTCATGGGCCCTGACCTGAGGGACCTGTTTTCACACAGGCAACGCAGCTATACACCACAAGCTGTATGCCTCAGACTGACTCTTCATTTTGGCCCCTATGGTACCCGATATAGTTATTTCCATCCCCAGCTTTGAGCAGCAGACATGAAGCTTGCTCGTGTGTGCATACGTGTGTGTGTGTGTGTGCGCACATCGTCCATGAATTCAGCTTATTTTCCCTCGTTTATTTGATGTAAACATTCCAGTGATGCAAGAAAGGAAAAGAACCAAACTCAGAATCTTGTGAAAAGTGCAGATGGAGGGCACACATTTGAGAACTAAAAAATTTCATTAAAACTGTATAGCTTATGAAAGACATTTCAGGATATGAAATAAAAAGTAGAGATAATTTTAGCTCAGTTTTCCTACAGGAAAAAAAAGTACATTATTTCATTTTGGCACTCTACTGAATGATAGAAATCCAGTGTGATTGTCATTTGTCTCAAATACAGGTATATTTCCCATTAACAAATCCTGATGTCAGAGATTTAGGCCACTGAGTATTTTTGCTGCTAGCTATAACCTTCTGTTTGTGAAGTGCACAGTTCCAGTCCTGAAACAATGGTCTGCCGGCAGGTTTTGTTCCAAAGCAATTACTTTACGTTTACTTATCATACAGCCTTCCAGGTGCTCACATCCTTATTCAGAAAGGGGCTTTGTGCAGGGTGGATTTCTCTTTGGCCATGCAGTGACAGATTCTACTAATCAACCTGTAGTGTTCTTCTTAGAGACCTTGATTACTAGAGTCAAGTGCTGAACCACTCCTAATATCTAGGATTGGTAAAACACTGAGAGCCAATTACCCCATGGGGTTCAATAAAGTAGGTTACTATCAAATTAGATCTTTTTGACGCACAAACTTAACCTGTGACAAGCTGCTGACCTCGCTGGTGCTAATACAAATGTCAGATCAATAAAACTGATGAAATTAGATTCCAACGTACTAAACGTGGAATAATGAAACATGGGCAGAGGTTAGAACAAAATCTTGTAATACTTTGGCCCCCTGCTGTTTGTCGATTCACACTGAAGTGAGATTTCACACATTTATGTCACAACCACAAAACTACAATTTAAGTTGAAACTGTACCTTATAAGGAATAGTAAATTTGTCGTTAGAATGCTGTTGTCTTATCAGCACGATGCCGATAAAGTTTGTCGTTGCCAGAAAGCCGATTTGCACATAATTCTTGTCACCATAGTTGATAACAAAAGGATACAGTTTCACTTCTGGAAGTGCACTGCCATCTACTGGACAGAAGAGTAAGATAAAGCTTCATTGTTGGGGTATTATAAATGCAAGCGTCACGCACCATTATGGAGGTGTTTTCCATGGTCTGTGAGACCACAGTAAGACAGCTACACAAAGGTATGGGGGACCCGTTCTGACGTAACATCCTGCCTAAGTGCTAAATTCAGGCCACGAAGCTTGCTGTCGTAAATTAGTGTTTCAACTGCTATCAACAGGTTACATTTTACTCCATTGCTTTTCACCTTGAATATGATCAGACTTCCGCTTGTGACATTTGGCATAAAAAATTAAACCCAGGGCCTAGCCTTTTCACTTCAAACTATTGTGGGCAGCCATCCGCCTTGCCAGTTCTGACTGAGAAAGCATACCATTAATTGTCTTAATGAACTTGGCGAGAGGGAAATGCAGACCATTTATAGTCCGCAGTGTATTCAATGTCGATGTCAGACGTGGAGTGGCTCCACTGCGAGCGCGTCACTGGACTACTAAACAGGAGGACCGGTAATGATCATGAACGGGGATAGCAGCCACTAAAGTTAATCACTCATTATGCGGTTAGTTCTGGGCTCCTTTGTCTATGAAGTTCTTAGTTTTGGCCCACAGCGGTGTTGAGGTGAAAGCACAGTGGGGTTCCGGCTCATTCCCAGGGCCGTACAATAACTCACACACAACGAGGGCATTGTAGGGAGGAGGCAGCGGCCGTCCGCTGGCTGTTCGACCCGCCGTCTCATTGTTCTGAATACTGAGGACGCCAAAGTCCAAATTCCACTTTTGCCACCTCAGCGACCGATGCGACATCCCGATGTGATCTACTATGGTGGGTCTTATTTTTTTCTTTTTTGCCGCTCGGATGAAGTGCAACCGTGGATTTAAATAGACATTTTCAGCAGTCTTTTATAGAATGTAATGTTTGTGAAGTCTCCTAAAACGGAGGAAGGCATACTGATGCCTTATTTCTAAAGGCAACACCAGAATGAAAGACTGTGATTGCGTGGACATAAGCGCAGCACACAGCAATATTATTTTCAGGGGTGAATAATTCATTTTAGAATTATCAATGAACATTTAAAACTTTTTCTGCGACGTCACATACAGGGTAAAATGCCCCTGTAAAACACTCATGGACTGTATACCAGTGATATACAAGAATATAATGATGTGCACTCACTACTCATGTAGGTAGGTCAAAGACTTTTTTTTAAAACTAGTTTAGCCCTGAGGGATTGTCAGTTTCAATGGTCCTTTCTCAGCCAGTAGTATCAGTCTCATTCATAAACACCATTATGAGAGGCTTGGTGTTTATTCTCAGCAAAAGGCCGAAAATGCATATCAAAGAAGTGAGCCAGGTCTCTTGTAGCTTCACTGGTGAATTCACTTTGAAGGCTAACTGTAGTATTGGCACCTATTAAGGAACCTCAGGTGTTAGAAAACCTTCCATTACCCCAGTTAGCGCTTCATGCTTCCCTACCCCAGCACATTTTATCCTGTCATGCTCCTGTAATTCTCATTCTCCCCTCATTACTGCGGCAGATAACGCATAGCTGTGACCGATTTAGCGTCCTTTCAGGATAAGAGCAATTTTTATGCCAGTGTTGCCATAGGCCAGCAACCCTAGACCCATGCTACTACTTACTATTGAAGTCATACAGCATTTGCTACAAGATAAACAGGGATGAGAACTACTAATTTGTTGCAAGTTTCAATCCCTGTACAACATCTCTCAAATGATTTCTGAATGGTGACCCCATACCAGCATTGTGCAGATCACAATGTTCTGTTTTTGTTGAGTCTGGTTCAAAAATGGATAAGGATTTTCAGCTGTACTTCTGTGACTAGCATCTATCCCACCAAGTGTCTGTCTGTCCCTGTAAGAAAGCAGTGGCTTAAGAACAGTTCTTTATCGAGGTTGCAATTTTTTGGTGCTATGTAAACCATGTCTGACATTTCAAATGCGACCCAGGCTTTTTGTGACCAGCGCAGCTGAAATTCGGGCACCAACTATTTGGTACTTCAGCATGTTCACCAAGTGCTAGATACTTATGTGCTGCTGGTTAGACCCTTTCCTAGGACTAATGGTAATTACAAGTGGCAGTCATTGGTGTTGATGCTTTTGTAATTGACATGAGGAAATAATGTTTCAAAGTAAAAGCGATCTTTCAGTCAGGAGACAAATGAGCAAGAACCAAGCACTGAAGTGAATGGCCAAGTAATGTAGAAAAGTTGGTGCTGTTGGGACTAAGCAAAAAGAAACAATATAAAGCACATAACGGCCTGCATTACCCATGACCTGACTTAACCATCACAACAGGGTATGATCTATTCCAGGCAAAGTTTTCATTCCTCTGGCCGACACTATCTGGGGTGCGTTTCCCAAAATCACAGATGCCAACTTACATGGTTGGAACCACTGACTGAATAGTCAAACTATCCAAGTAGCAAAAATTGTCCTCTGAAAGAAAAGAAACCAGAGACAATCATACAGAACTATTAATTTATTACAATTTCAAAATAAAATGTTTCGAACACATTTATTTGTACATATATATATGTACATATTATACATGTATTTACATGGTTAATTGTAAACCATTCACTGTTTTGAGCAGCTCTGTGGCACAGTAACAAGTCTGCCAGTGGTCCTCAGAGACCACATTTAGATTCCCTGTCAGTCCTTAATAGGAAATCAAGGATTAGACTCAGTCCAGATCGCAATGCGTCTGGTCAAATCCCCTGAGAAATGGTTCTAAACTTTCAAAACTCAGGAGGGGCCCCTGAAATTTACAAGTCACCCTGGATTGGACTGTCCTTAAGCTAACACTTCAGGGAGTTCCAGTTCTTTAAGACGTCCCCATAAAAAAGACCCCAAATTATACATCTGAGGATCACTCGATACACCAGGCACCAAGTACAAGTATGCACCTTTGATAGGATGGTGCCGATAAGTCTGATTCTACATCACATCACAGCTAGAGAAAAACCCAATATTTTAAATAAAATGAGTTTGAATTAAATATGCCTTTGGCAGAATCAAGTTAAAGGAAATTTAAATTCATATTGGCGGATCATTTACATATAGACAGGGAGTGGGGCAGATCATACATAACCTGAATGATGTAAATAGCGGACATAATTCTGAGCAAGTCTAGTTTCACTGACTTTTTACTTCAAAGTCAGGGGAAAAAAAAGGGGGGAAAAAGTCAAGTCTTCCAGGAATGTTATTAATGCAGTGGTATAAGCTCAAGAGGCATTTTCTGAGAACGAGGAAACACAAATCAGGATGTGCACACCATCAGATAAATGCCCATGACAGGATTGACCCAGTTGGCTCCTCTGGTCTGCTACAGCAAATTTGCTCTGACCTCTGAGGTGTAGCAAACCAGTTTCACAAACACAATTTGTCTCAGGGTATAGATACCCAGTATTGGCAGTGTGATAAATACTGACAACAGAATCAAGTACCCCAATATGACAATTTTTTCAGCCCGAACAACCTTGTGTAAATAACTTTTCAAAAAACAATGCAACGTGTACTTTCCTACAACAAACCATGTTGTTCCTATAGTTTAAATGGCGCAATCCAGCATCTCGTCAAATTCCATGGGAGTATACCAATTCAAGTAAATAATTTTTTTAAATTCATGTACCGGTCTTTGAAGATCAAGATTTCACAGAGCCAATAGAGAGAAAAAGTCTATTTATCCAGAATTATTATCACTGGACTAAATTTTGTTCTTGCTAAAATCAAAGGCATATTCTCAATAATGTCAAAATATTGGAATGGCTTGTTGCACTGAATGCAAGTAAAAATGCATATAAATAGCATTAATCTCAAGTCTGCGTTCTTTAAGACTAGAGTGCATCTCCGAACACTCATTGGCAGGTAGGAATGCAATCTCAGGGGCGGGTCCTGCTCAAGCCTCGCGGGGGAGGAGCGGCTGTTTCAGTGGCTCGCGGGCTTCTCTGTGCTGCTCGGCGGGGTGAGGATCGCGTCTGCGGCGGGAGGCACCGGCGAAAGTCTGATCAGGCTCTGCTGCTCCCTCTGCTGGGCATCATTCTGAAACAAGAGCGCAATGTTACCAACAGGCGACCCAACAGTGCATTACATTGTTTTTTTTTTTTTGCGATTTTGTTACACACACACACACACACACACACACACACACACACACACACACACACACACACACACACACAGCTTTCTGACTTTGAACTTACTTAAGGGAAAACTTAAGTGAAAAGTTAGAGTTTAAGGGGTTAAAATATATGCACCAAGGCAAAAGTTAAGTCTCGCCCAATTTTTAAAACAAGTTCCACTTCTCCAAAAGACCAGCTAAACAACATCAACTAAAATTGCTGAATTCTTGGTAATGTGGCTCGGACATGCCTTTCTTGCCACATAAAATCAGATTGAAAAGAATGCCATCTTTACTTCACGCTTTATTGGCTTTGAAAGAAAGGGATCATTTTCAACACGTGTAGCCTTCTGTCCTTTAAAGATGGCAAGGAGGCCCTCGTTTGCCAAAAACTGTCCCGAGAAGTCTGAGCTTCCACTAGAAAAAAGAATATCAGACCAACATGAAACCTACGTTTCCGTGAGGCCAACCTAACTGCTAACATTGAGCATGTGCAATTAAGCACAGCTCATGACGGAGCCTTTCGAACGTGAAATGTATGAGGAATGCAGGCTGTAACTTCAGCATGGTGTTCAGGAAAATTTGGCTTAAATTTTGCCCAGGTGTATGCATACTGTGTGATATTTTTTATTAGGTCGCATAAATTTGGAAAGTACTGAAAATCTCAATCTTGTTTGAGAAATAAAAACCATACCAAACAAAACAATCTACCTGTCATTCACAAGCAAAGCAAAATTGCATTACAGGCATGATGATTTGAATTCTTTACATCTTCCTATAGCTGCCATCTAATATTTGTAATCACATGCAAAACATTCAAGTGATCCGCATGCAACTCTTTTCCCTTAAATCCCAGGACACACCGAGTCTCTGAAAGTGTTGGTTTAACAGCACATGAAGCTGCAGTCACTGGACAACCCCCATCCTACACTCCACTCCTCCAATATAGGACACAATTATGCAAAACGAAGACAGACAATGGTCTTAAACCAGCAAGGCTAGTTTAACCAGCATGACCAAAGAAAATACAAAAGTAGCAAGCGATCGAAAGATAACATTTCTGCATGAGTACAACCAAACTTAAGGCGTTCACGATGACCCAAAATGTATCAAGTGTACAGTTTAAATGAGGTTTCAGACATTTAGCCAATAATATAATTTGGTTAGAAATCACTTACAAAACGGAAAAATGGAGGCCGAAAATGAAGGCTTTATTTCTGCACGATAACCAAGTGAACAACGCCACAATGCGGCCCAATATTTTAAATTTGTGAAATGTTCACCAGAAATTTTGCATCCATTTGCAAGAACAAAATCCTCACAGAAAATTCCTCATAGACCTCCCTAGATTACATTGTACCCCCTTATCATAGTTATAGAGACGCGCTCCCTGTACGTTTTTCAAAACTTCAAGAATTAAAACTATTCTAGTAAGTGTTAATATTTAGAATTTCTAATAACAAGCATGAAATACTCTGATCCCCCACCACAAGATGGCTAAAATCTGGCTCAGAGACAAAATGCAGTGGAGGGACAGACAGACCCAAGTTTGAAAAGGCATACCTACACAATAAATTATACATATGTTCTATTTTATTGAAAAATATTGACCAATTTACAAGTTCTGGCCCGGAAAAGAAGCGAGATTGATGGACACTCATTCCTATATCCCCATCCACTCCATGGCGGCGGATAATAAAAATTAACCGTTCTGTATTGAAGGCAGAATTGGTTTAAAGTGCTATATGCAACTTTTTACACGCATTAGTTGCGTTCTACTGCCGATGTGTGAACGGACTGTGCAGAGGAGAAAAAGAAAAAAAAAAAAAAAAAAAAAAGCACAAAATTCGTGTATCACTCCAGCAGAAAGTAGTCCAGTTGAATGAAAAATTTGCGCGAGCATAATAGTGTTCTGAATAGCATCATTGCTACTGGCAGCTACATTGGCCGGTTATATTACCTACATTGAATGAACCGCAATTGAATTGCTTGAGATAAAGGGAAAGCTAGCTAGCATGTATATCAAATAATCAATGGAACGGTGTCACACAAAGTGGGTCCTGTTCAACAATGGACACGACATCAATTTTGTGCATATTTTTAGTCTCAGACACAATGTTCATGAACAAAAAAATTTTAATGAAATTAGCATAGCAACATTAGTCACCATCTTTTTTGCTGATGTTCTGGATATTCCTAAGAAGACCCGCACCTTGGGCCATAAACAAGGTTCAACTTGCATTACTATTGGTTGGCAGTGCAAAATTCCACGTCAAACTTCCAAGTTGACCTCTCGTAAAAGTGAATGCAATTTTGTCACAAAGAGCCGCAAATCTTCAAAGAAAATAACAAGAGCAACGCGGAGCGTGGCACATGCCCCGCCCGTATGTTTAATTGGAATTAAGAATAGGTTTCTAGTTTAGCATGGTGAATAGTGAGAGTGAATAATACTGAAATTTAAACATGTTAGAAGAAAACTGGTTTTCGAATGATGATGGAGTTCTTTAGTTATTCCGTGGAAACTGGAATCAAGATGGCTGCCGTAGCAGCCATATTGGATATCACACGGCGCTGGTTTTCAAACGGAACCATCCTCTACCCACCCCCATACACCACCTAGAAATGAGATGGAACGGACGAGGCGTTCTTTAGTTATTGCGTGGAAACGAGAAGTTTACGGCCGGACACCCGGACGGACGGACCGGGCGTTGACATAATGCCCCCTGCTCATTTGAGGCGGGGGCATAATTTAAAAAAAAAAAAAAAAAAAAAAGATCCCACAGTCGAATTTGCGCGAGTAAAGCAAAGCGAAATTTTCCTTTGTATTTGGTGGAAACGCACCATCACTGACGGAGTGCAATCCACAGAATGCTGGCTGCAGTTTACTTAATCGCCACCAGTGTCAGTAATGACACAGAGACAAGGAATTTCTAAAACTTACTCTTGGCACCTTTAAGGCATATGGTGCACCCTCTTTCCAAGGAAACTGCCCAAATGGTGACCTTAAATTTTTTTTTTTTTAAATAAAAAAATAAAAACCCACATCGAAGGGGGGTAGCGTAGCAAAAAGGCGCACACCCATGCCGAAAGTTGACAATCATCTTAAATGCTGCACGGCCTTCCTGTATGATTGCGGAAAGACTCTCAGACAGCAAGAAAAATAAAAAAAATAATAATAATAAATAAAAAGATGTCCCTTACCAGCATGGCCAGGTAATCCACATGCGTTTGGATGTTGTGCCGGTCATCTGCAGCCACTTTCTTAAAGTCCTTCAGGCGAACAGCCCCAAACTCGCTCACCGTCCTCACAAAGGGTGTCATCCAGTTCGCACAGTTTTCGATGTTGTCCCATGTTAGACCTTCCCAAATGAAAGGACTCATGAGAACTTGCTCAAACTCTGACACAGCCATAGACCACAATTCTACAGACACTGGCATCATGCCTTTTAATTCAAAGGCCAAACTTTATTTGTGGTCTCTTACCTGATGCTTTCTCAACAACTTCTATAGACGTAAAGTGGTAAAAAGCAGCAGCGGCCAGTACTCCGTACTGATAATCCAGGGAGCAGATGTCAAGTATACACAAATCTAAGAGCTGAAATAGACAATAAAAAAGTGAGTTTAGAAATCACCAAAGTGCAAATAAAATATGGAATTATACTTTAGGTTATTGAATTATTGCACAGTACTGGTCAAGCGTACTCATTAGGACCCAACTACCATACTGGTGAGAGGCAGGTCTGCTTACCTGGGTAATCTGAATGTACATTTCCTGAGAAAACTGAGGTTCCAGAACGTTGGGACTTTCCTTCAAGGAAGCCATTTGGATGTACAGTTTTAGCCACGAAATGACCGTTTCTGGACAGAGCTCCCAATTGAGTGCCTGACAGATTTAGAGAGAAGGAAAAAAAATAATAATTAGTAGACCAACAATTCAATAACATTACATTGATGTGAGGAGTGAGAGAAGGAATTACTTGTCCAATGTGGAATTTGTAGCGGACACAAAATGGCCACCATACCTTCAGCATGATCAGCTCCATTTCTAGAATTTCATCTTCATCACAAGCTCCGTCTGTCACATAGGCAAACTCATGAAGTTTGGGTGGGTAAATTTCCTAAATAAAAGAAGGAAAGAATTATCAGCAACAGATAACACAGCGCACATCTGTAGAGCATTTGACATCAAGTTCACAGTGGAAGCTAGAAGATAAAGATGTTGAAAATAGTTCTGCAGAAGTTCAGGACCCTCATACAAAGTGCTTGACATTAAAGATTAACCACCCACCAAATCATTTTTTTGAGCAACAGGGCTTTATACAATGTCCACTAATAGAATTGCAAATTGTGGGTCAGATTCCGAGCATTCGAACAAAAATATTCCAATACCATTTAATAAAGACCAAGCTCCAAATGCAACCATTAGTTGATGTGAGCAGAGTGCGTTGATATAGCGATACTTTTTTATACGATCGCCTGTAAACACGTTACCCAGGGTATAAAAGCGAGTTGAGAAGGGTGTGCACGCTCATGAGCCCAGTTTATTTTGAAATGATTGCATCAAGTAGTACAGATTGTTCCCATGTGTTAAACAGGTTTAACTATTCACAGCCCCAAGCTAACATTTTCTGTTAAGAGTTAGTTTATTGTTCATTAGTTATAGTTACATTATTGTTTTGCCACAGTTCCTAGGAGTTAGTTTGGACACACATTGTTGTTTCGACATATTTGGATCTCAATAGCCTTCATTTTTGCGTACATTTCGCTTTATTAACGTTAACATTAAATACTGTAGTGCTGACGGACGGACTACATTTCCTGAGGCAGTCCTTCACCAACAAACGTACAGTGAAATGGGAATAGGATTTCTTGGATCTTACCAACTTTTCTCAAGGACAATGCAATAATATCAAACCCACACCAGACATCCTTTGAACTCATAACCTTGATTCACACATCCCATTTATACCGAATTAGCTGTAACTTAGTTATTCAGCAAAGACTCACCAGATGATCCATCCTGACATAAAAGTAATTGTGAACGATCACTGCCGCGATCATACTGGCTAATGTCAGCCAAAAAAAAAAAAAAAAAAAAAAGGTTGAGTGTGCTTAGTAATGCTTTGCCCATCTACTTGGTTAGTAAGCTTATTTGTCATTCTGTTGGTGGTATTTAAATGATCAGAAATCACTCTCCTCCTCCCCCCCCCTTCCTCCAGAGGATCTCCTTTTCCCCCGGAGAATGGATTTTGTCAATTCTCTTTCATAAGGTCCACGATGATTAACTCATTCCCTACGGAATACTTTTATATAAAATTGTCGCGTTTGTACGGAATACTTTTCCCGAAAATTGCACAATATAAACACACGTTTAGTTAAACGTCTGCATTTTTAAAATAAAGGTTTTTAGCAGGTTCAAATGCAAATGTCAAACGAGCAGTGTCATTTTGGGTATTTGTAACATCATTCCAATTGTCATTCTGGTTGCCCGCTACGTGACTGAGCAGCTCCTCGACTATGTGCTCGACTACATGCTCCTCGACCACGACCTGTCCTGGCACAGCCACGGCCCATCCCCTCCTGTGGTTGAAGTACAGGTGGCCCATCACCGCGATCATCAACTGATTTCATGTTTTCATCGGACTGCGAATGGTCGAGGTCGCCATTACTTCTGTGAGATTGGTCAGATTGACGCAATACTCATGTATTATGCATATTTTCAACAGAACTCCGAATGACATCATCCACGCTGCTGGCACCAGCTTACCGTAAGGAATGGTAGAATTCGCCACGCCATTGGCAGCGGCTTGCCGTAGGGAATGAGTTAAAGAGTAATTTGATGCCACGTTGTTTGGTCTTCATTTGTAGCATGTTGCGTATGAAATGAACACCAGCACATGCTAATGAGCACCTCACCCGCCATGCTTCTAGCCAAACAAAACCATAATCCCCAAAAGGTCACAACTGTCACATCCATTATTTATTCTTTTTTTAAATATCGTACTATGCACAGCAAGCTCCAAACCTGGTGCGATGCAACCCTGTGAAAAAGGGATACTCACTTTTTTCCAGAATGAGCCGGTGTGGCTGCGGGCTTTCAGTCTAACCATGCAGTTTCACACCTGATTCTACTAATCAAGGGTCTGTGGCAAAAGCTGTAAGGGTTGATTAGTAGAATAAAGTGTGTGACTGGTTAGTTAGAATGAAAGCCTGCACCCACACCGGCTCAATCTGGAAATGAATGAGTATCCCTGCTGTAAAAGCTTAAGGGGGGGGGGGACCAGGGACCAATCAGAGTTGGACGTACAGTATGAACAAGCTTAAACTAAGGCGTACCTCTATCTTGGACGCAATGAAGAGGGAGGTGATGCCGATAAGCTGCAGGCGGGTTTTGCTGATGTCCTCTTGCGTCAGCATGAACCTGTCGAAGTAGTCCTGGGCCAGGTAGAATGTCTCCCGGTGAAGGGCGTACACCTCACTCACCTGGGGGGGTTTGAACCAAACGTTACTAAAATAGTCTCATTTTGACCTGCATGTGCAATATTGGCACAGTTGATTCAATTGAATGATTTCCTGCTGTAAGTGCCCAGAGAGGATTTCAGAACAAGCTTTTAAAACAGGATTATTCAACCTTATCCAGAAAGGGCTGGTGTGGGCGCAGGATTTCATTCTAACCAAACACTTACACACATGACACCACTAATCAACCCCAAGAGTCTTTGCTAAAGGGCTTGATTAGCAGTATCAGGTGTGTAAGTGCTTGGTTGGAATGAAAGCCTGCGCCCACACCGGCCCTTGCAGGATAATGTTGAATAGCCTCGTTTTAAAACATGGTGTCACTCAAACCTGTAAAATGGCAAATTTACCATATCAAAAAAAAAAAAAAAAAAAAAAAAAACCAAGCAATATTCCAGGAAAATAAAAAAAAAGCCGTTTGCCCCACTTCAAACATACAGAGTTAAGATTTCAGTTCAAAATCACCACTATGCTTTGTGATGCTGCAAGAGAGCACAATTAGCATTTCTCATCTCATGATAAGTCATTACTGACAATAGCAGAGACTGATATCTTAAAATCATCTCGAACAGCTGGACATTCATAACCGGATTCTTGCACACCTCTAGAAGCCAGTCGAGTAGGATGGCCCTCATCTTCGGCTGCAGCCTCGGGTGCCGCTCCATAAAGCTCTTGTCATGGATGTACTTCAGTTCTTTGTTTAGCATCTTAATCCACACATCCTCCGAGTCAGCCCAGCTGCCAAAGAAATATAAATATTCAAACAGACCAAAATTAAATGCACAGGGCTAAGGGCTACATGTTTTGCACACCATTATATGGGTAGCATGTGCACCCAAGTAGTAGCAACAAAGACTCAATTAGTGTTTAGTACAACTTAAGTGGTAAAATTAGACAACTGAATTACAATCACCATCATTACTAATGCCAAAACACGCAATTGGCAGTTGACCATCAGGATTTCTACAACTTTAAACACAGAGAGAAATTTAAATGAGAAAAGCCATTGCAATCTAGTGTGGTGTTAAACAGATCCTTTGTTTTGCCCCAAAACATAAAGGGCAATCAAGGGTACCTAGACCCCTCAAAAGGCAAATGCAATCACCATCCAAAAAAGGGGGGAGGACTGTAAATGGCAGGCATTAGAAGGCATACCTAAGACAGGGCAAAGGCGACGGTTTGATGAAGAGATTTTTAAACCTATACTGCTTGAAACTGGACCGGTCGCTGGCCATCTCAAGCTCTTTGTGGGGAGTTTCAACAAGGAGGCAAGGACTGACACCCCCTTGTGCCCATCGATTCTGGAAAGAAAACAGTCATTTAAACGTGCATAATTCAGCAATATAGTCTACCAACACTATAATATTAAACCACATGAAAAAATGTCAAAATAATAATTACTGTGCGAGACCATGTTCGAGGGTGTCCCTATACATTAGTTTGGAAAAAAAATAATTCAAATCTCACACTAAATTAATACACTATTGTCCAGCTCATCAAGAAATATGCTACTTGCAGCACAAGGCAGATCTGCAAAATCACCAGCTTGCTTACTTAATACTTAAGTAAAAGTATACTCCATTCTACAAACTCCGGAATTCGAGAAAGAATGTGTTTGATGATAAGGCCCACTTGAGGTTCAAACGGGACGAGAACTTCAGCACGGAGTTCCCTTAGCTTTTTGCGCAGAGGAACAAAGAGTGCTAAACGATTGAGTTTAGGCGGGCAGGCCGGTTGGAAAAGAGGAGGGACCAGTCCGCGGAATATCCCGCTTCTGCGCTCTAACCCAGTGACACAGTTTGACCCACACAGCACTATACTTTATGCACTTCATTTTGCAGACCGTGTGAAGCTAACCCGATAAAATGAAATTGTTTCTGCTTACATCGCACCAACAATGAGCATGCAAACGTTCACGTTAGGAGATAAAACTTATTAGTCGACCGACTACAGTAATGGTCTTAAAAAATAAACACTCACTGTACCTGTATTTCATAACTCTGCTTCTTTGTCGGCTGGTGCGTCTTCTGGTTGTACAAATGGAAGGAAAAACAAAATTAGCAATGCTAAGGTATCATTTTTTTTAATGGCCAACTTATAGCAAGGTTGCAATTATAAGAAAGTGCATGAGCACGAACCTCCGATTTCCTTTTTCTTGTCTTCGCGGTCTGTAGGATATTCACACTTCTGTCTTGAAGCGTAGCACGACCACTGCTGAAACAATGAGAACTAGCTACAATTAGTCAACAAATGTAAAGCAAAAAAAAAAAAAAAAAAAACCGCATTTTTTAATATTCCTACGCCAAAGTATGCTAACAAATACGTATTTGTTTAAAACGCTCCTTACCTGCGTTTCGACATTTCCATATTGGACCAACAGCTTGTTTCTGGAGGGAAACAAATACTAAAATGACATGCAGGAACTCTAAACATTTACAACAACCAGCATTTCAATAACATGGTTTCTTTTACAGTAATGTTAGCCAAAAATAGTGCCAATAATATTGAGGCAATTCGTATTATTCATCTAACTAAGGCGGTAAAGTTAACTCAAACTCGTTAAACGAGCTGACTAGCAAAATGGCAAGAGGTTGCCAAGACATGAGTTGATCTTTGAAACAAAACACCCCATTTCCAGATAACCCATGAAAATAATCGTAGAGCACAGCAATGTATAGGAAGTTCAAACTGTAATGTTATGAAAAACTAAGCGTTAAATGGTCGTCTTAAATTACATTTTAATAATTTTCAAAAGCCGGCTACGCGCCAATTTCTCTTAAGCGGGAGCCCTGGATGTCTTCCTTGGCACAGCCTGTTAGCCGCCAGCAAATCAAATTCCCTCCATCAGCTGAACTTAAACGGATATTGAGGTACCATCAACATTGCTCCTAAGTCTATAGAGGGAATACAAGATACAAAATTGTAATGTTTTAAACTTTAGGACGCCATTTAACGAATACATTTATACTTGGCTAGCTAACTGGGTAGCACTTTCATTTTGCCACGTCCCTCCAAAATCAGCAGTAAGAAGGTAGCTGTTAGCCGCCCTTAGTCTCCCATTTACAGTACCAAAGTTTAACATCAACAATTACAACAGCTGACTAAATTATTATAACTGCATTGCAAGCATTTCAGGCAGTTATCAAGCAATTAGCCAGCTTACTGCTAAGATTCTGCGCAGCGCTGGGGAACACAAGCTAACAGGACGGCCAGCAACACTGAGAACTCTTGCAAACAAACGCATAATACCATTTAATTTTCCATTACTAATGACCAATTGTTCACTTACACGTAGCTGACTACAATGCAAAAAGTACAACTGGCAGATCACATAAATAATAACTTTACATTAACTAACTCGGTCTCCCGCTCAGCAGTCGGACTTACCCTGGTCTGTGCTGAGCTTGAATGAACGCATCAGCTGGCGCCGGCGCCAAGCTTAATATACGGCGTAAACGCGTGAAAGCGAATGCGCATGTCAAGTGCCCGTTTGTATTAAATACTGAAATACTATCTCCCGTTCAAAAACTGGCGATTAAGTTCGTTATACAACAAGCATATTACTATTTCGCAATGACGAAATGTGACAATATGCACACATATTGAGACTAATAAAATGTCCCTAATCCCGTAGCAAACAGGCTGCACTTGGCGGACAAATTCACCCCGAAAAAGCACAGTTTTCCAAAAAAAGAACGCTTTCCCTATTTCCCGGTTGAGAATAAACGATGCCGACAGGGCTATTACGCCGCTGTGCTAAAGTCAATGTGTAAAGATGTTAACTTTAAGGCGCATTTTACTCATTTTTTCGAGTTCCAAAATCACCGGTCCAAGTCTAGACCTGCAATGGGAGGAGTTTCCGAATAGGCCAGCCAATAGGAAAGAGATCTGAGAGGACAACGTGCGTTTTGCTCAAAATGTAAACAGAGTAAGAGCGTGGTTCTGCTGTCATATCTGGCCCTGTATGAGTAAGACTGGGATCATTATTATAACTGCCAACTGCTGCAGCGTTAGTCTCTTTTTTTTTTTTTTTTGTTGTTGTGAACTGGTAACGTAGCATTTCGGTAATGAATATGCTCGTGATCATGAAAAGTATTTAAAGGAAATAAACACGGAGTTTACCAACTTCGGTTAGAATTTTTTGCCCAATTGCGCTATCAGTTAGCACTGGGGCAGCTAAGCGGCGGTTACTTACACAAGTTAAACAAGCAGTTGTGCGTTAAATCCAACGTGATTGCTCAGTACAAACAAGCTTGAGTTCAGCTGCCCGCTGCTTCACCACCCGGAAACCTAAACCGTCTGGAAACCGGAAATCCGATCTACACAGCACAGGCTATTTGAGGGAATAAAAAATATGAAAATAATCTATGATTCTTTGCTCTAGAGTAGAGATCCTTGAAAATATCGATATTATATTAGTAATTGCATACTCAAATTACACTTAACATCGTATCTGATCGCAAATATATGAGTTTTCTTTGATAAATACACTTTAATTTTGCCTTCATCGCTGAAGTATTTGATAGTCCCAAACAGCTCGGTTGGAGCAATAAATAAAATATTTGACATAACATTAGACCACAGCTGAAAGCTGGCTGTGACTCCTTCATCATTATTGTTTTATTTTTATATTTATTTTTTGCTTTGCTTTGTCTAAGTAAGCTTCAGTGTCGCCGTCTGTAAGTCAATCAGTCAATAAATAAATCAAAGACCGTTTTTGTTTAAGCGCATGCAATTGAGCTTGTAGTTTCGGATAGTGTAACGTCTAGAATGGTCATTGTGGAGACCGAATTTTTGCTTAAAGTAGCAGTTTCCTTCCTCCGGTGGGTTTTTAATGCCTCGGTGTGCGCATGCGCACAGCGAGCATACGGTACTCAGTCTGTGTATTTGTTTGTCTGTCTGTTACCATCATAACTGCGACAGCGTGTGCATCCAAGCTAAAGTAACAATGCCAACGAGTGACAAACACTATTCTCTTGATTTTAAATGTGCCAGAATTTTGATTTTTTGTAGCACTTCATGTTTCAGTATCCACGTTTTGTGTACATAATGTTAAGCCACACCCACATGATTTTGGCACAAGGACCGCACTCTATTGACTGTTTATGTATTCAAGCTTGCTTTTATGTTACTGTACAACTATTGTACATCAGTAGTGGCTAAGCAATACACACCGAGGCATCAGCACCTCTGGTGCTTTCATTTATTTATGCAGGGTATGCGACCATCGACTGGCAATGTCACTGTTCCCTTGCTCATCGTGGCGTACAAAACTTGTACAGTACCTCACAGTTGTGCTCAAAAGTTTGCATACCCTGGCTGAATTTGTGAAATGCTGCCATTTATTTTGATAATATGACTCATCATGCAAAAAAACTTGTCTTTTATTTATGGATAGTGATCATGTGAAGTCATTTATGATCACATTGGTGTTTGGCTCCTTTTAAAATCATAATGATGACTGAAATCAACCAAATGGCCCTTATCATTAGTTTACATGCCCTTGAATGTTTGATCATGAAATATAGACGCAAGGTGACACACTCAGGTTTAAATGGCTATTAAGGGTTCCACACCTGTGGCTTTTTAAATTGTGACTAGTGTCTGTGTATAGTCATTGGGTTTGTTAGCTCCCGAGTGGATGCACTGATTTGGCTAGAAATGAGCCATGGGGAGTGGAAAAAAACTGTATAAGGACCTTTGTAACAAGGTGGAAAATTAGGGGATATGTTGATACCAAGCCGAGGTCAGGTAGGCCAAGAAGGATTTCAGCCCAAAACTGCCTGGAGAATTGTTCGGAACACAAAGAAAAATCCACAAGCCGCCTCGAGTGAAATACAGGATGCTCTGGAAAAAGATGGTGTGGTCATTTCAAGGAGAACAATAAGGAGGTTCTTAAACAACAATTAGCTGCATGGTCCAGTTGCTAGAAGGAAGCCATTATTGCGCCAATCCCACAAAAAAAGCCCGCCTAAAATATGCCAGACAACACCTTGACACACCTCATAACCAAAACAGACCAGAATAGAACTTTATGGTCGCAACCATAAGCACTATGTTTGGAGAGCAGTCAACAAGGCCCATGGTGAAAAATATACCATTCCCACTGTAAAGCATGATGGTGGCTCTCTGATGTTTTGGGGGGTGTGTGAGCTCTAAAGGCACAGGGAATCTTGTGAAAATTGATGGCAAGATGAATGCAGCATGCTATCAGAAAATACTGGCAGACAATTTGCATTCTTCAGCACAAAAGCTGCACATGGGACGCACTTGGACTTTCCTGCATGACAATGATCCGAAGCACAAGCCAAGTTGACCCTCCAGTGGTTACAGAAGAGAAAGGTGAAGGTTCTGGAGTGGTCATCACAGGCTCCTAACCTCAACATCATTGAGCTACTTTGGGAAGAGCTTAAATGTGAAGTTCGTGTGAGACGACCAAAGAATTTGCAGGAGCTGGAGGCATTTTGTAAAGAAGAATGGGCAGCTATACCACCTGAGAGAATTAGAGGCCTCATTGACAACTATCACAAAAGACTGCATGCTGTTATTGATGCTAAAGGGGGCGATACACAGTATTAATAACTAAGGGTTTGCACACTTTTGAAAGGGTTCATTTCATTTTTTCCCTTATTGCCATGTTTTATTTGATGATTGTGCCGTTCTATATGACCTACAGTTGGATATGAATCCAGTAAGAAACAAGTGGTGCCAGGCACAATAAACCCCGACCCTCGCACATACTTTCACCTACTTGTACGAAATTCAATGGGGATCTATTCTGGGTCAGTGGCAATCCCTATACTGAATTTGGGGTGAATGTGCCCATTAGTTTTGCTGCTAGAGTGTTAGCAATCAAACAAAGAAACAAACACACAAACACAGAAACAAACTGAACCAAAAACAATACCCCTTGCCCTCACCCTTCGGGTGGGGCGGAGTAATAAAAGAAATGTGTTTTCCCCGGCCATTCATGTTTTCTTTAAAAAATGTTACCTATTTTACAAATTCAGCCAGGGTATGCAAACTTTTGAGTACAACTGTATACTCAGACATAGGTTCATAATACACTCTGAAGTTATCCTCACTCAATAGCAAGGGAATCCTTTATAAAGAATACACTATTGAGTCACTATATCACCAAAGGAAATTATTGCATTCTCATATTACTAATTAACGACACTCTGATAAAATTACCTCAGTGAAGTGGCGAGAGACTGACAATTTACAGCAAGGAGCAAAAGTATCAGAGAAGTCATAAATGACAGTGATGGTGTCCGTAGGCACCACCACCGTCTGCCAGCGAAAGGCTGCATGGATCAACATTACAAACATGTTAACCACCAAGCGACCAAGTGTTTGTCGCGATTAAAATGACCGACTACGTTTTGTGCAAAAAAAAAAAAAAAATTATTTTCCACTACTATTTTTATGTTCATCACATCCACACAGCTTAATTATTTTTTATTTATATCCCCGAAGTTTCGGAGATATCATGGTTTCGCCCCACCCGCCGCCGCAGCCGCGTCCGCAGATTTTAGCCGTTAGCGCGATAACTCACAAAATACTGTACATTGGCTTCTCATTTTTGGTATATGGGTACATATGGTAGAGAGGATGAACTGATTAGATTTTGGGCAAGTATGCACTCCTATGTTTACCACCAGGTGGCGCCATATATTGAAAAAATCAGTTTTTTAACCATATCTCAGGAACAATTACTTACACAGACTTCAAATTTGCCTCATATTGTAGGTCTAGTAAAGGGGAATCTAATAAAGGGGGCTTCGAGGATTGGGGAATTTCGGGGATATACCCCTTGCTGTCGGCCGCCGACTGCGTAGGCCTAGTTCATTTACGTATGACAGCTATAATTAAATGATCTAACGTGATTTGATCTAACGTAGTTTTGATCGATTTTTTTTTTTTGTGTGCGCCAAGAATAATGGAAAGTTGTGTGGGGTCATTTCGGACCCCAAAAAATACAGTACATATGTTTTTTGACCTATGATCAACTTCTATTCACTAAATTGTAATGGTTTGCAGTTAAGCTTGCCTATCAGACCTAGAATAAAATTATTTACAGCTATTTATACCCTTGCCATGACAGTTATGTTTTCATTTGTTTGTCTGTGTGTCTGTCAGTCACCGACTTAACCCCAAAGACGAATAGTGCAATCTGCACCAAAATTTACACAGGGGTAGATATTGGCTCAAGGACCAATTAATTAAATTTTGATCTCAACTGGTCAAAGTACTAGAGAGCTGAAAATATGTAAAAATTAAAATAGAGATGGAGGCTCAATTAATGGGGTTAACGGATTGAGTTATTTTTGTCTTTTGATGAATGGTATGTGCTCCCTCTGGGGCACATTTTCTATCTCTACGGGGAAAAAATAATAATTTACTCTGGATGAGGTTTGTGGCCTCTGAGTGCTCCTTTATCAATTTGAACAACACACCTATATCTTTCAATTATGCTCGTCACACCAAAGGTCCAATTCCTCTAAAAACCTATGAAAAGTTGTAAGAGGACGAGGATGATTTAAAATGTCAAAGCAACACATAAAACATATGTCTGGGGTCGTAACTGACCCCACTCGGTCACTTTAGGGTTGAACACCACATTTACAGGGAGACGGCCGGGCAGCAATCACAAGCTGAGGAACCAATGGAAGTGCACGAAAATAGATGTTCGGGAAGCGCTCTCTGAGTGCACTGTGGGCAACGCACTGGACCCATTCAACGATCAAATATCACAGCTCTAATCGAATATCTCCACTGCCATAGAGGACGCATTGGAAAGTGATAGCCTTCGTCTGGCTGACCAATCTGGATATTATCATTGGCTTTGCTATGTAAGGTTTTTGTGTGTGTGTGTGTGTGTGTGTGGAGAGATTGGCCAATTTTCCAGGAAATGTGGAAAACTAATGATCTTCACGCATTTTGCTATAAATAAGCTAACAGTGGAGTGAGAGTTTAACTTAAACCATAGTTACACCACGTGTGCAACAGGTTTAACTTAAACGTCATATAGCGCCCTCTAGTTGCAGTTTGGTAATTCCTACCCGACACAGTAACTGAGTCATTGGCTGTATATAGAGATATACTGTACAGGCAATTGTTTGGACCAGTGGTTCCCAGCCCAGGACCTGGGGACCTGCTGTGTATGCTGGTTTTCATTCCAGCCACAGTTGCAGTCATATGATTATTATAAGCAGTTAATTTGTCCTAATTCGGTGCATTTTATGTTTAAAGCAATTATTTGCCATCATCCGCCAAATTTTAAGAGAAGTATCCATTTTCATTGGGAAGAACTGAACAAATTGTTTATTTTTCTATAATTCAAGCTATTTTGGCAACATTTTAAACAGATCAAATTAGATATAGAAAAATTTAGTAAGCTCCAAATCAGGTTGCTGAACACAGGTGTTTATAGTTCTTAAAATCAGTTGTGACTTGTTTTCTGCCTAATAATTCATCAGTTTTTGTGATATGTCCTCAGTTTAACCAATTAGGAACAAACTGATTATTAATTTTGATTCCTTTTATACAGTTGTTTCTATTACAATGTCTGCTGAATACTCGCTGTTCATGGCATGTATAAATTTCTGCCAAGATACGGCTTAAGAACATAAATGTTCCAAACATAAATGCTCCTAATCAAGATAAAATTAACAGATCATTAATCCTTAAAGCACTGAATAAATGTTTGAGGAATTAAAAATGTAATTATCCTGTGCTGTTGCAAACCTATCATGTGGCAACTTGTTTAAAAGAGCTCCTTGCAGGGAGTTTTCAACAGCATTTGATTTTGATATCTAACATCATTGGGCGAGTATAGTTGCCTATAGTGCTCTAAGGGTTAAAATCTTACAATTGCAGTTGTGGTTAAAATGAATACCAGCATACACAGGGGTGCCCCAGGACCAAGTTTGGGATCAAGTGGTTTAGACTAAACCACACGTGAGCATTAACTCTCAGGTTATAAGGACACGGCAAACAGGTTAAAGAAATCATCAGTCTTTTTCTGAAAGATGCAGGTTTAAACTCTTCTTTAAATTACAGCAAAGCTAATGACCAAGCAATAGTCCCCAATAGACTAAAATCAGCTCACTTCTGCCTCTCTTACTGAGGAAAACAGTCAACTACATGATTACAGTTGGGGCAAAAGGACAAGCCGTCAGTGTTTAATGCTGCAGACTCGGTGTTACTTCGGTGATTACCCACAAACACTTGACTATATAAACAGAAAATTAAAATTAAACACATTTATTGAAGACTGGCGATGTACATCACATACAAATATCATGTCTGAACGTTCAACTTGTGAAAAACAACAAAATCTACATTATGCTGACCATACAAAACATTAAGTGCAACCCGCACTTTTAATTTTCTACATATCTGAACAATAATTGTGATATCAATGATTAGACAAATGGTCAAAAACAGTAAATGCTAAATTCTACACTTTTTTTGGCAAAGTGCTGTATTATTCCAGTAAACTAAACCGATCAGAGTCTAACACTTGTGAGAAATGCCACATAAAATGTTCTTCAGACTTTAAACTTAAGGGAAAATTGCTACATCCGTGTAAAAAGCTTCACAGAGTAAGTGGCTCACAGACAAAGATACCTTGTGCATAGATGATTCGCTTTCATTTGTGTTGTCCCTGTGGACAGTTCAAGTTCTCCATTAATGCATTGTCATATTGATAACTTGGAAGGCACGTAATCCAAAGCACAGTTCAAGGCTAAAATACGAATCCCTGTTAGAACATCAAGAGTGAGTCAGCGGAGAACAGAACAAACATCTCCTTCCAGCAATAAACATCAAAAAGTGAAGTTTCAGTGAACTTAGCCTTCAATATGTCTGTTGACCTTGCATCGTATAACTATTGAACTGTGGAAAAGTACGCTGAAATGAATCGAAAATCGGAGCAAAATTTTTAAAAAAGGGTATAAATAATTCCACTACATCTGTATGAATATATCTGTACAAACACATGCCCATACGCTCTGACACATACCCAATAAAAACAAGACAAGTACTTCATGACCAAGCTAACCAAGAAGAAAAAGGTTAATTTCCCTCATTAGTAGTAAAATGCTAGACATTTGGTTACACATAAATTATTTGGAGTTTGCCTCAAGTATTATACACTGGGCTTAAGTTTGAGTTAATTATTACTGCCCAGAATTTCACTAGCATTTCTTGACATCACTGCATTTCAGAGGCACCAGTCATAAGTCTTTATAACTGTCCCAGGCAAAGGAATACAACAAGTGATGATGCTTTACAGAAACACTGCTTAAGAGAACACTGGGATCTCGGCTTCAAACATTTGATTATGTGCGCAAAGGCTATACAAAAACAAATTGAGGAAATACAAGCTACTGCAGTTGGTTGCTGGGTTTTGGTTTAAATATTTAAATACATTAATTACATGAAACTAAAGTTTAAAAAAAATGGATGAAAAATACAAAACCTTGGAACGTACAGTATTTTGAGCAAATGCAAAAAAAAAGAAAACAAAAGATAAAGTTTCACTCCATCTTCTGATTGGTTTTAACAGTCAGTTAAGAAGACTAAGAGCAAGAAAGTCTTAAAGAACGTTCATTTTCATAAAGTATTCAATTTCTGTCCTGTCCTAAAGAAACACACATTTCTTTAAAAGATTCATGGACTACAACATTTCCACTAGGCAATATCATACACTTTCTCTACAACAATTTTGGAAGGTTTACAGTATGTACAAAGACAAGAAATGGATGTCAAGTAATCCGCATTTCAATAAAGTGTAAAGATGAATTGTCTTAAACCCTGAGAAGTGTACTGCAGATTTTTAACAAACATCATGAAAGATGCAATAAAATGATTGAATGTCTTATTTTTCCAACGCTACTTCTGCACAACCATGCGAGAAAAAAAAATCACACTCCGGTATACCCAGAACACTGTCCGCATTCACGCCAATGCCCACGTCACACTCATATCAACTTCATACTGATATGTCATATTTTTTCGGATTTTTCATCTTCAAACCCCCTTATCTTTTTGTATACATATATTTTTTTTTTGTTAGTTTTAGCTTGATTGAAAATAAAAAGGCAACATTTAGTGATAATTACCCCAGCATTTCCCCGAAGAATAAGAAATAGTGAGAAAGTATAGATTTAGGGCAGGTTTACTACAGCAGGGACAGGTGAGAACTCCAGATCTGGCATCCAGTGAGGACTGAGGACACGGCTTCCCTGATAACACCCAGCACAGTGGATTCATTCACTTCAATCATACCATCTCTCCAGCGCTCACTCACTCACTCACTCACTCACTCACTCGCTCGCTCGGGTTGGACAAAACAACTGCACCACCACATAAAAAAAACCACTTAAACTCTGAGGCCACCAAATCATCTAAAATCTGAAGACAGCGACACAAGCCTTACCTGGGTTGAATTCTGCTTTGCAGCATGTGCTAGTAATTAAAGAATATATTGTGTGACTTAAAAAATGAACAGCCCAAATAATCAGTACTTGAATTACAAGCACATCAGTCCCAATACCTAATGTGCCAAGGGAACCGTGCCTAAGAGATTCATTACATACGCAAAACACAAACAGGCTACATTGGCGAAAAGAAACTATGGTCAAAATTCAAAGCTCACCAAAAGCAACTTAAAATGCTTAATATAGTAGCAAAAATGACCACAGAATTAAATAATAACTCAGTCTCAACGAAAATTGCCTTAACCGGGTGGTACTGACCAAAGAGCCACCATTATAAACAATTTTTTTTTTTTTCACCAAAAATGCATAACAAAGATTCAAAACCTGGTGTATTCAGCATGAATCATTGACACTGGAACAACGGAAAAGTAACATGGCCTGAGCCACACGTGACCCTTTTTCCTATATCTGGCCAGTATTCCTACTGGAGAAACAGACACCTTCAACCGAGAATTTCAGTCGGCAAACATAAAACTATGGTGGCGTGTTTGTAATGGCTACCACAAGGGAATCAGAGTCATTGGGTATGAAGATTGACCTTCCTGGTCCAATGAATCCAAAGCCATTGCACAAGACCAATTGCACCCTGTGGGGTGATTACCATTCCCTCGTGATGTCTCTGATTTCCAAGAGGACAACACTCTCATACACGGCGCTTAAGTAATTCGAGTGATGTCATGAACACCGGTACGAGGACAAAAGCCTTTCATTGCCTCTTCAATCACCATATTTAAACACCTCATCTAAATGACCTCTATAGAAGGCCCTAGAGTGTAGAACGTGTGGCAGATATCGACTCCATTCCCTCTGTGAACCAAAGGGGTCCTTTTCAAAAGGAGAAAAGTGGCACTACTTCCTTTTATAGACTTGATATTTACACATTGTATGGGGTTTCAGTGATCTTGTCCAACCTCAATATGTCTGTGAGTATATAACTGTGAATACATTCTGTGCAAATGTCTGAAAAGGTCTTAGAGGCTAAACAGAGCAGGTAAAGAGACAGCCTGAACTATAGCCAATCAGCACACACACAAACTCATTAGAGTCAAGCATGCTTCAGCCTCTGAAAGTTGTAAGATTGAGCTCTCGGCGTGAAAATATAAAAAAAGTGTTCATCTTACAACACAGCGGGAATACAGCCAGGGCATTTTTAGAGGAAATGTCCCTAAAACGGATTGAGCACTTAAATTGTTCTCCGCAAAGGAGCCCTGCTTCGCCTGTTCGATACAGGACACTGAGAGAGACATTTAGCGGGAGAGGAGATGTACAAAAATGCATCCAACCATTCAACAATACAGACTGTCAAAATCACACTCGTCCTCAGCACTGTGTCTGATGTGGAACTTTGTCCTGATCAGTGAAAGCCAGCCTCAGAGTTACGTGACCTACGGTATCTATTCTAACAGACTCCATCTTGTGATTTTCGATAGAGGAAGTCCCAGCAGAGCTAGGTGTGTTTGAGGCCCAGGAGAGAGGGGAGGCAGGGTTAGGGAAGATGGAGGCGGATGGGGACATGATGAGCAGGACGGCGGGTCAGTAGTTGAACTGCCGTTGGCCCGGCTGGTGCACGAGCACACCACCGCTCTTGGTCGGCCGAGCGGTGCCGTCTCGGAGCTGGTTGAGACGGCGCAGGGCGTTGCGGGAGAGCTGCTGCCGCTCGGCTCCGTCCCGAGTGCGCTGGGCCAGGCGGCCCTGCTTGTCCTGATCGGGGAAGGTGGGGCGGGCCGAGAGGGCGGTGGCATAGCAGGCCGAGTGGGTGCTAGCTCTGCGCGGAGCCTCCACCCTACAAACAGACAGAGTCCACACCATCACACACCGCAAACAATGCAAAAATAAGTCCATCTTACCAACATTACAATCTTAAATTTAGACTTAAAACATTTATTTCTACCACCTTTTTTCCCAGTAAGACAAAAATTTGTCAATGAGGTGTGGGTTTTTTTTTTCTTTTCTAGATTTGCCATAAAAAAATTTTGCTAGTCAAGCAAATGGTAAGTTTTAAAACCCCTAGAACTAGCATTCATTTCATACAAGAAACAACAGTTTTAAAACACTACAGCGGTTAGCTAGGTTAGCTGCAAATTGAGTAGGATAAATAGACTGGTGACTCAGTAGATATGCGGCATAGCAACCATAGTTTAACTCTTTCAACCCCAGATATTCTAGCATCACTATACCCTTCAACCCCACAGCCCTCTGTAGAGGGCTGGTCATTATCTGGACATTGTATCTTACTGTTATCTCTGGAATCCCATTAAATGTAACCTGATATGTTCCAATCAATTAGTCAGATTGTTTGAATTTTCCCTACAGGAATTTGGGGTTGAAGGGAATATGTTGGTCAGCCCTCTGTAGAGGGCTGTGGGGTTGAAGGAGTTAATCATCTTGATGCTCGCGCCCTTGTGAATAAGCCAGCACTCGCAAGAACACGACACATAACTAAAATAGACGCCGTGAAGGTTAGTACAGTGATGCGGTGGACAGAGCCATCGGCAGAGGGCGCCTGACATGCAGCCAAATAAAAAAGCCGAAAGTCTCTTATTATTTTAGGGAAACAATTTTGCAACAGCAATAAGGCTGCTGATGTCTGAGGCCCTCCTAGTACCAGAAAAGTGGCCTCAGAATGGGCGCTTGCAAATTTACACCAGGACTAAGTGGGCTGTTCTTTACAGTAGAGTTCATATTGATTGGACACAGAAACATAAATGGAAGGGAAACCAATGAATGACCAGCAGGGGTTTTTGGAGGGAAATTGAAATATTACAATAGAAGGGGGTAGGGGGTGGAGACAGGAACAGGAAGGAGGGGGAGGGAGGGTGATGAATGCTTCCTTCCTCCAAACGCCAGTACCTGCGGAGGGGCTGGTCGAGGGAGCGGCAGGCTCCGTCCCGTACGACATGGCGGGGGGCGTGCACGGCGTAGACGGACATGCTGGGGTGCTCAATCAGCAGGTTCTCCAGGGGGCTGGTTTCCAGCAGCACGGGGGCGTGGCCTCCCGCCGTGAAGCACGGGGGCGGGGTTATGAACCAGCTCTCCTCCAGGGCACACGCCTCCAGCCGCAGGAAGCCGCCGTCTTCGGGCTCGTCAGCCGCCGAGTCCAGCGAGGAGCAGGAGGAGTAGCGCACGGGGAAGTCCTCGGGACACGCTCCCCCCGCCCTGTCCATGCAGGGGCTGGAGCAGGCCTCCGCTGCTGAGACAGACAGGGCAACCGGTGAGGCCAGAGCTGGCAACCCAATGGGTCTACAGACTTCCTTTATTAACCCCATACAACCAGCTGACCCATATATGGTTCCGTCAAACACAGCTGTTCTATTCAAACGGGGAAGCTCAGCCCTATTTCAAATTCTAATGGAGGTCCAAAAGTTTCCAACAGTTCAATATATGTCCAGCTGCATTACAGGGAAATGTGTATAAACTGATGTTCAAGATCTAGATATTTTCCATTTGATTATGTGCTGCAACTAGCGGATACAGAATATGCTTTTTCTGACTTTTCATCTGCTTACAAGACAAGGTAATTGAAAAAAGGTAGAGTTTAAAGGGTTAACTGAAATAGTCAATGAAAAGACTGCATCAAAAACAACTCCGTAACATACCCCGCAAAAGACTAACATGATTTTAACTGTTAAGTGGACAAATGCTGCGATTCAAAACAACAACAACATACATGCCAACTCTACCGCTTTTGGCGGTAGACTACTGCTTTTGGGGTGTTTTTTTCAGAATGAAATGCCCCGAAAGCGGTAGTCTACCGCCAAAAGCGGTAGAGTTGACATGTATGCAACAAGCAATATTGTTTGCTAAAAAATGTAAGAAAAAAGTAAATATAGCTGAAAAACCTGAGATTAAATAATTGCCTCAATTCACCTCTTTAGGTTAGGACAATGCAGACCACTGAACCTGCTTGTTACACGGGCTGCACCTGAAAATGGCTTATTATGAGTAATAACCTATACAGCCTATAGAGGTCACTGCAGTACTGCCTGGAGACCAGAGCTCAGCTCAAATACCAACAAAAAGAGCAAGGCTGTATCCCAATCCTCTCGAGAGCAGGGCACCTTCCTCGCAAACGAACATGAACCGGAAATAGCTTGGCAGGTAGCCATGAGAATGAGCCTCAGAACTGACTACTTCAAGAAGGAAAGGAAGCAATTGGCTCCTTTGTTGCTTCCTTCTAGCGAGGAAGCACAGAACCAACCTCGGGAAAACGGACAGATTGAATACACAGTCCTTAACACAGCTGTAGTGATTGAATAGGTCATTCATATCCCAGAGCTTTCCGCTGAAGTCCTGCTCATTGAAGGAAACGACATCAGTTTTTTTTCCTCAAACATGCAAGGTACCTATAAAACCTCCCTGCAACGTTCCCTTCACCTATGCAACGTTTTCTAAAGAGGTCCAGGAAAAGTGGACAGGACAGGAAAAAGGCCACCGATAAGAGAATTGGGATTCAGCCCAAGCCTCCGTTACACCTGGGCGGCAGCATTCTGTGGCAGGCAGCAGCTGTGGCTAATCAGCCAGCACGACCCACAATGCACCAGCAGCAGTCTCTCACAGCTAAAAGGAAGCTCTCCTGCAACGTCCTTACTGACAACATTTGGGGACAGACTTACAAAAGAAGGCAGGAAATTAATTTGCCTCCTCAGTTTTGGACATGTGTTCATGCCATTTTATAATTTCACAGGACATAATTAGAGAAGTCATTAGAGGAGTGCTAATGACGTCAGAGTCTGGCCACGCTGACGTGGTTTTGGCCTTAAACACTTGCCAAGAATGTGTGAAATACCACCCTGATTGCAGGACGCATCAGAGCATTTCAGCTGAAGAAGCCAGTAAATTGGGAACAATGCTAACAAGGCCCACTCCTGGCCGTACACATTCATGAAAGTAATGAGGCCACCGAGGGGCGAATTTTATCAAAAGCCGTGAAACTTGCTTGGCACGGCTTTCAAACTGAATAATTCGATGCGTGAGGACTGGGTACATTACTCCAGTTAAGTTGTTCAATCGGATATTAAGGTCAACTATCAATGGCTGCGCAAAAATTGCATGACCTGAATCTGGGTTCACAAAAGAATTGAATGTGTGCTCAGATGAAAGACTTTTGCGGACAGTAATGCTTGTCATCACACACACCCCTGACGGAGATTTATCACCAGATTCAGCATGACACCAAACCTGCTCCACTGAGATATGGCAATCCCTTCAATGCTAACTGAGGATTCTGCAGTAATTCAGGATAAGCTCAAGGTCCACAGACTGATTACTGAGCTCACTGCAGTCTCTTCAAAGCCAATTACTCATCACACAGCTAAAACCTTAAGAGAAAATGGCTGTACAGGATCCTGGAGCTTGAACTACCATTTCACTGTCCTAGAAGTGAAAGCACAAAGGCATAGAGTCTGATTCAACAGGCAGTGTCACGTGTTAAGCCTTTCAGTACACACAGAACCAGTAATATGACCAATATGTAATATGACTGGTGTTTGCTTACCACCAAATATTGGCATTATTAATTTTACATGGGCTAAAAGGTTTTGCACGTGCTAAAGGTCTTAGAAAAACAGGCCCATCACGTGTGTTTAAATCCACAGCTCTGGCAGTACTGGTCAAGCATCTGTTATCGACATGCGAGCCCCATAAAGACCAAATGCCAGTGACTCTCCAGACTTCTCACTAATCAGTCAGGCAAGATGAATGCAAATACTGTTAGCTGGGCAGTTGAGGTTATTTTTACTGTAACCCCCAACCCCCCCAGGCTTTGTCTGGCCTTTACACAAGTGCATCGGCCATAAGCTAACGCTGCCAGAGAAATATTTTGTGCTCAGATAACATAAGCCGTATCGGGTGACAGTGGCGCTGCATTGGTGTCTGGGTTGGGTCCGTCCTGCTCACACGCTATCTGTCCCACAGAATGGGGCTCGGACAGCCTCAGGCGTCTGCGCACTGGTCGGTGGTGTCGTTTGTCAGCACCAACTTTCGTGTCAAATGCAAATGAAACCAGTGCCCCAGGGCTGTGATACAAGGAGGATCAGTTTTGTGGCACCTTAAATCAACATACTGCTGACAGTAGCAGTCACTTCATTTGCTTACACTGAGGAATGAACTGTACGCAGAGCAAGGAACTATAAACCATCTGTTGAGATAGTGAGCACCTTAATTCAGCGGACAGTGTCAAATTTTATTTTGGCTCTGTAACCAAGCACTAAGTTTGAAAGAATAGAAGGACACTGAGGTTGGGGTGCAGACAGTCAGCTATGATTTTTTATTTATTTATTCATTTTAATCAAAATCAGTTGAACCTTTTGGAAGTGACAGCACCTTCTTGTACATAATCCCCCCAACCCCCAATTTTCCAGCAAATAAAAAAAATTGGACTGTTCAACACAACGTAGAATAATGCAATAATTTTTTAAATATTTGGTCACATATCCTTTGCATGCAATGACAGCTCGTAGTCACACAGACATCACCAAATGCTCCGGAATCTTCTCAAGCGTCAATGTCCAATGAATTATGGTGCTCACTGTATTTATGTATACACGTGGATATGTGTGCTGATACACCGAAGTTCTATGAAAGAACAGCAATAAGATGATGCATAAAGCAATGGAAAATCTGTTGAACCCACATGGTATTTCAAAATCATTCCTCCCTGGAATTCCCCAGTCGGATACAAGTATTTGATGTGCTCATACGCAGGAGATTGAAAACATTTAATACCCAGAACTGGAAGGTGGAATCCAGGGAGACATTAGTAAATCACTGGATTAACCCTTAAAGCCCTGATATAAATAAAAAAAAAATACAAATTTAATCATCTTGTGCTGTTGAAAAGCTATCATGTGGCGACTTGTTCCCCTATGGGAGCTCCTTTAAACAAGTCACCGCATGATAGCTTTGCAACAGCTTTGATCTGGATATCTTACATCACTGGGCAACAATAGCTGCATTTAGTGCTCTAAGGGTTAAGCAATAAATGTGAGCCTGGTCTAGTTAGTGCTGTGTGTCTGAGCGAAACTGTTCAGCCCGGAGAGCAGCATCCAGCAGCCGGTTTCCGGAAGATTCCGGAAGAATAACTGCCTCACCTAAGTAATCCACCAGGATCCACTCGTCCCCCTCTTCCTCCTTCTCACTGAAGGACGGGTCGGCAGGGCAGTCGCCGCCATCTTCCGCGCCGTCCCCGAACAGAATGCTGGTGAGCCTGTGGAACATGCTAGAGCCCGGCGAGGTGCTGCGAGACCTGTACGGGGGCGAGGACCGGGCGCACCGTTCGGCAGGCGCTAAGGATCGCTAAAGTGCATGGGCGTGCGCTCTCATCGGAGGAAAGCAGGGCGAACGTCAGTCATAGCTCACGACACATCTGCAGAGGGCCCCTGGAGGACAGAGAGAGGGGAAGAGGAGAGATGGAGAGAAAGGTTAAGTGCACTGCATTTAACCCCTTAAGCTCAAATTTCCCTTAAGTTTTCCCTTAAACAGGTTCAAAGTCATCAAAAGCTTTTTTTGATATTGTAGGACAATATAACATACATACTCTGTATCTGCAGGTCGCAGTGCTTCACTGAAGCTAAATTACACTTACATAGAGAGAAATATTCATACCCAGGATGCCATGTTTTTATGGCCACAGCATTACATCAAAGGGAAAATATCTAACTCTTGTATATCATTTTATACACATTTGCCAGTAATTCAGCTGGACATATTAGGGATTGTTGGAAACCTGGGGAGCTCCAACAGAATTAAAAATAGGCCTGAAGTTCTACAGGTTGAATGCAGCAGCTGCATTTTACAGACCCACATATGGGGACATGGGTTTAATGGGATCAACTTCCACTGTCCCCAGAAAGTATGACAACAGAAACGCATCACAATGCCTCTCAACCATCAATATACGCACACTGAAGTTGAAAATGAGAGAGAGTGAACAGGAGGGCAGAAAAGGGGAAGTAAGGGGAGGAGGGAAGGAGTCAGAGTTAGAGGGAAGGAAATAAGGGAGAGGTAGAGGAAGGGTAGAGGAATAGGGAGATGTGAGGGAAGAGGAAGGGCGAGAGACAGAAATAAATTGAAAGACCACAAGGAGATGGTGGCACAAGGCGGCCAATTTCAAACAAAAGTAACATTCACCTTAATCCTGTCCCAATATTTGCACACTCCAGTGACGGTACAAGTGATGTTAATGTGAACCCCACCCCCCCAAGAGAAGGGGAGTGATTTAGGGGACGGTTCTGCAGCTGTTAGAATTGGCACTCAGCTAATAGGAAGTTCCTAGATCTAGGATTTGCCGTCAATATATTGCGTGTTCGGGGTTATTGACGTGTGATACAAAGTCCACAGCTACAAGGATGTGTATAAGCTGCAACTTTATCAATTTCGTCCCTGACTGAGTACATACAGGTTTGGCTATAAAAGCAAATAGTGAAACAAATATACGCATTTATTTTCTATTAAAAATTATTCAAAGAAGTTATGAACAAGAAATGATTAATCTGACCATCAAGAAATTTTCTTTTCACATCAGTCATAACAACTGATTCACCCTTGCACCTAACCATGACTAATGGTTAAGTTTAGGCATGTTTGGTCAGTTCTGTGGATTGGTCCTGTCCATTTTTAAATTATCATATATGTTCAATAAAACTCAGGAGACTAATTGGTGCTGAAAGGCCTGAGGGTGGATAAAAGGAGGCCAAAATGTTTTCTCTCAGCCTATCTACTCTCACCAAGGTGTTTATGAGAAGCACCCTATTAATAATGAGTAGAGCCTCTCTGCTATCAGAACTGCGTCAGTTCTTCATGACATGGATTCCACAAGATGCTGGAATTTTCCTTTGAGATTCAGCTAGATGTTAACATTACTGCATCACATAATTTCTGCGGATTTGACATCATCACATTCATGATGCTGATCTCCCGTTCTGTGACATCGCAAAGATACTCCTTTGAAATTCCTTCTGGTGACTGGAGAGGCGTCTGAAGTACATTGACCCCATTGTCATGTCCATGAGACCAGTTTGGGACAACGTTTGTGACATGGTGCATTATCATGTAGGAAGTAGCTATTTGAAGATGGGTAAATCACCAAACGCACAAAGCTATCAACAATACTCAGACAGGCTGAGGCATTCAAATGACTGGTATACTAGAGGGGCCAAAGCACCATCAGCAGCAGCTTGAAGTGTGGTCACAAGGCAGATTGGCTCCATGAATTCATGCCGCTGAAGCTAAATTCTAACCCCTGAACATGACTGTCGCAGCAGAAACCGAAGGCTGCGTTTCTGCAGTCTTCAAACGGCCAGCCTGTGCCCACAGTGTCCTCAGACGACATGCAGGAGTGGAACCTGACGTGGCCTTCTGTTGTTGTAGGTTTGAAGCGTTGTGCAATCCGAGATGCTTTTCTGCTCATGCAGTTGTAAAGAGTGATCACCTGAGTTACCTTAGCCATTATATCAGCTATAGCTGGCCTAGCCTCACTCCTCTGGCCTCTCACAAAAACAAGGCTTATCTGTCTGCAGAACTGCCTCTCATTGCATGTTTCCCTTTTTTTCTGCGCAACAGAGTGTAAACTCAAGAGACTGTTGTATGTAAATATCCGAAGAGATCTGCAGTTTTGGAAATACACAAACCAGCCTGCCTGGGATCAACAACCATGCTGCGGTCGAAGTCACGGAGAGCGAATTTTTCCTCCATCCGAATGCGTTTGATGTGAAAATGTAATGAAGCTCATGACTGCATGATCTTTAGCATTTCACTGCTGCTTTAGAGTTGGCTGATTGGATAATTGCATGAATTAACTGGTGTGCAGCGGGCCCCTAAAAAATGCTTGGTGTGTAGGCCTCCATCGTCCCTTAACTGTAAACATATTCATGAAGTGCATTTATGAACCATAATCTATTAATGTGTGTTTATCCAGCAACAGGATATGCGCAATTGTTTATCATGCTGTGCTTGATATACAGTGAGCACCATAATTTCTTGGACTGGGATACATTTTTTGTTATTTTGGTTCTGTTGGCCAGATACCAGATTCTGAACCCAAGTGAATATTCATTTTACAAGCTAAAGGAAAATGACAGTTAAAAGTCCTTGAACCAAACAGGAACTGAAGATGGCTGCAGTACAGGCCAGGTAGAGCATCAGCAGGGAAGATACCCAGCATCTGTGCTTCACAGATTTCAAGCAGTCATTGCCACAAAATATGCCACCAATGTGCCTGATAAAGGAGGAGGGGGCACTATGTACCAAAGCTGCTGTCATTTCTCAACTAGTCCACACCCGGGCTGCGTGCGTCACAACAATGTGCCAACTTCTGGGGATGCGCGCGCCTTGACTCCATGCACACTCGTGAAAAATGTGCAAAACACCGTACATTTGCTCATTAGCAGCTTAGGAAAAATGGAAAAATCTCTTTTGTCAGTCCCTGCCTATGCCAATGATCAATGCACATCAGCAGTTTCAGACTGATTAGCCAACCACTTGCAGAAACAAATGGATTCAAACAGAAGGACGGACTGATGGACAGTTTCCCTCATTTAACAGTTGGATGGTGCAATGAATTATTGTGCTCACCCTGGTTTCAAAACATGATTTTCATTTAAATGTGTTGCCTGATGCAATTTATAGAAACGTGAATGTAGCGAAATCAAACTCAGCTGCTATCACATGGGCTTAATAATTCCACATCCCCAGGCAGAAAGGGGGCAATGGTAAATGTGCATTTATTATTATTATAGCACCCCCAAAACCCAACGACCTTTGCTGTAGGGCCACCACCCGGTCACACTTCGCCTTTCTACATGCAATAACTCAGAGTTTAGACGGGAATCATATCACACATCTTGTGATCATTTCTGGTGCACAGCGAGGGGCTGTTATTGATGTTAGTCGCCCCATGACCTTTTCTGTTACACCACTACCAGGCCCAACTTTTATTTTTTAAAAAAATAGCAATAACTCAAACAGCTTTAATGGGAATCATGTCATATCTGTTTTCTAACATTACAGGTGCACAGAGGAGGAAGTTATTGATTGTGGTGGCCCTGTAATAGAGCCACTACTCAGCCAAAGTTTAACATTTTCAAATGCAATAGCTCAAACAATTTAGATGGGAGATCATGCCAGACCCTCTGTGATTGTGATGTTAGTGACCATGTGGGTTTCCCAGTAGCACCACTACCAGGCCCAACATTTAATTGTTAAAAATACAGTAACTAACAGTTTTTAACAAGAATCCCGTCAAATATGCTGTCAACATACCTGGTGCATAGATGAGGAACCTTACTGATACTGATGGTTTTATTGCTTTTATTGCAGCATCATCATTACGCGAAACTGCATTTCCAAAAGCAATAAGTTAAACTGTTTTAAAGAGAATCAGATGAAGTTTGTTGTGAACATGTTGTTGCAAGAGCAGGGAACATAAAGAGAGGGACAGAAGCAGAGAGATGGAGAAAAAAGGAGAAGCTTGAGGAAGAATATAGACAAAAAAAGGAAGAGAAAACAAGAACAAACAATAATTAACTTCTGACCACATGCTTACCAGAACAGAAAACAAGGGAAATACATGCGGTGGGTTAAGTCATGGGAGTTGTGTGAAGTTGAAGGGAGAGGGAAAGCGGGAGTGAACTCGTGTGAGTGTGTATAAGGGCTGCACGTGAGTCACAAACCACAAACGAACAGGGACATATTCAATTGCAGCCATTTCACAAAACAATATCATAGAGTTAGTAGTATAACTGCACAGAATGAAACCCAGAACTCTTCTGAACCCAGTAATAAACAGATGGGGAAAAAATTAATGGGAAAATCAGCATAAACAGCGTTCGTCAGGTATTGGGCCTTCACAAGCTAGTTTTTAAACACCTTGGCATAGATTATACAGGAGTAAAACTTTACTAAAGAGATAGAATACCTTTCTTACAAGAAATACTCCCTCATTTTGGGTTTTGATGATGGTGACAGAGCGCTGTCGAATACGTTGTTCTAAAATCTCTCGTATGAGTTCAGTTAGTTTGAGATCTGGTGACTGGGAAGGTGGTGACATCTGCTTAAGGTCGTTGTCATGCACACAAAACCATTCAGTGACCCCTTGTGCCCTGTGGGATTTGGGCCATTGTCGTCCTGGAAGAGACCACTCCCATCATGGTAGAAATACTTCATCGTAGGATATAAAGGTCATTGATCGCCCAGAATAGCCTAACTCTGCATTGATTTGCAGTGGCCCTTCTGCCTTTAAGAGGACAAATGGACTCAAACCTGGCCGGTAAAATGAACAGAAGCATCCGCATTTCTAGCGTTCGTCCATGAGTTTGGTTTTTTTTTTTTTTTTTTTTTAATTTGTCTCCCGTGTATAGTAATCTGTGTTGTCAACTTCCGCCATGTATGATCAATGCGAATTACAGCATGAAATGCACTTCTCCGAAAACTAAAGAGATTATTTATGAGATAATCTCAGGCAAACTGTGACTCGAAGAAGGCAGTCCTTAAAGACTAGACACAGTCCAGACTGCTGATTAAGCTGTACTTTTTCTGGAGATGATATGAGGTTACCACTTGGCACACAGCAGGAGCGGTTTACTTAGCATCGATGACACCAGCTCCACTTGAAAGAGGTCAACGAGGCCAACTGCTCACAGAATGAGCAACAGACTGACACCAGTGAGGTACCAGGCCCACTGCAGCAGAACACAAGGCCGAGGCCATACCTGTGTGAGACTGTTGTCAGAAGGTAACAGTGGCTACAGGACTAGGTTATACCACAGTCCTCTTTCACAAAGCATGAGTATCATGCTGGAGTTATTAACTGCCCCAAATGAAATCTAAAATCCCTCCCAAATCTGGATTTTGGGCAGAAGTTTAAAGAAATGTTCTAACTTTTACTTAGTGCAGTTATACAGCAACTCCGTAATCCCACTTTGCAAACTACCCAGCTGCAGTCAGCAAGTTTGCTGTTACACACGACAGCAAAAGAGCCAGCGCAGCTGAAGCAAACACAGCTGCCTTCGCCATATTCAAATTCAATTCATAATTATTGACAAAAAATGTAATCAAGTTGCATGGACTGGGTGCAATTTGACAAGCACATTAAAACAATCCCGAGATGCAGTTTGCACCTCTTCTTCAAAGGAGACAACTACATGAGCCAGTGATGCAA
Source organism: Gymnothorax javanicus (assembly GCA_029692085.1). Taxonomy (NCBI): domain Eukaryota; kingdom Metazoa; phylum Chordata; class Actinopteri; order Anguilliformes; family Muraenidae; genus Gymnothorax; species Gymnothorax javanicus. The sequence goes on from CM056193.1 coordinate 184,962,323, forward strand.
AATATAGTCCTTGACTGGCAGCCAATATACACATTCACAGAGCTTGTATTATCACATTGTACTCATTTAGAGATTAAGTTTGAGATTGAGGGATATGAATAGATAGAAAGAGGGATGTAGAACAGATAGACAAAGCAAGGGAGGGAGCCCCTTTCTAACACAAATATGCAAACAGATGGCAGAAAAAAAATGACCAGCCGCAGCATTCTCAGAACAGGTGGGACAGGACAAAAAACTCCTTCCACAGCAGTTTCCATGGGCGCCAGTTTATTGAGTAAATTTAACAATCGCTCTCGCTCAGGCTCGTTAGGATGAAGTCTCTTTCTGTACAAATTAGAATGAAATGGCAAATGCATAGAGCGAGCTTATCTCCTATATCCAAGTCATTCGGGCCATTTGCATACATTTGTTTTGCAAATGATCGTACTATAAGAGCGTTTGCATAGTAGTATGGACAACGCAATGTGACATTCTGCCTTTAAACAACACCATGTACATGCAGGTGAGTAGAAGACAAATCTAAACTAATCAAGTATGCAGACGCAACACGAGTTATCATGTAGTAACATCAAACATACCACAAGCTCGCTTTACTGTCCTTCATTTTCAACCACCATTGTTGCAACGGGAGCATTAATCAAAATTCACATGTTTATCAACGTGTTAAAGCAGTCTTTAAAAAATGAGAGGCGTGAATGAGGTTTAGGGAAAGACTCAAGGGATCTCAGCCCATTCTTATCTCCTGCTCGAGTCGAGCTGGTGAGGGGCAGCTGTGATCTGAGTATCTTTGTTCTGAGGTCTTTGTGACAATCCGCATCTACATACATTTTTAAATATCTCTGAAGACACTGTTCATGGTGTAGCCCAATCGCCCGCACCAGTTCGCGATTGTAAACGACCACCGACGAGATGAAGGGGATTTTCTTTATTTTGAGAAAACAACAGAGAGTAACCACAGCTAACATACAACAGATATGTAAAAACAAACCCTAAGAACATATTGACTGAACATCGGGGCATACAAAGAAAACAATTTTCCAAGGAAGACCTCTGACAACATGAATGATGTTGTACTGCAAAATAGGGACGCGACAAACTTAAACAGTAACGTGAACACTTTCTGGACACGTGACGTCATTTTCGTGTTGCGTCAGTAATCAATGCAGTGAGCAGTACGGACAAAGCAAATGTACAATCAGTCGATATGGATTTGAATTTCATTATAGTAATCCAATACCCATGAATGCCTCCATTGGCTTTGGACTAATGTCATAATCTTTCGTCAGAGAATAATATTCCCTTTATTTAATGATTTGAGTCAACCAAAGTCACCATTGCTGCTCAATATATCGTAATTCTGGGGAAGTCACAGATATTTCCAAGGCTTTATGAAGCCATCAACACTAAGGTACAAACCATTTCTTATCCTTCCACTGTGAGTAAGGAAAATGACAGCCCGAAAGCATTAATTGACTATGATCCATTTTAGGACCACAGCGGTTTAGTCAAGCACCACAGCCTACAGCCTGAGGTTGCCTGACTGGGAGGGGCGACGGGTTCAAACGTAACCCAACACTCACTGGGCGGACTGCAACTCCAGATATTAAAACTGAGGTATACGACCACTTTATAACTCAAACTAACCAACCTGGTAGTCCAAATGTCTACAATACAACACAAAAGAGTTTTAATAATCGATTATGGATGAATAATATCGATGTAACGATAAAATCAAGGATCGGGAAACTACTCAAAAGCTCACTCGAAGTAACAAATACACCAGCGACTGTTCGCCTGACCGAACCGAACCTTAGAGTCGGTGTTTTCAAGGTAATCAACCCGAATTGACTTCAATAGATCACCATGCAAAACTTTCTTCTTGCTTGGAACGCACGAAAAAAGAAAAACTCACCTGCGACCACAAAATTGTAACCAGGAAAAAGAGAAGTCTTAAGAGGAAAATCCTTAAGACTGAGGTAGAAAGTGCAATGCAAATTATTCCGTTATAAAAAAAAATAAGTTTTCTTCTCAGAAGAAATGTTTATCTTATGGACCCATACACGCTGACAATACGCTGTTGCTTCACTCTTCTCGAGGTCCCAACTGACCCCTTTGTTATTGTTGTGGAACAGTAACAGCTGATCATGGATGACGTCTCTTGGCCAGCCTATGGGAGGGCCTTCTTGCCGCCCTGCAAGCCAATGAATGGCAGCTATGCAGTCTGACAATCTGTCACCAACGCACGTGATCTGCCTCTGAGCAAGACAAGACTGGGCAAAGCTCTGAAGAGGTTTGAGAGCGGGAGGTGACTGTTGCATGGCTACGCATTTAAAGACTATTTCTAATAACATTGTGGCCCGTCTATATCGCCTGTTATACCCTTGGAAAAGCATGTTTCGATTTTTGACCCGTTTTTGTTGCTTCGCTATTGAATATTTGTTGGGGAAAGTTTTATCAAACCTTAGTCTGTTATGCAACATTTTCTTAATGGGACACATGGTCTCAAATCACTGTACATTTATTCTTTCAAATTGAATTTTAAGTTACTATTGCTATTGTGTGCCTATGTAAAATTCGAATACAAACTAAGGCGGTCCTCTTGACCAGCGTGCGAATTGTATCAAAGATTATATGCTGGTCAGCAGGGTGGTGTAAAGGTGGTTGTGTGGGGTACTATATATACACTACGTATATCTGTACTGGACTTAATTAGGTTAGATGCAAGTGCAAAGTAGAGAGCAATGAAATAGCGCACAATTTTGAAACTGCAGTAGGTATTGTTATTTTCTGGTTGCAAAAAAATAGATAAAACTACAACAGCAATTTTGAAAAAGAAATGTCAAGAATAGTGTTAATTTTCTATATTATTCCCTGTGGATGCTTGTACTATATACAGTAGGCTTCCATATTGCATTAAATTTGTACAAAACATAAATGTTACTGACAACACTTTTGAAAAGATATTTGATTGATTTTTATATGGATTTTTTATGAGAACATTTTTATCAGAACTTTGAGGTTGAAAAATAGGCAGAAATTAAGTACATGATATGAAAAATAGTGAATGTACAGTGCAGGCAGTGGTACAAAAACTACAACGTATTCCAGGCCATTAATAAAATTGATTCAGATGAACACCAAAGACAGTACATATGAGAATAAACTCAATATGCTCTTAATAAATGCATTATTAAATCCGTCTATCACCACTAATGTGCATTCTTGAATGATGGGCCTGGAGTGGGTAATTTGTGGTGTCCTGCACTTTGTATCTTGGAACTGTGGGGACCAAAGAATGGAAGTTGAATGCAAAGGAAAAGATGACTGCACAGTTCAGATTGGAGGTCAGCAATCAAGGGAAATCGACCCCTGAGGCATAAGGATGCACCATACAAAACCATGCATGACACAGTGCAATCCAAACCATTGGCAGAAATAATCATCTTAGACAAAGGATGTCATTGCTGGTACCATTCTTATCCACAAAGTAATTATCGTAGCAAGTAAAATCTCAATTTTTATATGGATACAGAAACATTTAACATTTTGGTCCTTGGAAGAATATGGTTACATTAATAAAATTCATCGTTTTATGAAATCAGTCTCAACTGAATCAATAGAGTTCCTTGCATCGTGAATCAATCTTTGTCACAATGTTTGTATCACTTGGTTTTGAGACATGACCACTGTGTGCATGAAGGTCCCACACCTTAATTTTGTGAGGAAACACCACGCAATGTGAACCATGGTAGAATAAATGAACCACTCTGGAAAGATGAGGGGTTACTGACCTAAAAAAAGACAAAAGAGTACAGCCCTTTTCAACCATTGTGTGCGAGTGGCTTGGTTTTGGAGAGGGGGGAGGGCTAGTACCAGAGGCTTTTGAGCTCAGGATTTAGACTCACAAAGGTGTTATTTTGGGACAGTTCTGTGAGCAGATGGGCTGAGGGCCTCGCATGAGCCTCTGTTCTTCCCTCAGCCCCAAAGGAAAGTTCTAGTACTGGGGACCCATATCCAGCGTTGTTTGTTTAGCTGGGGGAACACACTCTTCCTGAAAGGCAAATATTTTCCCACCACTACTTGTTCGCAGGGATGAGGTGATGCAAGTGTGAATCAGAGCTCTCTAACCATGTCATCTTGTTTTTTGTCGTCAACACCCGCCTCCCCTCTCCCCACACACCCCCACGCCGCCCTTCACTGTCCATGCGTAACAACAACACGGGCAACATTCTTTAATATTACAACACACTGATAACACGTGACTTTCACCTCCACTGCTGTTGATCATTTTTTTACAAACACAGATTGATAACACGGCCAGGTTCCCGTGCCGTGTTTTTGTTATGGTGTCTGCAGGCAAATAAAGTTTTTTCCTGCGGTCCAGAATTGATTAGAATTGAACCAAAGGTTAACATTGTATACGCGTATACACCTCTAGGGGCACTAAAAGCTGAAAGATATTGAAATGAAGGAGCATTTAGAATTTAAAACAACTTCTCTTTATTGAATATCCACTATTAAAAACACTTTAGTACTTGAATTCTCTGGCACGCTTTAGAAAAAAAGTTGCTGTTATTTGAAAGTTTGTTTTCAATGAGGAAACCACATACAAAGTTGCTAAATGGAAATAAGGAGATGACAAGTCCAGCCAAGTGTTGACATGATAGCACAAATATGTGAAAAATAGTGATAGCTAAATATTAACTCTTGACAATTAGCATAACTCAGTAGTGTACACTGCACTGTCGACTAAAAACACACTATGTTCCTTCTCACCCATTAGCATCTTATGTAATCATGTTAATGTTTACGGTAGAATTGCTGGAGCTTACACAATGGCATTTGGGAGCCCAGAGGTACCAAGTATAACCTTCTGAACTCTTGACAGATATAGGGATGGGAAAAATATCAAAAATATCTACAACGGAAATTGGCTTACAATATTTACACTTGTGGTATTTGTATTTGGTCAAGTGGCCATCAGAATGACGAATATCCGGGATCTGGTGCGTAAAAGTAGACGTAAAGACTGCAAATGCAGTGCGGTTTTGTCTTTTCACGTTGGGACGCACTTGACAGAAGGAAAATGTTTCCCTCTGAGGCAGCAGTAAGAGCAGTTCATGAGCCAAGCATGACATTAAGGGGATACATATTCTGAAAAAATTGTGAATAAGGGCCCAATCACCAACACAAACATTAAAAAAATAAACATTAAAACTTTGTTCAAAATTGTACGTAAATAAATCGATAAATTAGCTAATAAAGTTGTCATTAAGTGAGCAAGCAAGGAGATCACAGTTGGGTAATTTACACTGAGCATATTGCCTAGCAGCAGAAGCTTCAGATATCTGATATAAATTTATTTACATTGGTATATTTTCATGCCCATCATCTTTATAAACACTCCTTCCTTTCTGTGTACAAAATCCTGATGCTCTGTGGGATACACGTAGCCCTTAAAATACCACTGAGAAGCAGTATCAGGATAACGGTTCATAAAGTGTTGTTTAAGTGCTCCAGAGCTTGGACATATTCAGAAGAGGCACAGTCTTCTGCACTTACTTAACTATGCATGATCCTGCATTCAAGACCACAAGACTGCAAGTGTGGATACTGGGATGAAGCCAATATCTAGTTATAAATAACTAATAGGCCAACCCTTTGCATTGAACTGTTTCAAATATTATAGGAATGCTTTCATACAATGTCTTAATTGTATGAAATGGGGCAGTAGCCCATTGATTAAGTAAGACAGTATTCGGTTCTTGGAGGAATGGAGGGGGCACAAATCTAGTTTGCATTCAGCACTCCAGATCTTGCCCTAAAGGTTCAGTTGAAATTTAAAAATGGTACACTACCGCTCAAAAGTTTGGGATCACTTGGAAATTTTCCTGTTTTCCATGGAAACACACATGAAATTAGTCTGAATAGGACATATAGCAAATGAACAGAACATGTTGACATTGTCTGAGTTAGAAATAATGATTTTAATGGAAAATGATGAATATGTACTTCAAACTTTGCCTTCATCAAAAAAAAACAAAACACCTTCACTGTTGATACTGAAACTGGTGTTTGACGGGAACTATTTAACTATTTAGCGCAGCTGCTAGTTGACAACCTGTGAGGCGTCTTTGTCTTAAACTACACACTCTCAGATATTTGTCTTCTTGCACAGTTGTACATCGGGGCCTCCCACTCCTTTTTCTGTCCTTGTTAGTACCAGTTTGTGCTGCTCTCTGAAGGGAGTAGTTGACAGCATGGTAAGAGATTTTAAGTTTTCAATTTCTCACATTGAATAGCCTTCTTTTCTGAGCACAACAATAGACTGACGGGTCTCTAAAGGAAGTTCTTTCTTTCTGGCCATTCTGAGCCTGTAAACAAACAAACAACTGCTGATGCTTCAGGTACTAAACCAACCTCAAGAATGCCATGCTCCCTTTTGCGCTCCCTTATTAGTTCAACAGTTTTCAGCTGTGCCACACATTTGCAGAAGGGTTTTCTAATTATCAAGTAGCCTTATAAAATGCTTAACTTGGATTAGCAGCCATACCAGGAGATTGATGCAGAGGACTGACAGTCGCTGATAATAGGTCTCTATGCAAAAATGTAGATCATTCTTTGAAAATCATCTGATTAATTTTAATCGTTTGTGAAATGGATAAAAATGTTTGTGAAATGGAAAAAAATGTTTGTGAAATGCATGAAAATGTATTTTTCTTTGGAAAACAAAGAAATTTGCAAGTGATCCCAAACTTTTGAGCGGTAGTGTATGTTTTGGTCAGACAACATGTTTTGGTCGGTATGTTTGGCATTAAGAAATAGGATGCATATAACAAGAGGCAATTCATATCCACGGTGAAATATGGCAGTGGACCAGCAATGTTTTGGGGCTGTCTTTATGCCAGAGGTGCAAGGGCACTGATTTAGATCAACGGCTTGATGGATTCTTTCATGAAACTGGCAACTTTTGCTGACAATCTGGACGTCTCTGCCAGAAGGTTGAGACTTGGTTGTTGGTGGACCTTCTAATAAGACTAAACAAAAATACACCTTAGAATCCACACAGAAATGGTTCTAGGACAACAAAATCAATATTCTCTACTGGTCATCTCAGTCACCTGACTTCAGGCTTATCAAAAATCCATAGGCTGAACTGAAGAAGGCCGTTGGTTAGCTCAATAGAGCATAGCTCCCTAGAGCATGACCCCAAGCTTGTCACTAGCTGCTTGCTGTCTCTGGCAAGCTTGAAGTAGTTTAACTAAAAAATGTCCTAGCTGAGCTAAATAAAACCATACATTCAGGAGCTTGAACCTATCTTAGCTGACTGTGGGCGGTAGTCCAGTACACACCCTGGACAGCTCGCCAATCGATCGCAGGGCACACACACCATTCACACACCGCTCACTCCCGCACTCCAAATAAAGCCATCAGTGTTCAGATGTATTTACTTACATTTGATGCAGTGTCATAAAATCAGCTTTTACATTTTATTGATTCTGTAACTAGCATTCCGTAGATTCAGAGGGTCTTGGTAGCGCTTTGCTTGTGAGCAAATTGGTTTACTTTGGTTTTCATTGTTTCATTCATAGTCAAACTTGTAGCTAGAATTTCAAGTTTAAATTAACCTTTACTTTACCTCTATGATTCTCCAATATATACGTATGTACATACACAGATATGCCAAAACATTATAACAGGTGAAGCAAATAAAGTTTATTATCTTGTAACGATGGCATGTCAAGGCCTGCAAACAGACTCTAGCAAACAGTCACTTCTTGTGGTCAACATCGTAGATGCAGGAAAATTCTCCCGGTCAGTATATGTGAGTCCAACAAGCAGCGGTCCAGAGGTGGACAAACTATGTAGAGTCGACAGGGTGTTGGGCATCTAAGGCTGATTGACGGACAAGGGCAACAAAGGTTATATCTCATCTGGTCTGAACCGATAGAAGGACAACTCAGGCATGAGTCACACAAAATTTGAATCATGGTCACGGGAGGAAAATTCTGGAGCACACCGTGCATGACACCCTACCGGCCATGGGGCTTTGTAGCTGCAGACTGGTCAGAGTGTCCATATTATCTCCTGTCCACTGTTGAAAGCACCTGCAATGGGCATGTGAGCATCAGAACTGCACCTTGGAGCGATGGAAGAACATTGCATGGTTGGGTGAGTCCCGTTTTATTGTATATCATTGACATCGGTTCATGTGCGCCATTGACCCGGGGAAGAGATGGCATTAGGACGCACTTTAGAAAAAAGACAAGCTGGATTCTGCTGCATTCCAGTTCTGCTAGATAACAGGGGAAAATATTGAAACAGAAGAAAAAAGAAAATTGAAAAAAAGCTCATTCACTTTGAGACTGTGGCAACAACATGACGGAAACAAAATGGCTTCTTGTCCAGATTTTCTGGAATCCTCATGTCGCAACTCTATCTAGGAATTCTGATGCAAACAAATTTACTGGACAAACCAGAGAGCAATATTATGATTTCACATATTGAAAAAATCTTTCATGTATTATTTCAGCTCATAAAAAACTTGCAGCAAAAATAAGTGTTGCACATACATGTTTGTTCCGCGTAGTTGACTTTGAGGGCTGGCTGAACCCTGTGTTGCCCGGTTCTTTTTTTCCCTGGCACTGTGTTCAATTGCTTTAGGTGTTTATTTAGTTATATGAGTATGAAATGTGTGACAACATATGTCACCCTGAGCTAGGAGGTCAGTGAACAAGATTACGATAACATCCTGTCCTATTGTACTTCGACCCATTTTACAATGTTGTCTAATGCGGAAAAATCAGAGGTGATGCTTTATCACCAATGATTTGATTCGACTGAATCCAGGCCCAAGCTTACTGATGAATTCTCATGATGTGTAAGTTTTGTTATAGAGTAGTTCAGTGTAATTGAGTAATGGGTGTAATCACCTCTGACATGGACAACAGTACTGTTGGACATGGTACAATGTATTTGGAGGGATTTTGGACCATTCCTCCATGCAGATCTTTTCAAGATCAGTAACAGAACCCATCATGCTTCTTTACAAGACTTTCAGAGCCCATCTTCACTGTTAATTATTCATTTCATCCACATTGTTAGCACAGATTTACCCCTCATACTTTTATCCAGAATTTAATATTACAATAGAAAAATTCACTTCCAAACAATGGGTGTGGTTTTGTTTACCTTGGCAACCACATAGAGATCTGTCTGGCCTGGTCTTTCAATGGACTTCCTGCTATGACAAATAAGTCCCAAGCCTAATTTTCAATCTATTTTTGTAACCTGAACATGCACTGAATGGCATAATACCAGTACATTTCTTACTTATCTCAAAAATATGTATGGCATGGACAGTGATTTTCTCAAAGAGAACTTTCAAAGCTCGGTGGGATCTTTTCAACACAGATATGTGCAATACTCACCCATTGGGGACATGTGCCCTGAAATGTGTCAAATATTGGAGTAATTGGATGGACATGGGAAGGTTAAGACACAGAAAGGGAGTTAAGAAAGTGAGTGAGACAGCTGGAGTGAGCATTGCATCAGTCCAACTGAATGGTGGGTGGGGCAGACCTTGAATGAGTTTGTAGGTAATTGCCTGGAACTACGTTAGTCATTGAACACACTGTCCCCACAATGTTTGACCGCTGATTACAAGTATGATGCTTTCATTGCAGAATGTTGCTTCAGATACTGATTACTTTTTAGTTTAGTTTTTTTTTTTTTTGCCCATTGAACATGCTAATCGCGGGGGGGGGAATGTTACCCTCTTAATACAAGTCCTGCGCGCGAAACAAAACTCTGTCAAAACTCTATGTTCCCTAATGCTTAGACTTCAGAAAAGGTGCACATGCATGATTCATCCCTAATTCAGAAAAAGTTGGCACATAATGGAAAATGCAAATAAAATCATTAAAGAAATGATTTGAAAGGTCCTTTCTCTCCTACCACATTGAAAACAACACTACAACAGATTGTTTGACAATCTACCATGTGAATTTAACGGCTTTAATTTAATATACAGTACTGCGTGAAAGCCTTATGCACCCTGGTTTTTTTTTTTTTTTTTTTTTTAATTCAAATTTGTTGCTGAATGTTTATTTTTGTTTTCCATATTAGTGGAAATATGAGAATGTGGGGAGGCAAAACACCAAGCGGACAAAGCCTGCTCCAAAACGAGAGTAAATATGGGGTTAGCTTTGACCCATTTGTGAACACTAAAGGAGATGATGGAGATTAAGAGCGACACAAAATTTGCCTGTTTTCTGTTGGATGGGAAAGGGTGGGCAAATAGCTTAGTTAGCTAGCCAACAAAGTGTCTGTAATGAGCCAGTAATATAGGCTAGCTGACGATAGCCAACATTACTGTTGGCAAGGTACCTTTTAATAATGTCGCAGTGCAGGTATAGCAAAGTTGCCATATACAGCATTGGTCTAGAATCACAATACAGAGTTATTTTGAGCTAATTAGCTAAAATTTTGATACGGTTCATACAGGATGATAGTGCATATCTTGCTTGGAGCACAGCACGAATTACGATCAGGGGGTGTGCGATTCTGGTGTGGTTGTGCCGCGCAGTGGAGGCCAACTTTTTATTTTGTGTTTACAAACAGCAACGGACAAACCCTTCTCAGTGTACGTATAAGGGTTTAAGAAAAAGATTTTCAAAGAGTGAGTCATGAACAAACCGAAGGAGAAGGTTGGAATTCTGACATACACTCCTGGCAAAAACAATGGGCCAAGCGGAAGTTGACAAAAATGAAGCTTTAGCGCTCCTAACAACAAAGCTTTGGGGAGTAAATTAGTATGAATTCAACAAACAGATGCTGTACTTTAGAATGGGATGGCTTTGTCCATGGATTTCTTTGTTGGTTAAAGCATTAAGAACATTGTATGGTAAATACTGGCCATTTTGGGCTTTGCATATTTTTTATTTTTTGTTTTTGGCTTAGGAGTGTATGACTCAGCTCCAAATATGCTTAGGAATTTGCAGAAGTATCTTGATATGCATCTTGACATGCGAGTAATGCAACTGGTTCTAGTATTCCTGTGGTCGACTGAACATTGAAATGCCATGGAGCAAGATGTGTGATCACAGTCAATTTTACTGTAAAGCAATGAGCTTTGACACACTAGTTTGAACTTCACAAAAACTGCAGATTAAGACAATGTCATTGCAAGAAGCATGCACACTTATTGTGACATGATACAATGTCAATTCCAGAAGAAATGGGATAATCTGAAAAATGTTAATAAAAACAGCATGCAAAAAATTTGCACATCCCTTTTAACCGGTATTCAATGGAAAAAAATGACTGAGACCAAATAAGGAATGTTTAAAGTCATCAACTATATTGTTTATTGAAAATAACAGCTATTTTGAAATGTGGAATCTGCAACTAGTTCCAATAGACCTCACCATTGCATAACATCACCTCTCCTTTTATTAAAACCCAGTAGTCATTTCAGAACTGAGGACACTACTCCTGTGATCTGAAAAAAACCTAGTATGCCACTTTCAGTGGAAATGAACTTTGACCCTAATTTGCACTAGTTATGGGTGGCGAAAATCTGAAAACAATAGCAAAAAGAGTCATTTGAAACATCAAAATCAAGCTTCAATTTTTTTATGTTCTTAAAATCCAGAATCAAACAGTTTTTCTCTTCTTGTTATAAAATTTTCCTGATCACAAGAGACTAGTTTTTGGAGCTTTGAAAGTGCACTTTGTTCCCATTCTTCCCTTATAAAGGACTTCAGTTGGCCAACGGTCCGGGGTTCCCATTGTTGTATTTTGCGCTTCATAATCCGCCATGTTTACAATGGGAGGCAGGTCCAGGTTGCAGGCAGTATCTGCACTCCGAGACAAAGAAGCTACATTGTTATAATACCTCCAGAGCAAGGTCATAACTTTGGTGTTAGAAGTGTGTGTGTGTGTGTGTGTGTGTGGGGTGGGGGGGGGCAGTAAAATGGGGTCTGAGGCTCCTCCCCCAGAAAAAAAAGCCATTGTGATTTATATCTTATTTCCTACATTTCCATATGCATTTGAGGACTGTAGTAACCTCAACAAATTGCCTATGTGAGAGCTAGGCATGAATATGTCACCTAACACTTTATACAGCATAGATACTGCCTGGCCAAAAAAGAGTCACCATTGGGATTCAAATCAGCAAATAGCCTACTTAAGAGCCCATGACTGAATCATTATTGCAGTGATTACATGTTTCAGCTGGAAACAGTTCTTTTAATAATTGGGAATAGTCATACGCAGAGACCACAGAAAATGGCTGAAGGATCCTATCTAGCCAGGACAACCATGTCGCCTGTTTTACTTAGATTCTTTGGTAGCGAACCACGGTTCCATCTGAGGATAGATTACTACTTACCGCGGCATCATATAGCAACTGTAACAGGATCATTTGCAACTTTATTGTCGCCCTTTTGGGCCAGAGCTGCCTTCAGTTGCATACCATCGACAGATTACTGTACTGCAGCTAATGGGTCTTTGCCTCTGCTCGGTTCTACATGATAAACACTACTGCTCAACATGTAGTCTCAGCAGCAGTTTTTCCAACTCGCCTGAGGTTAGAAGGGATGATTCCTCATGATGCAGTTGTCATATGGTATCCAACAGAAGCAATGTCTCTGATGGTCATTGATGAATCCAATTGCACAAAGGCCATGAATGCCATTACAATTCTGTGAGTTCTGAAATCAATGTCAGGTGCTCCACTCACTCTGAATCTAGAGAGAAGATTCTGTAGGAATGAGTGCAAAAGTGACGTGAGTATTTATGGAGGACAGACCTCAAGTCATCCATGTCCCAAGGGGTCTAGATGGTTGTCGCAAAACTCACAGAACTATTGTTACTTACGCAACCTTTATTTAGGGTCAAAAGGGGTGGAACCTATCCCAGCATGCAATGGGCAAGAGGCTGGAACACAGCCTGAAGCGTGTTTCCCAAAAGCATAGCTGCTAACTGAGTTAGCTACTTACATAGTTCATCCATTCACAGTCAGTGGTTCCAACTATGTAAGTTAGAATCCGTACTTTTGGGAAACGCACCCCTAGACAGCCTGCCAATCGATTGCTGGATTCACATGCCATTCTTTTACACACCCATATTTAAGGGTAATTTAAAGTTTCCAATTAGCCTGACATTCCATGAAACAAAGAAACAGAAATCAAATGAGAAAGACGTCAGTGTTTCCACATGATTGCCCATTCAGAGTGGATTTATCATGTGAAGTCATGAGTCTGTTAGTTGTGCAGAACGGGTTTTCTGCTGTTTGTTTGTGTGAGTATGTTTGCTTTTGGATCATATTTCATGCTGTCTGGCCGCATAGTAACTGATATGGCCCTGTCCCGTCTGACTGCTTGCATTTGTACACAAGCCTGACGTAGATGAATGCTGAGAATAATAGAGCATACATTTTTAAACACAACGCCCCCATCCTATGACATTACCTCATTTATGGGCGGAAGGAACAGTTTTCATGCCAATAATGACACAGACACCAGAAATTGAACAGTCCACAGTCCTATCCCGACTTGTTATATAGTGACACTACCTGACCAAGCGTCAGTATACAATGAAAAAGGAGACTTTTTGCGTCCTTATTTAACATTTAGGGTTAGGATTCGGGTTAGAAGTTCGGGGGTAGGGTTCGTTTTAACACTCGCATCAAATAATGATGCCAGAAACCTCCTTTTCTGTCCTATATCAACTGTTGGTCAGGTAGTGTCTCTGTATGACGAGTTGGGATGAGACTGGGCTGGAATATGGTTTTAAAGGAGGTCAGTATGGTGGCAGAGTGTGTAGCTCTACTGCCTACCAGCAAGAAGGTCATGGGTTCAGTTCTGGCCTCGAGCCTTTCTGTGTAGAGTTTGCATGTCTAAGGTGTGTCCCTGCCCTAAGCTTATAGTCATCTGGGTTAGGCTCCAGCTCTGCCCGTGACCCTAGTGAGGAAGAAGTGGTATAGAGAATGGATGGATGGACAACACTTAAATGCAACAAGACATTGTGTGAGACTGTTGAGTGTTTTTTGTCTTAAACTTTCATTCTCACAAGTGGCAATTAGGTCAGCAAATGTACCCAAGTGCCTTAACATGACTATTGTTGTGGGCAGGGCTGTTTCATTAGCTGAAACTGACCATGAGTTTGCAGCTGCAGAACACAATTACATTTGTCAAACGGGGATGGAAACTTACTCGTTGTTGTCACTGAGTTTCACCTTTTCACTGGCTGGTGTTATCTTTCCTGCAGCATACAGTGTTACTTAAGATGCCAAAGAAATTTATACATCGGGGGTTAGCATGTCAGTGAGCATAGCCTTCATCTGTGACACTGTGTCAGCAGGCTTATTGCTGGCCAAGCAGCTATTTACAACACTACAAAATGGGCCACAGATAAAAAAATAATGAGGCAAAATAAAAGAGACAACTAAGGCCTTCACTGATAATCTTCATGAGTCATTAGAAAAACACCTGCAAGGTCAGAGAGAAAAAGAATGGTCACGGCCTCATGTTTCATAAAAACGTCACATGCAGATAGATATGCACTCAAAATGTTGGACAATTTGTTTGCTGCCACATATTCTACAGACTAAATCATCTGTGTCCATAAAGTACTGTGATGGAACTGAAGAAAAAAGCGCGAGGGGGGCAGTTAGAATTAAGAAAAGTAAAACATCAGCTTCATTGCTCCCACATTTTCCTCAGAGGTGGTGCATTGGCATGCGGGCAAACTCTGCACACACCTCTAGCACAGGCCTAACAGAGAAAAAGGGATCTTTTCCACTGGAGCGTGTGATGAAATTCAGTACAAAGCACCCATAAAATGGAGAGTAAGGGTAGGCATGGACTCACTGATTAGTAAGAGTAAGGCCGCTTTCACACCGGATGCGAAACAAATTTCTCGCGCGACAGATTACATTCAAAGTCAATGCAAAGACGCGAATACACGCGAAACGCGTGTATTGTCTTTGCATTGACTTTGAATGTAATCTGTCGTGTGAAAAATTCATTTCGCATCTGGTGTGAAAGCAGCTTAAAGGGGGGAGGACTGTAGTCCTTCCTGCTCGCAAACCTTGGAGTGGGAGTGCTGAGGTCAAGGGGGGGGGGGGGTGAAGGGGATAAGGGGTAAGATATTGGCGGACTCACACACAGAAGGCCAGGGCACGTTTATACCGTGTGATATTTTCTGTGTCAGCATCCAAATCCCATGCATGGACGCTGAACACCTCAATGGCTCCTGCTTTTCAGTCCGGCGCATTCAAAGTAGGAATAGCCTACACACACACACACACACACACACACACACACACACGTGCGTTGCAGACACATATACACATGTACACATGAGAGGTGACTGGGGGTCCAGTCTTGAAGATTTACAGTCATGCAGACACTATGCTGTCTATGCTGTTCAGCCCTGCCTGGGGAATGGGGGGTTTTGGGGAATAATTATCAAGCAGGGGGAGTGTTCTAAATTCTCAGGAGCTCTGGGTCATGTTACAGACAATACTGGTGCTGATAATCCCCATAATCCCTTTCATATTTAGAGGATTATGCTGCAGGCTGTACAACGTGCCAATTAAACTGTGGGCAAGGATGACAATTTCATATGACCTACTGGCAAAGTAGACTGTTTTTCTCTCCCCAAAGTCATTCTCAGAGTAAGCAAAAGAGTATAGTGTCTTCAGACTTTTTTGTTGTTGTTGTTTCACTCATGAAAACATTGGGATTTCACAAAACAGTGCTGCTTGAAAGTTTGTGAACCCAAATTGGATGGTCATTCTTTTTTGTCCACGGGACGAGGGACTAAAAGCTTATTCAGTCTCTTCTTGTTGTTGTTGTTGCTCTTCTTTAGTGTGGACACCAACTTTGAAGCACTGCCTCTCTGTTATTGCATAAAATATCTGTCATGAAACTTGACAAGCGCATTCTACATGTCATTAACAGAGCTCAATTTTGCAAAAGGGGCAGAGAAGGCATGTATGTATATCTGCACAAGCACTCACTAATTACACAACATTGTCCTGAGGACTTAGTTCATTTAAACTTGTTGAACAAAATCTAAATCAATCAAAGGCTACAAACAGTATAAAAAAATTACTTGACAAAACTAGGAAATGAAGCAAAGGTCGGTGATTCGTAACACTTGAGGATACTTTTGATATATTTTACCCCACACTTCTGCATTAAGTTCCAGCGCCCCTGGCAAGCATACAGTCATGCATGAATGTGTGCTTCATTGGAACGGTGCCAAGATAGAGACTTATTACGTTCAAGCAAAACCCTAAAAGGGGGACAAGGCCATGCAGAATCTATTTCAAACCCCATCTGTGCAGTACGGCTGTTACAGGCAGGTCAGAAGGTCTGTATGATAGTGAGAAACACCACTCCCCCATCCACGCTGGGGATGGAGGTGAACCTTGAAGGACGAAGGCCACCTGAATGCCAGACGCTGAACCCACCCTGGCAGAAGCAGAGCGGAAAAATAGTTATCTCGCAGAGGAAGATGCGGACCTGCTGAGCTGGCAGTTCACACGCGAAGTAATGGCCTGCACAGATGCGGACTTGGCGAAGGTTTGTTTATCCTAGTCCACTGGTAAAGGTCAGGGGGCGGTGGAAGGGGACCCAGTGGTGTCAGAATGTGTCGAGCGTGTATCCCAGCACCTCAGAGGCGTATGTGTGTGTGTGTGTGTGTGTGTGTGTGTGCGCGCCCGGGGATGATGGATCACTCTTAGACCCCTCTCACCCTCCTGTTAATCACCTCATGCCAGGAAGGTAGGGGGCCACCATGAAGTGGCAGCACAGTGGCAAAATCTGAGACAGACATGCCTCATGGGTCACTTTGCGCTGAGTGACCTTTCAAAACAGCAAAAGAAAAGAAAAACATGGCAAACTTAATCTCTTAATGTACAGTATAATATTAGGATTGAATATGAGACCTTATTAACAGCCAGAAAACATACATACATAAATAACTGCAAAAGTAGAGCCTGTTATTTTTAAGTGCTCAGTTTTGAATGTATTTTGCACCCCCCTGTCTTTAGTGTGAGAGAATGCCTCCCCCTGAGTCATTTAGAAAAAGTAGGGGTTGGGGGAGGGGGGCAATGATGTAAATCTTTGGATTTTCTGAGGTCATGTCATGCCTGAGGTGTGCTCCTACAGTTACAGTCATCTTAGCAAAAGAAATAATGCACACCCTGTAACAGTATCTATACAATTTGTTTTTTGGCAAATAATGTTGATTAGATTAGAAAGAATAACCTAGCAGCATAGATGTATCAAGAATTTGGGGAGTGCTTTGAATATAAGACCAGCAATTATCTGTCTTGCTGTCAGTTTTATAACTTTTTAAGAGTTTAAGGGGTTGCATAGTGCAGATACACGGTCAGTAAAAGGATGGATCTACACTAGATTTAGAGATAGATGGATGTTTGTCTGTGTTAGACACACACTGTACTGTATATCACGCATGAAAAAAACACTCATCAAATAGAAAGAACAAGTGCTCAGAACACTGTTGAAATTATTTAAAAAAAAACTTTTAAATCTGATTACTGAGGGACTGATTGTGATTTTATGTATAACATTTGGCCCATCCACACACATATATCACTCTGTGAAAACGTTTTGCAATGACTATTAACAGCCCCAGCAGGAAGTGGTCACGTTTCTCAAAAGAAAAGATTACAGTTCACACTGAATAATCACCACCCGGCTAAATTGACAGGAAAGAGCTATTATTTTTGGGAAGTCAACCATGCTCCACATCCGAGGTGAAGCAGAAATCGAAAAGGTGAACATGTCTGCACCATTATAAACTTGCACCTCTTTTGCCAGTCATTTTAACCGGCAACTTATTTGCCAGTTATTTTAACTGTAATTTTATAATCAGTTTATAACAGAGGTTCCATGTATGTTAACTGTAGACTGCAGTTTAATGCCCGCAGGGCTCCACTTACAGTTAAAATAACAAGGAGACAATGCGTTAATTTAACTGTTAAATTCAGTCACTTTATAACAGTGTGCTGTATTGTACTGCTAACTTCACAACACAAACCACGACAAAAACAGTCCGATTTAGAGTGATATATAATGCTAGAGAACATATGTGCAGCGATTAGGATTATAACCAACAATGACACTGACACTGATGCTCTGAGACCTCAGAATGGCATCCAAATAGAACATCAAGGGATAAAATTGTAACTGTGTGAATCTAGAACCATAACATATTCTCAAATCTAAACCATACAAAAATATAAAGGATTTTACTACTAGTTCTATAATAGGGGCTAAATTATTTTTAAAATACAGAGGGAGAGGGTACCTAAATGAAGCCAGATTAAGCTGCCACACAGGGAAGAAGTAGGCAGGCTGCCCTCGCAGGTCAGAATCAAGTGCTCTGCTTGTCATACTGTCGCAGTGTGAACAAAGGCATGGTGGAGCTGTTGCATTCAAAACCGAGAGGCCTTGTCTTCGGATTCGGAACAAGGGCTCATTGACCTGTCATCTGCATCAAATAAATATATTATACATAAAGGCCATTTTAAGGAAGCCTCCTTGACAGACAGCAGGGTGCTCAGACATTATGGTGAGTTCTCTCACACACGCACACACACACACACACACACACACACACACACACACACACACACACACACACAGATTTATAGATGTGTGTACAACACTCACAAGGGTTACATAACCTCCCCTCCAACATACAGGTGTGTCTGCAGAGAAAATATATAGAAGCACTCAAAACCCCACACTGCCCTCTAACTGTCTCAGATCACTGATTTACTACAGTTTGGTTGCTTAAATTTAGTCTGAATATGGAGTCAGATTAGTTATTCAAATTGAACTTGATGTATTTTTTGTTGGTCTTACTAAGGTACAAAATACAATTGATGTCAACATTTTAATGAGTGAATGTACCAATGTTTGCGAGGGTGCATTCAAATAATGGGCTAAATGTGCAACAAGTCTGAAGATGGACAGAAAATGAAGTCAGATTTTGTCAGGTAACTGCATGAATCCTGCGTTATTTTTTGGTAAAAAAAAATAAAATAAATAATAATAATAAACAATAAAACTTGTTATTAACTCTATCAAATGGCTCTACCACAAGCACTATTACCACTGATAATAAAACGCTGAGGAGTCGTATTAACAGTGCACCAATACAGTGCAACAGTTTCTACAATATAATATCTAAACTGTCAGTTTTCTTAACTGTTATCCACATTATCTAATTTAAAAAGTATAATAATATACATTGTCTGAAAAGGTGAATGTAAATTGGGAAATTTGCACAAATGAGAGGGTTTCATTTCACTTTTGCTGCCAAGAAAACTGCATTATCAATGTATTAACTTGTGAATCTGACTCATTTCCCAAGATAGACCATTACAACTTGGAGCTGAGAACACAAAGAGATAATCTGAAACATATTTAGGAAAGATATCACATTAAATAGACAGTCAGCTGAATCTAAACAGGAAATATTACGATCAGTTACATCACAACTTTCCAGGCTTGCAGTGGCCTGACAGGTGGCTGACCAATAATCCACTGAAAAAAAAAAAAAAAAGGGCTGGGTTTCCTCCATCATGATCAATGGCACTAAATGCCAGGACCTCCAGGAAGCCTGCTCTCCTCGACAGGAAATGGAAACGCCTCAGCAATGAGCATAAACTACACAAGGTCAGCATTCCATGCAAACAGTGAGCTTCATTTAGAAACGCTGGAAACACTGGTCTGCTGTAGCCTGTCATTTACAGGATACTGCTTTGTCTTGTGATTCATTAAGCCACTCAGCCCAATCGGAGTAAGGGAGGCAGATCGATAATCCAAATCCATGATGGCCTCCCTTGATATCACACGTCACAGGCAGCAGATACACCCACGCAGAAACCAACGGGCTCCTAGCCTCCGAAACACCCCAATGCCGTCCTGGGAATCACTATTCTTACAGCTATTGGCAAATCCATTGTGTAATGCATCTTCTTATAGTCCCCTGAGTGTCTTTTCAGTGTGAATGTGGGACTCCTAATCAGGAAAAAGTTGAAATGTAAGTTGAATTAAAATGAAGACTGAAAGCAGAGATTTGTATATTTTCCGTGACCAGTATGTTTAAATTAATGCAACTGCACTTTAATTGATGTTTCACTGCATTAATGTTATTAATTTTTCAATAATCAACACATTTTAATTCTGATCCTTGCGACATACGGTAGTTCAATAAAAGTTGAGACAGTAAAGTATTTACGTCTTTGCAATGTTGCTATTTCTTTTCACAAAATGTATTGTACATTTAGGTATTGAGTACACCGTGTGATTAAGTGTTCCAGGTGTAATTTTGTGGCTTTCTTCCTGTAAATAAGTCTTAAGGGTTGCAACAGTATGGGGTTTTCCCTTGTCACATTGTACATTTCAAAAAGCACCACACGTTCTCAGTTGAGGACAAGTCAGGACTGCAGACTGGCTAACCCAGCACCCACACCCGTCTTTTAAGCAGCCATTGTCTTGTTGAAATATATATGGGCGTCCCTGGAGAAAAAAATTGTCTTGGAGGCAGTATATGTCACTTCAAAATCTCAGTGTACTTTTCAAAATAGAAGGATCCCTCACAAAAGAGCAGGTTACTCTTGCCAAGGGCACTGACACAATCTTATGACAGAGCATGGCTTTTGGACTCATTGCTAGTAAGTATGGATTGTTCTTATCTCCTTTGTTCCAGAGCACATGGCATCCACTTCCAAAAAAAGACTTGAAATATTGAATTTTCTGATAGCAGTACATGTTTCCACAGACTGATGGTCCATTGCAGAAACATTCAAGCCCAGAGAAGTCCACAGTGCTTCTGGACACTTTACATGAGGCTTCCTTTTTGCACTGTAACATTTTAACTGGCTTCAGTGGACAGAACTACCTATTGTAGTGCTTGATATTGGTTTGCCAATGTAACCCTGAGCCCGTGTAGTTATATAATTCATAGAAAAAAATGAAGGTTCTTGATGCAGTTCCGTCTGAGTGACCGTAGATCATTTGTATTCAGCTTAGGTTTGAGTCCTTGCTGTCTCAAATTGCATCATTGTTCATTTTTTTAAACCTCATTATGCAACCTTAAGTACCCCAGTCCCAACTTTTTTGGAATGTGTTGCAGGTCTGAGTGGCAGGGCAGGAATGGATGTGCATTTACAAATGAAATGAAGTCGACCATACTGATATTTAATAACTTTTCTTCATACTGTCTGCCATGAAATGCTACGCAATGTGAATTTCAGAAATCACTGCTCTCAGTTGTTATGAGCATTTTCCATACGGTCTCGATTTTTTCGAGTTGGCCTTGTACAAAAGGTGGTTGAAAAAAAATATAATCCTAGTTCCAAGGAAGCAAACTGAACAGAGCTACAACCAAAACTAATCCTTAACACAATACAACTCACTGCAAAGCACTGAGTGCTATTTCTCCGCCTGCCGTAACTTCAACACCCTAAAAGCAGGTCTTCGGCCCCCTCATAACACTGCCCTTATGTGACCTTGACCTTTGACTCTGTGATCTCCAAAACCCAAAAAGTTCAGCTACCCTTTCGTGGGGAGGCACTATGTCTGATTTGGTGAAAATTCCTCCCCTCTATCAGTTGATATAATGCAGAAATACTTGTGCTGGACATTGTGACTGATGCATGGACAAACAACCAAAAAACAGTATTTCTCCCAGCCACTGTGAGTGGTGAAGTCATAATGACTCTGAGATGGTCATTTGAATTCATTGGTAATAAATGGTATGTTTAAAAGTATAGCAATTTAAATTTCTTAGTATTTACCAATTTATCAACGGAAGTTACTACATTATGCGCTCTTTTCACCACTTAATTGCAGTAAAATGAGCTGTAAAAAAAGATTTGCTCATAGTTTTCAGTCTAATTTTCAGAGAGACAGACAGAACAATTTCACAGGTGATATAACTTGTTCACTCGTACACGTGTGCTGAAGTGTCGTTATCCACAGGAATGTCGTCTGTTCTGTCCCTGCTCATGCTGGCACCTCTGCAGACACTAAGGATCATTACAGCCTAACAGAGGGTCATAAACTTAGAGTTTAAACCCTGCCAATTACTCAGGCAATGGAGAACACCATTGTTACTGCCTTGTGGCCACCAACAAGACAGAAGCATCTGCCTTTTTATATATTTTGTTTATTTATATATTCATTTTTTATGCCACAATGCAGCCCAAGGTTTGTCTGTACCGCTTATGTTATCAGGAGCAGTATACTCCCAGAGATACTTGATGATAACTGAGCTTCATTTACTCCTACATCATTCATGTTTGGTCTCATTAGAAAGAGACTAAACCTCTGAATTTCTTGATGAAAATTCAATAGTGCTCGGCTCTCTTACTAATAAAGTAAGTGAATTTCAATACATATGTGGACAGTTTCAGGAGTGAGTTTGCTGTTTTCTACGCATCTGCAGGTGCACAAATCTGCACAAGCCCCTCTGATCACTAAGATGGGGGATGTCTCACTGTCCCTGTCTGTAAGCACATGAAAATGAGGGCCTTTATTCTGTAGAAAACTTTTTTCAAACTAGAAACCAATAAGGTGTTTTTAACATCTGTGGAGTGAACATTTGGGGGTTGATATCTGCTGTTTACATCAAAGAATCTGGCTGTCTTATGATTCTGAAACTAATGTTCCATGCAAATATTTTGGGTGACAGCACCATGGGTTTGGTGGTTTTGTTTCTTCTCTTCTTCTTTGTTCATGTCTGGTTCATTCTAGTTTAAGGTAGCAGACCATTGTCTTTAATTCAATTTGACATGTACGTATTTTGGAGCAACTCTTGTTAAATTTCTGCATTTTGAATCTGATTCAAGTTGAGGTTTTTGATAAAGGTTGATCCAACAGGTTACTCTGCTTATCAACGAATTTGACAATTTATCTGTTATTTGATATCTTTCATAATAAGTAAGTTCAACTGAATAAATACATTTTACACGTTGGATAAGTCAGAGGTTTTAAGAATTGATGCACTCGTGTTCAGTATGCAAAGCATGGACGTTAGGCAAGCGTTTTTCACCGTACTGGCTACAGGAAGGAGAGTGGGGTGAGGTTAAATGTCACCAGCAAAGACTTCAAGCCAGGGTAAGAGACACAGAATAATCCAAGTCTTAGTCTAACTTTAATGCAGACTCTCCATTCTCAAAACCTAAGTTCACTTTACTGCAGGACTAAGCTTAAACTGTACCAGTAAAATTAGTTCAATGGCAGTAAATTAACTGTAAAAGAGTAATAGCATTCAGTCTTTGACATCTGAAAAACGACCTCCCAAATGTTACAGTAAACACCACACAGCACTGGGTTCTGCATAACAAGAAGAAACAACTTCCTGTAGGTGGATTTTATTGTTTTATGACTGTGTTGCAGCAGCTTGTTGATCAAGACTTCCACAGAGTGGAAATATACTCTGTTATCTCCCTTGTCATTCTCAGGTGCTGTTGCCACGGCGATTAACGGAAACGTCTGCATTCCCTAGAGGAGAACAGGGTGTTCAACTGTTATGCAAAAAAGCATGCGAACAACTGTTTTTTAGTCCCAATGGGGGAGAGAAAATGGACCTTTTGACCTGGTTTCCTTCCAGTGCAGGACTGACCAGCAGTGTCAGGCCTCATTGGGGTCCATCCTATCAGGTACACAGCAAAGAACCAATAAATTGCCAGCATTCGGCAGATGTCTTTAAGGCAATCAGACTGAGAGGTTACTACTCAAACATTAAATGTGCCGACTACATTCTGTAGAGATATTAGCAGATTGGGCAAGCCGTAATGTCCACGTGTCCAAGTGATTGATTGGCTAATTTCCTTAAATTTCCAGACAAGCAGCAAGGGGTACAATCTGTACACCTGATTATTACTTCATGATTCAATTTTACTGCAGATAGTGTGCAGGCTAATTAGCTAATTTTCACAAATTAGGAGTAGAGGAGTACTGATTCTGTTTAATACCTGACAGTTTAATACTTTTACTGAAATTCCAATTGGATATTTCTGTCAATGTTTTACATGGCAATTATTTTATGTTGAATTCGAATTCTTCAACCTGCTATTTTAGTCAGTAGACTTTGTTATTGAAATCATTCAAACAAATATTTGAAATAGTTTTAACCATTAGATTGTCGTGACTTTACAAATTACGCCTGAAGATAACAGGGAAAGTCCAAAAAAAATAATAATCAAAAAGTCAAAGTAAATGAAAGAAGAATTTGGTTTCAAGCATAGGGAAAACATATTTCCATGGATTTTCAGCAATTTAAAGGGATTTTATCAGCATCTACGTAGTAAAAATGTTCAAAGTATGCCAAACTGAGCATCTTGCTCAGAACTACATGCCACGCCACATTGGAAATTATACATTATCTGCAACTACTTTCAGCAAAAAGCAATCCAAGATAATACCAAAATTATATTACATTTTAAAAAAGCTATTATCTGTGTTGGAGTGGATTTGGTAGCAGGTGCTCTTCTATGAGTTGCTGTAGATATGATGTATGTGTATAACATGGTCATTTGACATCATTGTGTTTGATGTTTTCAAAGTTAAAATAGGGCAAAAATGCCTGTTACAACAAGGCAGTATGAAAGTGCTGATTAAATCTTTGTTTTACTGCACCTCTTACTTAAAATAGTGTCCCATTTTATCTACCTTATTCAGGTAAAGAGGAACAGTCACTCCAAACACTTTCTCACAAAAAGCGGAGTATTGTGCAAATATTTTCACAACGATTAAAAGGTTTTATACATAATCATACCACATTTCTGCAGGTTGTTAAGTGATAAGCAAATATTGATATGTTACAGGGCTTATTGCATAAATTCTTTGACCAATCACCTTTGAAAGCTCTATCCTGCCCACCCTAGTTACCTTAGTCCAATAAAATCAATTCTTTGATTTGAGATACAAGCGCAGTAACAATTAAGGAAAATTTTCAATGTTTGGCTTCCAATATTTAAAGAGCAGAACACTACTTATCCCATTTTATCTGATTTCCCAAATCAACCCCGTATTGTCCACCAGAGGGCATCACTTAGTCCACAAAGAAGCAGGGCCACCACTGATGTGACTTATCTGAGGCTCATGATCTAATCACATATTCAAGGCCTCGCTCCTTGGAGTAGAAGAGGAAGCATTTAATGAATCTCAGTTCTCTTAAACTGCATTCACGTTTCCCTCACTTGCATCTTTTCCCTCATGGCTCCTCAGACCTCCCTCCTTACAGCAGAAATAAGAGCTTTGAGACAGCCTGCAAGATGGCGGATACAGAGCAACTGCACATTGAAGCGAGGGGCAAGGAGCAAGGAAATGCCAAATAAGAGAATTAAGATGTGCCCACATTGTTTGTGAGAACTCTAAAGCATGCTTGAGAAACCAGGGACAGCTGAAAATCAGGGTAACAGTTGGACTGAGAGTTTTACCTTCCATCAAGTTGGTGTAAAGGGTTTTGAAACTTTTAAAATTATTTTGTGACGAATGGCATTAAAAGGTCAATGGCTCATTTTACCTCTTCAACTTTGTGTTGTTCCATTCATTCACTTTAAGCATCCTTAAATGTACTGACCCTGTGAATCCCAGTCACTGATGTAAAGTTTTTCTGGGCATCAGATCAGCTAACACAATTAATTTCTTTTCACCCAGCCTCAGATTCATCCTTTAAACTCTAATTTCTCATTTAAGTCTTCCCTTAAGTAGGTTCAACATCAGAAAAAGCATTTTTCATATTGTAATACAACATCACAAACATATTTTGTATCTGCTGGTTGCAGCGCTTCACTGAAGCTGCAGTGCATTACTTATTGAGCAAAATATTCAAACTCAGGATGCCATGTTTTTATGGCCACAACATTACATCAAATGGAAACTATCTAGAACCTCGTACACAACTTTAAACACATTTCCCTGTAATCAAGTTGGAAATATTTGGGATCCTAAGGAACATGGGGATCTCCATTAGAATTTAAAACAGGCCTGAAGTTCTGCAGGTTTGAATATAACGGCAGCATTTGATGGACGCCGGTCTTATGGGGTTAAATGCCTACCTTACAAAATCTAAGTATCATTTCCAACAGTAGGGGTCAAAAAAATCCAGTCAACAGAGGGAGAACTGTAGGTATACACAAATTATTTAATATGAAAAGTCTTCAGAGGCTTGCTGGAACATATATAAGAAAATCTAAAAGATTAATTACAACAGCACCAAAGCTATCAGTCAGCAACACAGTCAGTAAGTCTTCTTCCAGGACCGGAGATAAAGCTGGATTGGAATGGAGGGGTTTCTCCTCTGCAAATTCGGATGGAAGATATCAAAGTCCACCTTCCTCACTCTCTGCAGGAAGTCCTCCAGAACAACCTGTGACAGCAGAGAGAAATCAGATTAGTGTTTCTCCTCTCGTCAAAAACATGTCCATTTATTAGGCTCCACTGATACTGCATAAATCAGTAACAAGGAGCTTACAGGCCCATAAAGGCTGGGCATTATGAGATGCAAAGCATGATAAAAATATTAATAAGACATTATTTGCGATGGCAAAGTGTTCTTTAACCTTCATTAAACCAGGGAAAGTTTCTTTGAGGATGTAATTCCCTTTTCCAAGGATGCCGGAGGAGAATCAGGTTGAAGCCAAAGAATTTTATGCCTACCCTCTTTTCATTACCAACTCATCCCAAAATTTATTTTAATAATTAAAGCGCTAAAACAAAATGAGTAATTGCCCATCCATGTTCTGCTGTCCAATTAGATGGAAATTACCGCAATACCCTTTAATACCCAAAGCTTTCCCAAGAAAAGAGCCATTTTCTCTAGACTGTGATCCAACAACAGGGCAGCACAAAATCTCTACTCCACCCTCCAATGTCCCACCTCACTGCACTACCCGCACACGAACTGACACAGAATCTGCCGACTCACCGTTACCAGGAAGGCAGGCATAGCTTCAGAGGGTACATTTTTGCTGAAGGACCGGGCCTGAAACACACAAATTCAGCCGCATAATTTGTTCAGATTTATTTTTTTTTTAAATGAAGTGTTTATTCTACTTGGTAACAGAGTAAAATGCTTACACAAAGACATAACTCAGCCCTCTGCAGCATCTGTGATATATCTGTGATGGATTGCTAAAGGTATACGGTCAGGTTTATTTAAGTATACGAAGCACGCATCACAATATTTGGTTACAGGAGCTTTTGAAATAAAAACAGAGTAGCATCAGCTCTCACAGGTACCATCTAGGAAAAAAAAAAATTACCTGCAAACTAATGGAGCTGAAAAACGACTTGAAAAACAAATAATTGCCTAAAGGTAAACCATAAAGATCAGTTTATGCGGTATCTGTGCTCCAGGGTCACTGTTAAGAGAAGGAAGTGACAACCATGTAGAAATAACATTGTCCCAGATTGCGTGCTTTACAATTGTGATTTCACAGTAAGGAGTGCCATATTTAAGAGAAGACGCTTCAGCGAGGGCTGCGATGGAGCTGTTTAACTGAATGAATGATTGAACCTTAAAACACCCTGAATGTGTTATGAGCTCAGCTAGTAGGATGCTGGGAGAATATAAACATACAAAAGGGATGGACTTGTACCCTTCAGAGAGGAAAAAGCAGAATAAAAACTGACTCAACTGTGGTAAACTAACAGATCTGAACACAACTGAACTGCTTATCCTGATTATTTTATAGTTCTCCATTACTGTTATTATTCTAAATCTATATTTTATTCTACATTTCACTACAACTTAAAATGATAATTATGTATTTAGTTTTTAACTCATTCCTCCACCTCTAATTACTTTTCACTTTAAATTCTTTGTGCGGTCTGATTGTTTGCCATATTTTAATGTCCTTTACTCATCACCTCCACCAGGAAGTAATGCGATCGCTTGCGTTTGTGTGTTTGTCAGCAGGATTACTCGGAAACTATTCAATAGATCACTACAAAATATAATGGGAAGTTGGACTGTATGAATGGAAAGAGATGATTAAATTTCCAGACTAATCTGGATACAGATCTGGATTCTGCAGCTGATAAGTGCTACTGGATCAAAACCTGCTGGTGGAGGTATGCGCACTCCGTGTGTCCTCTAGTTACTCTTCTTCTTTGGTTCTCCTTCACATTACCATTTTTATGTCGCTATACCACTTCCTGTGCCCACTGAAGCTCTTTGAGCTGCATTCCACGAATGAAAAGGTGCTATACAAGTAGAACTATTATTATTAATTATTATTATTATGATGCATTGTCATGGAGCCAGTTGCTAAGAGCCACTTCCAGAGGGTAGTACATACATGCTGTAGATGTACATGGGCTTGGCTGGCAATGTCATACACCACGTCCCTCACGTTCTGTTCCCTGCTTCCTCGAATGAAGTTCTCCTGTGATGCGCCATGCTGTGGTGAGACAGAGGGAGTTTTTCCTCAGAGACCTCACTGCCCATGACTCCACATTCCATTCTACAGTCAGGAAGAGCAAACCTTCACAGACATCTCCATATTTGGGAAATAGAAGACTGTGTTATCTAGAACAAGCCTAAAGTAGACAGCCGATGTAATTTTAAATCCAATTTAGACATATGGATGACTGCATCTCAAGTATCTTGAGGGGGGCTCCCAGTCAGCACGAGTGAGTGCCAACTGACAGTGGTACAATGAGCAACAAACCAGAAACCAATGACAGGGCAGTGACTTTTCACATGGGCTACATTGATGTTGGATAACCTTTTTCCTTCA
Organism: Gymnothorax javanicus; assembly: GCA_029692085.1. Taxonomy (NCBI): domain Eukaryota; kingdom Metazoa; phylum Chordata; class Actinopteri; order Anguilliformes; family Muraenidae; genus Gymnothorax; species Gymnothorax javanicus. Next base: position 184,991,130 of record CM056193.1, read on the forward strand.
ATACGAGAAATAATCACTGTATTTTGCATTCCCTCATGTTCGCCTAATATTTTGTATCTTCTATTAAATTTTGTTAAAAGATGTGAAACCACAACCTCAGTTCTAGAAAAAATTGGCACTGTAAGTTAAATTCAAATAAAAATAAAATTAGTAAATTCTCCTTTACCCACATTTAGTTGAGAACATATTTAAAGGGAAAAAAATTCAAAGTTTCACCTTATCAACTATATATATCGTAGATTTTTATAAATGTCTCCAATTTCTGAATTTCATGCCTGCTACAAGATCCAAAACAGCTGGGCCAGCGAATGGAAAGAACAGAAAAGAGGTGAATTCTTCCGACCCATAAGGAACATTCCAGCAGTAAATGGGTGAATAGGCAACAGGTGATACAGTTATGACTGGATGTAAAGTGCGCAGTCACAAAAGGCACAGTCATTTACCAGCAAGATGGTTTGAAGTTCACCACTGTGCAAAAAGCTGCCAGAGCAAATGGCCAAAGAGTTTAAGAACATTTCTCAACATGTGATTGCTAAGAATTTAGGGGTTTCATCATCAAAAGTCCATACATATTGAAAACATTCAGAGAATCTGGAGAGAAGCCCAGGCAATTTCCATGCAGTACAAATGAGGATGAATACCAGTATTCAATGTGCATGACCTTGAGCCCTCCAACAGCACTGCATTAAGAACAGAGAGGTTTCTGTCATGGACTATACCATGGGAAATACTTCAGAAGATCAGTGTTAGTGAACACAGTTCTTCATGGCATCATCAAATGCAAGTTAAGACTCTACTACGCAAAGAAGAAGTCTTATATGAACGTCATCCAGAAGCACTGCAGACTTCTCTGGGCTTGATCTCGTTTGAGATGGGCTGACAGGGAAGTGGAAAGGACAGCTGTGATCTTATGGGCTCATTTTCCAAATTATTTTTGTAAATAAAGGAAGTTGTGTTCATAGGGGAAAAAGAGGAGGGACCATCCCGATTGTTATCATTGACATTTTCAAAAGCCAGCATCTGTTACACGTACTAATTGTACACGCGCATTTTAGAACAACATATGAGCCTTCTAGTCATTGTCTTTTTCAGGGTTGCCCCTCCTTGTTCGAAAAGGATAGCATCAAGCCACACTCTGCTCATATTACATATTACAACACTGCCTGCTGCCCTGATGTCCCCCATTGAAAACACACGGTGTATTATGAAGTGCAAAATACAACAATGGAGACCCCAAACTGTTGATCAACAAAACATCCGGGTCAGGCATAAAAATTGCATTTCAAAAACTGCAAAAAATTTGTGTCCTCAGCTTCAAAACAACTACAGAGTGTTATTAAAAGTGATGTTAACACAGAGATAAATACGCACCTGTCCTAGCTTCATTGGAACATGTTGCAGAAATCATCACATTTTGAAATAATTTATTTTTTAAAATATTTGATAAGTTGTTGAACTGAAACATTACGAATTTTGTCTGAGTACTTTTCTCAATTAAATACAGCTTAAAATGGGATTTGTAAATTACTGCTTGCGGTTTTCATTTAAATTTTACATGCATTGCAAACTCTTTTGTAATTGAGGTTGAATTCAGTGTGACAAACACACAGAAATAGCGGAAATCAGAGGGGGGGCGGGCAGGCATATACAATTAATATCAGCGCTGCATCAGATGGTGGAGAGAGTGTGGGTATTTTTTATTCACATGGAAAAGTATTTGTTGAAGAGAGCTGAAATCTGATTTTTCTCTCCTTCCCATATGGATCACTGTAATTCTCAATAATTACCCAGCTGTTGGTTCAGGTGATGGAAGCAGCGGAATATACATTTAAGTCCGAACATTTTTACACAGGTACACCATGAAACGGGGCTGTCCTACATGGTTTACATGAGAGGGATGTAAATTCTCCCAAACTAAAACTGACAGTCCGTACTTAACCCTCAAATTCATTGTTTCCCAATTCAATGAGCTGGAATGGCTTCACAGTCCTGACACATAACACCGTCTCGTGCTGACCGTGGCGAGGCCGGGTGTGTCGCCGGGTATTATGGGGGAAGGCGGAAGGGGAAAACAGATGGACTGCTGCTCACCAGTATGCAGATGTCCATGGGGATGTAGACCTTTCGCCGCTGGCTGTTGTGAGGCGTGGCTCTCAAGCATGTGACGATACCTTGGGCCTTTCCGATGTGGCTGGCAGCATGGTCTGCATTGACATCAGTAACACCTACAAACAAGCAATCACACAAACACAGATGCAAGATGGAACAAGAGTCATCAGAGGATGATATATCGCCCCCGGCCCCGCAATATCTAAAAGTAAATAACAACAGAAAAAGTTAAAATCTCAGAAATCCCAAAATATCGAAAGGCACCAGTCTAGGACCTGATTAATATGCAAGCAAGGTTCGTAAAAAAATATTGAACTGTATTTGTGTTCTGCTCCGGAAACGAAATTATTACAGATGAACGGACGGACAGACGGACATACTGATGATTATACCCCCCCCGCATTAAATGCCGGGGTGATAAAAAAAGACAAGGAAATAGTTCAGCGTTTTATTCTTTTAACAATAAAGATATTTAAGGCTTAGTTAACATTCTAGCAAGAACACAGCTGTCAATAAGCCTTATACTGAGGGTACAGGGAAGAACAACAGAACATTCAGAATATTCAGAGAGATCTGCCGAGCTATTTGTCCGAAACATTACAATCAACTAAAAGGAGTTACCATGTGTAAGAAGGGCCATAAGAGATTGATGTAAATAATCTGAAATTATGCTGACTTTAAATCAATTTTCATAATTTTGAACTCCATTACTTCATAGCCTTTTCCAGTACCATACCATTTCACTCCTTAAAAGTACATCATAGTTGCTGCCAAATCAGTAGAAGCCTTGTGTTGCGTAATGCCTCCAAAGTCAATAAAACTAGCCATTTAACAATGATAAGACCACAATATTTCCCCGGATTCCCCTAGTTTCTAAACAATCAACCACCACTGATTTAACACAGATAACAGTTCTAACTTTTAATTTATGAATACCTATATGCTGGTGTTCTGAACGTTGAAAAGGCTTCTCTTTAACCTATTCCACTTTTATATTTTTCCCCGTATTGATAAGCAAAATCTCATTTTCAGACTGGTGCACTGTCCCTTGCTACATTGTAAGGAAACACAAATCAGCACGCAGACAAGTCTACGCCATCCAAAACATGCACTGCCAAAATTATACACAAACAAGCAGCTGCTCACCTAAACACTCCAGGAGGAGATAAAGTAGAGAGGACTGGGTGTTCTCCGAGTACGTCTCCAGTTCTTTCAGGCTTCTGTATGGCCTGTCCTCCAAGTCTTTCTCCTGAGGGTAAAAGGTTTCAAGCAAACAATGAAGTAAAATCCATTTCATAAAAGTTGGGACGACATAGAAAATGATAATAAAAAATAAAGAAGTTATTTGAACATCATGCCTTACTTCTATTAAATTGAAAATGGTGCCAAGACTAGATCTTTCATGTTTTCCCCACTCCATTTTTTTTTTCAAATGAACACTCACACCAAACTGAACGAGTGCAAAGTGCTCCAGAAAAGTTGAGACAGGGGTAGGTTTACCAGCGTTACATCACCTTTCCTTGTAACAGAACCGTTTTAGAAAACCAAGGAAACTGAGGAAACCAATTGTTCCAGCGTTTAAGGTTTTTTTTTTCTCCCCATTCTTCCTTGGTACATGTCTTCAGCTGCTCAGATGTCCAGGGGTCTTTATAGTTGCATTTTGCACTTCTTAAAGCACCATACATTTTCAACAGGAGACAGATTTGGACTGCAGGTTGACCAGTCAAGCATCCACGCTCCCTGACTTATAGGCCACAATATCGTGACACGAGAACAATAGCTTGCCGTGGTCTTACTGAAATAAGCAGTGGCGTTCCTGAAAAGGCATCTTCTAGTTGACACGATATTCTGCTCCAAAATGCATATTTGGTATCAATTGTTCATAGTTAAATGAATAACTGAATCGATCAACACTGCATTTATATAGCGCTTTTCCATAGGTACTCAAAGCTCTTTACATGAGGGAATCTCATCTCGCCAGCAACAATCAAGTAGCACACACCTGGGGGAAGCAGAGCAGCCATTTTCTGCCGGAACGCTCGCCACACATCAGCTTTAAAGATGAGCTAAAGCTCATAGAGGACAGCAGGATTTCTCGATGTTTTTCCCTTAACTTGTTGCGTAGTACAATCATTCATTTGTGGATGCAATGATGAAGGATGTTAAGTGGCAAAGATTTTCCAAAGTACTTCCAGCCCATGCACCAATACCCATCACAAAACATAACATGACGGTTTTCAGTGCAAATTTGCCATCTAAAGGATCAAAGACTGGGGGACTCAGTATAAATTATCAACCTCATCCTTAAAGCAGAGGTTTCTCCAGACTCCCTGGGTCATTTAACAGTACTAAGTAAGCACAGTGGAGCGGAGATCCCACATATCCTCTCAACAGCACATAATATGTTGTTATTTAACAGCTGAACTATTTATTCAGTTTTTTTCCCCCCCAAGCCTTGAACACTTGTTGCCTGTAAAAACCTGGCATTTTGTGGATACTCCTCTGACATACATGCATATATCATCCCAGCTTTTCTGGAAAATGTTGCAGGCATCAAGTTAAGAATGAGAGTCCCCCCCAAAAAAAACAGTCAACAAGGCAATCAGCAAAATACTCTGTCTACAAGTAAAACACGATTTACAAATCAACGCTTTCTTTTTAACTTTCATTTTCAATACTGCCCCGACTTTTTCAGAAATGGGCATGGAATAAATAAGGTGCAACCTTGATTGACACCTCAGATCCCCACAGAATACAGACAAGTCCTGTGGTCCACAGATCCATTCAGCTTGCAGGCATACAACAACTGTAGGTCTGTGGCTGCAAGATCAAATACTGGCACATCAACTGCTGCATTTACTGCGCTTCCATCCAGTTCCCAGCTGTATTTGCAGGCTAAAAGGAACGTGCCTTTGCCAAATCGATATGTGCATTACTAGAAACACACAAGTACCTCATTTATATTAGCACTAAAGGAAGAGACTGTACGGTTTATCAGAGCACTTACTCTTTCACTGATCATTCTCAAAAGCCATCGCTTTGTGAGTCTGTGCTTTTTTACTGCCTGCCAAAAAAAGAACACAGAAACATAAATTTCTTCTGCCAATTTACTCCCACAAGTCACAGCTGACAAAATGAAACCATCATTAACAAATTTCTCCCAGACCCTCCACAGCTCTGCGCTGACTGGCTGGGATGGAGGAGAATCTCTGTAAATCTCATCCACAGCAGTCTTCCAGAACTGCATCCGCATCTGCCCTATGGTCTTCTGGGTAACGGAGTCCTTCACCTGGCTTAGAGAGACATGTTTCTCAGAACACACAATTCAGTCCAAGATTGTGCCATTACATAAATCTCAGGTGATAAAAAAAAACATGCGTCATTGTTTCATTTTACAATTGGATAAATAACTTCTGTTCTTTATTGCCTCACTTCTGATCCAAAACCAACTGCACAACAAACCTCTGACAATAAACTGACAAAAATAAAACCGTCAATGCACTCTGCCCCGTCAAGCCAGACGGCAGTATCTGCAAATTTCTCAAAATTGGGAAAGCCTGCCATTGACCCTGTACAGCACCAGCTCCATCTATTTTTAGTAGAGATTAGCCTGATCAATACACATGCACAGAGTTATTGCATGTGCAAGTTAGCAGTATCTACAAAAGAAGGGCAGGAGGTAAAACTTTAAGGCCAATTTTCTCTATTTTTTTCCACTATTTTGCAGATACTGCCGTCTGGCTTGACTGGCCAGCGCTGGAGTGTGCAGTTACCAAAAGCTCAGAGCAATGATTAAAGCCACTAAGAAAGTTTAATCCATTACAACAGCATGCCTCATGTACGACCTATAAAGGATTTTACTGCTTCATACTGCGACATTGGTAGTGCTCTGAGCATCCCCAAATCCACAAACAGGAAAGTTTCACAGATTATCCACAAGCACAAATATACTGTAACTAAATACCTGCCTGGGCCAGTTCCACATTGAAGGCTCTCAAAGCCAAAGAGGCGCGACGTGAGGCATCTGGAAGAAGCAAAGAGCTGACAAACCCATCGTAGTCCCGAGACCTGACAAGAAATAAACTTCTTTTGGTTCATTTGTTCAGGCCAATTATGAGGCATTTTTTATTATCAGCCAGATATGCCCATGACTCAAGAACTGCTTGTCCACATGAAAAATTTCTATTTGTAATTTTCTTGATTCTGTGAGATCTGCAATATCTAGCAGAGGGTCAAAATATTTTCACTCCAGTAACAGTATGCCCAAGATGATGTTCACAACACCTAAACACAATAGAATTTAATTTTATGTTTTTAATAAAGTTGACTTTGGATCACACAGTCTCACGGCTAATTAGTAACTGCATAGCTCTCAGGAGAAACAACGCTGCATCACCACTGTTTGTCTTAATCTATCCTCTTTTTTTTGCAGTAATTATTAGTTATATTTTGTTTATTAGCAATTAATCAGGCATTTGTGATCAATGAATGAGCAGCAACAAAAGCCTAGCTAAATCACATCATCAGTGCAAACTTGATACTGGGTTACAAAAGCTAGTCACACCAACCCATGAGAGGATGGAAACAAGACCAAAAAAAAGTCAACTGAATTTTGAACAGAAAACATGCTAGCTGCCCTTCCTCTCTCAACTGCTGTGGCTTCTTAAACCTCTTAATGGAGCGGTAGCAGGGAGCTCCAGGAGAAACTCCCTTGTAAAGAAAAAAAACAGATAAAATGGTGCCATTGTGAACCCCTAACATTACATGTAAAGATTCACAGCCATGAAAACCAGGAAAAGGTCAACTGGCAAGGGCAGGAACACTGGGTACATACAGTTCTAAGCAGTGGGCAGTTAATTTTGCGTATTACTGTGATTTTGCGATGAGTACAGCATGGTATGCAGTGGTGTGCAGTCAGATGTTCAGAGGGCCTTCGTGTAAAAATGCTTCAACCCTTCACCCCACACGGAAGTTAGTACCCTCAAATTAAAGCTGAAAATCTGCACTCTGAGAATATAATTTAATCTAAACTCCCATAGACTGTGATGGACGGCTGGGTAAACACCAACTTTATAAATGATCAATTATTTATGAAGCTGACTACATGTGTATGCAGGCAAGTTATTTTCGGAAAGTTTTTGCCAAATGTTGCCCTGTCCGTGTTGTTTGACATTTAATACTTCAGTATGTAGCATCCTGTTTTTACTTCTTTCCACCATTGGCAAACTACATTAATCAGTTTGGTAAACGTAAAACCTGTCAGCTTTAATTTTAGGATTCAATTAATTCTCCAAACTCAAATCAGGTTAACTGCAAGGGAATTTCAGGTACCTTTACAGTGCCCCTGTGTACTAAATGAAAGAAATCACTCACTCACTATGAAAGTAAATAAACTCATATTAAAGCTAACACTCGACACTTTAACCAGATCCCTATATCAGCCCTTTATCTGCAATTCCCAGCAGTTGAGCCAGAGGAGTCAAAACAGCAAAAGTGAGTCATTCCTCATGTGTAACGACGTTTGTTTACCGTAATCTCCATATTTGTCACAAATACATGTTTCCTATTTTCCTGATTTTTGATTTTTTTTTTCCCTGTATTCGATATTTTCTTTGTCATAAAACCAATCAAATGAGAGCACGAGCAGATTGTGTGATTTCACTGAAGGGGTTTTTTTTTATGTAAACATTTTGATTTCACCATGTTAAAGCCATGCAGTTTTATTCGGTCCACCCGATCATATCATGATGAAAATAAGCGCATATAACACTATCGCCAAATAAGGATGCAACTTCCAGTCCAGTCACCACTTTTTCATGAATCAGATTATTTGTATTAGGCTAGATACTCAGCTAGCGGACGAGCAACTCACGGGGCAAGCTAACATTAACTTGCTAACAGTAAAGAACGCTTACCTCACAAGGTCAATACAGTACTTTTCATTGTGCTTGGACTCTGCGCTCGAATTCGTTGATGCTCTGAGACAATTAACTCCTGGTCTCCAATCGCCCGTACAATTTAGCAATATCTTTCTCTGACATAATAGTACAGAACTTCTAAATGACAGAGGACCATGCTTACAACAAGCGCTAGTAGCCATGCTGGTACAAAGACGCACCCTTCAACTTTGACCTGACTTTCAATGTCCCTGAGAATACCGCATACAGAACGTGTTTCATTCCAACAGCAAATATTTCTTCATGTCTACCAGGCAATTAAAATAAGGTTTCATTCAACAGTCACCGTATTGACATAATTTATTCCAAATAAGCCCATGTAATCATGTTTCAATAATCAATTTAAAAAAATTAATAGTCCCTGGCAAATATCAGTCAAACAAGGGCAGATATTGGAGCATGAACGGCTCGTATGAAAACACAGTCGCAAAATATTTAAACATAAATTACGCAGTCGGAACTTATTTACAAATGAACCGGAACTCATTATCAGTGCCAGGAAATCGCTTGGTTCTGGGGAAACGTCTCTGAAGTAATACGCCAAACTCCGGTGACAGCTTTGTTGCCAGATGAAATGTGAACTGATGCAACCTTGTGGCTGAAACAAGGCAAGATTATTGCAGTATAACTGTAATCTATTGAAACCTTCCCGCCTCCATGACCACGTTAAGACAGAGCAATTTAATAATAAAGTGGTGTGCAGCGGATTATTCAGTCATTCATTGTCCGTCATGATTTGCGTACCAATTCTTTAATCTTCCACTGGGAGGCAGTGTTTACCGCAGTTTTCCAGAAATCCATGAAATTAAATGCTTTAATATAAACACGCTTAATTTCTCATTTAATATGGCTTCGGCTTATATGTCCCCCATTTGCTCTCAGTTTGCCACTTGGCTTAATAGGACACAATAACAGAAGAGTTGTTATGTATTTTGATGTGGACCGGCCGACATGCTTGTTGAGGGCATACCAGGTCTGTTATGTGATACGTTCAGTAAGGAGTTATTGACTTGCATAATATTATGACCTCAAGTGGTTCTTACGAGATGAGTTGAATGTACCACTTAAGATACGACTGCAAGCAATGGCATTTCAGGGAAATGTATGCTTCCAGTAGTTTGAAGAAAGTGTATTTCACTTTTTTATGAGGACCCTTTTTATAAGAATAAGGCTGAAAAATGTCCAAAAATTAAGTACATGTTAATATCCTAACGCTGAGAACAGATGCTGAAGTAGGGAAATTGCAACAAGATATGAGAGTGGAAAGACTCGTCACAAAGCTGTAATTTTCTTGAGAGTGCTTTATCAGTTGCTTAAAATGCTAATTACACAAAAATTAAATACAACCCCAATTCCGAAATAGTTGGGACGAAGTGTAAATTATGAATAAAATCAAAATGCAATGACTTTCAGTTATTTACAATAGAACACAGATAAAATTTTAAATGTTGAAACTGAGACATTTTACATTTTTATCCACAAAATGAGCTTATTTCAAATTTTCTGGCTGCAACAGGTCTCAAAAAAGTTGGGACACAGGCAAAATAGGGCTGAAAAAGCAATTAATACAGAATAGAATCAGCTGAAAGAACATTTAGCAAGTAATTAAGTTAACTGGCATCAGGTGTGTAACATGATTGGCTATAAAAGGGATGTCTTAGAGGGGCTGAGTCTCTCAGAAGTAAAGATGGCCAGAGGCTCTCTAACCTGTGAAGGCTTGAGTAAAACAATTGTGGAAAACTTTAAAAACAATGTTCCTCAAGGTCAAATTGCAAAGGTTTTGAAGGTCTCATCATGGACAGTGCATAACATCATCAAAAGATTCAGAGAAACTGGAAAAATCTCTGTGCGTGAGGGACAAGGCCGAAGACCTTTACTGGATGCCCGTGATCTTCGGGTCCTCAGACGCCACTGCATCACTCACCGGCATGATTCTGTCATTGACATGAATAAATGGGCCCTGAAATACTTCAAGAAACCACTGTCTGTAAACACAGTCCGCCGTGCCATCCACAGATGCCACTTAAAACTCTATCATGCAAACAGGAAGCCATTGTTGAGCATGATCCAGAAGCGCTGTCGTGTTCTGTGGGCCAAGGCTCATTTAAAATGGACTGTAGCAAAGTGGCAAAGTGTCCTGTGGTCAGACGAGTCCAAATTTGACATTCTTGTTGGAAATCATGGGCGTCGTGTCCTTCGGGCTAAAGAGGAGAAAGACCACCCTTCCTGTTATCAGCATTCAGTTCAAAAGCCAGCATCTCTGATGGTATGGGGATACATTAGTGCATATGGTGTGGGACACTTGCATGTTTTAAAAAGCACCATGAATGCTGAAAGGTATATAAAGGTTTTAGAGCAACATATGCTCCCCTACAGATGACATCTATTCCAGGGAAGGCCTTGTGTATTTCAGCAGGACAATGCAAAACCACATACTGCAGCTATTACAACAGCATGGCTTCGTAGTAGAAGAGTCCGTGTGCTGAACTGGCCTGCCTGCAGTCCTGATCTTTCACCGATTGAGAACATTTGGCACATAATTAAATGAAAAGTCCATCAAAGGAGACCCAAAACTCTCCAGCAGCTGGAAGCCTGTATTAAACAAGAGTGGGATTAAATTCCAATGGCAGAACTCAAGAAACTTGTCTCCTCAATGCCCAGACGCCTCCACTCTGTGTTTAAAAAAAAAAAAAAAAAAAAGAGGGGATGCTACACCATGGTAAACAGGCCCCTGTCCCAACTTTTTTGAGACCTGTAGCAGCCATCGAATTTGAAATGAGCTCATTTTGTGGATAAAATTGTAAAATTTCTCAGTTTCAACATTTGCTATATTATCTCTGTTCTGTTGTGAATAAAATACTGTCTGGTGTGATTTGAAAGTCATTACGTTTTGATATCATTCACAATTTACACTTTGTCCCAACTATTTCAGAATTGGGGTTGTACTTTATTTAGTGAGAGTGTAACATTTTAGCATGGCAATGTCTTATGCTGGGAACAAGATCCACACATTGGCAGTCTTGAAAACTGCTTACGTCTATGCACATGTCTTGGTCTGGAGCTGACTTTTATAGTTGTGACTAGGCCTTTTAGATCCATTGTAATAGAATCTTGATGTTATAACAAAGTATGACATTCTGGATGATTCAGTGCTTCTAGTCGCTCAGGGCAGCCACTTCCCTGTTGCAACACCACAGTATTCCCAGGCACAGTGCAAGGTTCATACTGTGGACAGAGAGAGTATGTGAAACCTTTGGGATTGCCTGAATTTTTGTGTTATCGAGCCACAATAAACTGTCTCATCCTCAACCAAGAGACTAAACTAGAAAAACTACCTCTGCTTTAAATGATGACATGAAAATAATGGAACTCATTCATTTCTGTATTCAATATTTGCTTGATAATTCACAGAAAAAGTATGTAAACCCTTGGATTTAGCACGTTGTGAAACCTCATTTCACAGGAATAACCCCAACAATTTTTTTACTGAATGTGCTTATCAGACATGCACTATGGTTGGGAGAAAATTTAGACCAGACCATTCTTAATTCTTAATTTAATTCTATTGATATTCTCAAAAAATCATTCATGTATGGCTCTCTGTAGATTGTGTCATAAATCCAAATTTCACATGAGGTCAATACTCTAATTTGAAAACCTATTTTATCCTCCAGGCTCATAGTATGTGATGCAGCCTCAATTTATGATACTCCCTTAACCATGCTTCAGTTTATGCAATGGGTTCATACTTTTGATGTTCAGTGCCTCTCTACCCCAAAAATAGTTTTTGTTGTTTCAGCCAGAAACTTGAATCAAGGTGAAAAAACCCACACCTGAAGTGGAGGTGCCGGCCAATGAAAACAAGCATGCAATATTTTTCCAGCCAGAAACTTGAACATTTTATTCACCTGTCCTTAGAACATTGTTCCGATTGCATTAACTTTCATATAGCAAACTTGAGTGGTGCAACGTCATAAAATGATTAATCACAAAATATATCGCAAAACCTCTTATTTTATTCAACTAGATCGGCCAACCTCGGGCTACAAATTGGTTAGTCACGCTGGACAGGGAAAGCAATGAGAATTTGTAGTCCTTGATTATGTAAATATTACCTATTTCAGACCCAAGGGCAAATGACTTCAGTTTACCTGCAGTTTGTGTTGCATTCTAAGTAGAGGGTAGCCAATGAAGAAATTGCGTTTATAATCAGCCATGATTTCAAGTGTCTCCGTGACTTTCTGGGGAGGCGACCACTGGTTCAGTAACTCACGGTTTTGTCGGTTTACAAGATCTCGTTCCCTTCTTAGATTACAGGCTTGTTCATTCATGAAAACGAGTTCATTTCCGCTGCATGCGCGTTATTTCTCCAGTTTGCTGACATAAGTAACGTTAGGTTATTCCAATGAAGCAGAGGCTTGGGTTTATCAGTTTTGTGCATAGGACGCAGGTGCTCCAGCAACAAGTCAACATTAAATTGTCTTGCGGCTATTGGCTATATGAACCTGAAAATCTTGTCTTTAGGTTTATACCAAAATGTCAATATAGTAATCTGGAATAGTGAGCGTGCATATGGGCCCTGTACGTGTTCTTCATTGATGTTTATGCTCAGCTTGCTTGTGCACGTTTCTATTCGCTATGACTCCCATCCAATCTCATTATTCACTTTACGAGCTTCTGTTCTATGAAAAAACGCATGTCAATGTGTTTAAGCACATCAGCAAGTTGCCGCTCGGAGGCTTCCTATCCCTACCAGAGTGAAGTTGTCATTCTGGTTCTTCAGCAAATCTAAGCTGTAGCCGGACCAATGAATTTTAAACTAAAAGCAATAGCGACTACAGCAAATCGTTTCAGTAAGACTAAGCATGAAAAATCTTAAAGACGGAACTGTCTTAGAAGTCTATGTTGTATTTTGCTAGATCTAAGGTTAACAACAACAACAACAACAATAATAATAATAATAATAATAATAATAATAATAATAATAATAATAATAATAATAATATCATCACAAATTTGTTCGACAAAGAAGGGGAAATATAAAAGAAATACCCATCTATCTTCTCATGATCTTTGGGTGAAGCCCGACCTAACTGCACAGTTTTCGTATTCGGTAAACCGGCTACGCGCCGTTCTCTGCGCACACTCCCTCGGTTCGGTCAACGTGACGGTGAGATACTAGTGCGAAGCCATATTGTTATTACTGACGGGGGGAAGACTGAGGTCCTGGCTGGGAGAAGAAGCAAGTTTGCGGGAGGGGGTGACTGCCACCAAGCTTGGGACTTCGGCAGGAGTTTGAAGTTACTTGAAGGTTGCCGACTTAAGTTAAAATCCGGTAGGTGACTTTTCTATGAGCGTTGATGCGTATACGATTCTATTTTGCTAGCTTGCTAATCCTACAGTTAACGTTAGCCATTAACGGTAGTACCTTGCTTTTACAAATGTTGTTCCCGCTTGCAGACACTGAGAAAGAACTTTCAAACTAAGTTGTCCTCAGAAAAATGTAAAAGTTTAAAGCCCCGATTGCCTATAACGCTACTTAATTTCAAGCGCGTGCCAGTTCCGAGTTTCCATGAGCTGAATGGTGATTGGACAGCTTTACTCAGCTAAGCTCTCCAGTTTAGTTACTGTTGGATTTCATTGATCTGGGAATGGAGGATTCGGCTGGCCAAGCAGTCTGTTTAAAGCTGCTTTCACACCGGACGCGAAGCGAATTTTTCGCACGACAGATTACATTCAAAGTCAGTGCAAAGACGCGAAAAACACGTGTATTCGCGTCTTTGCTTTGACTTTGAATGTAAATCTGTCGTGCGAAGAATTCGTTTCGCGTCCAGTGTGAAAGCGGCTTAACGTCGAGTTTCCCCCACAGAAAAGTGCTTGTGACATCCTAGTTAAACGGAACTTGACTGTTCTATGGTGTTGTTTGTTACAAGGGCATGTTCGGGCTGTCGTCTTAAATTTACTGAAAGTCCGACATGCTTTATGTCGGGAACTTAAGAGTTTATGTTTTTGTGAATAAGGTTGAAGTTACTAGCTAATGAGGAGTCCGAAAGGCGAGTCTAGTTGTTGGCCAGTTGGCATGAGTCATGTGATCTCCCTGGAAAGGATAGCTAGCTAACGTTAGCTAGGTGTTTTGAAGTAACATGAGCTGCCAGACGACTGGTATAGCATCTAGCTAGCCAGCCAAGTTGCTTCTGGCCAACTTTCCAGCATATGTCGACGTTAGCTATAGCATTCATAAAAAGAAAATCTACATTTCGGGACTGTATACGTGAATTGCTTGGTCATAAAACAGAAGCTATCCAGTTTGCTCCAACCGAGTTCTTCAACGCTTCGTTGGGTAGCTAGGGTGCCAGCTAGCCCTGGTTACGTTGTGTTGCTTTCAAACCGAGTTGAGTTCACGTTATGTTGACAAGCTAGCTCGCTAGCTATCGTTAATATAACTTTACAGACGTCAAGCGTCACTTGCGCTCGTCCGCAATGTGGCGAGCAAGCGAATTCTGTCTCTTCCACACCTCAGACGGTGTGCAAAGTTGAGACAAAAACTTGTGCGAAATGTTATGATGACACTAATGTTCATTGGCTAGCTATCTAAGTTAGTTACGACGGGGACTCGATTGGTATAAACGCCGCCGAAACGTTAAATTTCACCCACTTATTTAAAGTAAACTTTAAGTTGCACTGCAGTTCCCAAAGTTGATGGTGGGGCCCCCTGTCTATGCTAGTTTTTGTTCCAACCTCAGTTGCAATGGTAGGATTTTAACTGGCTGTTAAATTATGGTAATAAGGAGCGTTTATATTAAGAGCAGTTATACTCTAAAGCCACATTTTGACACCCATCTATACATGCCATGAAGATTAAAAGTTTTATATCATCATTGTGACAGAGTAAAAGTAACTTCATAAAATTAGAGGAAAAATTTATCCAAAGTGAACAATCAGGTTCCTAATTGGTAAAGCCATGGTAGTGAAAACCAATAAGGGTCAAAACACGGTATTCGAAATCTCTCTGACGGGACATTTTAGAGACAATATGACAGATCAGTGGTGCTAAATGATCCACAATGTTACTTTTAAATTCATTTTTGCTTTAATTGGACCATAAGGGCTTATTCAAAACAAGGAGCTACTTATATTTAAATAAATGTTGGAATGACAATCAGTTAAAGTTCAATCTCTGACGGGACTTTTTTGGCCCCTAGTATTTTAGGCTAAAACTCCAACTAAAATTTCTCTTTGGAATTTCATTTAATCTATACCTTTGCAATTTATATTGCAAGGTATAAGTCATAAGAAGTAATTAAGGCATAAGAAGACAATTTTTTTGTACTTTCTTTAGCAGCATGGGCTGTTGAGTGTAAAAAGTCATTATCTCTGACGGACATCTCTGACGGGACACTTTTGACCACTATATAAAAAATCTGACAACAGAGGTAAAAAAAAGACACCCTTTTGTATCTGAAGAAATTTATTTACAAGATAACTTTTAAAATAACATTCTGCACTTTTACAAACATCACCAGATGCATTGTGTTGAGAATCTTAACAATAATTATAGTGACACATCAATAAGGCACAATATAATTTTTTAAGCAATTCATAATCCATTACTGCTACCTGTAGTCAGTAATAATAAACATTGTCCATGATACACATTCTATTGTTCATATAAAAAATTTAGTTTTTTAGTTTTAGTTTAAAGACATGTTTATCGCCCTCCTTGTTCTCTGTCCACCACCCGCCACTGCATATGACATGTTGCAACAGACATTGTAAAAACAAAAAGACAATGGACTGCAAGTCACAAGACATCTTGTGAGCAAATCATGCACATCCACATGTCAAACAGCCCCTGCTTGGCAGGTAATGCAGTGAGGTGTGAAACACAACTCATTGAGGCCTGACAACACATGCCAACACCTGAACACTGAAAGGCAACATAGCTAATCATCATTAAAAGTGCCCAATACTAATATGGATACACTAAAAAAGAAATATAACACAACAGAACAGTCAAAAGTAACTTAATTGAAGAACAAAACCTAGTCAATCAGATTTGTCAGAAAATGTCCTGTCAGAGATAATAATAGAATTGTGGCAATATTTTCCCTGTAAATGATTTTAATTCTATAACTGGTAGTTATAATTATTGCATATCATTAGTAAAAAGAAGAGTATAAGTTTTATTGATATAACTTAACAGTTGTGGAAAATATGAAAACTTTTCAAAGTCAAATATCTCTGACGGGACACACCACCCACAGTACTAAATATTTTTTCCACAATATAAGTATTGGGTGGCAGTTTTCTATGTTAAACTATTATTTTTCATTAGTTTAACATATTTGAATAATAAAAATATGAAAAAATAACCTAATTTCTGGCCTAGGCCAATGTTACAATGTGTCCTGTCAGAGAGGCAATTTTTTTCCCTTTATATTTCCCAGTGTCTCACAGAAAAAGTACTGGGTGTATATCAATGAAACTGATGTTATCTGAAAATTCAGGTTGTTTTCTACAATGATATTAGAATTTTAAGTTTCAATGAAACAAAAAAAATTCTGACACCCAGGGCACCATTACTGTGTTTTAACCCCTAATATATTCGTTAAGCAAATGAAATTCAAACCTGGTTTTTGTCATATTTATGCTAAGATGTAGGAAATTATGTTGAAAGAATTCCAAACTCTTGTTTTCATCAACCTAATTTGGAATTTGCTGGTTTCTTCATTGTCTCATTTGACCGATTTTAAAAATGTTGTTTTCAAAATTACTTGCAATATATAAAAATAAGCACATTATATTTAAGGGACTTTTATTCTTTGTGGTGCCCATGGATATTTGTCAAAATGTTGCTTTAGATGGTAAATAACTGCTCTAAACTCGAAATGCGCCTAATTAGGACAAATTTGATGCTTATTAAAATCATTCGATTGCAGTTATGTTTGGACCAATTTTGGGAAACACTGGCTAACGTTGGCACATTTGGTTATTGATCTGAAAATAAGTTATGTATGTGTTATATCTGTTGAGTTAGCTCAGTAGATTTGAAGAAGGCATGACTCCTACCTTATAGGCAACATGTTTGGTCCAAGAATGCCCCTCTCTGTTCATGGTTCAGAAATGAAAAGTAGAAGACTGCCTCTATCTGGAAAACATTAGTCATTTTTTGAATCGCATGTCATACTTTTTACTACATTCTTCACCAGTATTATCTGGATACGACGTGCTACTTTCAATAGTAGTATGCAGTGTAACCAACATGTGATGATGACCATTTTGTGAACTAGTCACATGACCACCAATTACAATCCCCAGGGTTTCTGTGCGCTTTACTACTTGCCGCATTGTTTTGTGGGATATAGGGGCATTTCCACGGTAACGGAATTACGATCAAGAGTAATTTTCATGTCATTTTTACCTGCCATCTATTACTCTAATGCAGTAGCTACTTGC
Source organism: Gymnothorax javanicus (assembly GCA_029692085.1). NCBI lineage: Eukaryota > Metazoa > Chordata > Actinopteri > Anguilliformes > Muraenidae > Gymnothorax > Gymnothorax javanicus. Next base: position 185,008,652 of record CM056193.1, read on the forward strand.
TTGTGCTTTTATCAGTTCCACTGGGATGCCTACTGAGCTGTATAACAGAAAGTGTGGGGTAATGTATTTTGTAGAAGGTTTTACGAAGGAGAAAGTGTCGAATTACGGCAGAAAAAATGCCATTATTTTTGCCTTTACTTTGACAGGCATGTCTCCGAAATCTGGCAATTATAGGCAGTAGGTTTAAGCTTAAGTTGGTGGCCTAGGATGTTGATCAGGCCATGGTAAGTTTATATTGACTGGTATGTTCACAGATATTTTGTAGGATGCCATTTATGAGAAAGAGACAGCAGTAACGGAATTACAAAATGGTAACGGAATTACATTTTCTGATAATCTACTAACTTGATTATACTCAAAACAACAAAGCAATTGAAAATTGGTATCATAAATGATGTTTGTGTTGCTGAACTCCTGTTGAACCAAAATTTTGATCAACAAGTCTGGGCAAAAGGAAGGCAATACATGATAGTGATGAAAATAATTTCTCATTTCTGAACCAAATGTGAGCTTATAATGAATATCAGAGGTCACACGCATGAAAATTGTTGTTCTTTCACTGACTGGATCCTGAAACATTTGTTTTTACTTTGCAACAGTGTTCCAGCATCATTCAATGGGTAAATATTGTGAGTAATGAAGTCGGTAACGGAATTACGGCAACATAGCCAATGTCAAAAGCGCTGTGCAAATCTCAAATGTGTCATTGCTTGCAATATCTATATTCTTTCTAACTTTTCTCAATCATTAGTGGCAGTGTCTTCACACAAAAGAAAATGTATAAAATATCAATTACTCAACTCCTGAAACTTGCAAAGCTCAAAATGAACATGTTAACATTAAACACTAGTAAATGAACCATAAGTATTATCCATTATTGGCAGAAGACAAACACTGTTTACACAAATGTAATCCTGTCCCTTCTATCCATCTGTGGCTCTTTGTGCTCAGAAGCCCAGCGCAGCGTGACGGCGGGAGCCACACAGCTCAGTTGCTGTGTCGAAAATCGCCACCTTGGGTAATTTTTGGGCACCACAGCCACTTGAAAAAAGGGCAAGCCAAACTGGCCGTTTGGGTAGTCGGCCATGACGGCCACACAGAGGGGCAACCACGGCAATTGCCGCTAGGCTGTGGTATAATTCATGCGCTGGTTATGGAAACTTAACTCACAGGAAGAAACACTCAACTATAGATGTCCAAAACAATGAACCACTATGCTCCATAAAGTCCTCCTGCCACCTTGTGCTATCTTCTGTTTTTCACTGGCTTTCAGAATAATTCTGTAATTCCGTTACTGGTGTAATTCCGTTACCACAAATTTTCCAGGATTACAGCTAAGTATTAGAGAGGTTAATGTCTGAAATTCGGTATAGACATAAGAAGGAAGAGAATTCTTAATAACAATAAAATAAATGCTGAAATAAGATGATGAAGAGAACTATACTGCAATTCTGGTAACGGAATTACGTTGAAAAATGACAAATTTCACAATGAGCCACTGGAATTGTGTGTTTCAATTTCCTGCAATGACTTACAGTCTCAAATACTTTGGCTACCAATGTATGGAAATACAGTAAATACCAGGAAATAGCTAAATATCTTTTAGGAGTTGTCAGCTTTGGAAAAATAACCTTTGATCCTTGTCCCGGAGCTAAAAAGACAATTACAAAATTCAAATCTAAATTTTGAGAAGACCGTCAAAGATATTTCAAAACGGTTTTCAGTGTCTGATTTGGTAATGCGTCATCTACATGAAAACCTGTATATTTCTAATATAAAACACTTTTTAAAATTGCTGTTTTAGCAACTTTCATGTGGAATTGCCCATAGTGCATTAGGAAGACTCTTCTGGCTGCATATTATGAAATTTGGACAGTGTAATGTGTTACCCGGGTGTCTTTGGAATTTTGGTGAATTTCATGTTGATCGCATACTGTTACACTACTTGTTTTTTTTGTTTTTTTTTTTTTTTAAAATTAGTATGCGTGTAGTAAGAAGTAGGCAATTTTGATCATAGCCTTTATGTCTATTTGGCATGTACATTTTGAACTACACATTTTTGTCTTTCTGTCAGATGTCTGACAATACTGGGCAAAATAGTGGTTTTAATTGTTTTTTTTTTTAATGCCGTATAGACAGCATAATGTCTGTAACACAAGGTTTGCCCCCTTTAAAGTTTGCGCTGCCGAACATTAAGCAGTGTGCCTGAGAAATGAGTATAATAAATCCAAACTATAATGTGCGCAGCTGCCATCACAGACTCTCAAAATATGCTGCTCTGGCTGTTGAAAAGTTGAAGCATTTGAAAACTGTCAATCCCAAATATATTGAGAAAATCATGAGTTGTTGCAAGTTTCAGTAAAATCTCGGAACAATTACAATATAAAATAGTAGAAGTTGATCTGCTTGCATGTAATCTTTGTTTTTGAGTGGCACAGGGCTGCACATATTTTACTTCTTGCTTAGTTAATTAATACATTAGGACCTGTATAAACTCATTGACTACTTGATTAGGTGCATTTGTTTTTAGGACCTGCTGTTGCTTCCAAGATAGTCCAGAGTCCTTGGTTCCAGGGGCAATCTTTTGGGATTTTGGTTCATGCTGACTCTATGGTATTTGTGTCTACATGTGTCAGACATGCATTCATGCCGTGAACCTTTTGTTCCACCTCATCCTAAAAGTATGCTATTTGGATTTAGATTTTGGTCTGTGCAGTTCAGGGGAGTACACAAGTTCATGTTGGTGAGCACGCTCAAGGTAATGTTTGTTCTGTATGCAGATGTGTTATGATGCTGGAAGAATCTATTCAACCAGGTTAGTCTTTGATTATAAAGAGACGTGGTCAGTGGCAATGCTTTGCTTTGCAGTCATGTTTTTTCATTCAGATGATATTTACAAGGCTTGAAAGTCCTTTTTGAAAATGATGGGGAATTCTAGGGAGATTTTAGCTTTACTGGGGGACACTACCAATGAACCAGGAATTCTGCAAAACATGGGCTCAAAAATGTATGATGATAATAATGCCTGAATTTTCTTGTAGCAGATGATTGTCCCTGACTTTTTAGTTATTTATTTATTTGAATGAATGGCCCACTGTTTTCCCTCAGTAGTCTCTGAATGCTGCTGAAAGGAAACTGAGCATAAGAATTTGAATTTGGAGACTGTGACACAGTTCAGCAATGTGAGCTCTGACTGAGGTTCAGCTGCCTTCCCTGTGGAAGAGAGTGTTTTTCCAGAGGAGTGAGGAATGACAGGAATCAGATGGCCTGGAAATCCTGAATTATAAGAATAATGTAACTGGGAGGGATACTGGCTCAGCATAATAGGCCCCCTTTAAAATATAATTATAATATAATTAGAATTTTAAAAAATGCCATCATTAAAATGGCACGTTAAAAGTGATAAAGCCTAATTTCTGACCTTAATCTTATATTTTGATTTATGCAGCAACAATGGTCATGGCGTGCTGTATGAACTGATGTCAGGCAGATGGCGGGCCTCGCCTGGGGAATGGAAAAAGTATGCTTTAAAAAAATGTCCTTACATGTTGGACTAATAATGACGCAGATAAATTATGTGGGTAAAAACGGCGGCAACCTGTCTGAGTATCCTGTTGAAACCAATGAGATTGTATAATGTTATCAGCTTAAGTAGTTGTAGTAACCGCCTGAGTCAAGAGAGGGCTGTATTATTGGCTAACGGTAGCGAATGGGCTTGATTAGAGAAGTGTGTATGACAGACGCTGCGAATGCTCAATGTTATGTAACAAGGTCACACGATTTCTTCCTCCTTTTGTGACTACTTAATTATGCTACAAAGAATTTTCTGTTTTTCTTGCAATCAAGACGATGTCAGGGCAGGATGGAAACCGATCCTGAACTACAATTGAAGTTGACCTGTGAAGTCAAATGATAGAATTAAATTATGGTCATTGATTATGTTTACGTGGACTGAATAATCCAACTGTTGGCTTAATTTCCTATGCTAAAAAGGTTATGTTTCTGGTACAGTTTGTTTTTGCAACAATAAAACAGAAAACTATAGGTGCGTTCACACTGCAAGTGAAACTTCGCGGAGTTAGAAAATTCGCGAAGTTAGGGTGAAAGTTGCCAAGCAGCCATGCCAAAAGCCGTCTGAAACTTCGCAAGAAAAATCTCAAGCCAGAGTGCGAAGTCTCGTACCTGGTGTACCGTTGCATGTCGGGATTAGAAGATGGCAACAAGTGTTTGAACCGCGTCACTTCGGAGGAAATTTTTGCTCGTATCTCCGCACGGAAGGCATGTACCAGTGTGTCCTCGCGGCTGAGTCTAGCTGTCTTGGCTAGGAAGGTGTGTGCGTTTGATTTGTTACAATCTGAAGAGTCAGGGAAATGTTACAGACGTAGAGCGAAAAAGTATGCCTGGAGTGAATGGATCAAGCAGTGTCTCTGTGGGTATACATTGAAAGTCAGATTTATAAATATCCACCCATAGAGAGACGCAGGGTCTAGCTCTATGAGTGGCACTATAGTTCTCAATTACACAATATTCCAATTAATCTGTTTGCATTTTACAAATACTAACAGTCCATACATATTCCAGTCTACATGCTACACGGCATAGCCCTTTTTAGCTAGCATTTACTGAGCACTGATTAAGGCTTTGATTACGCTCCATTTTGCGCTCACGGTGCTCATGGAACTTGCAGCACTGTGTCCGCGAACGGGAGGCCATTCATGGCTCTTGCGACTGAAGTAAGTCAAAGGGAGTGCATCATGTACCCTACAATACAGTAGATACTACTGCCCGGAGCTGGTAATCACTTCATCCTGTCATTTGTTTATCCAGTGCAGCTTCCACAGCGGAGTGCCGCGTTGGTACAAAAATTGAGAGCTGCAAGGCTACAGACCTTTATTTTGACCACCGTTCAGCACTGTTCAGGTCGAAGTTGCGTCACTCTGCCAGTTGCTCCATTTGCGCTGAGAACTCCGTAGGGAGCATAAATCAGGCGTAAGACACCCCTGCACGAGGTCTTGGTACTTTGGCATCCATCCTAGTTTTCACCCTTCTTTCCATTATTTCGCCGCCATGGTTTCCCTTCGTTGCTGCTTTCTTGCAAATTCTGCAAGGTTTGTGCTATAAGTTGTTCGTCTGCACCTGGTTTCATGTTAAGACCCGTCCAAAAACGTAATCTATTTCACACAAAATGTCTGGCTTACATTTTCTTTCAGCCTTACCCCAGAAATTTTACAACCTTTTCTTTCGAAGTCTGTCTTCTTTTCAACAGTTTGCATTTCAGCATGAAGTTCACCGTATTGGTCTCTAACGGCAGGAGTTGTAAAGCAGTTGGATCGCCCTACATATTGCAAAGTGATGCAAAAACTCAAATATGATGTTGTTGTGCGATTAAGGTGTATAATGAGTAAAAAGTAATGTAGTGACCCAACGTAATTTGGCATACTCCTAATCTGAGTATTGCTTATTCTGTGACCTTATTCGAGTTTAGGTTTTAGAAGAAAATGCTATTCACATGGATATTTGTTGTTGTCATTAGTATTGTCTGTCAGGATAATATCAGAATGTTGCTGCCCATGAAAATGATGATGCCATTTCCCAAGATGATTGGTAATTAGGAGGTGCCTTAAACGTGTTGATTTGGTAATCTCAAACATAGCCTGTGCCTGTACAAGTTGTGTATGCAACATTTTACCATGGGGATGTACCCCTGGAAAAAGTGAGCCAATGTCGCAACTTTGAAAACCCAGGGTTAAACCTGAAGGTACTTGGCTAAGCCTAAAACCTGATTTGTAGCACAGGCCTCAGGTCCATAGGTTAATGTTAACTTTTCTAAAAACACTCAGTTTCCCAGAGAGCGAGTGACCTTAAATATTCAGATAAGTGCTATTGTTAAAAAACAAGCCAGAAAAACTTGCTATCCAGCTTTATCTAACACTTCAGGGAATTATTCGGCTTCCACCTACACTCCGCCTACAAAAATGTCGTCATGGTTACTAACAAAGAGGGTCCATAAAACATTATGCTAGCACATTTTATCAAGGAGATTGGATCTTGCTCTAAAGGTTCTTGCATAATGCATTGTGGCAAATTGGATTTTCTGGTCAGTCGCGCTTCAGGAACAGCTACATGATTGCCATGGATTTGCTTCCTTTTATATATGTTCCTAAACTCTATCCATTATTTTTTTTTTTTTTTCTTGACTCATCTTAAAAACCTATGTCAGGTCACATGGGAATACATTTTTTTGAAGGTATTGGCAAAATGGCATTTTACATTAAAACAAATGTATTTCAACCAAAGTTTCAATGTTTGAATTTGAATACATGGAGAATACTACTGGAAGGCAAAATAATGATATAAAAACCTGAAAAAACAAAAAATGTTGTAGGACTCCAATTGATTGCTTGGCTTTTCCTGGTGGTTTGGGTATCAAGGCAGTGTTTTTTTTGTATTTTTTTTTTTTTTTTTGTAGAACTCTGTCTGGTTTAGGGACAAAAATCTTGGTTCATTCTGTTAGCCAGGAAAATGTAATGTGCCTGGCAAGATGAGCTGATAGAATGTGCATTGGTCACGATTTATTTGTTGTAGGAAAGCTTTTTAGCTAGCTTGCTAAAATTATGTTCAAAATGACTGGCTGAAGGAAAGGATTTGGGGATATTGGAAGGTCATTTCTCATCAAATCACCCGGACGGTCCGTAGTCACCCTCTCGGATTCTCCTGAATCCTATACCAAACTTGGAGAAAATGGAAAAATTCCAAATAATAGGTCTGCAGTTATAGTAGTTTTGAAACTGTAGCCCTTTGCAATTTTCAGTAATTTTATACATTTTGCTGAACAAGCCTTTTGGTCCAACATCTGACATTTATACCTTCTTTGATATGGCATGAAGAGCTTTGAAATTTTGTTAATGGGGCTTATTTGTTCTATAGAATTGCAAAAAAATGTATAATCAGATTCAGTGTGTCTAATGTACTTTTTCACTTACAGGGCCCAAACAGCCAAAAATTCATAACGTAACATTGCCCCCCTTGAGAGCTTTCCATGCAAACGGTATGCCATGTAAAGCTGTGAGAGTTTTTTTTTTTCCCCCATCGTTTATAATGTATTAGGCCATTTATATGCGGTAACCACATGTATTTGTCATGGGTGTGTCAGAATTATTTTTTAAAATATGCTCAATTTTCAAATTTCCTCAAAATTGGCTATTTTGATCATAATTTCCTTATGTTTACCATGTATGCTTATATTTCTGCAGAAGATCTGACAAAAATCTGGTGACCGCACTGGTGTTATTGCACTTAGAGCTTAGGTTTTTTTTCATTAGGAACTGATATTATTGCGAATTAGTCTGTGACCTTGAGCTTTGACCTCAGGATAAAGGCCAAATGATTATTTTTCAGTGTTGCTTCTGCAGTATTTCTTTGAGTTGCTAATTAAATGCCATTCCTGATTAATCATCTTTTAGGGTTAGTCATTCAATGAAATGTTTTTGTTTTTTTTATCCCCCTGACATATAATGCGGGGTGATATAGACGTCAGTGCGGTTGTCAGTCCGTCCGAGGACATTTTGTTTCTTGGCCATAAATCAAAAACTATGTGGAATGTTTTCCTGAAACTTTACTGTTATATTGACCGGCCACTGAAGTGGCGCCTTTTTGCTGTTTTTGAATTTGTACATCCCCAATTCCGAAATAGTTGGGACGAAGTGTAAATTGTGAATAAAATCAAAATGCAATGACTATCAGATCACATGAGCCAATATGTTATTTACAATACAGTAGAACATGGATAACATTTCAAATGTTGAAACTGAGACATTTTACATTTTATCCACAAAATTAGCTTATTTCAAATTTTCTGGCTGCAGTAGGTCTCAAAAAAGTTGGGACACAGGCAAAAAAAAGGGCTGAAAAAGCAATTAATATATAAGAGAATCAGCTGAAAGAACATTTAGCAAGTAGTTAAGTTAACTGGCATCAGGTGTGTAACATGATTGGCTATGAAAGGGATGTCTTAGAGAGTCTGAGTCTCTCAGAAGTAAAGATGGCCAGAGGCTCTCCAAACTGTGAAGGCATGCATAAAAAAATTGTGGAATACTTTAAAAACAATGTTCCCCAATGTCAAGTTGCAAAGGCTTTGAAGGTCTCATCATCGACAGTGCATAACATCATCAAAAGATTCAGAGAAACTGGAAAAATCTCTGTGCGTAAGGGTCAAGGCCGAAGACCTTTACTGGATGCCTGTGATCTTCGGGCCCTCAGACGCCACTGCATCACTCACTGGCATGATTCTGTCATTGACATTACTAAATGGGCCCAGGAATACTTCAAGAAACCACTGTCTATAAACACAGTCTGCCATGCCATCCACAAATGCCACCTAAAACTCAATCATGCAAAAAGGAAGCCATTGTTGAGCATGATCCAGAAGCGCCGCCTTGTTCTGTGGGCCAAGGCTCATTTAAAATGGACTGTAGCAAAGTGTCCTGTGGTCAGACGAGTCCAAATTTGAAATTCTTGTCGGAAATCATGGGTGTCGTGTCCTCCGGGTTAAAGAGGAGAAAGGCCACCTCTCCTGTTATCAGCGTTCATTTCAAAAAGCCAGCATCTTTGATGGTATGGGGATGCATTAGTGCATATGGTGTGGGACAATTGCATGTTTTAAAAAGCACCATGAATGCTGAAAGGTATATAAAGGTTTTAGAGCAACATATGCTCCCCTCCAGACGACATCTATTCCAGGGAAGGCCTTGTGTATTTCAGAAGGACAATGCAAAACCACATACTGCAGCTATTACATCAGCATGGCTTCATAGTAGAAGAGTCCGTGTGCTGAACTGGCCTGCCTGCAGTCCTGATCTTTCACCAATTGAGAACATTTGGCGCATAATTAAGCGAAAAGTCCGTCAAAGGAGACCCAAAACTCTAAGCCTGTATTAAACAGAAGTGGGATCAAATTCCAATGGCTAAACTCAAGAAACTTGTCTCCTCAAAGCCCAGATGCCTCCACTCTGTGTTAAAAAGAAGAGGGGATGCTACACCATGGTAAACAGGCCCCTGTCCCAACTTTTTTGAGACCTGTAGCAGCCATCAAATTTGAAATGAGCTCATTTTGTGGATAAAATTGAAAATTTCTCAGTTTCAACATTTGCTATGTTATCTCTGTTCTATTGTGAATAAAATACTGGCTGGTGTGATTTGAAAGTCATTGCGTTTTGATTTTATTCACAATTTACACTTTGTCCCAACTATTTTGGAATTGGGGTTGTACTATTTTTACCCCCCCGACATATAATGCAAGGGGGTTGTTGATTTTATTCCTAGATTACAGTTTCTTGACTGTGCACCAAGCTTTGATGGTCTTGCCCGTTGGACCAGAAGGGTCTCTTTGACAGGTTAGGGGGTGGAGAACCGGTAGGACCATCAGTAATTCGAAATTCCTGCCTGGCCTAGTAAGCAAATGAACTGGCCCCTAATTAAGAAACCTGCTTTTGACATGTTTTGTAAACTGCTGTCTAACTATGGTAATACATTTTTTAATACCTTTTTTATTGGGAAAACAAGGAACATGAGGTCATCCAGGGTGTTACAGTGGCAAATCACAATACAATTTTCTGCATGTACAATATCCTACTTTTCTCATTGATGTAAAGACATAATCCGTTATCCTCAAACCTCAATACATTTTCCTAATTTAAGCCTTAAAATAAATTTGAGTGTTTCCAAGTAATATGGTAAACTTTGGCTATCCAATGCATTTCATCTATCATACAGGTGTTTCCTTAGTCCTACTGCAATCTGCTGATTTTGTCTGGAACGCGCAGATTTTCATGCCTCCATGCTCCGTGCCGGAGATGGCAATGGCTGGAGGTAGGGTTGGGCAATGTGTCAATATTATATTGATATTGTGATAAGATATTGTTCATTATTTTGGATGTTGTTTTGTGATATGACATAGGTGTTGTCTTTTATGGTTTTAAAGACTGTGTTTCAGTCAATGGATGCAGTTGTCTGCTTTTATAGACTTACTGCTATTACCTGTACCTGCTTGGTTGTCATATCCGCAGTACTAATGGCAGTTTGTCAAAATTTCCATTGCATAAATATTTTGTGAAAGCATCAATAGTAATCCATGCAATATTGCTGCAATATCAATATCGAGGTCTACAGTCTAAAATATTGTGATATTTGATGCGGTCACCCAACCCTGATGATGGGCCATAATGTGTCAGAAATGGCACTAATATAGCCTAATAGCCTAATATTCAGTTATGTTTTACTCAACAGAAGTGTTTGTTGTACTTAAAATAAGAACGACCCTCTTTTCACAACTTTGAACTCACTCAGCTTAGACTAATATTGCGTTCATGACATCCTGGAGATGGGAAATGGTCGCACACCCCAGAAGGAAAAGCGCTCTTGAATCCCCTCATGGTGGGAATTCTCCCTGGGTAGCTCCTGTATGGTTCTCTCAGGTATGAATAACTTGGAGGAAACCCCTAACAAATGTTCTCTTGTACTTTTTGCTGCAAAATAACCTGGTGTTTTTGTGATTTTCGCATTATCAGCAGTCCACGCTGTCTCATGATGTGGTACTTCCTGGCCTCCAAGGTCACGTCAGCTTCATTGTCCACTGCAAGCCTTGCTGTAGCAGATGAGCAAGGAGTGTCTCTCATTTCAGAGTCTGCTCAATATTAGTAAGCTCTAGCACTCTCTCTGGCCTATCTTAATTCCTCTTTTTTGAGTTTTCCATCAAACTCTGGTCCCTCTGCTCTGAACCCTCTACAGGGTCGGTGGCTTTGTTTTTACGTGTCATTTTTGTGTGATGTCATGTGACACTGGTCACCAGAATGGCAGCAAGAGGAGCTAAGCATGACTAGTGCAGGTATTGGCCAAATATGACAAAGTAAAGATGTTCGTTGCCATAACAATTCCCCAGGTTGACAGGCAACCACAACAGCAAGATGACAGGCCAGAGTAAACGCAAACAGACCAATAACGCGACGCAAAGAAGGAGTTGAAAATAAATTGCATATGGGCAAACTGTGATTTAATGTATGCATCCAGTCTCTTTCGTTTTGACGAACCAAGGCCTGAGACTAGGGTAGTATGCAGATACCAGCGGAGTGGAGATGTGTTCTAAAGATTTCCCCTCGGAACCAGGGTCTGTAAAAAGCGTCTGTGGCACTGTGGAAGGAAGCAGAACTGAAAAGGGACGGTTTATAGACCGGAACTGATGGTGACAAAAGCTCTCGGCTGTTCATCCCGCCGATGCCTGACAGCAGACTCACAACGAGGCCGCTGGAGGAGGGGTTTGCACTTTCATTGTCCCTGATTGGTGGGGGTTGTAATGAGACTCGAAGCCACACTTTCACCCCATATATATATCAGATTCAGCTCCAGCCCATAAACTAATCCACCTCGTGAGCAGCACTTGTGGCTTTTGCCGCTACGTTAGTCTGGGCGATGACAGCTGTTTGGCAGTGCCACCTGGAACCACCTGAATGAGCAGGAAAGCGCTCTCCACACTGTGTGCTCTGGAGCTGTTTGCACATGATGTTACAGTTCAGCTTTTACACTCTGCATGGTAGGCAGGGTCCTCTTGTCTGGGCCTGACAACTGTCAGCAGCGCTCTGGAGGTGCGTGAGCGGATTTGAGTCTGTTCTGTGGTTTGTTGGGAGGTGCTTCTGTGCTGTTGTGAAAGCAGGGAGGCTTACACACAGCTGAGGGAGGGCGATGTCACTGAGTGTGTGTTCCAGAGTCCTTGGCCTACTCCCATTTGGGATTTTAAGCCGCGCTTAACAATTGCTTTTTTCCCCAAAATGTGGAGAGAGACGATGAGCAAAAAAAGGTTGACAAAACCAACAACTATTATTTTGGGAACACCTGAGTTAAGGTGCTCTGGGTTAGAAGGCAGAGCTTGTATGGCTCCTTGACGCCCTCCCTTATGCTCGAGGAGTGGCCAACAGTTGGGTTATGGAGCGTGTCTGAACACAGCAGGAGAGTGCGAGTACGCCCTAGCGGAGTATGACTCATCTGGGAAAATGTGAGTGCTGTGTCACAGGGAAGGAAGCGTTTGTTGCGGAAGTGTGATGGGAGTACAGCTCTGTGCTGAGAATGGGAGCAGGGCGAGACCTTTGCTCTCTTCTATCTCTGTCACTGTGGGCCCCTGCACACGTCAGATGACCTGATATTTCACTCATCCGATAGACAGTGCTACACTGCATCTCTCCTTCCTGTTTATCATGCATATATCTGTGTCAAAACCTTTCGCTCTCCGGAATTCTCAGTGCTGTCACTTCAAATTCAATCTTACCATTATGTGATGCGTTAATTGCTGTCCAAAGAGGCTCTGTTATTTTAGCCTGCAGGGAGGAAAGCAGTGAGAATGCCTTGTTTGTGAGGTGCCAAAAATACTGCAAATATCACTCACTGCTTTCTTTGCCTGTGGGGACAGTGGCGTGGGCTGAATGAACATGGCTTTGCTGTCTCCAGACATGCCTTAGGTTTGTTCCCTGAAATTAATGCAAATGGCATACTTTTTAAGCCTGGTGCACGCCCTCACTCACACACACACACACACGCTATGCCAAGACACACACACGCTTGTGGCACAAGACCCACACACACACACACTGCCGCTGCTTGTTTGCATGTTTAATGGGGACATTCCATAGACTTCCATTCATTCCCTCACCCCTTTCCCTGACCTTAACCCTCAACAGTGCCTACCTAACACCAATTCTAACCTTCACCTAACCCTAAAGTAGCTCAGTTTTTCTGGGGACCTGAAAATGTCCCCACATGTACAAAGAAATCTGGAATTCCATGTCTTGTGGGGACATTTGGTGCCCACAGGGGTTGGTAAACATGGTATATACACACGCACGCACGCACGCACGCGCATACTCTCAGTGACCTCATGTTGACCTTTGCAACTGTTAGGACACTGCAGGAGAAGGAACAGTTAATTACTCCCACACGGGCGCCAAGGCATCTTCAGTAAGTCGAGCTGGTTTCCTTGAAATTCCATTTAGAATCTTCTCTGCCCGGTTAAATGTCCTAGTTACTGGAATGGCTTCATTTGTAGTCTTTAGCTAAAATATCATTCAGTGTTTAATGAGGCTGGGGACCTTTAGCTCGGGGCTCTCATTAGGCTGTCTGCATGACAATGTTCAATTTATCCCTCTGTGTCAGAGATTTTGAGCATATTACTGAGAGTTAAAAATGGGTAGGCTGATATCAATACAAGCTGCATCAAAATTTTTTGATTGAATCATTTTTGTCTGTTTTATGGGCCCTTGAAATTTTGGCCCCAATGTTAAAGATAGGACTGAGAAATTTAAAAAAAATCTTTTCTGAAAAACTGCGCAATAAATTTTTTTCTAAATCAAGCAATCAACTTACCTTGGTACCGTCGATGTACAGTGCAAGTGCCATTTTGATTGAATCGACAGAAGTGGGTCTAGTGGGGGCGCTGTACTTTATGAATATGTTACAATTCTGTCGCAAAATGTTGCAATTTTCAAAGGCTTCTAGGCTTGAGAATATTGAAGATTGGGAACATATGTGCATTGAACACTTATAGGAAGTCATGTATGAACTTTCATTTGGTGACCTTCATATTGACCTTCGAAGGTCAAACTTGACCTAGTGAAAATTCAATGACTTCTATCTTTAAAAAGGTCACAGATGGAGCCTAGGTTTGTGTTACTGACATCTAGGAAGTCACATATGAACTTTCATTTGGTGACATTCAACTTGACTGTTGGTGACCTTTGAATGTCAAACTTGACATAATACAATTACAATGACTTGTGTTGCCAAAACGGTCACAGATGGAGCTTAGGTTTGTATTAGAGACATATAGGAAGTCATATGAACTTTCATTTGGTGACCTTCATATTGGCCTTTAAAGGTCAAATGTGACCTAGTGAAAATTCAATGACTTGTATCACTAAAATGGTCACAGATGGAGCCTAAGTTTGTGTTACTGACATCTAGGAAGTCACATATGAACTTTCATTTGGTGACATTCAACTTGACTGTCAGTGACCAGAGGGTCAAACTCGACCGTGAAAGTAAAATGACTTGTATCACCAATTTGGTCACAGATTGAGCCAAGGTTTGTATAGAGACATTTAGAAAGTCATATATGAAGTCCATTTGCTGACCTCAACTTGTCCTTGTGTGACCTTTTAAAGTTCACAATTGACATATTGAATTTTCAATGACTTGTGTTACCAAAACTGCTTCAGAGCTTAGGATTGTGTTTGTATTACAGGGGGTCTTATAAATGTGAACTTTTATTTAGTGACCTTGACATTGATTTTCATTGATTCAAATGTCAAACTTCACATGAAATTTTCGTTAACTTGTATCATCACTAGAAGACTGCTTGCCGGTAAGCCATAGGGCCCTTGGTCCTATTTTTTTGGTGTGTCCTTTTTTTGGTTCATCACTTTGTTCATCTAACCTCTAGTACAAAATGGCAAGCAGTCAGATTTTACCTAAAAATACTAACAGGCATTGTAATTTTTCATAAATAAATCTGAGAATTAAAAAATGGATTGCCCAAGACTTCATTGTTTTCTGAAATTAAAAATGTATTTTAAAAATCATGGTTGAGAAATGTCATCTCTGGGTTCAAAAATGCACCAGAATTTTAACTTAAATTTAAAAAATTTTCCCGGAGGAGGTTTCCCTGGACCCCTCTAGCCTGCATCCATATCGAAGTGGCAGTTGCCTCACGCCACAGCTTCGCTCGTGAACAGTTAACACACCATGTAGATACTGACTTTTAAAATCCTGGCTAAACCCTTGAACTAAATCCAGGCTTAATACGCTGGGCCCTGCTAAGCACCCTCTAGAGCTGTTATTTTTGACTTCTCTCATTTATATTACAGTCCTACTTTCAGGTTTGATGTCCCCCCCCCCCCATCTCTATTTGCCCTCCACCCCCAATCTCTGTTTGCCCTTCACTTGTTTGTTAGAAGTTATGAGTATAATAGGATCTGTTCGTAGGGCGTGTATCCTGTGAAGCTGCAAATGCTCTACTAGGTCCCCAGATCTGCTCTTAGGCTAAACATTATCTGCCTGCCTTACTCTCTTCTCGCTCTCTTTCATCGTCCGTGGAGCACGTGCAGTCAGAGAGCTGTAATCCTTGTCTGAGGGACACAGGACCTCCTTTGCATGGCTGCTGAGTGACTGAAAAGGAAACTGCTCTTTGGGCTCTTGCATTGAAATGAGGAAGCTTTACTGTGAAGACGAATTCTGCCCAAGGTCACTTCGTTCTGTGGCAGTAGCTGCCTGCAAGTGCACTCGTGTTCACTGGCTCAGGCCACTGCCATTTTGAGATGTTTCATCGAAAAAGTCCTTTGAATTTGACATTGGTGTCTTTCGTACAAAGTGAGGCTGTTTTCATAGATCCTATTTTTGGTTAATCTCATGCAGCTCTCTCTCCCGGTTTGGAGAAGAGGTACATGTTTTGCTTCCTGGCGATTCGTGATGACCTTGAGCGAATGCAATCTGTTGCCCACCGTACAAACTAATGACACTGCGTGTTGCTACATTTCTGCATGGTGACAGCGATGCTACAAATAGTGTAACTTGTCACATAAGCACATTATACTGTTTACTGAATGCATTGTAGCTGTGTAATTTCAGATAAACAAATCTTTGCACTGCAATACTGACTTGCACAAAAAAGTGCAGCTTGACAGGTGTGCTGTATCTGGAGAGGCTTGTGCAAAAACAAATATCCCGTTGGCAGCAGGGCAGCAGAAACTCCTGCCTCAGGTGACATAAACCCCCCTTCATTTACAGTTTGTTGCACATTTGCAGTGTGAAACTTGTAATTTACAGGAGACAGATGGAATCTGTTTTCCAGGTTTAACCTTTTTTTTTTTTTTTTTTTAAGAAAACAAATGCATGATGGGTGTAGTCAATGTAGAATGGATGATGGGTGTTGTAGTCACTGTAAAATGGATGGGCGTAGTCGATGTAGAATTTGGCTCGTAGTTGAATGTGCACTAGTAGGCCAGTCCATTCTTGCTCCAGTGTCTGGGTTTTTAACCAAGTATGAATCAAAGCTATTTTTATCTGTAATTCATTTACACCTGGATTCCAGAGGAATGTAAGGTTTGATTTTTTTTTTTTTTTGGCCTGCAGGTGCCTGTTTTGCCCTCAGTTTCTATCAGATGAGGGTTTTCTTTAATTCGGTCGGTCATTTTAGTAATTATAGCCTCCGAACGAAGTCAGATGGGTTCTATGGATTCATGGTCGTCGTCTCCGCAGCTGCAGCCTCGATTGTAGAGATTTTTTTGCGGACTTTCTATAGGCCACAAATTTCAGCCAATTCCCTTGATATTTGGTATGGGCATTGGTCATAGCTGGGCCTCGACACCTATTGATTTAGGTTGCTATGGCAGCAGAATTGGCCATATAAAAAAACAATTTCATGCTGAAAATGTGCCAGAGTTTTCAAGATATCACAAGCGGGCACTCGAGGGGGCTACACCCATGTGGTTGCAGAGGACCGGACTCTCGAGTTTCATTTTATGTAAAGCGCTGAATTGACCCATCTGTCTTTCTCTTTCAGGTGAAGGAGAAAGATGGTGGACCGCTTGGCTAACAGCGAGGCCAACTCCAAGCGCATAGCCGTGGTGGAGGGCTGCTTCGGCGCCGCAGGGCAGCCGCTGGCCATCCCGGGGCGCGTCCTGATCGGCGAGGGCGTCCTGACCAAGGTCTGCCGCAAGAAGCCCAAGGCCCGGCAGTTCTTCCTGTTCAACGACATCCTGGTGTACGGCAACATCGTCATCCAGAAGAAGAAGTACAACAAGCAGCACATCATCCCGCTGGAGGGCGTCACCATCGAGATGGCCGAGGACGAGGGCGACCTCCGCAACGGCTGGCTCATCAAGACGCCCACCAAGTCCTTCGCCGTCTACGCCGCCACGGCAACCGAGAAGTCCGAGTGGATGAACCACATCAACAAGTGCGTGGCAGACTTGCTGGAGAAGAGTGGCAAGTCGCCGAGCAACGAGCATGCCGCCGTCTGGGTGCCGGACTCGGAGGCCACCGTCTGCATGCGCTGCCAAAAAATCAAGTTCACGACTGTCAACCGCCGCCACCACTGCCGCAAGTGTGGCTTCGTGGTGTGCGCCCCCTGCTCTGAGAAGAAGTTCCTGCTGCCGAGCCAGTCGTCCAAACCCGTCCGCGTCTGCGACTTCTGCTACGAGCAGCTGTCCGGCGGCCAGCTGGGCGGCAGCTTCTCATCCCGCTCGGACTCCTACGGCCGCTCCCCCTCCAAGTACCCTGCCAACAACATATCGGACGACGATGACGATGACGACAGCAGTGACTGAGGAGCGCCCATAGTGCTACCTCCGCTCTTCCGTCATAGGAATATTGGTAGTGGAGCGTTTTTGTTTGCATTTGCTTGAAATTGACTAAGGGGTTGAACGTGGTGGATTGTACCGTCTGATACCGTTTCTCAGCGAAAACTATTTTGTGACGAGAAACCGTCCCTTTAATGATGTTGCACATCTGAACTGGAGGAGTTTATCTGTTGAACCTGTGCTTCATCGCATGTAGGCATGAATTGGTGTGTTCGGGAAATAACCAGCAGTCATGCAGAATGTCGACAGGAAGCCCCTCACGCTATTGGTTGGTGTCCATCTCGGCTTCACTGGGCGCGATTCTACAGCTCCACCTCACTACAGCAACATTTGACTCGAATCACAACGCTGCCCCTCCGCTAATCCCTAGCTCTGTGAAGAGCATCTTTATATTGAGATTTTATACCCGTTTCTTATGAAATTTATTCTCTTATTATCCTAGCCTATTTTTCTACCAAGGAACCTTAAAGTAGTGCCTGCCTTGTTGCTGGTTCTGCAGGGATTAGATAACTGGCATCGTATTTGCAGATGGAAATTTTACTCTACTGTAAAGCTTTCAGGTGAACTTCCTGTCCGTTTGGTCTAACTATGTATGTATCAGTAATTTTCCAATCTTTTACCCGTCTTCATTGATATCAAATTATTCTTCATGCAAGATGAATGCCCTGTAAGACCAATCAAATCAGCTTAAATGAATATGCAAGAAGTGGCTGTTACAATAACTTACCCCATGATGTTTGACTTTGCAGCTAGTCATTATTGCTTATGACAAATCAAATGGTAGCTTGAGAGTGCTTGATGAGTGTGTCGATTAATAGAATGTAAGATGCAGTTAGTGCATTTCCCCAATAAGAAGGGCCTTAATCTTCTAACAGTGCCTTAGGAAATTTAGCCAATAGTACATCTTACGAGTGCTGCACGATGTCGGTTTTGTGTCGGATGTTGGGTGTCAGGGAAATAAATGCTGGTTTAATTTACTTGTAGCTACACGTAAAACAAATCACTATGAATCACATTGCAAATACAATTGTCCTGTTGAGCACAATCTTTAGCTTTCTCAGTTTGTGTACTGCCTGTGAGCCATGTTCGATGTGTGCTTGCCGTCAGATGTATTAATTTTTTTCTTTTTTTTTTTTTTTTACTAAGGAAAGTCTGATCCATAGTTTTAGATTCGATAGGACATTTTAAAGTTCTGGAAAACACTTTTTGGACTTTTGTTTTAGTAGCAAAATGTTCACGCCTGCAGCACCTCAGAGATCAAGACTTTGCCAGGAAAATATTGTGAAATGGCAAGCTACACTGCGGTATTCAGTTATCTTTTATAATGAATGGAAATGCATCATAAACGGCTGATAATGAAGATTCTTGCCTGTACTTGCCCAAAATTCTTGCAAAATCATTAGCCATGAAACTTCATGCAGACATTGTTAAAATGTTCTTCCCTTATTGAATTTGTGTTTGTGTTTACCTGTGAGTCAGAGCAAAAGACAATTATTGATTCAATAGGGGCTCAGGTCATGTCACCATATTCATTCCTATTATGACCTAACATGCTATTCAAAGACCAAGAGTTTCCATCTTTAATTTTCCAATCTTCATATATATATAGCTGACTCCGATGTTCCCCTGATTGGAACAGGTCTATATTTCCAATTCGGAATGTCTGTCCTGTGTGTATTCTGCTTTATTTTTTGCATACATTCTGTGGACCGTGTTGTTTTATGAAGACTTGTGGTGTGCAGTGAATGACGAGGCACTATTGGCATCCCTCTCAATTATTGTAAATAGAATCAAAGTGGAATTTGAAATTATTTTTTTACGGCATTGGACTCATCTCAGGCTAACGGAACTATATTCGTTCTGTTCCTCAAGGGCATACAAATACGGTAATATGTGAGCAAAATGCCTTTCTCATCCATTTCCTTTTAATAGCCAAACTCTCCAGGCAAGAGACTGCTAGCATTTGACCATCACACATTGGTTCCAAGAAGTGTATAAACTTAAAAACCACTTGGCTCTGTAAAGGCAATGATAAGAAATTGTAAAACCATTGAAAATGAGGCAGATTGACTTGAGGAAAAGGATGCAAGTACAAGACCACAAAGGCGGCAAGGAAGATGTTGAGGGAGGTGAAAACGACCCCAAGGAGCATGGCTTAAGAATTTCCGCGATTGGTTTCGTTTTGGGGGTCACCATGTCTAAAAAGCAAACGTAACGTGCCACCTCCCTGGGAACAAACTTTTTTGGACAGGATGCAGGGAAAAAGCCCTCACTGAGAGTGAAGAATAAGAGCAAGCATCTGGAGTTTGCCTGACGTCTTTGGGACTGTGATCGGAAGAGTGCGGTGTTGTCACGCAAGACCAGAATTGATTTATATGGCCATATATACTGTTGGCATGTTTGGCAGTAAGAGGAACGCGTACCAGGAGAAGTTAATCATCCCTACACTCGAATGTGGTGTTCAATGCATTAATGTTTAGTCCATACTTTCCTGCCTTTGGTCCTCGGGCTCCAGTGAGGATCAAGTGCTAAATGAATTCCACCAAGTAAAGGGGCATTTTAACAGAAGATATGCCTGTCCCTGTTGGGTGGCTTGAACTTGTTTGTGGATGGATTTCACATCAGGATAATGACCTCAAACGTGGATAAAAATCCACAGGTAAATGGTTTTGTGGAAGCAACATCCATGGTCTGCAGCAGCCATCTCTGTCTCTAGACTGCCATCCCTTTGACATCCCATGGTCTGAACTGGAAAGGACCCTCCAGAAATTCAAATGTACGGACATCAATGATCTTGGAAAATTTCTAGAATAGTTGAAAGTAACCTTACTGTCTAACCAGAAGTTATAGGAAAAGACTCAGCTGCCATATATGCCAGGGGTGTTTAAACAAAGTTGTCTAACAAGGGGTTTCAATAATTCTGACTGTTTTGATAAAAGCAACTTTGATTATTTAAAGAGAAACTTTGAAACATGAAAGTTAAATGTGGAATGGTAAATGGCATATAGCTTTCCTTTATGTTTCAACTTGCACGGCAAATGATCCAAATCCAAATGTTACTGTATGCTGCCTTCTCATCATAGGCGCCACTAATTCTTGAGCTGACTGTAATTTCCTTGAATTTGAGACGTTTTGTCTTGCAACAGGAAGCGAGTCCTGTGTTTCAAAAAGGGAAGCATTACTGCCCTCCCACTCCAACCAGCCCCACCAAACATTACATTTGAATCACTTTTACTTCACTGACACTTTCAGGTTGTGGTGCTGAGCGTATCTGGCTTTATGTGAACTTCTCTGTCTCCGCCTTTTCTTGAGCCCAGTATGTTACTGCTGAAATGTCGAAGGTCGAGTGGCTTTGTTTCTGTGGTAACCCAGAGTTATTTGCAAAATCAACTGTCAGAGTTGGGGAATTAGCAAATGTTTCGGTTGACTGTTAAAGCTTATAAGCACAGATTCATGTGGAAACATCATCTTGTTAGGGTTAAAAAAAAATTGTTTTATTTTTGTTTTTGTTTTTGTTTTTTTTAACGTTCACACAAGGAGAACTGACATTCAAAAACAATATTTTTTCTGATTTCAAAAGCAATTAGTCGGGCTTTTATTTTTAGTTCAGTTTCTTTTTGTGAGGTGTTTTTTTTTTTTTTTTTTTTTTCAACGGATCGTGTCTTTGCAGTAAGCAGACTTGAGAAAAGGTTTCAAAAATGTATGAATTTTACTTTATGCTGCGTAAGGGCAATTTATTGGCACTCGTGCTGTTCAAAACTGCTAAGCCTTCCCTGACCTTTCATTGTGTGGAAGAGGATCTGTTTTAATCTTGCCGTTTTGTAAATTTTGTAAATGTCTTTGTTTTCGTAGTTTGTACAGTGTTTGAGTTGTACATGTAGTAGACCTGACTGCTGTGCTGTGATCTCATAGATACCCAGTCTTGCTCTTTTCTGATTTGATGCTTATGGGCAATTTTTGCTCCCGGACCTGCCCAATTTTAGGGGCAGGGTCAAAAATATGAGTGTAATGGGAGTCCTTGGAACTTGAGAATGGCAAAATGCCCACCTGTTCACCACAAGCATTAAGACAAAGGGGATTGTCTGGACAATCTGTCCCTGAGGACATTATAAACGATTAACTGAACACAACACTGTGTTCAAACATCTAAGGAAAGCCTGAGATTAAAAATGGGAAAAAGCTCACCTTTTGGTTAAATTTTGGGTTGTGATCCTTTCAGCTTGAGTAATTTATAATTCCTACTTTATTGTTTGTGGTGTTTTTGTTTTGTTTCCTTTCTTTCTCTTAATGTCATTCTTTTTCATTTTAATTGTCAAAAAACACTTTGAAAGGGCTTAAACCGGAATGTAACACAACACATGTATTCGTTACTAATTTTCTCAGAAAATATATATTATGTTGAATGTTCATCGTGTCTTTGCTTTCTGTTCTGTGCCTTAATGTATGTCCTCAGAAAGCTTATGCATGTTATTGCAAGTGCTCACGAACTTGCGTCTGCCACTTTAATGGGTACACCCTTAATGTCATTGCAAATGGGCTGCTTCTCCTACCGCAGGTCATCTGCAGCTCGATATATGAATCATCTAGACAAGTAATTGTCATACTTTTCTCAAGTTTACAGAGAATAGTGCAACAAGCAAAAAAAATCGTCAGTAAGTAGCAGCTCTGGGGTTGAAAATCTTGTTAATGAGGGAGGTCAGAAGAGAGGAGGAACAGGCAATCGGAAAGGACACATCCCAAAATAGCAGCTCTTCTCGACAGTGCTGCACAGGACCGTATTGTCAAACCATAATGTGGGTGGGTGACAGAAGTGGACCGCATGAGGTTAAACTCCTGTCAACTAAAAGCTGGAAGATGAGTCCATGATGGGCATGTGATCACTCAAACATGGACTATTGAAGACAGGAAAATGTCGCCCAGGGAGATGAATCTTCGTTTTTGTGGCCGCCTGCTGACTGGAAGGTCCATGAATCTGTTCTTTCATCCTGTCTTGTGTCAGGTGGTTTTGGTGATGCAATAGTTTGGGGAGTTTACTCATGGTACACATTCGGCTCATTATTTCCTGCTGAATGCCATTTGAATGTGACAGCATGCCTTTGTATTGTTGCTGGCAATGTTTATGGCCAAAATTTTATCAAGTACCCTCTGTACTTGCAGTAGGATAATACATCGTCATTGAGTACACCTTAATTACTGGTTTACTCCAGACATAGACCATCTGCTGTTTCATTTAAATCCATTTGTCATTGTCTAGTATTTATATTGTTTATGGATCGTGTTATTTACGCAGCCATTTTTTAAATTATTTATTTAACCCTTATTTAACCAGGGAAGTCCCGTTGAGATTGAAATCTCTTTTTCAAGGGAGCCCTGGGGGATGAGGTGGGGAGGGAGAGGGCAATTTGCACAACCAATTAGATCAGGGGACGATTAGGTGGCAGGTCGAAAGAGCCAGGTTGGGACTTTTAGCCATGACACCGGGGAACCCCCTACTCTTATCGAAGAGTGTCATAGGATCTTTAATGACCACAGTGAGTCAGGACCTCGGTTTAACGTCTCATCCGAAAGACGGTGTCTCCTTCAGTACAGTGTCCCCATAACTGCACTGGGGCATTGGGGAATTATTCCACCAGAGGGAAGATCGCAACCTACTGGCCCACCAACACCTCTTCCAAACTAAGACTTTAAACTAAGTCAGGTTCTAAGTCAGAAACTCACACTCCAGATGGCTTATTGAAAGATGCATTTGATATGTTGCCTATGTTTGTCATCTTTCTAACTAATTGGCTAATACTAGAACAATGTAAAAGGCTTTCCTCTGGGCCTTCAGAATTAGTGGTATGTTAACCGCCGCAACAAACGGTCAATGACAGGATACATTTTTAGCCGCATTTTCCATTCCTGCTATGATGATATATTGCGGTTTAAACAGTAAAGGGTGGTCTTATATGCGTTACTAGCCTATTTAATGCTTGTCATGAGCTACACAACCCAAGAGGCACTAAATCAAGTTTGGTTGGGGCGCTATGGGTTTTAAAGTTTCTTAACCTTGTTTCTTACTCAAACTTATTGTGTAGCTTCATTGCTGCCGGTCTATTTTAATGTAGTATTTTTGTTTTATTGGGGCTAAAGTTGTGCCTTTCACGAGCAAAAGCATAGCTTGGTCGCATTGCTGGTTTGAGAGGAAGTGAAACTTGTGCCCTCCGTGTGTATGCAGTCTTTTAATATTGACTTGGTAAAGAAAAGCGTATTTACACTAGTGTTTTTTTTTTGTACTGGCACATGGCCGTTCAGATGCAGCTGGTGGGATGATATTTGCCTTGTCATTGGGAATAGGCCTATAGTAATGCTGCTGGATTCGTTTCTAGTCCAAAGTTTTCAAAACTTCAAAGTTTTCACTGGCCTGTGCAAAAGTGCATCCATAGCTTGAACTGCCATAGCAGATTTTTTTGAAAATCTTTTTTGTTGGTTTGTGCAGCTAACAATTTATTGAATAGCGAAACATAAGAATCATATTATCCTGCCTTCGCTTCATGTATTAATAATATTGCCACTTCTAGAAGGTACATTTATTTTGCTGTTATTGCGAGCTGACATACAATTGCACAATAATCACTTTTTTTTCAAAATTCAAGTAGATTTGTGTCAAATTATTTGCAAATTTTCAATCGTTGTCATGTAATCCAAACATTACTGAGGCTGTCTCGACTAGTGGCTTGAGCTTAGACCTTGGAGCCGGCATGTAAATTTTAAATCCTGTGGTCGGTTATGATTTATTGGTTTTAAGAGTGTTGGGTTTCCGGGATTGGAGGCCAGAGCACCAATGAGGTTGGTCTCTGTTGGGTAAGCGTTCTATGACGCTCCTGCCAATAAGGCCTCCCGTGTGTGACAAGTGCTTAGGCTGCTACTGGTGGTGGCTTATCATAGTTAGTCTATGCCAGGTGCACCTTGCACAGTTCAGGAGATGATTATCTCCATGTGATATGGCATCTTTATATCCTTTCAAGTGGTTTGGATGTTTATAGAAACTTCCTGTCTCAGACGATGGCTGCCAGTATGAGCGGGACAGTCCCCTCTCCTGGGGGCGGGTATGATCGATGTAGCTGTTCTGCTTGCATGCTCTGTGGTGCCTCTGTAAAGCCACTTGTTTCTTCTGAAGATATATTTGAATATAAACCTTAATCTGTTACAATCCTTGAAAGGGACAGTTCACCCCAAAATCAAAAATTCTAATTTTTCCTCTTACCTGCGGTGCTATTTATCCATCTAAATTGTTATGGTGTGAGTTGACGAGTTCTGGATCTATCGGCCCTGCCAATGTCTGCTTTCTTTCGAATGTAGTGGAACTAGATGGTGCACTCATTTGACAAGCCCAACAGCATTGTCTGTTTTCAGAAATCATGACCCAAGTACTCAAAATAATTATCAGGCCTTGTTGTGACCAATTTCATGCAGGAACGATTTTCCTTCTTTTGAACTCCAACCACTCGCCTTACCTCTGCATCCAAGGAAGTTTATGTCCACTCATGGGTCAGTGGCTGTGTAGTGAGACTGTTAGCATAGTGTTACGTCATGGAAATGTATGGCTGTCAATGAAACTGATTCCCTTGTATTCACTGATGATGTGACTGTTGACAAAAGCACCAGGACAAATTCTGCATTGTTTGAATTGGCCATTTTATTCAGATTTAGCCTGCAAAACACATCAAGATTCAACCGGTGGCTTTACAGTGCAAGTGGTCATTGATCTGACAAACCCAAGATTTTTTTTTTAGCCAAAGAGATGGAATGTTCTACAATAACCTGGTCAATCACCTGAACTGAATCCAACTGAGCAAGTATTACAGCGACAGAATTACGCCACATGCTCATCGTTCAAATTTATTTCTATTGCGTGCTTATTTCTTAATTAGCATTAACGGACTACTAAAGCAATGGATCCACTCATTTATTTGTGACAAAAAAATCTTGGAGCTTTATAGCGGATTCCAGTGTCAGTGTGAAGGCCGAGAGGAGGAGGAGGATGCACTGACCAACTGGGAATCTTGTCTTCCTGCAAGACCCTCAGATAGAGCTCCAGCGATTGCTGAGGGAGTCTAATGCCAGGAGAAATAACAGCCTTTTGTTGGATTTTGTGACACACAAAGCGCTGAAGTTGTGGATCAAGCCGATCTGCTATGTCTGCAATGAAGGACATGGCTTCAAATTGTAACTTTACTGAAGAATCGCAGTCCATTTCCCTAATATGCATCCTATTTTCATGCATCCTTCGATGTTGGGAGCTACGGAATGATGGCATAATGCCAAGAGGTAAAAATGATTGATTTGATAAGGCCTGATTCTTTCAACTAACCAACAAATCATCTCCTATATCATTGGCTAAAATTACATCCCCACCCCCCACCCCCCATGCATCTTGGCTGATGAGTATTTAGTGTTTTGGTACAACAGTGTCTGCTGTACGTCTCCCAGGTGAGTGTCGCGTGTTGGTGGTGGTCAAGGAGTTTTGCCCTCAGCGCTTTAAAGCAATTTGAGTATCACGGGAAAAGTTCTATATAAATATCAAAACGATAGCCATTACGATGATCACGAGACACAGGCTGTGGACTCTCAGTCTGGTGTGTCTTATAGCATTTGGTGTCTGTGGCTTTCCTATTATAACCACGGTGCTCGAGATAAGGGGACCTACATGGGGTGAGAAAAGCTCTCAGAAACCCTCCCCCCCCCGGTCAGGAGGGAAGTCACCTCAGAGCTGGCAGAGACACCCAGATGCTACTAAAACCCAAAAACTAAACCTGAAACGGTTCCCTGTTGTGATGCTGATCTACAGGAAATCAAGTGGACTTGCCTTCTACACTCACTATTCATTCAATTTTCTTTTTTTTACAGCCCAAATGACTTAGCTTGGCTTTCTAAACCTTTTTATTAGTAAAAAGTGAAAATGGTAAGTATCTTGTGACTGCCTGAGTTGGCAGCTCAGTCATTTCGTGACACCGATGTTTCAAAGAGAACTTGGTGTTGGTCAGTAATTAATTGAGAGGTAACTAACATAATAATCATCCGACTTCCTTCAGGACATTCTTGAGCCATGGTGCCACTGATTGTACATATTCAAGCAACTTTGCAGAAAATATTTTATCTGGGTGTTAATTGCCTCAAAACAATAAGGTTGTTGTTTCTAATCCCATCTGGGGCCGTTCCGTGTGGAGTTTGCATGTTCTCCCCGTGTTTGTGTGGGTTTTCTCTGGGCCTCTCTGGTGCCCTCCCACAATCCAAAGACACGCCTGTCAGGCTAATTGAAGACTCTAAATTGCCCATAGGTATGAGGGTGCAAGTGAATGGTGTGCGCGCCCAGCGATGGATTGGCGACTTGTCCAGGATATGTGCCTGTCTTTCGCGCATAATTGGCTGGCATAGGCTCCAGCACTTCACAGCCCTGCCTAGAAAGAAGGTGTTTAGATAATTGATGGATAAAAAATGTAGTAAGCTGTCAAAATAAAGTTCAGATGAGTAAAATACCTCCCACTGTGCCTCCCGAAGCTCTTTATGAGTCATGACAGTATGACAGGGAGAGAAAAGAGAAAGGTCAGAGCTGTTGTGCATTGCGACACACTTTCAGTTGATCGTAGCGCTTTCCTTTGTTGGTTCAGATGAGCGGGGACTAAACGCATTTGATGCTGTTGCAGTATTCTTCAGATGTAGCCCTTTGTCTTTGCTGATTCGTAAAGGGCACACAGGAAGGGGTTAAGTAAAGTATCACGGATTACTTCTTGTTCCCAAGTGTTCCAGGACAGATAAATCTGAATCTTTGATGAGCGTTTTAAGATGCAAATGTGAACGAGTGTCGTGAAATAATGAATATTATAATTTAATTTTAATTGCACCTTGTTGCTGGCAAAATAATGTTTGTTTTTTCTTTTTTTTTTGATATTTACCGTCCTGTGTTCAATAACCCTGTCCTATGGCAGGGCGATTGACTGTGTACTGTGAGGAATGAATCGGTTTTGTACATGGAGCCTTTTGATTGTAAATACCTATTTTGTGACGTTACCATTTGTATTATGAGTGCATGAACGCGTATGAAGTGGACAAATGGGAGAAAGCACAACGTGACAGCAACCGTCTAAGTGAAACTATGATGCTGTGGTATTAGTAACCACAGCTCTAGTATAGCAACAAAATGAAATAGAATTAGCGACCGCACCTTTGCACCTAGCAACAGAAATTTCAGCTGATACAAAAGCAACGTAATTCAATAGTGGCACAAGCAAACATTCAGCATACAAGCATATTTTTTTGGACAATTACATGATACTGATGTCTTTAGTAAAAAAGAAAGGCTTTCGCACACGGGCCATTTCATGGTAATTGCGAAGTGGCATGAAAAAATTAAATGTCTGAATCTTACTAAAAAAAAAAAAAAAAAACAATTGGATGACTTAGATAGGTATCTGAACTTACTGGAAAAAAGAAAATTGAGTCAAAATTCTTGCTCCTTAATTATGCAAATTAGATTTTCTCGCGAATTCATGGGTCCAGAGCGTTGCGGACAGGACACACATTTTTTCGTCATTTTCTCGAGGTGCGTTTCATTTTTGAAATTTTTTTTCTTGCTGATAGGATACGTTTTATGTCCATGCAGACAATCCATCAGTGAGTTTTCTTTTTCAGATTGTGAAGTGATAAAATTTACACTTCACGGGTGTCAAGTATCCTGTCCAACACAGGATTGGAATAAAAAAGTTTATTTTTTTCCTACAATAATAAGCCTATAAACACCAAAGTTAGAATTCTCTTAGCTTAGGTAGAATAAAACAATATAACAAAAAGGTTTTTGAAAAATCTCAACACAGCTCATTAGAAACCCCAACTCTTTTTTGTCCTGTCTGCAACGTTTCGCGTGTCGGACAGGACAAAAATGTTGCGGACAGGACAAGTTAATGTAGTGATAATGGATTTGGCTTTTAGTTGGTATGGATATTCCCCCTCTTCTTAGAATAAAGGCTTTTAATGTATTTAAGCCTTTTAAATACTAGGAGGTTGTTTCTTATTTAACTAATATTGAGGCACTTTTAGAGGAAACAAATGCAAATGTAGGTCTTTCTGATTGCATACAATAAATGTCCTATAAAAGAAGACAGAAAAAAAAGGGTATGAGTTTGGTGCAAGGATGGCTTGTCTTTCAATTCAATAACACAGATTTCAAGATTTTTTTTATTGTTTGACATGTTTCAAGAGTATTGTTTTATTTCAGTTAACTTTCTAGGAATTTGAATGGGTGTTTTCATGGCACTGGCAGGGCATCTTGGTGTTGAATCTGGATTTCGGTCTCATTTTATTAGGCACTCCTACTCATTTGAGTAATTAGTGTTTGACATGTTTGTGAGCCCTTTTCTTCCAAATCATTTACTAAAATGCAATTGCAATTAATGGCTCTTTGGACATCAGATTCTTAATTATGCCCTATGACTCCCAAGAATTTATGTTCTAAATATGTAAATAATGCAATATAATACATTTTATATGAAGTAAATGTGTGTTTTTGCTCACTTTTAATCCAAGTGAAAAAGTGTCCTGTCCGACACGTCCTGTCCGCAACTCTCATCCCATTGGAATAAGTCCCCCCCCCAGCTCACTGTTTGAGTGACAAATTCATAATTTCTTCTGAAACCTACCTAAGATGTAGAGGAACAAAATGACCTGGCTTTGGATTATAAAACTCCAGTGGATGGACAGAACTTTTCACTTCCCTCCAAGGAAAAAAAACCCACTTTACTTCTTGTCCTGTCCGCAACGCAACTTCCAGCCTCATTTTGAAAATGAAAATGAAATTCAAAACATTTGATGTTTTTATCAAATAAGGTACTTGGGTAGCACTTGCCTCTCACCAGTTAAAACTTTTCAATTATTCCCAGGAATAATTTTTTCTAACGAAAAAAGCCTGTGAATGTCCTGTCTTTGAAAACCTCTTTTTTTGGGGCAGGTGCATAGGAGAAAGCCCAAAAAAGATGAAAATGAAAAAATCCCGCACACTGTCCATTTGCAATTATATTTATTCAAATCAACAGTGGTGTCCATTCCCTCTCACAGTCAAAACCTTTTCAATTGATTCCGCTAGAATAAATAATTTTTAACCATGTGGAATGAACAGTGGGAGTTTTTTTTCTACTTTTCTGTCCAACATATGTGTGTAGCAACTGTGGTACAGGTGCAATAAGCAACTCCATGCGAGTAATTATACAAAAATAATAGCACACCTGAGTGGTGCATTTCGAGACATTGGAAGTCACATGAAGGGTTGGGAGTGTTAATTGCCTTTGCATAGTACAACCATGAAACTGCTTATCAGTAGCAGAAAAAGCAGACATCTCCCCGTGTGAAAAAAGGATTTATTCAGGACTGGGGACAGAAACAGACGAGCTGTTTATTACTTCTCTAAACATACTTGGACACCTCAAGCATATCTAAAACTAAATAACTCGGTCGCCACAGGGACTGAGTCGAGTATTTCCCCGATCCCCAAATTTCAAACAAAATGGCCACCGGCAGCCATATTGTAAAATCGGTCTTGAGCATTGTCATATATATCTTCGCCTGTGTAAAATTTGAAAACAGTTAAAAAAATTTCGACGAAATGGCGGCGGCGGCAGCCATATTGGACGTCCGAAATTGACGAAAATCGGTCTTGAGCATTGTCATAAATAATCTTTGCCTGTGTAAAATTTTAATTGTGGCTTCCAGAGCCTGGAACATAAAAAATCTCTGCAGCGTGGCAGACCCGGAACTAAACCATAGCATCTCCCGACTATCGTCGTCGGGGAGATACAATTATGGGCATTAAAATGGAATTGGACCACCCATTGAAAATAGGCTCTCATCTGGGAATTTTTTATACAGGGATTTTCTGCCATTCAGGCACAAGGTTATTCGAGTGGTTGGTCATGGATGTCAGGCAAAAGGTCTGGCTTGCAGTTGGCTTTCCAATAATTCCCAAATGTGTTGGGTGAGGTCGAGGTCAGGGCTCTGTGTAGGCCAGTTAAGTTCTTCCACATTATTACCGACAACAGTATTTCTGTTTCAATCTTGTTGTGTACCCTGGGCAATGTCATTCTGAAACTGGCGAGGACCTTCCCAGAACTGCTGGGGAATTCACTGAATTTTCTGTTATGTGATTGTGTACTATCGCTTTAAAGATTTGCCTTTACTTAAACTGAGCCCAAATTATGAAAAACAATTCCAAACTAAGGAGAATCCAAATACGTTTGATACTCATTGAGTTCTGTATTGAGTTGTGAGACATGATTGCTCATGTTCTGCCACACACCGATAACACCAGCCTTATCAAACACTGAAAAAATTTTCAGAGGCGTAAAAACAAGTCCAGACTCATCGTCAGAACGATATATACTCAATAATCCAACTGAACTGTTCTCCTTGAGGGACTGGTCATGTGGCCATTATACACACAACAATACTGCTCTCCTCTGTGTCCAAAAGGCATAGTCAAGCAACCTTTAGGATGGCACTTACATAGGAGACCAAATGTGACATGCGGTGGCTATAAAAGTTCAACTACACTCGGAATTCATTTTAAATATCAGTGCTAACGGAAATTGGAAAAACTTCAATTCCAGGTTTGAAGTTTCTTCACAGACCCTCACAATAGTGCTGCCGTTCAGGAATAATGTTCAGCAGATCTGGAATCCCATTGACAGAGCATGAAGAGGTTGCAGTAACCCTTGTGTGTATTGGGAATGATTGGAGAAAGTAGCCCTTAACATCACACTCTCTATCTTCTCAAGACTGGACAATATATACAGTTTTTTTATGTACAGATTCTGGTTTTATTATATTCAGAAACACAGATATCTTTGTTTTTGAGACCATTATATCAAGAGCCTGGGTGTCAAGGAGCAATACAGATGATAATGGAAATTTCAGTGCAAGGGGTTTTTAAGCCGAAAAATGATTGTCTGGTTGTAAATGAGGCACAGAATCCATGAAAATGACAGTTTTTTCTCCTTTCTTAAAAAAAGGACAATGGCTTCTATCACTATGTTTGACACTATTTTTCTGAGAGACAGGCTAATTAAACTGTACAATTACAAAAGAAATCAGCTACAACTTCCCAGAAGTAAATTTAGACCAAATTTTCCAAATGATTGCCTCAGTTTTGTTCAGTGACAATGAGAGCACATGACGCTTTCAAGTGTTAAAATTTCACTAACCTAATAAGCAAATTAGAAGATTCTATACTTGTCTATTTCATACGGAGACAAACTGTATATGTTCAAGGATTACGAGGATCCTGTACCTTTGACATGAGCAAAAAATTAATTTGCTTTCCTGGAAAAAAGGCCCCTGCAAAAAAGAGAGAAGTTTAAAAAAAAAACAAAAGAAATATATTCTGCTGCAGTGATGTCAGCGCTGATAATTTTGAATATCAGAACCTGACATGTCTAAGAACAGCCTACTGACAACGGTTTCTTTTTTTTCCCCCTTACAATAATGAGGGCATACCCAAATATTTTGATGAAATGTTCCCTTCCGGTTGAATAATACTGGGTAAACTGAGAGCCAGTGAACCAGGTAAGTGGTTAACAGTTCATGTGTGCATTTTCATTTCACTCTTCTCTATGACAACAAACTGATAGCTTATTTGGTAAATTCGCTATATCTCCTCAAAATCACACCTTAACTGCAGTTTATTGATTTTTTTTTTTTTTTTAAGCACAACCAATTTTCCCTTGTATAAAAGACCCGCTACCAACTAAGAAATTTCTCTCGAGAAGATTTTTGATCTGTTGCACCGCAGGTCTTATGCTCTTATCGACTATACCTGAGTGCTTTTCATGTCTCATTTCTTGAATCTATTTTATTTACTACCGAAATTTGCGGTTGAAAATAAAAATAAAAGCAATGAGTGATGCAGCTGTATTCGGGAAATCGAGAGTTGGTGTTAGTATATAAAAATAGCTAGGTCTCAAAAACAAACATGGACGAAGTTATATCTATGTTCATTTCTTATGTGTTTACGTTTAGCCGTCACATAATTTATTGCTCTTGATTCCAAAACCCCAACAACATGAAATTAATTCTATTTTTTTTCACCATGAGAGGGCAGCAGCTCTCTCCCAATTCAACGATTTTCTCACTGAGGGCCCGTATGTCCTCAAATGTGCCGGCCACCCTGACTGTACTGTTTCCCTCCCATCATTACAAGATAATGTGAATTTTCTGCCCAAACCAGAAATTGGAGACCAGAGAATACTTGCTACCCGGACTGAAAAAGAAGAGTCCAATAAAATTATCGTGTGTCACTCGGGCCTCCCCCATTTGAGTCGGTAATTGATTGCAGGTAGTTGGTTACATTGACATGTCACCAAACAAGGGCAGTTGTGCCACTGCCCATATTTGTCTCATTGGTCTAGTTAAAAATCAATGGCTTTGCTGAACAGAAGTGTACAGGTCTGTCAGATTCTTATGTCTCCAGCATGCCATAGTTATTCTAAAAGAGTGGGTCACATTTGTGGTGAATTCTGTATTTTTCATGCGGATAAACGGACCCAAAACACAGGAAAATAAATGTAATGCATTTTTAGACACGTATCAAAACAAAATAGACATAAAACAAAATATTGGAAACAAAAACTATATATCTAGTCCACCCTTTGACTTTAATCCCTATAGGACTGCTTTCATGCAATCTCTGAACTTTGTTCAGAGGGATTCTGGCCCATTTTTTTCATCAATTCCTCAAACCCCAGCATTTGTTTTTTCCCTTGTGAGGCACTGGAGTCTCTGATCTTTCACAGGAACATGTATTCTTTGCTGCAGAAACCTGTGCTACAAGTGATATGTCGGATACACAAAACATTTTGAAAACTAGAGCTGCGCTCAGAGAGCGCAAGTACCTCTGCCAATGTACTCAGTTATTTTTGCCAGTATTAGCTAGCAACCTGTGTTTATGCAGTCCTGTAGTCTTAGCGCAAATATGTTTCTAATGTGTTTTTGACCTTTTGCATGCCCTTGATCTTAACCTCCCAAAATCGAATCACCTCTTTCTTGAAAATACTTAATCATTCCACCAAATTTGATGAAAATTCATCCATAACTTCTTGTGTAATCCTGCTTACAAACAAACCAACAAACCAACCAACAGACAAACGGTAATGATCACATAACCTCCTGCAACTTCGTTGGCGGGGGTAGTAAATGCAAAAAAAGTTTTGAAAATATTTTATCTGTATTAGTTTGTGTCACCAATGGCAAATCTGTCATGCAAAATAATTAAGGTACTTCAACTTATGTATGCTGGCAGTCAGAGGGATTTATAGATGGGCGACAAATTAATGGAAAAATCTACATAATCTGCCTTTGTAAAGTATTGGGTACCTTTCTTCCAAAAGATATTCCCAAATTTGGTATTTTGATGATGGTGACGGAGAGTGCTGTCTAACATGTTATTCCAAAATCTCTTATATGAGTTCAGTTAGTTTGAGATTTGGTGACTGTGAAGGGGTCGCATACGCTTAGGATAATTTTAATACTCATAAAACCATTCAGTGCCCATGGGGCTTGGGTCATTGTCATCCTGGTAAGAGACCATACTGCAAAAACTGTGTCTTAACAAGTCTCTTAATTTTATTATTAGATGTAACAGCTTAATTTTTCTCTCTGAAGTAGAACATATTACCTGATTTTAAGTTCTCATTTGCTTGACAAAGGAAATTTTCTTATTCCATTGGCAAATCGAGAAATGAGTCATATTATTTCACTGCCATGTTTGAACATGGCTCGGAGTGAGATTTTCGGCTGGGCTCGGGTTGGTGAGGTCTGGCGTTGGGGCTGGGTTGGGGAGTCAATATGGCTACATATGCCATCGTTTGCTCCTGGGACATCCCAGCATTTTACAGCAATACAACACCAGACCACATTGTGCACAGATTAGAAATGTATGACTGTGTAAGCAGAGATTTTGGTAGCTAGATTGCCCTGCTTGCAGTCCTGATAGGTGATTGCAAATGTAGGGCATATTATGAAGCAAAATATACAGCAATGAGGGGTCAAAGCAAGTGTTCTACTGAAGACCTGCATTATGGAGCAATGGGGCAAAATTCTGCTAGCTAGATTTGACAAATGGGTGACTTTAATGCCTTTAATGCTCAATAAGTGCGATTAAAAGACATGATGTTGTTACACAGCGGTAAACAGTCAACTGTGCCAACTTTTTTGGACTCTCTTGCAGTCAACACATCGCACATTTTCAATAGGCAATCAATTAAAACATCAAATAACGTTGTAGTACTATTTAAAAGTAGTAGACAGTGAATGGACATCTCAAAACAGTTCTTTTTGATTTTATTTGCATTTTCAATGATGTGCCGACGTTTTCGGAATTGGGGTGAACAAAGATACATAAAAAACTTTATTTGCATTAAATTGAGATTTGCCACCATTACACAGGTCTGTAAATCTCAATGAACTGTCATTTTTGTTTCAAACCATTTGTCTGTCAGACATCTCTCTTCGTAATCAAACTATTAGAACATTGTGGTTGTTTATTTTCGCTATTCTGTGGTTACATCTCATTTTAACCCCTTTGCACAGAATACAGATAATGCCACATTTTTCCTGTTATGCATGAGCCTATTTAGGCTTCATAACTCATTATTTATGTCACAGAGACTGTGGAAAATTATTCCAGTGAAGCAAGACATTTGGAAATTCAATTACAGAATTAATTAGGAATTAAATATCGGAATTTATCGACGTCTATATCTGCGCAAAGGGGTTAAGGGGGACCCGACATACGCACACAGTAAAATATAATGACAGGACAAATAAACAGAAACAAGGCAAGTCACGACATAAGCATTGGTTAAAAGATCTGAAAACAAATGAATGGTAATGAATCTACAGAACACAATGTTTAAAATCAGATAATACCATTGGACAGTTAATATCAAGTTGGGTCTAAAGATTATTCCAGCTTTGGGTGCAAGGTAATTAAATGCAATTTTGCCAAGGTCTGTAAAAGGTCAGGACATAAAAAGTAACCTTTTGCTGAAACGAAGATGATAATTACAGGAATTAATAAACAAAAGTAATTAATAGGATGGGAGTTTACAATAATGCTTTTGTAAGTAAACTGATACAAATAAATTGGCCTACGCGGATCAGGAAAGTGCTGCAAATGTAATAAGATTCATTAATAAGCGTAGCTTCATTAAACAATTCAATTCTGCTGAAGAAAGTGAGAGTGTTATATCTAGTGAACAATTAGCACATGATCATGCTCACATGAGAATGCATTGTTATTAGACCGCTAGGGTAACTGCGGCAGAAACTTTTGCCATTAATTTAAATATTGAATTAAACAAACATTTCTAGCAATGTAGCAGATTTCCAGCTCTCACTGTTGTGGCTGTGTTTCTTGATTAATTTATTGCGACCTTGAGGAATATAAGTATCTTATTTTCCTTCAAGACATAAAAATTGCCCTGTAATGTGAAACATTTGAATGGTACTGAATATATACAGTGGGCCCCAGAATTATTGGTAGCCCTGACTGGAAACATGGTATAAACAATTATCAATAATACGGAGATAAAGTCAAAATGCCAACATGTGAGAAGCATTGTACTTCATGAATATGTTTCAATGAAACAAACCAAAATACTTTATTCATTAAACAATAGTGTCCTTCAAATCAGTTCTTCACAATTAATAGCACCCCTATAGAGGATTTCAAATAAAATCAACCAAATTTCAACCAGTAATTACAATTAACAACTATATTGCCTCATGTCATCACTTACCGTCTTACTACAGCATAAAAATCAGGCAACACGGATGCAAGATACCTTTGTATGTCCGAATACCCATACTGCATGTATACAAACTGAATTAGGCTTCATACCTACTACTTAACCACCAACATTATAGGCACAAGGCATGTGCATCATCTCACCAACCTCCAGACAAAAAACAAAAATTTAAAGACAAAACTTAACCTCGGAACGGGTAGCATTTATAATTTTTATTAATGTTGACAAATGTAGCGTGTTTGTTAATGTTATATATTGTTTACTTTATGTATTGTTTTCAATTGACATTAACATAGAGTTGTCACTTCCTCTGTCATCTTGAGAAGTTTTTCCATCTCGACCCCAGCTGCCAGATGGGACGGCGAAACGTCTATTGCTCACATACCGAAGAGATCTGCAGAATGCTGTTGGCCACCCGGGTATCCTTTGATCCATACAGAGGATCTGGATATCCAACAAATTTCACGTGAAGCATCTCACCTACCACACAGTAAATGTGCATGGGCATTTGTACATGCTCTTTGTCAACCAGCCAGATGAAGAAAACAAAAGAACTGGCAGTTCAAGAGACAGATGGTGATTGACCTTAATAAATCTGGTAATGGCTACAAGAAAATCCACAAAAGACGGAATATACCACTGTTAGGGCAATTATTTTTAAAAACTGCACAGAATAGTTGAAAACCTGTCCAATGGAGAACACAAATGCATTTTGCCCCCGAGGATAAGCAGAAGAATGGTGAGTAAACAAAACCAACCCCCAAGAATCATCGTCAAAGAACTGCAGGCAATGGAGAAATCTTGGGCCACCACAAAAGCATCAAGATACACTATCAGACCTCATCTCCTTAACCGCAGGCTTTTTGGAGGCATTGCAGAAGACAGCCTTTTTCTGACCCCAAGACAGTAGCAAGCGCTTGCAGTTAGCTGTTGGTCCTTCAAACTATGAGTAGATGAGGGTGCTGGGGTCAGATGAGATATAATTTGAATGTTTTGGTCAGATACAGCATCTGCACATCTGGTTTTGAAACAAACATCAACAAGGACAGGCCCCTCATACCCGCGGTGAAATATAGAGGTGGATTAATGATATTTTAAGGCTGTTTAAATTTCAGAGGTCCAGGGACACTGGTTAAGATCAAATGGCATAATGTGTTCAAATAAAAGTGTTGAGCTGCAGCTATGGAAAAGTATGCTTTCATTTCTGGAGTCTTAAAAAGAGCATGTTTTCAAAATATTCAGAATGTCACTGCCAGACACAGATGGCTTCCTTTTCACCAACATAAAAAAGTGTGAATGCCAGAGTAAGGCATAAATCCTGATGATCGCTCTATATGACGCGCATCTGAACAACACAGAGTAAACAAAAAAGATATATGCCTTTATTACTTGTGGACAGTTTGGTCACAGAATACATAGGCAACAAGCTAGAGTTATGTACCAGATCTTAAAAGCAAAACTGTGAGCTCAAATTAACAAAAAATAGACTTTTTAGTAAAACATGTTACTAGTTGAATAGAAAAATGTAGCCCAGTTTAAGACAGTTAGTCATCAGACTGCCACAACTTTCTACATGAAATACATATTCAGTTATGAAGACAATTAGTTTTATTTTGCAAATGAAAATAAGTATGTAAGAAATAAACATAGGGAGTTTTTACATTTTTGTGGTCAGAAGCATTTTTTTAGTCGAACATATTTCAAACAAATAAATTGATAAGCATATACAAGGCTAGAAATCCCCACTTCGCACACAGAAAAAGCAAATGATATAGTATAAATACAGAATGTTCACACCTTCATGAAAATGTAAATATTAGTCAGAATACATATTTATAAAGCACTGAAAAAAATATTATTGCAAACACATATTTGGGGAAAAGGTTATTTCCACTATGCTTTAATGAAAATAAAAATACTTTTGGAAACAGTACTTTTCCATCCTCAAATAAAAAGACTCGGGGTGTCATTTATTTAAAAAAAATGCATGTATTTCAAACTCTATTATAGTGCAGGCTCAAGACAAGAAAAGACATATAGTAAAAAATAAATAGTCAAATTTATAAAACTGTGAGCTAGCTAAATCTGCATGCAATTTTTATTCAGATAATTGGGAAATTTTTCAAGTCCATAAGCTTATTAATTTTGTGCGTTTTTAATGTCAAGTCTGTTTTTATAACTCAAAAATTTGCACAGAAATTGGTGTACGCATCATTTCTATGCCAACACATGATTTATAAATGAGACGTCACATAATTACATTAACAGCAAGTCTTTAAAATAAGTGTTCCAACCGAATTGGAGGACTAGACTCAGACTGTCAGATCTGGTCTAGTCCGATGAATTTCAAAAACACAATTAGAACAAAAGCCCACATTTAACTCAGTGCCACATATAAAGATTTGGCAATAGCCATGCATACTTAAAGAGCACTAAATATTTTCTGGAATAACTACACCACCATATAGCCAGATTACCAGAATAATTATTATACATCTTTTCCATTATAAAATGTGCTTAAACTCTTTATATACATTGTCCTTTGAGTACGCACAACCAAGACCAGAGATATGCACACCAGCATGCCACATACTTTCACCCTCTGTTTGGAATGGTTGCAAAACAGTTCAGGATCATTGAGAAATATCTTACTTTTCTCTGAAAAAAAAAAAAAAACACTGCAGCCTTACAGTCATGTTCATTATTGTGCACATCTATTTATACAAACCACACAACAAACTTCATTCAAGGGCTGAAAGTATCCACAGAAATATCTTCCTCATCACTGGTTCCATCACCAGAAGTAAAAGGAAACTTTCAAGACCCCAACACACATTTTGCTCTGTTACTTTTATTGTTCGACCCACAGTGCAGCCCTCTTATTTCATTCCCCCCTTTGGGACCCACTAGCATTCTGCAGTGACCTCGATCCAATCACCATTTTCCTAACTATTTCCCCAATGTACATAAATTTTCATCTCTTGTTCACTTAAGTGAACGCTAAATCAGCCAAGCTCTATGCTATGAAGGCGAAGAAAGATCACCATTTAAAGATCAGTCAGGAGAGGAAAAGGAGGATTGACTGTGGACCACGGATGGTTGTGTACGAAAAAAAATCCGGGAACAGTTGTGTTTGTGGCTAAATGCTTCCCAAAGATAATGGAAACGAATAACAAAATACAGTTCAGTCTCTTTTGTGTACAACACTGAACTTTTTGTTCAAATTGGCCTTCACTTGACCTTAAGTATTTTAATAATACATTGTTAAAAAAAAAAAAAAATCCTATGCAGGATTTCCAGACCATATCATGTAATTCTCACAAAAGTGAATTTGAAGAGCTATGCCTGCGATAATGGCACAACATGACACTGGAAGTTTTGTTCTTCTGGCTGCAATATTTGTAGAATTGCTTGACAAATTTGTACTATTTACTGTTACATTGTGCAATATTGCGCGCAATTATGCAAACAGCTAGACGATGCAAAGTAGTTCGATAATGACGTGATGAAGTAATGATCAGCACCAATAAAAGACATAACCAACAGAACTATGAGAGGAAGCAGGATACCAATCCATCCCTTTCTAGACTCTGCAACCTTACATCCTTAAAAGGTTCAAATGAAATTAAATTTCAAGTGAGTTAAGTGACTGAGCACATTTCCTGAAGCTACTATTTAATGTTTTTGCAAAGTCACGCAAAGCATATAGGCGCCATGCTAGCGCATTACACTATGACAAGAGCCATTCACGGGACTTGGAATTTCGCTCATCATTGATTTAAAGTAGGAGTTAAGAGGGTGTGGCCTAACAATTGAAAAAAAGCAGAGCCATTGATATTCTCAGAGTTGCGACACTCCCATTGACTCTCGTGTACAAAAAATGGTGGTGCACTTCCGGGTACTGGAACTACCAATAGTTCCAAAAGAGGATTCTCACAGCTTCGTACCTCTTCACTTCCATTGAGACAACAACGACGGTACGTAATAAAATATTGAAGTCTTATGATTTGCGAAATGTATATATCATATCAGTGGTCATGTATCATTTATCATCTCCAATTGTGTATGTTTGGCACGACGATTATATATATTTTAAGTCTGAAGAAGTTGTGATAATTTAAGCTCATGTTCTTTGCTTCTAGTTTAGCTTGGTCAGCTGTGGGAATTCAGTCATGAACTCTGTGGAGTTTCTATTTCTATCTATCACAAAACCGATATAAATCACGACGGTAAATGATGGGATGAAGTGCCTGTGACTGGTTTCGGTGAAGTTTTTTTGTTTAAAAGTTAGCTTTGACAATTTTGACATGCTCTTACCTAGCCTAGCTTGATCAGCTGTTTTAAGTTTAATCATTTAACGGTTGCGGAGTTTCTAATTCCGTTTAGCTCTCAATAACCATTTCGGATTAAAACCACTTGTTATTCATAAAATTGGATGAAACCACAAGTTAGGACGTTAACGACCGACGTGTCACCCATCATGTTTTAGCTAGCTCTTTGAAATTGCATGTCAATTTGCATTTGCTATGCCAGGCGCTGTTAGCTTTCTAGCGATCTTGCTGTAGTCAGCTAGCTGTATTATATGCCATGTTGTATTTCGCAAAAAGATGGTCTTTTAAATGATTTACTCTTGAAGAGATGTGGTGGCTGTGGTTAGTCTATATTACTTTTCTGTGCTCATTTTATTGTGTCATGTAGGCTTACCGCTCACACATCTGAGTAGTTACACTTATTTAAGTTGTCACCACGTCACTATAAAAGCATGACCTCTATAAAACGAATGTAAATAATGTAATTCATTAAGAGAAATACGTTTGCGGGAATTGTGTAAGGTTTAATTTAATATTTACCGTTCAGTAACGCAATCGCTGCTGTCTGTCCCATAGGAGAACATGACAGTGCGGGCTGTGTTTGGAAGTATTGAGGCTTACATGAACCACGTGACCGCTCTGGCGGCATCATCAAAAGCTGTCATAACTCTCTCTCTCTCTCCATAGCTCTGAAAAAAAGGATCGCAGAATGTAAAGACTTGATGTTTTAGCAATGCAAAAATACAAAAGGCCACCCCTGCATTAAGGCACAATGAAACTGGAATTCAGATAATATATTGTGACAAGAATTAGTGTTTCGACAGCTGATCTTTCGCTGCCTTACTCCAGTGCCTGGGTCCACACTGCCCTCTGCTGGTTTAAGACTGCACTCAGTCAAATATGGTTTCCAGTCAAATCTGGTGCGGCAGAATTGACAGAATCGACATGTGCACAAAAAACAAAACACTAAATCAACACTGTGCATTAATGCACAAGGGTACAACCAAAATGGAGGTTGTAATCGGTGCACTGAGATGATAATGTAATAAAATAAAGTGACGAAAACTCCCACCAACCAGAGTAACACTTCAAGCTATGTATTTCAGTCATCAAACCATGATTTAACAGAACTCTGGCGGATGTGTTTTTTTTTTTTTTTTTAATGTCTTTGGACCTCGGGAAGTTAGCTAACCTTCTACCTAAGTTAGGAGTACATGACTTTAGTACGTCACTAAAAACGCACACGAGCCAGGCATAAACATAAAGAAGCAGTTAGTGTCACTTACAGGCACAATAAAAACCAAAATCACAAGTTTTACGTCGTTTTTACAATACTGCTGAAATGTAGCAGTTATTATTACTTAATATAAGACTCTGGTATAATCAGGGAGTCATGCTTTTAGCGTTATTAGTTTACACCAGTTTTGACACGAGTCACATTGGGACTGTTCGACAGCTCACTGCAGATCCCCCCGTAGAACCTTACGGTTTCCTCAGAATGGAAGTCCGGACATAAATACTCAGGACACAGAGAGAGACGGAGGCGGTTCAGTTGTTTGAATCTGTGGATGTCCCACTTCCCTCGGTTTTCTTCTCATCATCATCCTTGAAGAAGAGCAGTGGGAACATTCCAAGAATACAGCCGATGCCAACCCCAATGGCTTTTCCCTGAGGAACACAGAAACGTGTCAAAGTCAACCGTGAGACACTTCTAGTGCATTAAATGTCGAATCCAAAGTGAAAGATTCAATCACAGTCAGCTCAGCAATCACATTTCCAACTCCTAGCATTAGTTCTACCTCACCGACAGTGTCTTGTGGCTTTAGAACACCAATATACCGGTACATCAACTGAACAGGGCAAGTCTCCCAATAATGT
Organism: Gymnothorax javanicus; assembly: GCA_029692085.1. Taxonomy (NCBI): domain Eukaryota; kingdom Metazoa; phylum Chordata; class Actinopteri; order Anguilliformes; family Muraenidae; genus Gymnothorax; species Gymnothorax javanicus. Next base: position 185,051,066 of record CM056193.1, read on the forward strand.
TTAGGCAAATGTATACAAGTGTGAATAAGCCTGAACAAGAGGTTGTCACTAACGTGACCATATCCCCCGCCGCTTTTTGTAATCAGTTATTGTAACCATATGATATGGATGAATGATGGAGAATGGGATATCAGGTTATATGCTTGGGTTATTATACAATGAGACAAAACTGGAGATGAGGCTCTACCACACAAGAGATACAACAAACTTCACCATATCACTGATTTTATGGGGTCACTATAGTCAAAACATATATTGCTAACAATAGGTATAGCAATTATAAATGGCTATGTTTTAATGTATCTCCCTCGACAGTGCATTTCAGACTATAATGAATACCTGGAGAAAAAGTCCACATATTGTGAACACAGCGGTGCTCTGAAATGCATTGTTACCATCAAATGTATTTAAACAATTTAGTTTATAAGCTGAACCAAATGTACTTGTTTTTAAACAATTTAGTTTATAAGCCGAACCAAATGTATAATGGGTAGACTTAGCTGTGGTCTGAAATGCACTGTTACCACCATATGTTTTTAAACAATTTAGTTTATAAGCTGAACCAAATGTACTTGTTTTTAAACAATTTACTTCATAAGCTGAACCAAATGTATAATGGGTAAACTTACCTCTATATGTCTTTATCGGGTCAATGAGAAAGAAAGAAGGTAACAAAGTAACAAGGTTTCGGCGGTTCCAAATGACTTTGGATCACAACAACCTTGAGAAATATATCAAAGTCACCCAATCAGTGTTGAAATCAGTCAACTTCTCCTTGAGATGTCGTGGTAACAAAGTTTTGGTACTAAACTGTTTTCGATTGTAACGACCTTTGAAAGGTACGCGTGAAGGTCACCAAAAATCGACTGGTGTCGGCGATCCCCAATAGGAACCTCGGTGCCAAGAATGATTGAAATCGGTCAACTCCTTCTTGAGATATCGCGCTGACAAGGATTTAAAAGCTGTAAAATGTTTTCGATTGTAACGACCTTGAAAGGTATGTGAAGGTCACCAAAATCGACTGGTGTCGGCGTATCCCCAATAGGAACCTCGGTGCCAAGAATGATTGAAATCGGTCAACTCCTTCTTGAGATATCGCGCTGACACGGATTTAAAAGCTGTAAAATGTTTTCGATCGTAACGATCTTGAAATTGATGCGAAGGTCACCAAAATCGACTGGTGTCGGCGTATCCCCAATAGGAACCTCGGTGCCAAGAATGATTGAAATCGGTCAACTCCTTCCTGAGATATCGTGCTGACAAAAAGGTTCGGACGGAAGAATGATTGAAATCGGTCAACTCCTTCTTGAGACGACGGACGACGACGGACGACGGAGCTGAATACTATATCCCCCGCTTCGCGCTAAACGCGGCGGGGGATAAAAAGAAAGGGAAGCAGATTTCCTTTATTAACTGTGGAGTTGCTTTTATATTTTTGTTTGCGAGATAAAAGATCTGCTCTAGGCCATTAGCATAAATGTCTCCATCTGCCTTTAGCCTGTCTGATCACCCAGACCGTCTCTTTATGAAATTGCCGAAGCAGTGGGTGCCTGTCTATTCTGAGTTTCACGGTATTCTAAATAAGGTTTCACTACCTGATTATGAATCTCGAGGTCATTTTCTCTCTGTCAGCTTTATAAAATTGCATGCTTTGAAATTACTCAGTTGTGCTGTTTTGTGAAGTAGATCTGGGGCCGGAGAACTATATAGTTGTACCTGGTCAGAGACCAGAGGAATTCATGTCACAAAAAACTTTTAATAGATTATAGATTAAAACAAATCTCACCCATTAAGTATTAAAAATACCTCTATGGGACTTGCGCACTACAGCACAGTCACTCATGCAAGTGTTCACTCGCTTGACCTGAGTAACCAACGAACCATCAATATTTGACAAATGGATATAAATGAGGAAACAGAACAAAATCAATATGAGCTACTAAAGTACTAAACATGCATGACTCATGAGAAAATGATACCCCTAAACCATAATGGCTAAAGCAAGAGTTTGCTGTGTAATTGCATTTGGGAAATTATGAAGAGGATGTTACAGCCTCTAGTACAGCAAAGGTCTTGATAAATACAGAATTTATTCTTATTACAGGCATAATATGCAGGATTTCTTTCTGCCTTCTCTCATTTGTTAACTAGTGAAAAAAACATCACCTCCCCCATTCTTATCCCAGCCTTCAACCACCAGTAAAAATGATATAAAGACTACTGGAATTAGAGGTCTCTATCAAAAATAGCAAAACAGGTGCATCCATCCCAGATGGGCCGTCTAAAGTATACCATAATGTTGACATATCCAACAGCTAAACCTGCAGAAGGTAACAAGAACTGCTACCTTTAGCTTAATAGTAACAGTAGCATTTTAAATCTCAGTATGAGCTTCTAGCCCCCAAGAGAGGTCAGTCTAGTGATTCATGGGATGGGAGTACCGTGCAGAAGGACTCAGCTATCATGACCAACCCGCAAACATACACATACAAATATGAATAACAAAATTTGAGTGGTGAATAAATGCATCTTCATGATGTTACTGAACGCTGGCCAGCCATGTGTCTACTCGTTAGCCGCTAGGACTGTCTCTTGCAAACCCAACGAAGGCCATTCTACTGCCCAATCTGTGCCCCATTACTGTTAAGCTCCTTCTCCCTATGGTGAAAGCAGGCATTGCATTTTCTTCATTCCACTGCAATAAGTAGAACTCGCATGGCTGTCTATTAGCTTTGGAAGACATGCAAATGCATGGCATTATTATGGTACCCACCTATGTTCTCCCAAAGACACGCCCCTCCGGAGCGTACATGTGCTAGGATTGGCCAGCTATTCAAGCGGTAGGATTCCAATCCTAGAGCTAAATGGCTGGCTAATCCTGCCACTTGGATGACTGGCAAATCCTAGTGGTTGAATGCTCCGGAGGGGTGTGTCTTTTCAGGAACGTAGGTGGGTTCCATAATAACGCATATGTGTACTGCATAAACCAGGGATCATTAACTCATGGTCATAGGTGAAGAACTGTTGGTTTACCACTTTACTGGGTGTAAAGAAAATCTGACCAATCAGAAACACCAAGGCTAAATTAACAACCGGGGAAACAAGAAAACCAAGGCTGGATTTGAATTTAAGCACCTGATTTGATGATCCCTGTAATAAGCTTCCTGACACACAAGTTATGTCAGACAGAGTGGGAGAAACAACCCCAACACTTCTGACAGTACCAAATACTGGTGGGCCATTCCATGCCAAAAAGATAAGCAGATGTATGTTTTCTGAGGCCAGATAAGAATTCTACACAAAAGGTCACAACTAAAAACAAATTTTCAAAGATACACAGCTTCTGTTTAGAAAATTGTAAACTGTAAATATCACAAATTTTTCCAGTAACACACTTTTCGTTGTGATATAGACCCAACTTAAAAGGCAAAGTTATTAAGTACGATGCTCAAATTTCAGGAATTTTATCATGATCTAACATCCAATAGAAATTGAAACAAGCTATAATTCAATGCAAAGTGTTGATCAGTATGTCCCTGCCTGCAATAGCTTCACGCGCCCTAAAAGTTGAGGCATATAAATCCAGGAGGTGATGTTGTGCAACATCCTGAACTTGGAACAGCTCCAATTTGAAGTGCAAACTGCACCGCAGACTGTCAGCTCTAATTCTACGGCACAGAAATCCATTCCAAGTCAACCATGTAGGAATTGCTGCCATTTAGCATGGCGTCACAGTCCAAATACTCCTGAACGTCACAACATATCTTTCTGACGCCTCGTTACACCAATGAACCAAAACATTTAGACCACCTGTCTAATCAGCTATCAGTCTATCGTGTGCTACCAAAACAGCTCTGACAAACTGACATCCATATGAATGCCAGGACCCACAAATATTTCCCAGGAGCATCACCCTCCCTCTGCCAGCTTATCTCCTTCCCACAGTGCTCCCTGGTACCTCTTTCCCAGGCAAACAGCACACACACCCAGCAAATGTACTTAATGCCTAAAGAAACAGCACTCGTCAGGCAAGAAAACCTTCTTCAGTTGTTTCAAGATGAAATCCCCACACTAATGCGCCCATTGTAGGTGTTTTTGACGGTGGCCAAGGTTTAGAATTGGCACTCTGACCAGTCTGCGACTACAAAGGCCCACAGCATTATGCAATACAATACACTGTGCATTGTGACACATTCCTCCAGTAACAGTCTTTAACCCTTTGTTGCATGGAGCATGAACTAATGCCTCCAATGCTTGTGAGATGCATACTGCCGTCCAGTAATTTGAACATTATGCATGTGGGGTGACAGAAATAATGTGAAGTAGAAGAAACCAGGTCATTAATATGTATGATGTGTGGTATTCTGGACACGGCTTATTTGAGCTACTTGCCTGGCATGCATAATGTCCAATATTTTTGACAGAGGGTAAATCAGGTGTATTCCAATAAATACACATGCATTACAAGTCTTATGCATTTCAGTTTGCGCCATATAATGCATTTCATTCCTTCAACAGGAAAAAGTTTGATCAAAACTTGAACAATATACTGTAAGAATATTCCTGACTTTCGTCAACTTACCTCTTACTCTGGGATGCTGCCATTGGGATTGTTTGCAGTAAATCATGGGACTAATTAGAGAGGCAACTATTGGGGAAATTTTGAACTCGAAATGTCCAATAAAATGTACATTATGTGTTTTCAGGGTATCTGTGTGCCTAGACAACGTAAATCCCACTTAAAATATGTCCAAAATCCTGGACAACATGCAACAAAGGGATAAAATTTTCTCTGACTTGTACCAGTGGCCTCTCTTTCGGTTCGGACTAGAAAGGATGACCATCATTGCCCTAATGCAGTCAGCCTTGGACACCCAACATCATGTCACCGGTTCATTGTTTGTCCTTTCTTGGTTCACTGTCAGCAAGTGCTCACCACTGCAGACCAGGAGTACCCATAATTCATCAGGACATAATGATTAGGCCCCAGTCAAAGTCACTCAGGTCCCATTTGCCCGCATCAAACATGTCAACTACTAGGACCAACTGCTAACATAAATTGACATGCACCGTTGTCATCAGAAAATCTAAATTATTTGCTTCATCTGTGACTGGTCATAATGTGTAGGCTCACTGAAGTATACTGTGCCCTGCACTAGCACTGGACCCCTCTGTAAGAATCAGCTAGAAAAGATACGAAAAAAACCAGCAGTTGTTAATCTTGCCCACATTTTAATTAACTCCATAAAAACAACAGACTCATATATGGGTCTATAAAATTTGGCTGCTGAACTCAAACTTGTGGAACTTCAGGCCTATTTCAAATTCTAGTGGGGATCTCGAGGTATGAAACGATTCCAAGCATGTCCAGTTTAATTACACGGAAATGTGTATAAAATGATGTGTAAGATCAAAATCCAGATACTTTTCATTTGAGGTAATGCTGTGGCCATAAAACTTGACATCCTGGGTTTGAATATCTCTCCCAATTTATTCATGTTCATGCTTACCAAGGGAACTGATCTCGGTGGAGGGAAGTGCATATTTCAGTGCTGGGAGGTTAATGTTCTTCATGCGCTCACACAAGTAACATACGTGGAAATTCTGACCGTGAAATAATATGACTTTCATGCACAAGCAAACCATCTGTGATCAGGCGAAGGAAAATAATCCGATGAGCAAAATAAAAAGGACCCAATTAATTCCCTAAGGACCCAATTAATGGTCGGAAAAAGCCAAGAGATCATAGGATTTTCTGGTAATTTGTACTTAATGACTGAGTGACTTGTCAATTGGACTCACATACAGAAAAGGGTTACATTAGTCTGGCGCTATCACACGAATTTTATTACGGGTGATGAATCGCAGCTGTCACAGTCTAATTAACGTCTTTGGGGATAACTGTCCAAACAGCAAAAAAGCTTGTTACTGCCATAAAGAATGACTGAAAGAAAGTGGCCTGCAAATTCTCTGCGATCAGTGAGGGTGCTAACTTTCCCTAAGCAGCATTAGCCATCTGTAAGTCATGGTTAATTATCCGAGACACAAAATACCCTCTCAGTTTCTCAAAAATACAGCAAACACTTCCTGCAACACGTAGTCAGGAGGACAAGGACGAGAATGTTCAGAGGGAAGCTGTGCAACAGCCCAGAAGTGGCCAGCTGTGGTCCGCGGGAGCTGCAGTATCTGCTTGTTTTTAATTTTCACCTTAAATATAGCAGCTACTCAAGACCCAAGAAACTGGGCCAGATCGGTTATCCGTGTATTTAACCACAGTGATTGATCATTAAAGTGACCAGTAACAATAAATAAATAAATAAATAAACTAGAAAGTGTTTTCAAGGCAAAAAAAAAAAAAAATGTCTACCCTACCCCAGTGCAGCCGCCCCTCATTGATGTTCACAGACATTTAAGAAGAAACTAGAAAAGTTAATAACCTCAAAAAAGCAAAAGGCACATCTGCACAACCTTATGCAAATGTGTGCAAACTTTTCATGGAAATATATCAAACGGTTTCTGAGTTATGGTCCGGAAATGGTGGGAACGCCGACGCAGACGCGCAAGTGGACGCACATGGGATACCGGACAAAAACAATATGTCCCCCCCTCCCTTCGAGGGGAAGACATAATAAATAAAAAATAAACAAGACCCTCCAGTTCTTAAAAAATTTGAGTTGACCACCCTCTATAGCTCAAGGCTTTGGAATTCTAATGTGTTAATGACCAAAACTTTTGCCCATATTCTGTATGTATTTTTAGATCATAACAGGATTTCTCTATGGGAAAAACTGAATTTCGCACAGAAGTCTCAGTCAGAGTATGATATTTAAGCTGACATTTAAAACTGTAATGTCATTATCATCACAGTTCTGGAGAAAACTTTGTCACAGCTGTTGCAAGGGAAAAGGGCACATCATGTCATGCATAGGCAACTTCTGACATATTTAGGCCATTCCAACTTCCTCTTCCCATAATGCACCACTGTTAGATCTCTATTGGGATTGGTTTGCATATTTTTCAGAAAAAAAATAAATAAATAAATTAATGCCAGTTTGATCTATTCTCAAATTATCTTAGTGAGGATCTCATAGCACCTGGCCACTGCCACAGCTTGAATGTAGAAGAATCGCTGCACTTTTTCTCCCAAATGGCATCCAGTCCAATCCATACTGATACTGCTTTCCAATCTGAATAATTACTATGGAAGCATATCGCTAACACTGCTGAGGAGGTTGGCCCCCAAGTTCGTCAAATTTGATCAATATTTGTGATCCCAAGAGGTTACGGGTCAAATTACGTATGGACAAAAAGTCCTCATGATCACAATTATATCTGACCTAATTTCATATCGCAACCACTCTCAGGTTATACAGAGCTGTGAAGAGCCCCAGTTCAGAGTTTTAGGACAGCACAATGGTGGAGTGGTAGCACTGCTACTTCACAGAAAGTAAGTCTTGGATTCAATCTCAGTCCTGGCCTCTCTGTGAGGACACGCCATATTATCCCTCTGTACACGCAGATTTCCTCCAAGGACTCTGGTTTCTTCCCACAGTCCACAGCTATTGTATATGCTAATTGGCGAGTCGAAATTGCCAATATGTGCAAGGTGAGTGTGCGCTGTGGTGCGCTGGAAAACTGTCCAGTGTGTATTCCTGCCTCTCACCCAATCGAGCAGGTATAGGGTCCAGCCCTCCACAAGTAATTGGAAATGCCTATTTTTTAACAAGACATTTGCATTTCTATGGCAAACTAAATAGGAGTAATTCCCTTGTTGTTACAGCAGGTGTTTGTATAAAATGAGTTTGTGAAATAGAGGAATAATTAACATTTTTTGTATTGGCATCATTTATAATTGACATCATGTGTGGTCAGCTTATGCCATTTTACTTTGCTGTGAGACTGTAACACTATGCTCCAAAAACCGTAATCTTTGTGCCATTGATATCAATCTTTTTCAGAAGCAGGTGGAAGCAATGATAATATTTGTAAACTGCTAAATAAGCAGTGTTTGAGAGAGAACAGGCCAGTATTCAATCTGACCCAACACTACAGAGCAAGAAAAAGGGCCAATACCAACACTAGAAGCAGTCGGAAAGCGCAAACCTCCACCAAGCCATAGGGTCACTGTCCCCACGCTTTAGAATTTCACATTTCCAGGATCATCAGATCTGGAATTCTACTTGGATCCTGACCAAACTTTGATATGTGACAGAACTTATGGAGAGGATATGCAGTAATTCTTGTGCTTGTATTATAGCCCTTTTTATGGTGTAATGCGCAATAATGCTGAAAATGCCCCCATCCCACAGTGGTAAAGAATCCTCTAAAAAATTTCCAGATCTTGATCGTGATCCGGATCACCACCAAAATTTAATGGATTGTTCCTTGTATCCCCGACTCCTCCAAAAATTCATCGAACTTTGTTCATAACTTTACGAGTAATCCTGCTAACCAACAAACAGACATACAAACAAACAAACAAACAAACCAAACCAACCAACTAAAACGTAACCTCCTTGGAGGAGGTAAAAATCACGGCAAACATTGACCTCTCCGGCTCAGGTCAGGTTGGGAAGCACTCAGACGTGCAGGGGAGAGAGGATAGACCTGGAACATGCTGGAATTTAGCAGGAAGATGGGTCAGAGGAAGAACACTTACGGTGTGGGAGCTGACCCGGGTTTGCCACATGTCCGCCTGTTTCGGGGTGAGGTCCGGGATCTGCATTCCCAGCCGGCAGGCTAGAGCCTCCACATAACCCGCAAGGCTGCAGACAGTAGGACAGGGCATCACAGTAGGGTCAGACATCAGAAAGACAACACAGACAGCCAGTTGACAAACTCAGCATTATACATTGTAAACATTGCTCATGTAGACTCAATCCAACATTCTTCAGAGGTCGATCGGGGTAAAATATTACATATTATAAGTAAAGGGAAAATACTCCCAAAGATCTTGATACGTGTCAAACTAGATCACGCTCGGTGCTGTATACCCCCTCGGTGTGCCTTAGATATAGGCATGTCCAATCTTTTGACCTACAAAAAATGAGGTCAGAATTGGACCTCTGACATTGAAATCAAATAGGCTTCCGGAGAGACCCAATATGCATAACCTGTTTAAAGCTGTGGGCTGTCTCTAAAGCGGTTCCTCAGCTAGAGCGGTAATGACCAATCGGAAGACAGACAGACGTATGGACGAACGGACAGCGGAGGAGACAACAATACCCTATCGCCTAGAATCACCGAGGGGGTAAAAACAGGAAGAAGAGTTTTTGTTTTCAAACTGGTGGATGCTGAGAAAGATATGCACACACTGGATTCAACTTTTATGGGTAATTATTTGGCATTGGAGCAATATTAACTGAACAAGATCAATCTGAATTAAAGGACCACAAAAATTCATAAATCAATATTATTTACTGAAAATAAATACTTTTTGTCTGTCAAGCACTGATTTTTGTCACATCCTTTTGACAATTACATGCAATACTGTTTATATTGTTATTATTACAAAATACAGGGTTGTGTGATGGTGCCTCCGGCCATAGTTGATAATGGTGTGGTAGAGATTCAGAAAACCGATCACAGAGCACCCAGAGGAGTGTCTTTGGTAAAATCTTTATATCTGAACAGGATTATGTTTGAATTGAACTACTCCAAGTCTGAAAATGTAGGCTCATTAGGGAAAATGCAAATAAAATAAGGAAGTAGTGATTTGGAAAGACTATCCACCCTCTACTATATTGAAAACAGGACAAAAAAAATAATGCGATGCTTTAACTTGAAAATTCAACTGTTAACAGAAAATATACAATTATTTCAAATCTGGTGTCTGCAACAGACTCCACACAATTAATGACTAACAATACTAAGAAAAGTTGCAATTCAGTAATATCCTCACTCGGTCTTCAAAAGAATTGGTACATTTATCTCAGCTCCTGCCGTATATGGATTCAACAACGTATCCACCTGGAAATGGAAATATAATCACTATCTGGTTACAGAGATGAACCGCTCCCCTCCACAATCCGAGTGGCGCTAACCACAGTTAACTATGAACGATTCCTCCATTTTAACTCCAGCATTCTGCCTTAATAATAAAGCTCTCCTTGCGAATGAACACATCTGTGATAATCACCTTGACATTCTGTGCATAACTGAAACATGGCAAATACCCAATGATTTTTCCCAAGTAAACCTTGCCACTCCTGACAAATTCTCCCACAACTGCCGACCCTGTTCCACCAGCTGTGGTGGTGGGATTGCAGGTATTTACTGGTCAGCTCTCAAATTATACCCATAAAACAGACCTCTTCCCATCTTTTGAATCACTCACACCCAAACTCCGAGGTAGCATATCGGACATCATCTATTGCCCTCCTAAACAGTGTCCCTCATTTATTTCTGATTTTTCAGCTCATCTTACCTCTGTTTGCACCCTATCTCCTCATGTACTGCATACCGTTGATTTTAATATTGATGCCAATTCCAACAAGAGTGCTCTGAAAACACAACATCCTCCGCCGGAGTCGTGACAGCGATGTGCGCATCATCGGTCTATCTGCAGCGTATGCGCAAAGTTTCAGGGATGTCCTATGAAAATTGTAGGAGGAGTTAATGTCACCAGCCAAGAACCTTCTGATATGGACGAACGGACATACGGACAGATGGACTGCACCACAACATAAATCCCCTTTTGCACTTTCGCCCTGCAGGGGATAAAAACTGGTAACACTTGCATCTGATTTCTCGTCCCTCTTTCATGCATTTGACATCGCCCAGCATGTTAACTTCTCCACCCACATGAAAGGCCATACACTGGGCTTAATCTGCACTACTGGACCTCAATCACCCCATCCTACTGCCCTCTCATTTCCTATCCCTGACCACAAGGTCATTCTATTTACCATCTCAGCGGCTGTCGCTGAAATAAAAAATAAAATCCATGCGCCATGAAAATCTCGCAACCTGAAAAACATCCAATCAGCAAACCTCATGACCCTAATCAACTCACTCTCACCTCCTCCTCCCTCATCCTCCCCTACCAGTCTGGTGTCTCACAACAACACTTCCCTCTCTGCCGAACTAAATGCCCTTGAACCTCCGAAAACACAAACTATCTCCTTCACCACTAGCGCCCACGGGTACACTCCTGAACTTTGTCAAGTGAAAACAGCTGGATGCCAAACCATCTCCTTCCAAGGATGGATCCAGGTTTTGAAGTGACTAGTTTCCATGAGTAGTTTGCGACATGAATAGCCAATCAGAATGAGGTTTGAGTGATTTCCAACACAATGAAAGTGTTTCCAGCCAATCAATGAGGTGTTTGAGTGAGTTACGGAAACAACTTAAACTAACCTGGATCCGCCCCTGCCTTCTCTACAAAAATGCACTCCTCTCTGCTTGCACTTCCTTCTACGGCCACCTCATTAGCACTCAAAAAGGTGATCATAAACTTTTCTTCTCCACAGTCTATAAAATTCTCCTGCCTCTAGATAACTTTTGACTGCTTGCTACCACCTCCCTTGAAAACCACTTCCTTCCATTCTTTGAAAAGGTAATGCTAAAAAGGTGAGCTAGTATTCATGGTAACTGAGCATTTCATAGTAAAAGGAGCCTCCAAGAAAGACACTTGTCCCATAAGAGCTAAGATGAATTTAGGCTCACAGATTTGCCGACAGATGCAAAAGATTATAACCTGTCACTTTGAGAAAAATATTTCCCCAAAGACAACAAAGGAGGATTTCGGGTATTTTACAGTGCATGAAATAAAAAAACGATGGAAGGAATGCGGTCAACTATTGGTGCATAAAGAACATGGCCGAAAGCCACCCCTGAATGTATGTCATTTACAATCCCCCAGATATCACTGGTTCAGAACCATAAAGCAAATGCGATGGATATCTCAACATGGGCTCAGAAATACTTTGGTAAAACTTCCTCAGTCAACAATATTCACCTCTGTATCCACAGACGCGAGTTAAAGCTTTACTATGCAAAGCCAAAGCCATTCATCAACACTGTCCAAAAGTGTCATTGACTTTTCGAAGCTTCTCTGAGATGGACAGTCGCACAGTGGAAGTGTGTCTGGTCGTCTGACATGTCAACACTTCAAGCGCTTTTTTGAGGAAAAAAAAAAAAAACCACCAACCGCGTTCTCTGGACCAAAGACGGAAAGGACAACCCAAGCTGTTATCAGTGTCAGGTCAAAAAGCAAGGGTCTATCATGGTGCGGGCCTGAGGTCATTGCACATGGAATGGATGATTTACACCTCCCTGCATTTTCCAGCCAGACAACGCAAAACTAAAAAATATTAGAAGTGCATGGCCACAAACACAAAGGGTGCAGACGCTAGAATGGCCTGCTTGCAGTCCTGATCGGTCTGATTGACAATGTATGACATGTTATGTATGGAACAAAACAGATGCCACAAAGGTCCAATGCAAAGGCTCAGCTGAAAAACTGCATAATGGGGAAACAGAGGAAAATTCTCCTGGCCAGACTTGACAGACTGGTATCTTCAATGCCCAATCGCTTAATGAGTGAGATTTAAGGACACAATTTAAGGACAGTAGCATTAAGCAATTAAATTCACATTAGAAATATCAAACAATGTGCTGTTGTACCATTTTCAATAAAGTAGACAGTATATGAATTTTTTAAATGAGTCCTTTTTTATTTTACTTGCATTCTCCAAAGCGTGCCATTTTTTTTTTTTTTTTTTTTTTAGCAATTGCAGTTGTTTGTTTCGAGACAGTGGACAGGTGCTTGGGAAGACAAATGCGCTTCTCAGCTCAAATTAAATTTAATAGAAGCGCAACAAGCGCACTCCAGCCCCCTCTCCTATAACCGATACGCAGTCACAGATGTGCGTCGGTTAATAAAGCAGCACCTAGGGCCTCGTTGTCAGAGCGAGATCTCATCGGGGAGCAATGATTCCAGCAGTCAGGTTTGTGCGCCAAGAGCTTTTTGTGAAGATTAACGGGGCTCCGTTTCTAGAGGCGGGCTGTCAGTTCATTACCCACAGTGGACATATTTCACGCCTGCAGTTCTGGATTATGTCTGATCCGGAAGCGCAGCTGGGATCTCATTGCAAAAGCTGCAAGGAGAGACCAGTTTGATCCAAGCGAGATCTCTTACCCGAGTCCTGCCAAATCTGACACCAAGTTTCCCAGGGCAGCAGCTGCAATTAGAGGGGAAAAGAGGGTTTGGAGTTTAGGTAGGGGATAAAAAACATTATGCCTTGTGATTCAGTCACAATGGTGTTTGAGCTCTTTTCTGGTTTATTACCCAGCTAGGAAACTGCGGTGAGAAGGCTGCTTAATGTTTCCAGATGCCAAACCTCTCTCAGATTTATCTGGTCATAACAAAGTGGTATGGCTGTGGATGAGACTGACCGTGTTTTTGTCGAATAAGAGGATGGAGAGGCCATAAATTTCGGTAAAGTGAATTAGCCTGCTCCGCTGCAGGGCTCAGAGCTCGAGAAAGCTGTGATCCACGGTGTACATGCGGGAGGCGACGCGGTGACCGCAAACATGAGGCAGAAAAATCAATGACTATTGATCCCAACGCCATGGTAACATGACAGCATTGTTAGTGAATGGAAAAATCTCTCCTCCTCTATGGATGACTGAGCAGGTGACCAAACAACTTTCCCTCAAACAAAGCACAAAACGGTCACAGTGCAGTATAGGTAAACACATTCCCTGTTAATGGTGAAGAAGTTCTCCTTGTGTATCTGGCTTAGGCTGTCTTGTCCGTGGAAGTTTAAAAAGAGTGATTTATCAATTCCAACGAGGTTAATCGTTTTCAGAACTTTAGCAAAATCTATTAAGGGAGACATATCTGTATTTTCATTAAAGAGGCCCAAAGACTAAGGCCTGATGTAGTGCTACAATCACTATGTTTCCAGAAGGACTTAAACCTCTATGGATTATTTTGGACAAAGTGAAGTTCACACACTGAAGAAACAGGAGCCCCAGGCAGTCCTGCAAAAACTCTGAAACCGTAAATGTGATCAAGGTGCATCTAACAAGACCGTAATGCAATAAAGGTTGGCACCTCCATCCATCATAAGGAACCATTAGCAGAGGAAAATGTCTTTTGGGAGAAGTGCTTTATCTGAATGATGCCCTCATTTCCTATGCCAATAAACAATAAGAAACTGTTTAACAATTTCATAAAGTCCTCGATGGAGAGAACACAATTTTCATAACTCCTTGTGTTTGCTCTGGCATGCAACCAAAAACAAAATAAAATAATAAATAAAAAACCCATTAACAGAAGTACACACCAGACCTTTCTCCAATTAACATCATACATTTATGCCAAAGCCATTTCATTTGCTAATTCTATGCACATTGTGACCAAGAGATTTCAACCTGATATTAGGCAGATTTAAATCAAGCACAACCCAAAAATGACCAGACGCTGACAGAGAAAGATGACCTTCTGCAAAGAGCAGTGCAATTTCTCCTGAGTGGCCCTCAGTGTGTGAGTCATAAATCATGGTCAAGAACATCTCAGAAGCCATTCAGTCATCACAGTCAGGCCCATAACTATTGGGGCACAGAGAAAGTGAATTATTTTAGCAGTGCACCTCAGCATACAGGATGTTGAAATTTAAGTGCAGACTTTTGGCATTAATTTTAGGTCATCTACATCCAAATCAGTTGATAGAGATACTGCAGGAGTGAATGCAGGAATTACAGCACTTTTTTATGCACAGTCCACTTGAAAAGAATGGGGACCGTGCATAACAGGGATGAAAAGTAATTGGATATTTGGCTGCTTATCTATTCCACTGTCAGTTTTATGTTATTCCCACACTATTTCATTTAAAGGTGAGCAGATAAAATGTTGATATCAAGTGTGGCATTGGTATTTGGAATTTGCTACTGTTGGTTCTCGGTTTGAGGTCCACAGAGCGAGCCATCATTAGGCTGAACATAAAAACAAACCCACTAAAAAAAGAACAAAAACATTAGGTGAGGTCACATCAACTGTTTGGCACATCCTAAAACAAGTACTTAAGCAAACTCAAAATACGCCCATCACTGGTACATTACCAGTAAAAGTAATTAAGTGACTGTGGTATCTTTAGAAGTGTAAGGCCGTATAAAGTGATATCCCATGTTAGGTATGTAATGTAGAAAGTATGGTAGGAGGCAATTAATTGAATATAATAAGATAATAAAATAACATGATAAAATACCACACGTAATGTATAAAGTGCCCTTGAGTTTGACAGAATTAGATTGCATGAAGGCGCAATCAACCTGACTCTTTGAAGTCTTAACTTTTTAAAGAAATTCCCGTCTTTCTCAAGTCACAATAGTTGTCCGGCTTCACTGTTTGTAAAATGGAAAGACAAATCAAAAACTTTTTTCCAAAAATATATCAATTACTAAAAATGGTGAAGTCAAACAGTGGTTTTCCTTGAAAAAAACAAACTTTATACCATCGTTCTGCTCTTCAAATCTATGAAAATTGCCTGATATCTCCTATTAGCTTTATTACACTACTCGGACCAATTTCGTACAGGTTGTGGCGTATCAACTGGTCATATTAGTTGCCACTAAGGAGTGCCACAGATGTCTCACTCCAGGTAGACTAATTTTATGACTCCACATAAATGCCTCATCTTCACACACCTCAAGACTTCAAGGAGACATTATTTCTGTCCTTTGTATGATATATTAACCCTAGTCCGGCCTCTAGGCTAATGTTTATCAGGACGGCCATACAAGGAAATAGCTACCAGAAAACAATATATCGGTGACCGGCACACAGGGAAACGAGTATGGGTCCTCCACATATTGGCGACCAGCAGGACTAGGGTTAAGTATGATCACATGTCCCTCCCCTTCAAGGAAGGCAATACAGGTTTTATATTTCACTGATTATGTGTAATGTATTATGAATCCTTTGGGAACTCAACAGAAGCTCTTATCTCTTCCTTCCTCCATAATGTTTCTGTATTTTCTGATGGGATGTAAGGGCCTGCAGACTCGCTTCCCAAGATGCCAGCCTTTCACGAATGACACCGATAACTAGATCAGCAGCCCTAATGTAGTAGATAATTACTCTGGTCAGGATATGGACCAAAGAGCCCTGATTCAAGGTAAAGGCACTCATTATGAGTTGGGCTGCTCTGCTGTCGGTTAACTGCAAGTTACATTGGATTACTGCCCGTCTTTTATTGTGGTAATTAGCATGGTATGTCCACAATGTTTTCTCTACTGAGTTGAGCAAGGTATGAATATGCTGAGGATAAGTGGTCTCAAATCCGAGAGCTTTGCAGACATAAAGAGATCAAACACACGCAGAGTTTGTGCATACATACCAGCCATGGTTGAGATTCCCAGGATCACTCCTATGGAAAGTTCAATCTGAGTCCCCTACAATTCAGAAGGAATTGTTTACAATTAGCAATCATTTTTTGCTATTTTTTTTTCTATTACTCTAAGCATTTACTCTTGCAATATTTGTATATCTATACCTTTTTATTCCCTTTTTATCACCCTTAATTATTTTTCCACAGGTAGAATTCAATAAAAGTTCAAAATAACTTTACAAGAAAGGGGTGAATTTAATATGGTGAAGTAAGCAACAGCACTGCTGGCTAGATCTCTCTGTACAGAAGAACTGATAGGCAAACACACTTAAGCCCAGCGGACTGTAGACACTGTTATCATTGGGACAGTCAGGGTGCCGTTCAAGACTGTGGGGTTATCACTGCTCTAAAACTGTGCTTTCACTGGAAATGCTATGTCCAACAACAACTGGTCAACGACCACTTGAGTTAAAAAAACACAAGATGAACTGCATTATATGGAGCAATTATGTAATGATAATGCTCAAAGGGGCAATTTGCCAATAATTAAACCATACATAGCTTCAGTGTAGGATAAGTTGAATGTAAAATTATAGACATTTTCCCACAGCAGCATGAGATATTTTCATATTTATCACTTGCATGGCTTCCTTATGCATTTACGGTAAACAAAGCAACTACCACAATGCATTGTGTGAGCTTATCACTCCAGACAAGCCCTCGACTCATTGTGGAACTGACATACAGCAGTCATAGATAGCATTGCATTGGAGCACCGTTCACTTTGCTGAAAAGAGGACTGGTCGTGATAACAATGCCAACAGTTTGTTCTGTGCCTGGGTGCACAGACTACAGAGGCCAAAGCTAGAGGCATAATTTTTCAACTCTTTACTTTACATTTATGCGATAGAATGGCAATGTGCCATTGCAAACATGACATGAAGATGGTAGCAAATAAGTATAGAAATGTGAGAGTTTGCAGCAAGGATTTTCTTCCTAAGGACCGCAAGAGAGACCTCAAATCGGAGTTACTGGGTTTTAGCCCTAAATGAATTATGAACGATGCTGCCGTACCGTCCACGTTCTGACCAAAGAAATTAATGTCAGTGAAGGCTCACTTTCGCCCTGGAAACCCCAGTAAGAGAAAAGAGGATGACCGATGGAGTCAGAGGTGAGTAAGCACACCAGGTTGCCATTTTCTAATGTCAACCCAATGATCTGGTAAAAATTTCATGACTGGTTAAATTTGCCACTTACTAGCTCTGGCCAACTTACAACTGCAAACTAACCTTAACGTTATTTGACAGAAATGAAGTTGACTGTGCAAAAACAGTAAGGTTACATTGCAAAAATGGCCGGCAAAATTTTCCACTCTTTAACTTGCTCCATTCTACCACAACTGCAAGAAACCGAAAACCTTCACTAGGTCTACGAAAAGTAACGTAGAAGGGCACATTATTAACCCTTTAAGGCCTAATGCAAAAATCCCAGCAGAGAATCATGCTGCCATGTTTACCATAGTAACCTGTATTTGGGCTGAAGCACAGCTTCTCAGCTTTCAGGAACAGTTGGAATTTTTTTTTTTCTATTAAGCAAAACCTACAGTAATTACGGTACTTTCAAAATTACGCGCATATCTGTGTCGGCAACGACACGTTCTTAAAATGCGCATATGCTGTCCCGGTTTAAATGGGTTAAGCCAGCTGTCTTTCTGTAAAATGTATCCTCATCTATAACATCCTCTGCACTCATTGTTGGGAGCCATTTCCGCTATTGGAAATGCAGCTGGTCTACAATACAAGCAAAAACAAGTTTTGTTTCTGAGCAAAACCTTGGGGACGCACCCTGCCTAACCAGATGCAGAGACTAGAAATCCAAACTGAAATAGGCTGTAGTTTTTTGTTACCTCCGACTAAATCACTATGCACGTCAAAAAACGACATTGAACTGATTTTGCATCTTATTTCCGGAGATTTAAAGAAAACTGCAAGGGTTTTTCACTCTATATCCCTAACTCTGATAGATGGAGATAAGTTAGAAAATCGATGAAGTGTCCTGAATAACAGAGAGAGGCCGGGGAAACTGAAAATGAGGTTAGCTGTCACACCAAAACAAAACTCGAATGCTTGGATATCAGCCATGCCTCATTAGCTTCTCCCCCATTCCATTCTGAAAAATTGTTGTACCAGCAGACGCCGAGTATTCAACTGGCCTTCGCTTCAATTCTGGCCTTCACTGAACTTTACAACCACGCATTTGATAGGTCATAATGCATAGCTCTAGCCATGCAAGAGCTCTGCATGGTCATTTCTAAGCAGGACTTGAGTGAGTCCAACAGTCCTGCAACAGTAATGATGATGCTGCGCTCTGTGGCATTGCCCACAGGATGACAAATCATGATGCTGTTACTATTCATTCAACTGTGAACGGACGCAGCTGCCACACAACTTTATGACAAACAATGAATCAAGACTCAGAACTGCAAATAAAAAAAATGTAAAAAAAAAAATCACAATTATACAGCTCTACAACTTACTGCGACAATCATGATGGCGTTGTCCAGGAAGCCGAATCCGACAAATGGGATGGCATTGTGTAGAAGCACTGAAATGACAGGAGAGCAGCCGTGTTAATCACATAAACGCGAACTTGCGTAAAATACAACTTCAGACCCACATGGTGCCCTGTAGGCAGAGCTGCACTGCAGTGTGTGGGCTCATACAGTGGCTTAGCTTAGCGAGAATAGTGAAAATCAGTCAAGACCTGGGGGGCATTTCAAAACACTGGCCAGAAGAAAATGATTTAGTTACTGGCTCTAGTGCTTGTGTTACTGTAAGCTTCGTGAAAGCCTGGTTTTGGGTTTTGGCAAGTGAAGGTACTGAGAGTTGATTAACCCACTCCCTCCAGAGATGCACGTCATCAGGTCCAAAAAATACCCAAGACTCAAAGGGCCTGATTTACTAAGATCCCAAATAAAGAGCGACTAAATTGCATGTGCACGCTTATAGATTGCGCGTGTTGTTGGTTTGTGTGTTGCGAGTGATCTACTTAGATTGCCTGCGCAAATGACTACAAACGCAAAAGTGGTCGAGACCACCCTTTTTAAATGAGGATTTTGCGTGAGTCAATGGTTTTCGCCATGAAGAGTGTGAGAGAGGAGACTGACCGCATGGAGAATGTGAGAGAGCCGACTGAAAGCAAGCACAAAATTAAATTTGAAGCCATGGAATTGGAGGTGTTAGTGCAAGAGGCAAATAAACATATTTTGGAGTTACAGCAAAGAAATCTTAACATAACCAGAAGAAACGCAATATGGGAGGCTATCTGTGACAAGGTCAATGCTGTGGGGAAAACAAGAAGAACAGCAGATGAAATTAAGAAAAGATGGCAAGACATAAGAAGAAGAACAAAGGAAAACATCGCTTATAATAAAACCTCGGCAACTAAACAGGTGGGGGACCGGCGGAGGAGAACCATCTGTCTCCAGTTGAGAAACAGGTGCAGCTGGCATTCTGCGCTGAGCAGATAACTGGAATACAAGGATATGACACCCTTGAACCACAAACTGCAGACCGAGGTAGGCCCATACTAGTACAAACACGCATTTCTCTTATTGGATAGCCTATATTTAATTTATTCAGATATGTACCAAATAAAAAATGAATGTGCGTCATGTGTGAACGTTTATTTGAACGTGCACTGAAAAAGCGTAATATCATGATTTACAAAAAAGTATTTTTGCTTATGTATTTCCCAGAGGATTTTATTTTCCAGCAGGGGTGCAGAATAGGGATTAATATTTTTCCCGAAAATTAGACATTTTCTATCCCGGGAAAAGAAGCTAATTTTCCCAGGAATCCCAGGAAATTAACTTGTTTCTAAGGTATAATTTTGGCTGCCGTTATATAACATTGGTCGTAGTTCAGGCAACACCATACTTAACAAAGAGACATGTGGGTCCCAAACATGACTGATTTAATGTATTATCTGGTGGTATATATAATTATTGAGGCACAGAAAAGTAATTTCAACATTAATCAATATTATAACAATATAAACTGCACAAGCCGCATGCAGCTTGACGCTCACTGCAGATGAGAGGGTGAAAACGCCTGTGATCTGTCGCTGTCTGACTGAACAGTCTCATGGAAATGATATTTTACAATTCTTCATATTATAAACTAACGAAATTCGTTAAGGCAAGTAGTTTGCTGCTTTCAAAGTCATGGTTTTGAGCTCAGATAGATTCCATAATCTGCTCGCATTCAGACGCTGCGGGTGGCCGGCACGGTGTGTGGTGCGGTGTCAGACTGTCAGCTTAATAAAGTCAGCGATCACTCAAAGTTAAAAGGCAAAGCTATAAAACACATCCATTCACTGGGTTTGAGGTTTCAGATGGACTCTTCAGGAGATTTTTCTTTATTCAGTGAGAGCCCCATTTCACCAAAGCCAGCTGCATCACTGTCTGAAGCGTTTTGCATAAAGTATGAATCCAGTGTTCTTGTAGTTTAGAGCTTTCACCTGGAGTTTTGTCTGAGATTTTAAATGTTGACGCGAGCAGAAAAGATTTGTTCTCTCCGTTGCCTTTCGTTATGCCTACGCCTCCTCCTCGCAACAATAACCACAGCCATTTGCACGCACAGCTGTGCCAGTTAAGACCTAGTTTTCAAACGTGCTAAATATAGACATAAAAACAGCCACTGCAATCAGTTTTAGGTTTGGTAAATCACATTGCCTGAAATTAATCCACTCCTCCCAATATTTTGCACGTTCTGGCAGACACACTGATATTGCATATTCATTGAAGGCAAATGTGCCAAATGGATTGCGCGCGTTATTTTGCCCATTTGACAGACCCAATCCTCGGTGCCCCCAGTAAGTAGATCAGCTTCAACATATGTTTGCGCGTGTTGTCAAGTTTGCGCACCTTTTTACACGCGCAAACCTTTGGTAAATCAGGCCCAAAGCGATCTTGGTAAATAGTGGAGTCCTATAGGTTGATGAAAAAAATGCTTAGGTTTGTTAAATTTTAAGTCTTCCAGGGTTGCTCAACGTTTTCAAGACTTGTAGCTCACATTTCAGATGGAATTACGGGCAATCATAATCAATAGCCCATTCTATTCACACTACAGTACCAGCGTAGATAAAGGTTCCACTTTCGCCAACGCGCCGTTGGCTGTGTGTCAGCCGAAAGTCAGGTAGACGTGCCCTGCTCACTGAACCGGGAAGTAGAGTGAGTGAAAAGGCATGTTGGCCGGCCGTTTCACACATTTCTTAGAGTAAATTTTTTTTTTTTTTTTATTTTACCTTTATTTTACCAGAAAGTCCCACTGAGATTAAAAATCTCTTTTTCAAGGGAGACCTGGCCAAGACAAGCAGCAGTATAAAATAAAAAAAAAAAAAAAAAAAAAAAAAAGGTTACAGACATAACATAAAAAGGACATCATTAAATACATAAAGTAAACATTACAGCTTTAAGATCAAGATACATTAATAGCACTGACAGCATAAAGAAGCTGTCTCTAAATCCTTCAGTTTAGCTTTGAATTCATTTATGGAAACTAGGCAATCCAATCTAAGGACATTTTGTAAGTCATTCCATGCCATGGGGGCGGAGTAAGCAAAAGCCTTTTTACCAAATTCAGTGCGGACATTTGGGACCGAAAGTAGATAATGGTCAGTGGAGCGCAAAGAGTATTGTCCAGTACTCTTTTGCAACATGAGCTTGCAAAGATAGGATGGAAGCAAACCCAAAATTCCCTTATATATGAAGGCGTACCAAATCCCCGTCGCAAAGAGGTCCAAATAAGTTCAGCGTTGAAATTTTTTCGTCAGACAACATGACATCCATTATATTTGTAGAAAAGTGTAAACGCCTGAAGTAATTTTTGCTACAGCTTTTCTTCCGCGCAGTTGGCGATATATTTATTTCCAGGAAAGTCAATGTCTGCAAATTCATGTATTTTTGCCATAAAATTTTTGCTGTTATATTTACCGATAAGAATTAAGAAATGAAACCTTTCCTAGTTCTAAAGCGCCGTTCTCGGAGAAAGCAAAACAACAACAACATGTTTTGCCACCACTTTAATATTCTTCAAATTATGAACAAAACCCGCACTTCTGAAAATAGAAATAAAATACGCAAATATCTATGTACTTGTAACTTACAATAACGGTGTCACTTTTTCCCAAATCCGCAAGAAATGTTTTGGCCTTTGGAAATCCGGAGGTTTTAGTCCTCCTGGTGTATAAGCCGAACAACTCAAGAAAGCGGTGACTTGTTCAGTCGGATCAAACGGTTGAACGCAAAGTGTGCTAACTTTTGTTGCCTTTTACTCATAATTTGAGAGCTAATCTCTAGAATAAACTTTGGCTGTTACCGACAAATTAACGCGAGAAAGCCCTTCTCAGTTGCAAGTGTCATGGGGTAGCGCGGATTAAAAACTGTTCTCACAGCGGGACTGATTATGTTTTCACATTTGTGAGAAATGATCACTTATCCGCCTTAGGTATACTGTGTAAAATATTTATATTCAGATTTAATAGTATAGTTATCAATTTGCAAACTGTGTGCAAGCCAATGTCTTACATTATTCAGAGCAATGCCTAGGTTATTTCGCCACGGCAAATTATCGACATTTACAGTGACACGAGCAAGATTTAAAATTTTGGGCATCAAACGAGAAATTATTGATGTATTAATAAATATTTTGTGACAGTAAATGCGTAAGTTGTCATCCATAAGGAAAGCGCTTCTACTTCATGACTACTCCTACTTCTAACTGCCTCTTATAGAATTAGATATTTTAAAACTCTAATAACAAAAACATTGATTCACTTGTAAATAAGTCGTATCCGAAACAGTTGCGGTTGTTTATTCTTGCCAAAATTCAAGGCCTGCAATAACATCTGGTACATACCAGTCATACCCAAAAACCGCTCCCCCCCTATCGACAGTCCCTCCAAGTTCTGCCTGCCGGGACTACACCGACACCTGTTGTAATCCTCCGCCACCCGCCAGGCCGATCAGAGAAAGGTGTACGAAAACGCAAAGCCACCTTCTCGCTAACTTTAGCGGTACCTTTAACCACGCTGGTACCGTATTTCTAAAACGCAATATCCTAGGATTATTTTGAAAGAAATTTTTTGAATTATGGACATAAATTTAAATTCTGTAAAGGTTTTATGTAACATGGTGAAATTTTTGAGGTAAAAATAAAACTTATTTTTTTGATCAACAGGATGCCATTTTTCCACTATTACAAAAAGTTTGGGCAATTGACCTATATTTTGAAAGCTTAACTATCCAGGTTCTCAATTATATATATTCAGGATGACTTTAAAGTAAATCTGGAAGTGTTTTGTTTGCTTGTTAAAAAATAAGATAATTGGAGATTAAGTTTTTCAGGAAAATTCGGGAGGGAAAGGGTTAAAATATTTGGTGAGAGTAACATGGCACGCTAAAATGCACAATCATTTACATCAGGTTGAGCCAAAACTAATTCAGGAGGATTACAAGTCTATAACAACAAAAAAGGCAATAGCACAATAAATCACTGCTCATTTATGTTGAGAATAGGCTCTGTCCGAGGTGCGTGGACCACTATGCCTAGTTTAAATTGCTAAAATACTACATGGGCTTATTTCAAGATATATACTGGACAAAGAAAATTAGGGATCACCCCAATTTTCGAATTTGAAATATTTGATAGTTCAAATTATGTTCCATATCATATTTCAATATTAAAAATCAGAGTGATCCCTAACTTTCTTTGTCGAGTATACCACCACAAGGGAAAAAAGAACAGTCAAATACTTAACATGCTTTGATTGTATTCTGAGAAATTAGGCAATTTCAAACCCTGTAAATAAAAAAGTAAAAAACCGATTTTGTGTCCTAAATGTGGTTTTACTCTGAAGACATAGAGAGGGGAATTACAAGATACAAAACATCAGTAAAATGTTAACTCCAAACCAGAAATCCATCTAAGCTGGTGTGTCTGCACTGCAAGCAGCAAATAGATCACGTGACAGCAATACGCCCACCAACATTTCTGCTTAGAATTAAGCAAGCAGACTCAATTTTTTCAAAACAATTCCATAATCATTTATGAAGTTGATTGATGAATGGAGGTATCTTTCCTGGGTGGCTGTTCTATTTTTACCTCAGTACTCCTCCAAAGTACAGCAACTATGGCAGTCTCAAAATTAAGGATATTCCATTTTATCTTTCGCCGTTATACAGTAGATATTCATGCAGAGCTGCACACTGTGCACTCCCAGTGAAAATGAGGACAAGCAATTAAAATAACTTTTTCTAACCAATCCAGGAAGGGAAGCACACTGCTGGTGCTCTTTGAACATTCAGTTATGGGTTACCCAGCATCGACCGTGGACCTGGGGAGTTTGGGGCGGCACAAACCGCAGCCCTTTCATATTCAATGTACGTACCGTACCGGAGCTGAGCGGCGGTCGGAGGAGCCATCTCCAATTTCTCTGAAAGAGAGAAACAAAATTGGAATAAAACTCTCAATCAGGAAGCAGCAATGAATATGAGGCTGATGCACAATCAAGGTAAATTCAGCCTGTAAATGGCTCATTTCCAATTTAGCAAACAGAAATTACTGGTATTTCTGAAATAACAGAAATGTTACCAGCACAGCAGAAGGAA
The DNA here is from genome assembly GCA_029692085.1 of Gymnothorax javanicus. Classification (NCBI taxonomy): domain Eukaryota; kingdom Metazoa; phylum Chordata; class Actinopteri; order Anguilliformes; family Muraenidae; genus Gymnothorax; species Gymnothorax javanicus. The sequence continues at coordinate 185,076,074 of CM056193.1, forward strand.
GGTGACACACCTGGACCAAAATAATTTTGATGATTTGAGAGACCTCAATAACCAACTATCTTGCAGCTACTTTTTATGGGACAAAATGAAACTATTTTATATTCACTATTTTAAAAGAATTATCAATGAATCGAAAAGCATAAGAAATTTTCCTTCAACTTTCTGAAGAACAATTTTACTTTTAAAATTATAATAATGTACCAACAGGCAGGGATCAAAATTGGAATGAATTACTTGGATTTTCTACATCTACAGCCCCCCACCAATCATTGTCCTTCAACATGACATCACATTTCTTTTTTCTTAAGTTAAATTTGGTATCTCCATTCCATCTCACGTCTGGAATGTCCAATGAGCAAATAAAGTAAGAGCAGGCTCACATGCTCACGCAAGCATACTCATTCTGCTATTGTCATCTCGGGAGAGCACAGAAAATGTTTGGTTCTCCAGTCAGTCACCGCCTGGTTTCATACCAGGGTCAAGGTACAAGCATTTGCAGAACGAAAGAGGAGGAAACCCGTTCTGTGAAGAACCAACAGGTGACGAGACGACCAGAGCGACAAACAATGCTAACCCAAACAAACTGCTTCCTCTTGTTTTCCCAAAGCAGCACAAAGCCAATTTAGCACCGTGAGGCAGCTGGCCATATGGTATAGTAAATCATACTGACGTAGTTTGTTCTGCATTAAAGTCTGTAACATGGTGTCTCTCAGGATAGCGTTTTCGCAGAGTACGTCACCCATCTTTCGGATGAGACGTTAAACCGAGGTCCTGACTCACTGTGGTCATTAAAGATCCTATGACACCCTTCGATAAGAGTAGGGGGTTCCCCGGCGTCATGGCTAAATTCCCTACCTGGCTCTTTCGACCTGCCACCTAATCATCCCCTGATCTAACTGGCTGTGCAACTTGTCCTCTCCCTCCCCACCTCATCCCCCAGGGCTCCCTTGAAAAAGAGATTTCAACCTCGACAGGACTTCCCTGGTTAAATAAAGGTTAAATAAATAAATAAATAAAAAGTCAATACCAATGTGTAAAAACATCTACAGTACCAGTCAAAAAATTTGGACACACTGGTATTTCTCCAAACAGATATTCAAAAATAAAACTCAACATCACAAAAATGACTCAATCTTTGATTAATAAAAAATACTTCCATTTGCAACACATTCTCATCCCGACTCCTCATATAGTCACACTACCTGACCAAGCGTCAATATATGACAAATAAAGAGACTTTTGGCTTCCTTATTTGACGTTTAGGGTAAGGGTTTGAGTTAAGGGTTGGGAGGTATGGTTCGTTTTAACCTGGCGTCAAATGAGGATGCCAAAAGCATCCTTTTTTGTCGTATTTCGACGCTTGGTCAGGTAGCGTCACTATATGACGAGTCGGGATGAGACTGGGCTGCCATTTGCAATACTAATTGCAAAGTCCTCATACACTTAAACATTTTTTGACAAGGGCAGTCATAAGTTCCAGAGAGTTTACACGAGCACAAATGTAGAATAATAATTTGCGCTTCTAATTTGCATCTCATTGACCTTTCTATCCAAGTCCCCAACAACTTGATTTCAATTCACCGCCTAGAAAATTTGAAGGTATTGTTTTTTGGTAAACTGACAGGAATAGGGCATTCTTATGAATTCCAAAACTTTGGAGGCCAACTCTGGATGCCTACGCCAGAATTGAATTACTATTACCTCTTATTATTATTTCTTTTACTTCTGATGATCTTTTACTTCATGCCTTTTGCCCATTGATGTTATTCACAAAAGTAAAACCACTTCAATTTCACTATAAAGAAAAGCAGAACAGCAAGAGATTTGAGAGACACTGCAGAGGATGAGGAAAGTAAGAAGTCCACACGACCTCTCTGATATTAATACTGAGCACTATGAGCACTGGTCTCCCGACAATACCTGCCACGCCTTGAAATATCTGTCTACTCCGTGAAAGTGAGCCGAACTGTTCCATCTCAGATTACAAGGCCTTACAATTAAGCTCACAATATGTGCTTTCTTACTGTTCAGCAGCAGGGATATTCCAATTCACCACCAAACAGACTTGGTATCTTTGCTTTACACAGTAGTTGAATCCATTTCTCAGGTTTTAGGTGCCTCAAATGATACGGACTGATATTAACCGCTCGTACACGTTCAGTTGCCAGCACAGTACACTTGAGTAATAATACACAAATTGATCAAACGGCAGTGGGAAGCTAAAATTAAAATAAATATTAATCCTCAATTTAGTCATTTCTGTATAATGATAAGCCTTGCAATGGATTAGCAAGCTGTCCAGGGTGTGTTCCAGCCTTTCGCCCATAGATGGCTTGGATAGGCTGCAGCTCCCCATGATCCTAAAAAGGAAGAAGCAAATTATGTAATGGATGGACAAATGGATTAATAACATACAAAAATGTTATTAAAAATCCATAACTAGAGATGTACCTGTCCCATATGGGACTAAAAAATACCGCCCGCATTCAGCATGGCATTCAACTGAACTAGCCACCACCATATACTGTGCTCTGAAAAGATACCCCCAATACTGAATTTTCTAAGTCGAAAAACAACAAAATATGCAAATGAGTTCATGCACTTTCAAAATTGTAGGAGCATAGATTTTCGTTGTGCTATAATGTACAGTACATGGCAAGTCAGAAAACAATCCACCGTATGGTTTATGAATACAGCTCCGGTTAAAATTAATCCTCCAGTGCTAAATCTTCTACGTCAAAAAATGGCAAAATGTCTATGAAAGATGTTGGACCATTTTCAAAATTGTTGATGCACAGGTTCTTGTGGCGATAATGCGTGCTATGTTTCAAAACAATCTACCAAACAGTATAGGAATAAAGCTCTGGACAAAATTCACCCCCAATACTCAATTTTATTAGTAAAAAGTAGCAAAATCTCCATGAAATACATTTTGAGTCACTTTCAATATCTCAGGTGCACAGGTTCTCATGGGGACAGCAATGCATGTCAAGTTAGGAAAAAATTCACCATGTTGTTTAGGAAAAAAGCTCCAGACAAAACTGTGTCCATAGATGGACAGGCTGATTCCAAAAATGTGAAAGTGTACACATTTTTAAACTAAAAACATTTTCCTTCTGCCTCCAAGAAAATAATTTTACTTTTAAAATTATCGCATCATGTATCGATTGGCGTAAATAAAAATTTGAACCAAGGGTGCTGATTTACCCAGCCCCCTTCAATCAAAGTCCTCCAAGTAGTGTAACATTTCTTTCTTTTTTAATTACACAAAAATACGAAAACACCAGGTTTAGCAGGAACCTGTCCGTCAGTTAAATCGGGGAAAATGTTTAAATTGTAAGCTACAAGAATTAAGGTGCCCATGTGTGAATTTGCGTGTCTTGACAGGAACAAAGGGTTTTCACAGACGGTTAAGCTGCTGAGTCATTGTCTCTGATGGAAGACCGACAGTGTCAGAAAAATCTGGCCAAAATCGTGCAGTGTGCAAGCTTGCTATGAGCGCATGTATGTGTGATGATCAACCAAAGATGGACAATCCAGGTTCAGAAAGTAAAAGGCTGCCACAGTTTTTTGATCCAACTATCTGGATTTCCTGAACTGATCAACATCAGCACAGAGTTTGAACAGTGAAAACTTAGCTGGCTGAGTTCATAGGTGGAGGTAAAACACGGCAGAACTCTTTCTTTCTGACCCCTGGAATGTGCACCTCCGTGAAAGACCTTTATAATAGCTTCTGTGCTATTATAAGCTGCATTCATTGATTGAATTTGACAATTCAGGCCTAGTATGTTGCACAGCTATTGACTTTTCCAATCAGGTGGCATTTGGGCTCCCCACCAAGCGAAAAGTACAGTGTTGCAAAAAAAAGAAAAAAAGAACATTGTGCAGGAACAAAATGTAGCGGCACCAATAATTTGCTTGGTATTGCACAGGATATGTATTTTTCTTCTCAAGGACATTTACCAAAGATTTCATCCAAAGCAAAGAGAAATCACTAAAGAGATGACCTTTAATTCCAATGGCAATGTTGGGAATGCGGGGAATGGTTGTTTACACACATAAATGTGACGTTAATTTTTTTTTTTGGCTTCTTTCCTTTGGTAATAGGGGAGCCTATTAGTCATGGCCACGGGTTGTTGGACTTGTTGAGGCGTGACATCAACACAGAGATGGTAGCGTGCCAGTGCGCCACGCAAAGTACACTGATGTAAAAACTCTGCAGTGTCTAGGTCATCCTATTCACTGGCCATGTGCTGAGTCATATGTTTCATATATACTGTATACTGCAACAAAGATATTGCATGCTACTTTCCAAAGTGGTACACAATAATTATGTGGCACGCTACTCACGTGCAATAACATGATCAGCAGGCTGTTACGATCACCTGGGTCACTGTGGGACGTTATTACCTCCTCCGAGGAGGTAATAAAATCACCTGCGTTTATTTGTTTGTCTGTTTGTCTGTTAGCAGGATTACTCAAAAACTACTGAGCGGATCATCATGAAAATTAGTACACAGGTGTATCTCAATCCAAGGAAGAACCCATTAAATTTTGGTGGCGATCCGGATCAAATTCTGGATCTGGCGGAGGTCAGAAATCTCTGATTGCTCTTGTTTTTAACTACATTGGAATGTAAGCCACAGTACACCATGAAAATAGGTCCAGCTGAATACAGTGAGTTTTGGTCAGGGTAGTAAACTGCCTGGCCAAAAATATCACACACTCTAATATTTTGTTGGACTGCCCTTAGCTTTAGCTGCCTTTAGCATTCGTAATGGCATTGTTTCGACACTCTTAAGCAATGTTACAACATTAATTTCTGACCAGAGTTGCATTACTATTTGGCCAAGATCTTGCATTGGTGACAGGAGAGTCAAGCCACTCGGCAGCATTCTCCAGCACATCCCAAAGACTTTCAATTAGTAAAGGTCAGGACTCTGTGGTGGCCAATTCATGCGTGAAAATGATTCTGAATGCTCGCTGAACCACTCTTTCACAGTTTGAGCCCAATGAATCCAGGCATTGCGTACTGCCGTTTAGTCTATGTTTGCAAACGCATTTGAAGGTTTTAATGAGAATTATGATCAATACCAGAGGTGTGCACTTATTCTTAACTCCAGGACACACCCCTTCATTTGCTGGGTGTGACCACAGGAGCAGCCTCTACCATCTCCATGTTAGTTTTGAAAGCATGGAGCCTCGTCTGAGGATATGAATCAGAAAATGAGTCTCTAATGTCAGCTATAAGCATTCAAAAGTATTCGAGTATCTCATAAGACAACAGCCCATCTGTCCTCGCACTTCCCTTTGAAGGCTATACGGTCAAACACGAGAAGTAGTGTTATGGTCTGAGGCTGCATTGTCGCTTCAGGGCCTGAAAAACTTGCCATAATTGATGGCACCATGAATTCGGCTCTCTACCAGACAATCCCGAGGGAGAAGTGAAGTCCATCCATCAGTTTGTGACCGAAAGCTCTAGAGCAGTCGGGTAATTCAGCAGGACCATGACCTGAAGCACACAAGCAAGTCCACCTCAGAATGACTCAAAAGAAACAAAATAAAAGTTTAGGAGCGGCCCAGCAAAAGTGCTGGATTATATCTGACTGAGAAGCAGTGGCATGACCTTAAAGAGGCAGTTCATGCTCAAAAACCCTCCATTGTGGCTGAAATAAAACAAATCTGCTAAGGAGAAAGGGCCACATTGCTCCACAGCGAAGTAAGAGACTTATTCCCAGTTATTGCAAATGTTTGACAGCAGCTGTTTCCACCAAGGGGGGCACAACCTGTTATAAGGTTTAGGAAGGCAATTTTTTTTTCACATAAGTGATATGCGTTTTGGATGACTGTTTGCCTTCAATAAATGAAATGATAATTTAAAATCTGTATTCTGTGTTTACTCACACGGTCTTTGTCCAAAATTAATGTGTTCAGTGAGATTGGGCTAATGGGAGTAAACTATGAATCTGCCATCAACGAATGTAAGGTTGCCTTCTCATTGCTTTTTTAAAAATCCACGGTTCAATTAAAGAAAGCTTGTGGTACAGTTATGCGTAGCCCTTCACTCAGCTCAGGCTTGTGCACTGGTTTTTGGGCCAAAGCTGCCATCATTGAACTATAGTAAAGATTAAACTTGTTATGATTGCGGCATATTAACTTGCCGTTCAAACTGAACAGAACCAGCTGCACAGCCAGTTATAGAGCTGTTTTTCAATTCTGTGAAAGGTGATTGGTGTGACATGTAATGTCTCTGTTCATATTGATCACAGCAAGCCAGCCTGAACCAAATAAAGTGAAACTAAAATTTGAAAAGGGTGCTGTGAACTCTTAATTGTTATTGAGAGGCAGTGGTGTGATTTGGTCATCGCTCCTTACTGCTCTTACGGATACAGTCGCGCTACGAGCTGTCCCAGCATTCCTTTCAAAGATGACCTGTCGCCAGCTAGTGAAAATGAAGTGAAGGCAAACATTGCACCAGATGCAATCACGTTCGGTGTCACTCTACCATAAATCACACCTAACATTACAGTTGGAGGACTGCAGAGATTTAAAAAAAAAAAAAAAAAAAAACCTGGGCAGGATGCAAGCGTTTCAGAAGACAGACAACCTATTGATCAATCCGATCCGCCAAACAGCTAGAGGTCACTGGAGGAGAATGAGGGCACGGCTCAGCTGACTGTCACATGACAGCCTTATTTTTTGTGAAGATCTGAGCTGTAGAGCGCTCTGTGAGTATATCCAGTGCAGAGGAGCAGTTATGGGAGAGGTGAGGAGAGACACCATTGCTAAATGATGGTCGAGAGCACAGCTGCATGTTACCAAGATGTGAGCTGCAAATACACTCAAAATCATGATAGTGTACCAGTGCCCAGCTTTTATCCACAAATGAATGTGAAAGATCAAACCCAGCTGGCGAAACAACTCTGCTTTTCAGAGACAAGAAGATGAGGGAGGCCATGGAGGAGTTATTCTATTCTATAAATAGAAGCATGGATCAAAAGCACAGAAACGAAGCATTTCTTATTTCTAGATTCATATGTACTTGTGAATGTATCTGGAGTGAATCTTTTCAGTAAATCCAATCCCATCCTTTCAATCATGATATATCACTGAACATTAAGCAATAATACTTCATGCTGTATTTTATGTTCCCCTGAAGTAACAATGGATAAATTAATGTCCAAACAAAACAAGCATGAAATACTCCAATTCCCCACCACGATTTCAGCATTGTAGCCTGGAAACGAAACGCGATGGAGGGACAGACATATGGACAACAGGACAGACAGAAGTATGAAAAGCCACATCTACATTATAAGAAGTATGATGTGTAAGATTTTGTGGAAAAATATTGAACAGTTTAGAAGATCTGGCCCGGAAAAGAAGCATGACAGACGAACAGGCATGTCGAAGGACGGCACTCCTTATATACATATCCTATATCCCCCGCCCACTTAATGGCAGAGGATAAATATTCAATAATGTAGTCATTGTAAAAATATTGACACCTCAATAACGTGTGGAAACATGTGGCGTACACTGTCATGAATGATATACAGAGAGAAGATTCAGCCTTACATACTGCAATAAAACTGGAGTGATGTGCATGTAATGCACTATGATGTCCCCCACCCCCAGATCACCAAAATAGTAGAAGGCAACAGGTCACCACTAGTGCAAAGCATGTACCAAGTTTTGTGAATAAATTTCAATAGTTTCCAAGATATGGCCTGGAAAAAAGTTGTTTCGGACTTACGTAATTACGGAATTACGGAATCATGCACAGAGGGTAAATCAGTATGCCCTCCGCATTTGCGGGGGACATAATAACTTACCTATGAGAGCTTTAATATATTCCCTTACTAAGCTCCACTGTATTTTTCATGATATGTCTAAAATGAATGAGAATTAACACATTAAAATTCAGTGAGAACTTTGAGCCAGGAGCAGAGGGGTCTCTATAAATAGAAGCACAGTCCTGACAGAAAAGATTAATGAGGTACGGGGCAAAAACAATTACAGGCATTCGGACAATTCTCTTGGGAAATGGCACCATGTAAATTGGAGAAAGGCCCCGAATAACTTTAGTTGCTAAATGATAAAAAAAAGAAGTATTCGACCCTACCACTGCAGCAGTTACGCACTTCCGTAAATTAAACAATGCCATTCAAGGTTGTGCATCCATTTCTTTCCTCATCCTAATTTAATGTTAGTTGCTGCCCGACTGATGAGATCAAAGCATTATAAGGAAGAAATAAAAATAAATTGAATGAAATAAAGACATGAAACTGATGCAATCCTTTCATTGAACAGGCTACATACAAATGTTTTTCAAAATTTAATTCAGCATATTATGGAGTACTTAGTGCCATTTGAGGGATTGAAGGTTCAGCTTAAGCTTGCGTCCTTGCCCTTCACGCACAGGAATTCCTTCAGATTCCTTGATTCTTTTAATTATGTTATGCACCATAGAGGGTGAAGCATTCAAATCTCGCTCTATCTTTCTTTTTTTAAACCTTTGAATGATTTTCATTAGTGGGCAAATTGGTGATCATCGACCCATCTTTGCTCCATGAGGACGAGGCCTTTCCTGGATGTTGCTTTTGCACCAAATCATGATGACAATCACAAGCTTATATCAGCTGTTTCCAATCACATCATTATTGAATTTTTATATGTCATTACTAGTCCTAAATTGCCCCGATTTCAACTTTTTTTGAATGCATTGCAGGCCTGAATGACAGGAATGGATGTAATGTTATATTTACAAGTAAAATGAGGTTTACAGACAATACATTAAATATCTTGTCTTCATGTCACAACATTCATCTGAATTCTTCGTGTCTCCTCCCATCCAGCTGCTTGCATGTCTATTAGTATTGTCTCTTTTGATTGGTTTATGTCCCAAGTGCTTTTCTCTCCAGCTGCGTCCTAATCATGTTTGTCTTCTGTCACATGTGTATTGATGTATTTATACCCCCTGTTTTGAGCGTGCAAGTAGCTGAACTGTCACTTACAGTAAGCTGTTGAGCAACCAGTCAGTATTTGCTTGTTAGCGCTTCGTTCAGGAACATTACTCGTAACTCTTAATGACACTAATATACCGAGGTTCTCTTCCTTCTGCTATTAATAGGCACAAGCTCCCAAGCCTTACTTTCAGTCTCCAGGATTGGGACCGCAATAGTATTAACTAAACCGTTTGTTTCTCTGCCCAGTTTATTAGGAACAATCTCCCATGCCTTCAGCAGTCATCAGGATTGGGACCACATTCCTGCTAAACTCCACAGTTTATAATAAACTCACTTGGGGAGCTATTTAAACAGTGTGCGGACTTTTGTTCTTTTTTCTACAAACTCCACAGTCCTGCCATCTGACAGTTCGGCTCAGGTGTGTACTCCATCTGGCAGGTTCCCGGGAAGCTACTGGCCCGAGTCATTCTGCTCTGGGCTCCGTCCCTCTGTCTTACAGTATTACTATCAATAAACCCTGCTATTGGACTGTACTCTGCCTCCGCATTTGTCTCCTGGTCTGGATCATAACATCTTCATACTGTCTGCAATGAGCTCCCAGTCTCAGTTTATGCAGACATCACTGCTGTCTGTTTTTATGGGTATTGTGCTTACCCTTCCAACTTTAGCCGACAGTGTGGGGGTTGTACACATTTTTACCCTTTTTCAAGTTCACCAGTTTCAAAATTAGATTTTACTTTTCAGTTCTGCCTGTTAGACCACATCCCACAGTCATTCCTGCAGATTCTGAAGTACAGGTGGTGCAAATCAATGAAGCTGCCAGCTGAGGACCTGCGTGAAATCTATGCATCAGGACCTGCCATTTCTCTTTATTTTCTGCTTATACCCAGTTTGCACTCTTCTTTCAATTGCACAGATTTTGACGAATCCCTCAGTTTACTGATAAAGTCTAGGTAGAGCCTTCATCTATCAAAACAGCAATTGGCCTCCAGAGTAAGCCATTTCTTGTCAGACATTTTAGAAACTAAATATAACTTAACGAATGCCGGTGTGCTAGATGGCATGCAACAAATAGCAGGCATGAAAAATATTTATAGCTTCTGGGATTGGATTGTCTCCATTACAAGATTAGCATAATTAATTTACGATGAGCCGACATAGTATCTTGCGAGTACAGTGGTGTGAGGGATTGTGAAAATGGAAAATGGGCGTGGGCAATTGCATGTAAGGAGAAAAATAATCAATATTTTCCAATGAAAGTGATACTTCATAACATCAATTTCAGGTTAATATTCCTATAGTGAATAAAAGTATAATATTTCCTTGGATGAGTACAATTATAGTCTACCACCATTTCATCTATCCATGGTTTTTGAACCCCTGACTTCAATATCTTCCGGGCTATCCTGATTGTAGGCATATTTATGACATTCATAAGCTCACCACAGCAGCAGCTGGGAGTATCTAAAAAAAAATTGTATAACCAATATGATAATATAATTACCTGGATTACTTCCAACACCATGAAACAGGAGATCTAGAGCACCCCATGCTCAGAAACACGTTTGATAAAACAGAAAGGGCAGGGATGGCACTAGGAAGCATAAATAAAGTGACCCAGCTGTTCAGCCATGTAAACTGCAGATGTCATAGGTCCCCAGTATAATTTACTGAGAGGCAGGTAAATATACTGTGATAGCAATAAAACCACAGAGGAACAGCTGCTTGGCTGGATATTGACATTCACAAAAAACAAATACAGGGGAATCTTTCAGTCAGCTCAACTCAGAGAATAAGATAATCCACTAATTTGGTGTGGATAAGATGAGTTGGTTTCTTCTGGAACAAGATGGTATCTAGACAGAAACCAGAGATGACTGTCTTGCCAATCTACAATAGAAGCACAGAAATAGTCCTGTATGTATCCCTCCTGAATTTCTTAAATTTGAATGTTGTAATCTCTTTTTGGAAGTTACTCAAAGGCCAAAATGCTTCTGCCAAAGTAAGACATTTCATCCACTATAACAGCTTTATATGTTTAATTATATATGCATAGCAGCCATACTGTTTTTTTTTTTACAGTCTTTCTTCCTGATCTATTGTAGGAAGTGTAAGCATAAGAGAGTATCTATTGAAGATATGTCACACTTAAAAAAAAAAACAAAAAAAAACTACCATCTGTACAAAACCCGCAGTTTTGTGGATAAAGAATGTGGAAGAACAACTGAAACTCCCTGACCTAGTTCATCTGTATTTAACAGCATCTCTGAGAGTGCAGAAGTACTTTAATTATTAATATAATGATTCAAAAACATTTCACAGACATTCCACCATGAAAAATCAACCTTTATTTCGAAAACATTTATGTCTCTGGGGCAAAGTAAAAAAACTAAGTAAACCCTTATTTTTTTTTTTTTTTTTTCCTTATTTTTCTGCTTTTCTCCTCCGCTGAACACATCAACTCAGGAGGAGGATGTCGTCGCCCTCGATTCCTCTGACTCGCGTGACGACTAGCCCTCGCTTCTTTTACACTATGCAGTCGCACACCAGCCACACACTGCCCATCCCATCGGAGGATAACATAGTGTACAATTTGCTTGTATGGCAACATGTACTCGGCAGACCAGGAGAGGTCGGTCGAGGGTCATGAGACTAAAGAATTTTTAATAGCTTAACCCCAATAATCCTGAACGAGGCTGAGCCAATTGTAGCCTAGCCCGTGTGGACGTCCATCCATAGCCAGCGATAGCTTGGCTAGGATTCAAACACCTGACCACACGGCTGCCAGATGAACGTCTAGCCATTAGGAGGCCAAAAATATTATTTCTTAAAGCTACACTCAGGAAGTTACTAGCAACTTTTCTTCAAGCAGTCTGAGCGTTTCGGACACATGGCTGGCTGTGCCATATAATATGTCGTTTTTCTCGTTAGAGTCAGCCTTACACAGCTAATTTTTTTTTTTCATCAATTTCTGTAACGGCTGAACTTATAAGTATCAATGTAAACAGATCACTGATTTCAAGAATCACAAAACTCTACAGCTGTAGAGATACAACCTTCTCCATCCAGCCAGCTTAAAAAGAACATACACTGACCCTCCAGCCTTGTTTAGATTATCCAATCATTCAAGCCAGACACAACAAAAACATCTGAAAACAAATGCAACGAGAAGCTCAGGAATGGACTACTCATTTATTGCACTCAAGCTTGGCAGGGTTTGTTCCAGGCATTTTGAAATGGGATCGCATTAGAGACACTGATGGCCAGTGAATCAGGGGAAGACATCGGGGAGATTACACGTGGAAATGAATCAGCTGGTCGACAGCACCCATTTATTAGGAAATGTTCCTCAGGGAACGCCCTTCCTCCAAAATGGACAGAGGCTACTGCAGTGATGGAACCGGCTCGAAAAAAGTTTAGGAGGAAGAATTGGGGCAAAAAAAAAAAAATCAATGAGAGCGAAGTAATACAGCCACTCAATGCCTGCATGCAGAAGGCAGCAGGCTGCCGATTGTTTCCAAAAGGAAATGATGCCGGTCTCTCAGACAAATGTTTGTTTTGTTTAATTATCTGCTGGAGAAATTCTGTATAATGAGGTTATCTTTCATCGTGGGTGTGCCTTAAGCATCAGCAGCCTCCCTGCTGTTCTACTGCTACTGATGGTATTACATAACCATACTGCACCTGTTTTAGCACTTTTACGGGGAAAAGGAAAGCCAGGTATTTGATCTCTCACGAAAAGTTCACATTAGATTACAACCGCATAAATGTGAATGAGCCGTGGCGTACATAATGAGGTACATAGCATCACCTTCAAAACTGCAAACAAACAACCATATCAGCAAAAATACTGTTCAGTTTTTAAAAAACGGCCTACTCCTCCAGCTTTTGTGGCCTATCAGAAAATAAGCTTAAAAAGTAACCAGCTACATGATCATTATTATGGTGGTACACTCTAGCTGTGTTCCTCCTGATAAAAGGGGCAAATTGTACAATTATGTGTGCCCCTATAAAAACAATTAAGCATTCAGCCCACATATGAATTTTCCTGAAATATTAATTTCCTCCTCTGAAAAATGCTCATGTTAATCAAGCAATGGGACAACTGCTGTGACTGCTTCCAGACTGAATTATGAGTATGCTTGATAACTTGCTACGGTACATATTTCAGATCCCAAGAAATAGGAGAGTGGTACCGAGTTAAATATATTTGTTCAAAATCCCATTATTTAAAACTATACACAGAGAGTCAGAAAGAATTACTGCCTTCCTTTGAAGTACGCCCCACACTTTGAAAATGACTGGGAATTATTCCATAAATCCACAGCACCTTATTGAATAAGTGAGGCAGCAAATAACTGAATCGATTGCATTTACATAAAACCTTCCAACTCAGGATCTCAAATCTTAATAGTAAATGGGGTGGGGGGGGGCAGGGGGGAAACCTATCTATCTTGTATGGAGTACCTGCCTGGTACCATAAAGGACAGCCATTTTGTGTATTGACCGGGGACAAAGATGATGGCAAATAATATGCAACCTTCTGAGCACCTTGAGAGAAAAATCCATTCAGCATCTTCAGTTTTGCAAAAAAGACCTCATTATTTCCTTTGTGCAAGCCAGCACAGCTCTTAGCAGCATGCTTATGCTCTTATAACAAAAGACTGCACTGAGTAGCAGTTAAATTGTTGCAATAAAATACAGCAGATTTTCTAAGGAGGCACTCATAACTAGCGTGCATAAAGATAACAGAACTGATTTCACAGAAATGAAACATTAAATGACGCAAAGAAGGGCAGTAGAGGAAGGTATATTGTCTGCTCAGCTCCTCAGCACTGAACGCTGAACAGCACTGAACACGCTAGCAGAGATGTTCAGCAGGAGAGACAAAATGCAATAATACAGGAAATCAGGGAGGGACCAGAATGTGAGATGTTTTTCAGCTCCTTCCCCCTTTTGTAGACCACAGGGCATCACACCAAAGCCATAATTTTCAGTTTTATGTCTCATGACCATTTTCATCTGCATTGATTGCATTTGGTTTACACTTGCATTCACCCATTTCTTAATTATTAATTTTACCTTCTTCCTCGCCCCACCCCCCTGTCTTGAATTTGATTGCCCTGGCGTTGCCTTCAAGTACGTACTGTGGATATTCTTTAGTAGTGGTTATTTTGATTTTGCCATCCACCCCGAGTGTCTATCCTCCCTGAGTGCATTTGCTCCTCTCGATGGGCGACTGGTTAGAATCCTACGCAACAACCGAAGTGACCCGAGTACGAGTCCTATCTGGCCAACTTAACCCAACTTATCCATGGAACTGAAGTCACCAGATCCCTTCTCACTGATATAATTACAGTGCCTTAACAAACACCCTGAAGTAACCCCCAATGACTATAATGCGTAAGTGCATCTCGTTGAGAAACCTCACCGATGCATGAAAGATTAATTAAAAGTAAAAACAGTGAAGTTGCTTAGAACCATATTAGGAGCTAGCTATGCCGGCTTTGATTTTTTCGACATCTGTCAGTAGCTGCTCCCGAGTCACAGTTAAAGAATGAAATCGGTGATATTTCATCATTCACTGTACTCTACGTGCTCCAGGAGAATGCACATTGTCCAAATGCGGAATGGAAACTCGCTCGCAAATACAAGCGCAGCAGCATCTAGCCATTAAGCTGGGGTATCAACACTCTAGCTCTCATGCAACTGACATTGCATTCCTCACATAGAAAATCATCAAAGTTTGTCTTGGTGATCGGGCTCACGCAACTTTCACAGTAAACAATAGGTGCCAATGGAAGACATTATGGTATATATAGTGCCATGTTACATCTTTGAGTATACTCAGTTTAACTTTAGTTTTTTTGTAATCCCTCTCTCCATTCCCAAAGATTCGCCATAGTGTTTCCCCCACCCCCTTTACAAGTCATCACTTCCACCTCTTCAGCATTCGTCCATTCATCAGTCAATCATTTACCTGCCACGCCCTGCCATGCTTCCCACCACTCTGGAGATGCCCTAAGCTTTAAAATCCGGTCGGCCACATCCTATTTCCAGCTGTTTGCCACTGTTATGGGTGTTATCCTGTAGGTGGATTGATGTACGCGTTTTGCTGTGTGTTTCTCCGTCCCTGCAGCTTAATTTTTACTCGCTGTACACTCTGGTTTTCAGCCATACCAAGGAAAGGACAGGGTAGATAGGGGCTCCGTACATTTCCATGTAGGTGTGCTTCGGATGTATAGACACCCTAGAGTAGGAGCGACTACCAACCGCAGTACGTTTTTGTTTGGGTGGTTAGAGTAGGTCATTAGGTTTTTTTTTTGTTATTTGATTTTGTTGCCTAGGGAATCAGTTGGACTATTTCTCCAGCTAGATTTGTTTGGTTTTATTGTCTTTTGTTGTCGTTTAGCTGGCAACTCCTGTAGTCCTAAGCCTTGCTTGTGCGCTTGGTGCTTATGTGCTTGGTGCTTGCGTGTGGTTTCCATGTTTTGTCTGTAATATAGCACCTATCACTGTAAATATATTTTGTTGCACATTTTGTTCATGTATTTTTCACCATTATAAATAAACACTCGTTCACTTTAAATTGTTGTGTTCTTTGATGCCGTTTTTCCCCTGCTTCCATTCTGCACTCCTGCACGTTACTCCTGGTCATTCTGTTGGTGTTGTGCACCCACTTCAACTCCCCCAACCACCAGGGTCGTAACACGCCAGTATATACTTAGCCTATTTGTTGAATGAAAATATCAGGTGCTGGACTAAGGTGAAAACTTACTGTTAGGTGGTAAAGGTACACTTCCCTAGTTTTAAAATAGCATTGAACCATATTCCTGGCCATTATGGTGTTTGAGATACTGGGCTTTCTACAATATATGATACTAGATAAAAAAAAAAAAAAAAACCAAAAACATTCAAAAATATTTGTAGAAAAACTGCCCAGACTTCAACATGCTTTTTTCCTACAATATTTGGAGAACATGCATTTGTTCCAAATTTGTGTAATTTCCTCCATACCTGCTGCTGTTCATTACCAAAAAAATCTCCAAATTTGAGTATGATTTTTTCATCTTTAGACATTCTGTAAAAGTTTTTGAAAATACATATTAGAAATGGGACTTGGTGAAAAATGACTATTTGGATGTAGAGATGCAGTTTTCCAGTTTAAAAAATGTGTTGAACCATGTTTCTGGTATTTAGAAGTTTTTGAGATACATAGCTTTTAGTAACTGTGGTCAAAACAGGCCAAATTTCATCCATTTGCTCCTCAGGCAACAGAGGTTAACTTCTTTTGATTGTGGCATTGTGTTGCTTTTTGTTTACTTGACATTGGATTCTGTTTAAGTGATGTTTAGATTCAACAGGGGAAGCAGTAATCGGGTGTGTCCAGTGAAATTGAATCAAATGAGTCCGTGACTCACCCTGTGACTGCCGCTTTGATCCGTCATTCAGGAAATATTCTCAACACTGACTGTTCAGTTTCATACAACCACAGATTCCACCTCAATCCCAGCACAGTCCATTCCACAGAGAAGCCAGAGCGAAGTTTCCACGGAAACATGGCTTCAGTTCTCTGGCCCAGTGACAGAGGCTGAACGGAGGCGTTTTTGCAGTCTGGACATTTGCCCTCGTGAAAGATCATTTGTGAAGGCAAGTGAGGTGACAGCCATTTTGGAGAAACTGCAGTGATTACTTGAGCCTAAGATAAAATATCATGTATAGGTCAGCATATTCCCAAAGCTACAATTGAAGTCTCATTTGTTTGACCAAGGAAAATGTAAACAGACAAACCCATCCCACACAGATGGCCAGCTGACTGCAAATGTGGCGGGAAGCCTGAAGCTAAAAATAAACTGCAATAAAAAAGGCATTGGCTAGTCCTGGAAACCTGCACCATTCGAAGGCAAAACTTGCAGGGGAAAAAAATCAGTATATGATGGAATGAATTTTAAAATCTCACTGCGTAACAGGTCCAGAATATCTCATGTCCAAAATATATTTGATACATACAGAGTGCTTCAAAAGTATGGGAACATATCAGTGGTGAATGAATATACAGACATATTCACACACACACACACACACACACGTTGTATATATATTTATTTATTTTGGCAGTGTCATTATTTAATATTAAAATATTACAATCATTTTCCCTGTTCCTGATGTCATCTATCTTTGCCAATTCGTAATGCGTAAATATTTCAGATAATCCAACTGAATTTGAAAAAAGACAAAGACTGTGTGTAAGCAAACAATGCGGCTTGAAAAAGATCATTTCACTCACTGAAAGTAAAGCTATTCATAACCCAGGTGAAAAAATAATTGCCATCCTTGGCAGCAAAAACTGCAATCAAATTTTTGCCAAAGCTCCCAAAATGAGCCTCTTTACAGCATTGTTTTAATTCAGCCATATTAGAGGGTTTTCAAGCATGAAATGCCAGTTTAAGATCGTGCTAAAGCATCTCAATTGAATTCAAATCATGAAGGATGGACAAATGGACAGACAGATGACAGGACAAGAGGAAGGACAACACTCATTCCTGTATCTCTCTTCCACTTTGTAGCAGCAGATAATAAAGCACAACCAAATTACAGCTCACAAGCACACAAACCACTGGCACATGGGGCTAGGTAGGGTTAGATACTCTTTTCCCTCATTAAGTGTTTACTCCAGATATCATTGTCTTATATCAAAATTAGTTTGATGATCAGAAACATTTAATTTGAGCAAATACACTGAAGTGGAAGAAACTGGGAATGGGGAAAATGCTTTTTCACAACACTGTTTATATACTGTTTATACTCTGATAAGCCAAAACATTAAAACACTCACAGCTGAAGCAAATAACTTTGATTATCTCGTAATAACTGCACATTTCAAGGTACGCAGACAGACCTTAGACAGTAAGCAAACAGTTGGTTCTCATAGTCCACATGTTGGATGTCGGAGAAATGGGACCTGAGCAACTTTAATAGAATAGAATACTTTAGAATACTTTATTGCCATGTCAACTCACAGTTGATTGGAATTTGTTTTAGTGCAGTCAGGTTAAAAGACACAACAAACAACAGCACCCCTCACATGAAGGTGTCACACAGTACATGGGAGTCACAGCAAAAACACACAGTACATGAAAGACATCAAAAAAAAAAAAAAGTAATTCAAACCATTAAAAGCTATAGAGACCCTGAACTATTGCAGCTTCCCTTAAAGTGTCTTCATGCAGAGCGGTCCGTTAAGTGCAATAAGTTAAAGTGCATTCAGTCTAATTTAATTTCACTCTAGTTCTACACGGGGCTTGAGCATTGAGGAGCCTAATAGCAGCTGGGTATGTACTGTTACATAGGCTGGATGTCTTACCCCTGAGGCTTTGATATCTTTTCCCAGAGGGCAGGAGAGCAGAGCAGCACCATGTCGCTATAGTCCGGAGCCATCTTAAAATTTATGGAACATGAAAATTCATGGAACATGAAGGACTTAATCATTTTGGACAGACAAATGCATCACACCATCTCTAAAGTAGTAAGGCTACTGGGGTTCTCCCAGTCAACGGTGTTGAGTACTTACTGACAGTGGTCCAAGTAGAGACAAACCATTCATGAGCAACAGGGTGCCGGGCACCCACGGCTCATCGATACATAAGGGCAACAAAGGATATCTAGTCTGGTCCGAACCGACAGAAAGCTAACTGTGGCACAAGTTGCTGAGAATTTTAATGATGCTTATGGATGGAATGTGTCACTATACACAGCGCATTGCACCCTCCTGTGTATGAAGCTATATAGCTGCAGACCAATCAGAGTGCCCATGCTAACCCTGGCCGACCACTGAAATTGCCAACAATGAGCGCATGCGTATCGGAACAGGTCTGGACCTTCGAGTAATAGCAGAGGATTGTTAAATCCAATGAGTCCCATTTTCTTTTACATCATGTGTAGCGGCTGGGTAAATGTGCACCATTTACATGGGGTCCCAGGATGCACTGGGAAAAAGGCAGACAGATGGAGGGAGTGTGATGCTCTGAGCAATAGTCTGCTGGGAAACCCTGGGTCCAGGAATTCAAGCGGATGTTAGTTTTAAAGAGCGGTTGTTGAGGCAGGAGAGGCAGCTACACAATATTAGGCCAGTGGTTTTAATGTTTCAAGGCATTCATGTACATTTTACACAATGTCACTGAAACAGTAATTTTTGTGAATATTCCCCAAACTTAAAAGGAAACAAAAGGATGAAATTTCAGTGAATCAAAGCAATAATGTCTGCACATCAGCATAAACACTTCATTGCGCACTCTTTAAATGCAATAATCATTTTATTGCGCGCTCTTTAAATGCAATAATCATTTCAAATGTAAAAGTCTTTGACAAAAGAAACCATTTAGGGGATGCTTAGCTTCAGGGGTTCCAATCTTTTAGCTCTCTAAGCATTCTGTGTATGGTTGCATATGACAGTTTCACCATTAGCTTTGAGAAACTGCTACTAATGACACTATGCACCGTTTCAGAATCTCTCTTCACAGCTCTCAGCCTTTGTCTCATTAACTACAGATCTGTGTAATACTGATCTCTGAGTCTACCAGTGGTTTCTTTTTTATCTTCAAAACTTTACAACTGCATTATTTGATATTTCCAGTTCTGGTGCTATATGTCTTAATTGCAGTTATTCCACCTTCTCATCTTACATATTTCAGGTAATCCCCTCTAGTTTTCCAGATGGGTTTTATGTCGCAGACCCAAAATGCTACAGATTAAAACAAATGCCGAAACCCAGGACTGCTCTACTTACTGCTCTTTACAGGGCCGACATTTCTACAAAATGGTAAAATAAATAAATAAATAAATTCAAGTCAAATTAATGAAATAAAAGGTGATTATCAGAACTCAGTCTCATATTCATTTTTTGATCTCATATCTATGTAGAAACATTAACACACTTCCCCATTTTCATAGTTTTGGGGCGTATATAAAAAGCCCATTGTAGTACGATTAAGTACAAGTATGATCAGCCAGGATATGCATTTTTGATTTTTCAGTGTCAAGAAGACGACGTGAGTTCGGTTTTTTTTTTTTTTGGCTCTGCGCCAAGATTTTATTCGTTCATTTTCAACTCAAAAACAGGTCTCAGAATCGAGCCTTCTCCAAGTGCACCAATAACACTGGATAGTCAGACGTTCCTAGAAATTGATTTCATGCTCAAGCGATGATTAAAGATAACAGCTACGATGGCAAGCAATTTACGGATTCCATAGATTTTAAAATGGCTTCAATATGGTGGCAGATTTTAGCAAGGTAATGTGTAATACGTTTGAATTTTGAAGTTCGATGTGCTCCATTTGCATAGTAATTTGTCATTCTGTCTTGGAAATTTAGCAATTTAAATACGCGCTCTCCAGTGCCATTTTCCTGATTGAGCAGTTTTACAAGCCATCACTGAAGGTGCTTTATGAATAATACAGACTACTTCTCTAGTACTTCCCTAAGGCAATAGGTCCGAACTCCCTAATTTATTAATTCGGAAATGTGCCTGTATAAGATGATCAGAAGAGAGATTTCACACAATGATTGTACTGAAAGTTCATAAACCATTAATCAGCAATCTTTTTGTCATGACTGTTCAAATTCCTCTCTGCATGTGGCTCACTTGTCATCAGAGAGAACAGATTTCTGCTCTGAAGCTTCCCACACGCACACACTAAGCTACCACAACAAAGGCTTGAAATGTTTACAAATGGATGTCTGCACAACAAAGTGCGGCATGTAAAAATATGACTTCTCCAATTCACTCTAGTCAGAAAAAAATATCAGGTCTTTGTCACATATACAAACAGCACTGTGCAGAAGTATGATTGCTATTTATTATGCGTATTTCTGCTCTGGACTTTGCACCATTTTGCTTTTCAATGTTGTGTATATTGTTTTTAATTTTGTGTCACTGATGTGTGTTGCTGCCTTTCTTGGCTAAGTCTCCCTTGTGAAAAAGATCCTTGATCTAAATAGGCTAAATACCTGGTTAAAGAAAAGTTAATAAAATAAAAATAAAAGTGTTTCAGATCCTGCAACTGATTTCAATGTAAGACAAATAAAACACAATTAAACACAAAATGTAACTATTAAATGATCATTTCATTTATTAAAGGTAAAGAGTTGTTCAAAACCCACATCACCCATGTGAAAAAATAACTGATGTCCAAAACCTAACGAATAATTGTGCCATCCTTTGTGGCAACAACTGCAATAAAACATCTGCAATAACTGGCAATGAGTCTTGTACATCGCTGTGGAGGAATTTCAGCCAACTTTTTTGCTGAATTATTTTAATTCAGCCACATTGAAGTGTTTTTACTAATGAACTACTTGTTTAAGGTCATGTCACAGAAACTCAATCGCATTCAAGTCAGGGCTGTGACTAGACTACTCCAACGCCTTTATTTTGTTTCTTTTGAGCCATTCAGAGGTGGATTTTGCTCATGTGCTTCTGATCACTGTCTTGCCGCATAAAATTATGCTTCTGAGCTTTAGCTCATTAAATGATGACCGGACATTGTCCCTTTGGATTTTCTGAAAGATAGCAGAATTTATGGTTCCATCAATTATGGCAAGTCGCCCAGGTCCCGAAGCAGCAAAGCAGCTCCAGACCATCACACTACCACCACTGTGTTTGAAGGTTGGTTTGACGTTCTTATTGTGAATGCAGAGATGTGACGGGACCCATGATTTCCAAAAAGTCTTACTTTCAACTAATCACTCCACAGAATATTATGCCAAGTCTTTGGGGTCATCAAAATGTTTTTTTAGCAAATGCAATAAGAGTCTTTATGTTCTTTTTGGTCAGCACTGGTTTTCGCCTTGCAGCTCTCCCATGGATGCCATTCTAGCCCAATCTCTTTCCTATTTTGCAATCGTGAACTCTGGCCTCAAATGAAACAAGTGAGGTCTGCAGTTTTTTACATGCAAGTCTGGGTTCTGTTGCGACTCCCTTTGCAAGTCGTCAATGCGCTCATGGAGGAATTTTTGGTATGCAGGTTACTCCTGGGAAGGTTCACCACTGGTCCAAGTTTTCTCCATTTGTAGATGCTGTAATGGTGGAAATTCATAGGCCAAATGCAGCAGACTGGCGAGCAAAAGGGCAGCAATAACGAGCTGTTAAAATGACCAAAAGGAGGAATAGATGACTGGCAGCAAATTAACTCTCGCGCTTCCCAAAAATACAAACTTAACAATCAGAACCCAGAAGCAGAGCGAGAGAGAGAAACTGGCAGAGACAAAGAGCAGAACCCGCATGCAGCTATGCAGTAACAGCAACAAAATAAGGTCTCGAGAAAAGAGAATTCTAAAACAGCTTAATTGGTGCAGACCTTACGAGAAAGAGGGAAGGAATCAAAAGGAAATCTCCCTACTAATAATAATTTCTCCAAAATATCACCGCGAAGAAGTTCGCAAAATAAACCCTAACTAGAAATATCTTCTGGCTGAAGTGTTAGCTAAAATCAGACACTCTAGCAAAGAAGGCGTGGCAGACCTCCGGCTTATATAGAGTCCGGGGAGGGCGCCGCCCAAGTCCAATCAGCCAGCTGGGTAAAGATTCTGATAATAAAGTAATTAATTTGATGTCGTCCCGGGGCGAGAGCCACAGAGAAAGTCCTTAACACACACAGTAATGGCTCTCTCCTTGATTCACGGGAGTCCCAACACCTTATAAATGGGTTTGTGACCCCGTCCAGACTGATTAATGTCAAAGACTTTATTCTGGTTCTCATCTGTTCTTGAATTTCTTTGGATTGTGTATCACTGCACACTACTGTATGTCTAATGAAATTTAACCCAACTGGTAAATTTGTTTACATGGTTGATTAAGCAACAATGGGGGCAATTACTTTTTCACAAAGGGCGAGGTAAAGTTGGATAGCTTTTTTCCCCTCAATAAATGAAATCATCATTTAAAAACTGCATTTTGTGTTTACTGGGGTTATATTTGTCAAACATTAAAATTAATTTGATGGCCTGAAACATTTAAGTGTGACAAACATGCAAAAATAGAGGAAACGAAGAAGGTTGCAAAAACTTTTTCACCGCACTGTCGGCCAGAAAATCAGATTTGAGTTACTTTCTCCATGTAGTAAGAATGCAACCAAGGCTATTTCATATTGATATTTCTGATATTTTAAATTTTTCTTTTTTGTTACTTGAGATTTTTGTGGCTTGGGTGTGAAATTACAGTTCAAGCCCCCGGCTGAAGGCAGTGGTCAAATGACCAGGCAAATGTTAATGAATGAATTATTTCTGGTGCTGAATGAGTCCACATGAGAATCTTTGTTTCATGATTAATCCCTGAAAAAAGGTAATATATTTCCACAATGTCTGCTGCACTAGGGTCTGCACATTGAAATAGAAAACATTCCATTACTATAAGACTGTCAGTACAGATAGCAGGGTACAGCTGGGCTTGAAGTCTAGATTTTAGGCTCAGTTCTGTGGTGAAACACTACATTGTTTTAAAATAAATGCCCCTTGGGATAAACAGTGGTAAAGTAAAAAAAAAAAAAGTAAGCTATAAATGATGCCCAAGGTAAGTTATACAGCTATTGAGTACTATTCATTAAAGGATTCAAGTTGTCAAAAATGCATTTTCACGAACCAAGAAAACTTCACATTTCTTTCCTCATCTTTCCTTCACTGCAAGGACTCCTATCATTTCACTTCCTCCTGCTATACAGAGCATGGTTTTCACCAAATAATTCTAAATTCTACTTTCCTGCAGGAGAGGATTAAATGCACAATTATTAACCGCATATTGACGACAAACTGCCCGCAGACACAACAGTAGACAACCATAGGATATAAACACAAGCGGCACAGTGGCTCAGTGGTTATAGCTGTTGCCTAACAACAGGGAGCTTTCAGGTTTGAGTCTAGTCAGCCAGGACCTCGATGTGTGGAACAGTCCTACCACTGACCCTGACCGAGTCCCTGGATGCTGCACTGTGGCTGCCCACTGCTCCTAAGTAATTAGGATGGGTCAATAGCAGAGGACAAATTACCCCCTTGGGTTCAATATATTTTATTATATGACGTAAGGATTTGTTCTCCCCTGACTGGTTGAGGCGAGCTCCGCCGGTCACTGTAAACAGAGATGTTCACCACACAAAAATACGCGAGAGGTGAATATAACAATCTAACGACCTCCAGCTAAAAATAGATGAGGTTTCCCCGTAGGAGCTCCTGACAGTGTCCGTATTTCGTGTTGCTTCTTTCCTGTGAGGAGCTTTACGTTAGAGTTGTTGTCCTTCGCTTATTTCACATTTTCAAGTAGGGTAATATAATAAAACAGTTATTGACTTCAGTTATCAGCGAATCCAATGATCTATCCACCTTGGACAAGCGATATTCAAGTGAATATCACTAGTCCGAGGTGGATAAATCATTGGATTCATCCATAACTGAAGTCAATTATTGTATAATATCTTACCTTAATGCAAGAAAACACAAGATATCATCGTGAATGATACTGATTAGGCAGCAGGCAACCTTTAATCAATACAGTAATACAAGTCAAAATAACTACTTACAAACCTATAAAAGGGGCTATATAATCATGTATTACATGACCACGAGTATGGGCCCACTGTATAAGCAGTGTGGCAGATGGCACAGGGCAGTGGACCCTGACCAGCGGACATCTCCAGAGATAGAGCAGCATTTCTTGTCCCAAATGAAAACTTTACCTTGAACAGCAAAAACATCTCATGTCAGATGAGGAAAAATGATAGATTCTAGTTAGTTCCATAATCCACCTGAGTGAAGCCATGTAGGCGCAGTCATTCCTGTACTTTTATCTGTAAACTACCAAACTCACCAAAACTTATTTTTTGTCAAAAGTCACTACAGTCAATCATGTCTTCTAGTAACAACATGAAAGACTTCACAACTTAATAACCCAATGAATTCATAAAATTTGAAGTCACTTTATATTGAGAAAAAAATTACTTGTGAAGAAATAATAAAACCACGTGCGACACTTATTGGCACCCTATAAAATCAAATGAACAAACCACAGCACACCATTTATATTTTACTTTTTTAAGTTGATCAGAGTGCATAGGAAGCTGTAATCCACGACTTCCCGTTTTGCTCGGGCATAAATACGAAGTGGCACAGAGGCCAAATTCCCACATGGGAAAGATCAGAGACCGCACAAATCACATACGGGGAAAGTGTGTTGATGTTCCTAAGTCAGGGAAAGGCTATAAAGAATAGCCATGCCTGAAAATGTGTAGATCGTTAGCGCCATAATTCACCAAGTTCAAGTCAAGTCTAACAGTTATATACTTCCCTGAAAATGAACCCAAGTTTATTCTACACCCACACTCAGTGAGAGAAAATGTCAAAGAGGCAAAAAAAAAAAAATATCCACAAGGATCAGTTAAAGAATAACAGTAAAAGTAGCATCTACGAGTCGCCAAGTCTCCAGAACTAAAATCAAGTGCCACCTCTATGCCAACAGATTATTTGGAAGGTGTGCCAGAAAAAGTCTTTTCGGTCATTTAACCATAAAATTAAGAACTCAAGTTTGTTACATGCTACTGGGTCAGATAAAACGAAAATGGAACTTTTTGGCAACCAGCACTCAAAAGGGTTTGGTGTAAAAAGAAGGATCACTATACTGATACAAAGCTGATCCTAACTGCTAAGTATGGTGGAAGTTCTGTGATGTTGTGAAGCTGTTTTTTTCCCCCCAAAGGCCCTGGGCTCCTCCTTCGGGTACACGGCATCATGCACTCCATGAAATACAAAGACATTTTAAACTAGAGAACTCGGTCGCCACAGGGACCAAGTCGTGTATCTCCCCGATCCCCAAATTTTGGACAAAATGGCCACCGGCAGCCATATTGGACGTCCAAAATTGCCGAAAATCGGTCTTGAGCATTGTCAAATAAATATCTTCGCCTGTGCAAAATTAGAAATAATTCTTACAATAATTGTCGCTTCCAGAGCCCGGAACAGAAAATCTCTGCAGGTGGCGGCAGCCCCGGAACTAAACCGTAGTATCTCCCAACTATCGTCGTCGGGGAGATACAATGATCCAGAGTATATGCTCCAACCAACACAAAAATGGTTAACTGAGCACAAAATCAAGCTTCTCCTACGGCCATCTGTCCACTGGCCTAAACCCCAATAACACAAGAGTGCACAGGACTCGGGATGATCTGGAGAGATTCTGTTAAGTGGACTGGTCTCAAATTCCCAACCTTATAAGATGTTTTCGAAGGAGCGGTTTTACTGGCAAAGAGACACTGTGCAAAGCATTAAACAGAGAGGTGAAAATAGTTGTGGCATATGTGTTTTTCTTAAAATAATTATTTCTTGACATCAGATTTTTTTTCTCAGAATAAACTGAATTCAGTTAAAGGTTGGATTTTTCTATTTTCTTTTTTACAGTAACATTGAGCAAATTCACCAAAAGGTTGCATATAATTGTGAAAGGGACTGCATCTGCATAAACTGACTATAATAAATGATATGAAGCCATGTACATTAGAGGCATGGTGACATCTTGAAATCCTGAGATGTGAATTTCATCAGTCAAGTAATTTCACATTTGCACTGCTGCACTGCTGACAGATTTGTTTCCGAGATGTTAAATCGTGAAAGAAATGCCAGTAATGGCTCACACATCGCGGCCAAGTCGATGATTCATGCCAAGAAAATGAACAAGTAACAGCCAGACTGAGGTATGACCCAGCTTCTTGAATGCGGAAGTCTGCCGAGATCTCAGACAGCTCAGGCACATGAATCTATTCAAAATCAATGTCTCTGAAGCTAACATGAGCCAGCTAAGCACTACAGCTGGAGTCTGCAGACAGACCTTTCCTTTCAGTTACCCAACGCTTCCTCTATCCACCCATGACATCAAATTCTTCAGCTTGTCGAGTTCTTTAGCTTGTCCATAATGAGTTGATATCACACTGCGATGTCATTATCAGAAGATATTCTCGGTCAATTTTAATTTGTCATTCAATTACATTTTAATATTGTGTTCGTCACACCACTTAGAGCAGACAGAATTCATAATAGAAGGACAAAACACACATTATTGAAGCAAACTGCGTTTGAATTATTTAATACGCGCATATGCAGTCATGTTAAATCATATAGAAATATAATCATCTCCATGCGACTGTATAGAACCTGCAATTCTCACAGACTTCCAGAGTCGCACATACAATTTATTATGAACTGAGCCTGATCAAAGAACAAAGAGGCCACTGTAGGACCAGTCCACCTACTTTAATGATGACCATGTAACATAAAAAATTCAGTACCGTGGGGTTTGACCTCCGAATACAATCTCAAGGTCACCACAGAACATATCCTCCTCACCCATGAAATGTCACAGGCTGGGGCTTACACATGCATTCCCAGCATGCTTGGCGTAACCCAAGTCACAGAGGACTGCAGTGAAAAGGCCATATATCAGCTCGTCTCCAGGGGAGTGCTCAGCACAGTGGTTTCTGATGCACGACGCCAATCACTTTAGTCCATAGTGCTCCTGTCGCTGAGTCCTGATGTCCAATCCCACGAATGATGGGCTCCAGCTGGACATATTTGAAATTCAACACAGAAATTCACTTAGAGAAAACCTGGCGGATCATATGATAACGCTATTTACAACAAAGCTTAGGTTCCTTGCATAATATACCTTGTGTCAGTTCAAGATCGGAAAGAACTGATGTCCAAAGAAATTTTGCCGATTCAAAGTTGGGTAGAAATTTTTGGCGAATTTTAAACATAAAATAAAGCTGTGGTTATTAATTTAACATCCGTAATTTATTCATGGTCTTTCTATCAAGTAACGATGGTAACAGGCTGTATGTAAGGCATCCCAATTACATGACGATTACAATGATTTTTTTTTTTTTTTTTAAATCAACTCAGTTTCAGCTATTTTTTCTTGTTTGAAAGCATGGTAATAAGAAAAGATATCATTGGGAGAAAGAGAATTTTCTCTGAGGAACACACAGAAGAACACTACAAGCACCTACAACAAGCACCTTACAGACTACAAGTCCATAAGTATTTGGACCGTGATCATTTTATTATTTTGGCTCAGCATATCACCACAGTGGGTTTGAAATCAAAACGTGTTTCTGGTGTAGACCTTCAGCTTCAATTTAACCCTTTGTTGCATCGTGATTACTTACATAACCAAACCCACCCACCACCCTAAATAGGCAAAGAGGGAAAGAGCCATGTAAAAAAGGGTTGAAGGTTTTCAAAAAATATTGTATGAACCGTGTAGGAGCTAAAATCATTTTAAAGCATAGCCTCCCAATTCTAGAGGCTCAGAAGTAATAGGATAAACTAACATAATCCTTTGCTGTCAATAACTGCCTGAGGCCTCCAACAATGTTCATCACCAGACACTGGGTTTCTTCCAAGGTGATGCTCAGCCAAACCAGCACTGCAGTGTGTGCTTGTTCTAGCTTAGACTTTATACCTTAAGCAAGTGTGATGCATGTTAAATTACGTTCAGGTCAGGTTATTGACTTGGCCATAGTGGAACATTACATTTCTTTGCCTTTAAAAAGTCCTGGATTATTTTCACAGCATGGTTTGGGTCACTGGCCATCTAATTGCAAGGTGCCATCCGATGGGGTTTGAAATTTTTGTCTGAAGGTAATCAGATTATAGATCCCTATGCAATTCATCTCCCGAACCACTTGCAGTCCCTGCCATCCCACATGGGACTAAACGGACTGTTGATTTAGACCGTGTCCGTCCGTCTGTCCGTCCTGATCGGCTTGTCGTTCACCAGAACAGGGAAAGAAATATGCCGTCCATCACAGTCAGCCAGCACAGTTGTTATCAGGCAATCTTCCTATCCAATTCTGGCTTTGCTGGCAGTGACAGCTTTTTGCGCTTCATACTGACAGTCCGCAGCTGCAGATTCCTAATGAAAATGCCACAATTCGCCTGTAACATTTACCTGCTTACTAGTGATTCAAATGACGGACTAGCAAACAAACTCACAGACACAGACACAGACATGCATTCACACAAGCACACCTAACCATGGAATAGCTGAGCAGACATATGTCCAATAACTTGTTAGGGGTGGAACCAAAAGCGCAGGATCATATATAAAAAGTACTGCAATACCTACGACATTTCCCAAAGTGGATGTAAATACACCAAAATTAAAACTGAGGGTCTGCTTGAGCTCATATTTGTCATTTAATTTCAGATCCAAAACATGTGGTAGTAGACAGCTAAAATGGCAATACACAACAATTGGTCAATGTCTAACTATTTATGGACTGGACCAAATTTTACTAAACCACAAATAAGGAATGGGGCACTTTCATTCAATTTCATTGAGTTCCTTCAATTTGTAGCTGCACTGACTGTGTTGTTTATTGTTAATGAAAACTGGCCACAGAGCATGTAAACAGGGTGACCCGACTCTCCTGAACAAGCTGCTGACACTTCAAAACAACGAAACCATTCATCCGTGAATCACAGCTGAGATCATGAAGCTGGGTCTAGCCTGTCCTGATTGCTTTACCCAAACATATACAGTGTTCGGAGCTGACGTGAAACAGCTGAAGCCCAGAGACACAGAAGAGTTGTAAAATCCAACTGTAATTGATCTGTTAATATCCTCGGCCCTGCAATTCAAAATGCTAACACTTAGAAGGTTCTATTGACCCTAGTCCTGCCTCTATGTTAATGCTTATTGAGGACCGGCATTGAGGGAAATAGCTACCGGGGAACAATGCACTGACGACCGGCACACAGTGAAATTAAGGCAGGTCCTCTACATCTGGGGTTCTCAAACCCAGTCCTGGAGAACCCCTGTATGTGCTGGTTTTTGTTCCAACAGCAATGGCAATCTCACAATTTTAACCAGCTGTTAACTGTTCAAACTTAGGCACTTATACAGCGGGATCACTTGAACTCTTAAATCACATCCTGCCAGAGATGGTTATGCATGTGATGAAAAATATATCTTCTGTTGGTAGGTAGAACTTGCTGGATTAAATTTCAATATGCATGAAGAGGTAAATTGTCTATAACCTATGAAATTAAAGACTGAGGTCAATCAGCTAGTTCTTAATCGGTGCAAACCTGCCCAACAACCTTAACCATCTGGAAGATGCAGAATTAAATTAAAACAGAAATGAGGCCCCTCTGTTTTGCATTTAAGTTTAATTTAAAAAAGTGGCTAATTATTGCATATACAACAATAAACTTGGATACCCGTCACATCATCAAGTTGGCCAATTTTTCTCAATTGTTACCTCATTTAATTTTTTGCCTGTAGTGTAATAAGTACAGTATGAAATTAGTAATCTTTGGGGCATTGCGAAGCTATTTTTGCCATTCTGTAGATTAAGATGGTAAATTACTTCACTGAACATCAAAACCATCTAATTAATAAAATTAACAGCTTGTTAAAATTCTGAAATTGCAATTGTGGTTGGAATAACAACCAGCATACACAGGGGTCCTCCAGGACCGAGTTTGAGAACCACTGCCCTATATACTGGCCACCGGCAGGACTAGGGTTAACAGAGGTTGGGAACAGCTAGTTAGCTGCTACAATCTATCATGGTTAGCTGTTTTTTTTTTTTTTTTTTTTTTAAATTGTACAACTTTTTGTGTTGTGAATAAAGAAATACAAACAAACCGCCTACCTTCATCCTTTTCATTGAGGATAACAATTGACGTTAAATTACACACATCAAAATGTGGTTTACGTAGTAACTATGCACAGTTAAAAAGAAAAGAATAAATCCTAGATTTTTGAGAAATGCACATCATCATGAATATGTGGCTGGGTCCTTGGAGAGAATGTCTCCAGTGAAAAGCAGATGGAGAGTGCAGGTTATTTATGCAGGCACCTTCAGTGACAGCTCCCCTGTGTATATGCTAATGAAATGTGGACCTGCATTCTAACACTGACTGGTGTTCAGCTCAGGGCCTGGTACTCCAAGCCAGTTACAGCTCCAAATCAGAATAAGTTGGGATGGACATTGAATTAAAATTAAAACTGAAGGCAGTGATTTGTCAATAATCTTTGACCTGCATTGTGTTGAAAGCAATTAAACGGCAAATTATTTGTTGTTTCACCACATCAATTTTCATGATTAAAAAAAAAAAAAAACACAATTCAATGTTGACTCTTGACCTATTTTAAAAAAAAAAAACTTGGTAAGTATTTCCCACCCTGCAGTATTGCCATTCCTCATCACAACACTTAAAAAATGATTAGGGACTGAAAACACCACGTGATTAGGTGTTTCAAGTGTAATTGTATTTTGCCTTTCAAAATACACCACACGTTCTCTATTGGGGACAAGTCAGGACAGCAAGCAGACCAGTCCAGTACCCACACCCTCTTCTTGCACAGCCATGCCTCTGTAATGTGTGCAGAAATAACCCTGGGCGTCCCTGGGGACAGTTGGAGAAGCAAAATGAAAACAGTCAGACAAGCAACAATATTAAGCTGCTTGATAAATTAAAGAGTGAAGGTATGGCAGTGATGCCGTAAAGGTCTCTTCAATTATTTATTCAGCCATTTTGTCAGTGACATTTCAGTGTTGTAGCATAAGCCATATGTAGGAGACTACAATTAAATGTTCATAGACTCGGCCTGCCAAAGGCTAATAATGGTAGTGCTTAGTGATGTGAACATTCTAAAAATAAAGTTCAGAGCCTCAATTTAACATTGCATGAATTCATCGAACGCTTATTAAATTGAAACACATCCTATGAGCGAGGTGCAACTCATTTCCAGCAGAGGAGTAAGCTGCTCTCATAATAAGTGTTGGCACTGTCATTATAATGCTTTTGCATGCATCTGTAATGCAGACCACTGTCTGCTAGTTTTTATTAGCTGCCAAATCCAAAAACATTAGGCTGGTGAGATTACATCAGATTCTTTGGGCCCTGACCAAGTCATATATTTCTTTTTTCCCCTACTTTTAGTTGTTTTTCATTCAGTTTTGTTCACAGTGACTATTCAGTGCTTTGCTGTAAAACACTCTTAGCTGCATCTCATGAATAAATTGAGTTCTCATAAATATATCTTTGTGCCAATGCAATGCACGTTGCGCGCACAATTTAGTCGTGCCAAGTTCACCACAGCGACAATGAACACAGAAACTCCAGTATTATTTTTCAGCATCTTTTCGTTGTGCCATTTCTTCTTCTCACCACATATCAAACGTATCTCCCTGAGGACCATTTGGCATCATAACACTGTAAGACGGGAAATCCAGCTGGGATGCGGCAAAAGGCTGACAAACTGGTGGGGCCCAGGAACTGAGGCTCACCCTAAACTTCAAAGGAGTGATGTTGCTTGCCGTGTGACAATAAACTGTTAGACCTTACTTAGGGTGAGAGGGCCATGGACTCCCCAGGAAGTTTGCTGATGTTTTTCAGGGGAAATGGGGTGTTTATGGCTGTGTCTGTGGAAGACTGGGGGGTTTATAACGGCCTGGGACAATACGCAGGTCTCTGGCGACGCGAGAGGGGTGACCATCACAGTTCCATCACTATCACAGTTCTCCCCCTGCATGTGAACAATCCCTAGCCATGTCTTTCATGAAACTGGACCTTAATTCATTTGTTTTAAATTTTAATGTCAAACCTTCCTCATATATTTTATATATTACTATGCAATAACTTCTGTACTCATTGCCTATATAATAATTCAGTTTAAAGAGCTTTTCATGACAACTGCATCGTATTAGTACATATTCATATCATGTTTAGTCTTGTTATTCTCAGGGGAATCCAAGGAGTTGAATGGAGTATGTCTCAGTCCAATTGAAATTATGGTTCATTCCCTTTTGGAAACTCCTGAAAATTGGTCAGAATCCCCTCGGATAATCATTTCGATTTCCCCTCTCTGCTAAATTGTTTCATCACCTCCTGCTAATGGCAGAAACCCAAAATGCAGATTCGACCCCCCTTCCAGGTAATTTACGGCCATGCCACCTGGATCAAAGACGTGATTTGGCTTAAAGCAAAGGGAGACAATTCATTCGGGGAACATCGTATCCGATCTCTCCCCGCGTACGTCAGTGCGTGTGTAGCCTCTTTAATAATGGAAGATCGCAGACGACTTCCCGCACGTGCATCTCTGTGTGTTGTGTGTAGCCATAACAGGTTTGGTAAGAGACTCTAACATTCAATTATTCTTTTCTAAATTATGTAACGGACTAATTAAATTTATTATGTGGACCTACCTACCTGTTTAATAAAACTTTCTTCCTTATCAATAAATTGTCTTCTTGTAATTTGTGTGGGTTTTATTATTTTAAATCCATCTTGGTTCTTTTGTCACAATTACGGTTAAATACTTAGGGGAAACGGGTGCTGACTGAGACCTCCTGTCAGAGGCCAGTTACAGACGAAGTTTTTAGGGAGCTCTGTTAAGTTAGAACAGGGGCCACGTTCGACTGCTAACAGGATTAGCAGGGTATTGGCTGTGGAGTTTTGGCTGAAGAGAACCCATGGGCGTATTACGCCGGTTCTTGTCAATTTCTCCTTAAGGAGCCTGATAGATACTATTAGTATCATACTAGTTGACCCGGGTCCATATCTGTCCCGAGGAAAAGGTATTCGCGTATTACGGTGGTTGCTGGCTAACCAATGCAGAGCTCCCCGAACTAAGATTTTGCGATTGTGTGGGTCCGGAAGCGCAATCGTGTAAAATTGGCGAAAGACTGAGTATGGTATTATTATTTTAAACTCACCACATTTACAACTAAATTTTATATTCGTAATTACTTATATGGAGTCAGATCCATCGTAACTGTTGTGTTTTTGTGCCCTGTTCTACGAACAAAGAAAATTGATCCATTCTTAATATGATTCACACCAACCCAAAAAGTAACGCACCAGCCAGAAGAGCGCGCTGAGCCTTCGCCTTCGGCAATTTCCGTCGTTGGTATTGCTGTGAGGTTTTACAACACTGGCTTCCAAATAAGACTGTCTTGTGCACAAAATGCTTATTTCAAGTCTCGAAACTTACCTTCTGATGTTAGCACAAGTCATATGTCAGGTAGTATATAAATTCAGGAAATTAAGAGTTAAATGTCAAAACATTTTCTGTGGTAGGACCCCCCCAGAGCCCCAGCCAACATTGTTCCTCCACTTTAAATTAGAATCAGGCACCCATTTACATGACATTGTCTTTGTTGTTAATTTTACTTTAGGAATTTAGTGCTATTCAATGTAGAATAGCAGGTACCTAGATGGATGACGCTCTTCCTCATTCCAAAGCAAAAATGCGATTGTTTCAGTTTTTAAATAAGCGAATCGATTGGATTATTTCCATGTTAAGTGGTCCGTGATGCTGAAAGCGCACGTAGTGCATTTAAGCATTTAAGTTAACGTCCAAAAATGTACTATTATTGGTGCAAATCAACTTGAATTTCTGCATTTTTCTCTTACATGTTTTTTATGTTTTTTAAAGGGCCCCATTTCAGCCCTTGAAAGAGGCCCCCGATGCTTATGGCTGCCACTGCTTCGAGAGCAGAGAAGCTGATGGCGTTTCTAAACACTGTTAACATAAGCTTCCTTTTCAAAAACTAAACTTACTCTGGATGCAACTACATATACTAGTACTTGATAAAAGGTTTGCCAAAGTAATCCAGAGCCCATGATGCAGTTCTTGATGCAGTGCCACCTGATTGATCAGGGAAAAAAAAAGATTTTTGAATCTTTTAACTATGTTATGCACCATAGAGGGTAATAACATCCAAATCCCTTCCCATTCTCCTTTGAAGAATATTGTTCTTTAACACTTTTATGATCATCTCATGCAATTATGGGCATATTGGCAAACCACTGGCCATCTCCGCACCTCAATTAAAAGGTCTTTCTTAGATGCTGTTTTTGTACTAAATCACAATTACAGTCACCTGCAGACATCAGCAGTTTCCAGGCACATATTAAAATTTTTGCATCATATTGAGTCCCTAACTGGCCCTGTTAAAACGTATCTGGAATGTGTAGCAGGGCTGAATGGCAGGACTGGATGCATATACAAGTAAAATCAAGTTCACCAGACAAAATATTACATATCTTGTCTTCATACTGTCTGCAAAAAAATACGAGTCAAAGTAAATATAAAGATCAAAACTTCTCATTTGTAAGCGCATTTTCTATAATGTCCCAACTTTTCCTGAGATATGGTTGTAGATAAAAAAATAACACTAGAACAAAACACTTGCAATAATGTTGAGAATTTATTTAATCTTAACCACCCAACTTTTGTTGTTCGACACACGTTTTTTACAAATGTATTTCCACTAAACAGGTGAGCGACCAAGATTCTGAGTTTCAGTAATGCAATTCAGTCATGCGATTCAGATTCTGAGTTTAAAGATGCAGTCATGAGTTCTTAAGTCAGGGACTGAATCATGACCATGCTGGTACGTTCTCAGGTTGCCAAACCTGCAGGGTCAAATTACCGTAGGGCCCCGGCATCAGCCAGGTAAAGCATACAACATGACCTAAATATGCTGTAATGATTTCTGAGGCCATTAAGGACTCTACAGTGTGACAATATAATGTTGATTTCAGTCATTCGAATACACTCAAACCACAAAAATGTTCTGCAAATATTAATAAATCATCTCTGATGGATGCCACTCTGAAAAGTAGGTTACACAGTACTTGTGGCATGACAAGAGATATTAAGCTCGTTTTTTAAGGACACACTTTGGAATTCACGTCCAAAAGAGAACACCAATGGAAGCTACAAGTTGCAGGGTGGAGAGCCATCCCTTTAATGACATAAAAGTTTTTTTAATATCCTAAAAATAATATAACCGTAAAGCTAAGAATATACTCAGTGGGCCATTAGCTGATGGAGTTCTTCGGCATGTCTTCGGATGTTATTGGGTCTAGCAGAAGCTGGTACATCCGCAAATAACAATGGAAATAATCCCTCTGCAAATAACTCATGCTCTTTGAGTTTAATAATAACCATGAAAACATATCCAATAATATATAACCTACTTACTATGCACACATAACATATTCTATTTGCTGAAATATAGCATTAGTTAAGCAGAAAATGCATTTAAATGAAATATATTAAGCACACCCTCAGCAACAATTTCAAGTGCACTCCTACTGGAAAAAAAAATCACCAATTCAATCGCACTCCAAGAGCCTTTACTTCTCTCCTGTATCAGCTTTAAGAGATCTGTGATACCAAAAAACCTTGTTATTTCATTTAGGTTCGAACTCCTATTCATTAACTGGGAAAACCTTCTATTTTTACCATTCTTTAACCAGGAAAATCCCATTGAGTATGTTTCTCTTTTTCAAGGATGCCCAGGGAGAAATTCAAGATAGAACAGTTGCAAATAAGGGGGGACAGAGAGAAACGGAGGTAAAGCCCCTGGAGCAATTTAGGGGGTTAAGGGCCTTGCTCTAGGGCCTAATGGCAGAGTTCCTCCCAACTTCATCTCTCCAGATCAAGTCTGAAGTCGAAGCCCCACTGAGGCCTTGAACCAGCAACTCTTTAACAGTCAAGGAACATGAAAGTGTAAATGAAAGGTCAATCACGAGATGTTGGGAAGCCCAACCAATTGCATTCACGCAATCGTAACCACAGGTCTTTGATATAAAGACACATAACTTGTTTCCGCTTGCAGAGATTTCGCATCACCCACCACCTCCCCACCACCACCAACCTCTGACTCCGCCCTCTTCAGCATCAAACCCACTGCCCTGCTGACCCAATGACCCTTCCTTCCAAACGGGGGATGGCTTCACCTCTGCCTGCTATGCCGGCAGATCTGAATCTCACCTCACTAAAGGGTCCTTGAGGACGGAGTCATCGCCAATGAAAATATTGAATTCATTTCATTGTTTATAAATCTTTTCTACCTAATTCTAGAGTCTTCGTGACTGAACTACCAATAGGCTACCCAACCACCCTACATCATACCCTCAAAGCACCCTCGGTTAACCCTGGGGAAGATTTTTTTTCCACTGACACACTGGTGCAAACAATAGATAAATTATATTAGACAGAGCTATCGCACCGTTCTGGGTATCAAGAGCTGCGTTTCCAATTTTACACACATTCTGCACGCCCAGAACTTCTTAACATGAGTAATATGCATTTCTGCTTACCACCTCCTTACCACCTTCATTCCTGGACGTTGCTGTGAGAAATAAGTACCGTTCCTCGATGTCACGCGTGATTGCCAAAAATAAATTATCTACAGAGCTTGTTTCAGTGAGTAAATGGAAAAGACTTATGCACTACAGTGAATAAGGGCTCTGTTGGGTGCCAGCACACAAATTCCCATTGCAGAAGGGAAGCACCAAGATGTGTATGTGGAAGCTATAACAGAGTCAGAACCATGTGATCACTACAGTCCCCGCCCCCTCCGCCGAGTCAGTGGCATAACTCCCATTTCCTTGAGTACTACTGATCTAGTCATGCATGCAGACATTCAAGATTATACAGCAGATGGAGAAAAGAGTTCAACCACAAGACTGGCTGCATCCACAACCTGGGATGTTTTATTGCCATTACGGATGAGATATTAACTACGTATATCGATGGCCTCGTGTAAGAAGGGCGTAAGTGGCATTTTACAAATTTTACAATAGAGCCAAAAAACTGCCACAGCACCACCTGTTAGCTGTTACCCGCTGCACCAGTGTTAAAAAGGCATTTTAACCCCTTTAGGATGGCAACTGAGACTTCAGACTTGGTCAGGAAATGCTCTAGTCTCAGTTATTCCAAAACAACCAAAAAAGTCATTTTTGACTGAAGTGTCACTAACGCCGTTCTTGCATGAGGCCATCGATATGTGCTCCTTAGTTGAAGCGCATAGCATTTAAGTGACATTTAACTTGTGGTGATGAGTGTAATTATACAGCCAGGTCCATAAATATTTGAACATTGACCAGGGTGTGAGTTACTCTCATTATTAACTCCTTCCGGGAAGTAAAGTGGGGGCTACTTCGAAGGAGCTCGTCTGTCTGTTCAGATAAAGGGGGACTTTTTTCAGAAACTACCTCCATGAATGAAATTTTGTGTGCAAGTTACTCCCCATTAGTCATGACCTTGATGGGGTTTGAAAATGGGCCTCCATGGGGTGGGAGATATTGATGAAAACGTTTCCTTGTTTAACTTGCAGGAAGGCTGATAAAAGGACAGGAGTAAATTTCAATCGCATTTCCATTTGGAGCCGCTGTTACATGAAGAAGGCTATAAAGCTGGAGAATCCATAAAAAACAATCTAAGAAATTGCACATTTGATAAAAAAAGATTTTATAAAACTCACACCAGTGAGTTAAGGGACACCAAAAGGTCTGAAAGACTAAGATGGAATGAGAGGACAATGGAGAAGGGAGGGACCTGCTCATGATCTGAAGAATACAGCCTTGCCAGTGATGCACAGGGACACCAGGTGTGCTCGTTTGCATTGTACTGCATAGCATTTTCATCTCAAACCTTGCCTCCCAAACACTGAGGCCCCGTCCCGCATTCTTTTATTCTCTAGACTAGCGTTTCTCAAACTATGGGCCGTAGACCTGCACTGGGCCGTAGAAGTACAGCTGGAGGGCTGCAAGCCAATTTCCACAAAATAAATAAGCTACAAATGCATATTCATTGTTAGATCATTTAAAAAGCCATCTTCAGGGCTGATTTTATTTGTGCAAAAGACTACATTACCAGGCAAACGGCACCTGTTTCAGTAAATATTCTGTGTTGTCAGGCTTCCTTTTTGAGCACTTAAGTTTTAAGTGGCATTCATATGGTAGTATTTTACAAAGGTTTGTAAAAGTAATCCTGAGGCGATGTGGTTATATCAACACAGATGAATAACAGTTCTGGACGCCGCGCTGCCTGAGTGATCAGCAATCATGAGCACTTATTGCACAGAAATCCCTCCAGTCCTTGAATCTTTCATTATTTTAAGCATCGTAGAGGGTGAAATATCCAAATCTCGCTCTATCTTTCTTTGAGTAACATTGCTTGTAAACCTTTTGCTGATTTTCTCACGTTAAATTTATCAGTGAGCTGGTGATCCTCAGCCTATCTTTGCTGGACTATGCCTTTCTTAGATGCTGCTTTTGTACCAAATAATGATTACAATCACCTGCTGACATCAGCGGTTTCAAATAACATCCATCCATTCTTTATATCCGCTTCTTCCTCACTCGGGTCAAGGGAGGAGCTGGAGCCGATCCCAGCTGTCTATGGGTGAAAGGCAGGGACACACCCTAGACAGCTCGCCAATTCATCGCACACACCATTCACAAACCATTCACACTCGCACTCACACCTATGGGCAATCAGCCTGATGTGCATGTCCTTGCACTAATGGGAGGATAACGGAGAACCCGGAGGAAATCCACAGGAACACGGGGAAAACATGCCAATTCCACACAGAAAGGCCACAGGCCGGATTCAAACCCACAAACTTCTTGCCGTGAGGTGTCAGTGCCATTTCACCAGCAGTCCTAAAATTGCCCTCCTGGTCCCAACTTTTTTTTTTGCATTGCAGACCAAAATGGAAGGAACTGATGTATATTTAAAATAAAATGGAGTCGGCCAGACAAAATATTAATCATCTTTACTTCATACTATCAGCGATGAAATGCAAGTCAAATTTAGAAAATACCGCTTTCTGATTTTATATGCATTTTCTATACCGCCCCAACTTTTTCCAAGTTAAGGTTGTATTATAAATTCTGCCAGCACTCAAGCAATGCATTGGAGACTCATCAATAATTTTATTTCTGAGCCATAAAAGAAATCTCAAACAGTGGTGCCACTTGTGGCAAATAAAGAGTGAATGAAATTTAATCGAAGTTTAATTAAATGGGATCTCGGGAACACGTCTCTCTTCCAGTTATTAAACACTTCAGTAAGCCCATCGAATGGACAATGTAACGTCACTAGTTTGCTGGCTGCAGGTAGTTATCCAGATGGAAGAATATTACTTACCTTGCGCTATCGCAATGGATTCAAACCGATGAAGTTCCCGTAATAAGCAAGTTCGTTCAGTGGGATGAAGACTGTAAATAAAGTCCCTCGCTCCTCGCGGAGAGTTCAGCGGTTCCATTGTCTCTTTGCGAGGGTGAGTGCCCAGGGCGCAGCTCTGCAAGAGCATCATCGACAGCGGCTTGGGAGCCGGGAAGGAGTCGTTTTCGCTGGCCCTTCTTACTATAGGTCCTTGCCTTGCAAAAAGAAAGGGCCGCAGTACTTTTTGCAAACGGGGCAGCATCGTTCGGATAAAAGGAAAGTTACGCAATTGTTGGGAACCTGAAATTATGACGACAAGCAGCTAGTTATGAAGTCTGGGCCCAAGACACCAACTTCAGCTACTTTGAAATGGTGTGAAAGAAATATACATCGTCGAATATAGCATTATGCGATGACAACATACATTAGCTATCAGACCGAACTCCACAGTTCCCCATTTTCAAAGCATATTTTGCAACTGAAGTTAGGTTTTCTGTCTGGAATTAATTTATCAAGGAATGAAAATTATGTAGAAGCACATTTACAACAGCATCTGTGCGCTCCTAGATTAACTCAGTAGCACAACTGCCCCTTGGGAAAAATGTTAACGTTAGTAAATATGCAACGAGTAAATGAAGTTATAGCCGCTTGACGTTATGCGAGGTTGTTACGTTGCAACATTAGCCACAAGAGGCAATCCAGTCTTACTCGGACATTACGGTACTTTGCTTATAATATCTAATCATTATTCTCAGATCGCAACCTCACATGAGCGTAGCGAGAAAACTAGTTAAAACTAGATAGTTACTATCGCCAGTATGTATCGAAGCCGTTCATACTAAAGAGTTGTTGGCGATCAGAACGATCTAGCCAGCCATTAGATTTCTATACTCAAGCAAACGAGAGAGTACACATAAAACCGCATGAGGAAAACTAAAGCAACGCTGCTTCCACAAACCACTCAACCACAAATCTGGCACAGCACCTCAGTGACACACTGATCATCCGATGTCCCGTTATTAAACTGTCAAGTGCTGTTGCAGCTTTGAAAATACTGTAAATACACGAAATCTGTTCATCCGTTATATTTCTTCAGGAATCGGTATAAACGAGCCTTCCCAATGCATTGCATTCCAATAGAAAAAAAAGACAAGTCAAATGGACACATTTCCCATCGTGAACAGCAGTGAGACTTTCTACTCGCAGAGGCTGCTGACGCCTGCCTCGTGATGGAGTCTTCTGACAATGGCTGGAAATTACTGTACCATCGATTGCTCGCCTTTACGTAGCAGCAAGCGAGGCATGACGACTCGTGGCGTTGCTGCCAGCTCACTCATATTTTAACTGTATAATAACTACAAGGAACTTAAAGCGTGAGAATGAATATTTCCTGCAGTTACCACAATAATTGGTATTGCGATATGAAGATTATGCAGTACACTCAACCCGCCGCCCCAACCCTTTGAAATAGGACAGGTCGCTAAAATTAACAAAGAACACAGGTTCAATGCAAACTACATTTCCTAACGTTCTCCGAATCATGCATACTTCCGCTTGGGTGTCATGGGAGCTGTAGTTCAATATAGTATTCGAAAAGCGTTCATTCGTAATCATGAGCAAGATCGAGGAAAATGTCTTAATTAATAATCTATGAGAATTATTTAGTCAAAAGTATGACGTTAACTAAGGTCTGCATTTAGAAACCCTCAATGAAGAGTGATTATAGTTTGACTCGGCCATCATTTGTTAAAATTTGTAATACACAAATTCAAAGTTTATGCGAAACTTGGTTATGGCTCAGGGGACTTTCCATGCATCAATTGACTGAAGACGTATCCTCATCATTCTTTGTTTTCTTGTCATCAAGCTGTGCACTAAATTACGGCTGAAGTTAGGACATCAATTTACAGGAGCATATTAGCCTAAAATAGAAACATTGTTGAAGTGTTTTGCAAGTCTAAAATAAAAAAAATAAATAAAAACCAAACAAACCTACGGACACAGACACACACGCACACGGCATCAGTTGAAGCTGGAGCGGAAAGCTACATAGGCTACACCAAAGAAGCTTCCAGGACAGTGGTTGTCAAGTATTCACAAGTCATTTCTTTAAGGAGTGCTTTCCTGTCTTCTTTATATGCATAGACAGAACGAAATAATAGACAATCAAAAAAAACTTTCATTCAAAGTTTTTATTATTTCTCAAAACGAGCCATTTTGGAGTTGAATAAGAGTAATTTTATTGTTCAGTTCCCCTGGCTCATAGCAAATGTGTTTTACCAATTAATGGCGCATTTCATGTGTCATGAAAAGAGCACTGGCCCAAACATCACTCCCTTTTTTAAAGGTATGGAAGAGTCTCAGTGTGCATGGCATGAGTGACTTGTGCATTTTCGCCGGCCCCGTTAATAAAGAAAGATATGCACAAGATTTATACTTACGTAACAACACGTGCTTGTACTTAGACATCGTCTGTTCCAGGGATGTCCCTCCATTTTACAGCAGGAAAACACTAAACCTCATTTTGCACGGATTACAAGTGCATGGCAGTGTAAACAAAGAGAGTGGGTGCGAGATTGGCCTGAGTGCAGTCCTAATCTGTGTCCAACTGTATGTAACATTAGGAAGCAAAATATATGGCAATGAAGGCCCCATACAATTGCACAGCTAAAAATGTCCATAATTAGTGAATGAGGGGAATTTTTGCATGCTAGAGTTGACCAACTGATGTCTTTAGTGCTGAAATGCTCAATGCATCACACAGCAGTAAAAAGGTTGACTGCGCCATCATCGCATTGTATATATTTTTAAAAAAAAGTAATTCAGGGGCGCCCCGGTGGCTCATCGGTCTAAGCGCGTGTACCATAAAGGCTGTGTCCTTCCCGTAGCGACCTGGGCTCAATTCCGCCTCAGGTCATTTGCTGCATGTCTTCCCCCATTCCTCTCCCCAACCTTCCTGTCTCTCTACACCATAACTGTCAAATAAAGGAAAAATTCCTAAAAAATAATCTTAAAAAGTAATTCAGTTCACACCTGATATTGTTTTGTTTTACTGTTTTAAATATAGTAAAAGGCGAATGGACCTTCTACATTGGTCCTTTTTGATTTTATTTCCATTTTCCATAATGTGCCAAGACAATTCATTTTTAAGAATTGGGTTTTTATCTCCGTCTCCAAAAAAAAAAAAAAAAAAAAAAAACACCACTCTGACTCCACTGGCAGTGTGCCGCATTGAAAACAAATAACTTGTTCCGTTTTCAATGCATTGTCTCTATTTCTTTGATCACCACCCATATACTAGTACAATTCTAACTACTCCACCATCCCCATTCCTGGCATTTGCATTTCACATCTTCGTGCATGTCACACAAAAACAGTTTGATTCCAATGGCCTTATACTGTTAGCTCCATTTCCGCAAATGTCACATATTATTATCACTCTAAATAACGCCAAATTCCTTTTTTTCCCTTTCCCACCAGTTCAAACTCATTTTCTAAAGTCTGTACATCTATGATTCAAAATTTGAATTAAAAAAACACACACAATATTGAAAACCAAACGATCCAAAATAATTTCAAATTTTCGCACCTCTCACCTAGGTTGCTTGCAGTTGAGTCATGTGCTGCCCCTTTGACACCATCCCTTTCTTCTTCTTCTAGTTTAATGGTAGTTAACAATTCGGTGCATTTACCCCCGCATTAAGCATATGATTTAATAATTTTCATCACCAAGGAGGTTATTTGATTGGTCATGATTGTTGGCTTGCTGGTTGTTTAGCAGGATTATGGAAAATTTCCCACATTTAAATCGTATCATTCAGTGAAAATAATAGCAATTCA
The DNA here is from genome assembly GCA_029692085.1 of Gymnothorax javanicus. NCBI lineage: Eukaryota > Metazoa > Chordata > Actinopteri > Anguilliformes > Muraenidae > Gymnothorax > Gymnothorax javanicus. The sequence continues at coordinate 185,119,901 of CM056193.1, forward strand.
CAACTGTATTGATGAATCGCCCTAGAGATAGCCGTGGCAGAGCAGTGATTTTCTAGTCCCAGAACCATTTGTGTGTGGATTTTGAGGTGTGCAGTGGGTCACTGTCTTGCTGGGAAATCCACCGGTCAGAAGCAATAAGATTGTCAACAAAAAACTGCCTAATACCTGGGGGAATTCATTAAGTCATCCACCTCCACTGGTGATCCTGAAACACTGGAATTATAATTGGGCCCAAACCATCACTTATCCATCTCATTTCACCAAGAGCATGAGGTGCCTTTCCTTGTAGGAGTCTCCGTTTTGAAGCCAAACATCTCATTGCCGCATCTCGCCAACACATCCCATTTCAGTCTTACCAGACAACCGCACCCTTGTTCAGTCATAGCTGTTCAGAAAAAGCTCAGAAAAGGCTTTCTCCTTACAACCCTTCCAACGATCCTGTGGGTTTGGAGGTGGAATTTCAATTCATTTGAATTTCATTCCTGGTGCAACTGTGGTCCATTGTACATGTACAGTACAATAATATTTAATGGAGCCATTAGTTGTGGTACTTTGATTTAGAGGAAATGGCTGTCTAATTAAAAGAAAATACTTCTAAACGGACCCACTGAAACATTAATAAACAGTATAGTACTTCTCGCATTCAGATGGCATTCCGAGTTTCTCAGGAATGTTATCCATTTTTTAATATTATTTTAATACACTTCCAGTCAGGGGTGACAATAATTCTGGAGCCCGCTGTAATCAGCAAATTTGCCAAGGCTTGAACGAGAGACTGCAAATTTGGACAGGGAAAAAAACAGGGCACAAAACTGTTCAACTGTATATTATTCAAATTTTTATGATAATGTAAGGTGTTCAGTTGTCAACAGGGCACCATTGCAAATGACACTGGGGTCTCAATGGGTTTCCATGTAGAAATAAAGGTTAAAGTAAAAAATAAATACCTATAAATAAATAAATCAATAAAATTTTCACCAAATTCTCGGACAGCCAATGTTATAAACTAATGACAAGGTGAGGTTTGGTAATATTTTTACAAAGCAAGCCATCAACATGCTAATTTTCCCAGTGTAATATTAAATTAGTACTGCCTTTTTTGTAAAATTGTATTCAAGTTTTGACCAGGTAGTAGGGATAATTCTGCTCAAAAAATATTCAAACTGCTAAGAGGAAAGAAAAAGCCCCAATTTGACACAAACACTCACTGGGAAGTATCTTTGAAAAGGCTTCCAAATACTGAGCCCCATGAAAGACCTTAAGTGACAATACTAAATGGGTTTCCATAAAGCACAAGCCAAAATTCCTCAGTCAGGTGTCATTCCTAATAACACCAAAAAGGTCAGAGCCACCCACAGAGACCCATTAATGTTGAGGAGAGCGTGGCATCCAGACTACAGCAGAATACAGCTGCCAGCTTACCCGTTGCAATATGCTGGCTGCAGTGGTAAAGGAACACAGAAACGGTTGCTGTATTTCTCTTTAATAAAGGCAGTCATTACACAAAAAAATTGTAACATTAAAGCAATTAATTAACAGCCTGTAAGAAACCATACAGGAAAGATGCTGACTAACTAAATGATTAGAAACAAAATCTACTGCTCATTGTGACAGCGTGCTTGTACAATTTGCAAAAACATAAAACTCTAACGGGTTAATATATCTCTCATAAAATATAATCAGCTTAAAAAAATCTAGATATGTTCTCAAGTTATCTAAATAAAGGCAACACTTAAAGATACAGCAGTACTCAACAAAAGAGTTAGGGCCAGAACACATACAAAGGCAGAACATTTTCTATAATGACAGGATCCAAGTGTAGGTTGTTCAGTACAATATTGATGGTGCATTCACTACCGAGATTTAAAATCTCAATTTCAGAAGCTTGTCTTTGATTGCTTCAATCATTTTCCTTAAAAGGGCCACCACAGCTGAACACACATTGTACTGGCACAAAATATGCTGAACAGTACGTGATGCAACGGTGCCTTCCTATTACACAGATCACATTATACAGATTTCCAGAATTTTAGAGAAGTTCATGACAGAAAGAAAAGGCATTAGGGTTGCAGTTTGCAAATATAGATCCTCCTCAAAACACACAAAAAATGATACCGGACAGTAACTGTACATTAGCTGGAATGTGGGAAATCTAATATGAAATGCAGAAAAAATTTAAAATAGTTATTAACGAGAGTGCTCTGAGAGCACAATATCGCCCGCCGGAGTCGTGACTGCGACATATGCGTATCATCAGTCTATCTGCAGCATACGTGCAAAGTTTCGGGGAATATCCTATAAAGACTGTTGGAGGAGTTGATTTCACCAGCAAAGTACCTTCCCATACAGACAGATAGACGGACGGACAGATGGACTGCGCTATGATGTAATCCTCCTTTTGGGCTTTAGCTCGGCGGGGGATAAAAACTCTTCATGACTCGCATCACATAGTAGGCATGGTTTAGATCATTTTGAGGAGGAACTATCTGCATGCATGCCCTCAGCAAAACCCTTCTAGCAATGTACCTACTGAAAATCTTGCACCGCCATTTACATTGCAAGTCAATTTTAGACATGGATAGCTATGCACAAACAACGCTCTGTGGATGTGGCAACAGATTATAAATCACAACATTCAGTGAGGCCAACATAAAGCATTGCCATTGCAAGGCTGCAGATAGAAAGAGCCATTTGATATCAACTAGGCTTTCCGTTTCTAATCTTGAGTTTCTATTGCTAGATCATGTACATCAGTCATTAAGAGGTATGCAACCTTAAAATTTTGTAATGTGGCGGATGAACCATTTCCTGTCCCATTTATTTTGTCAGAGTAAGAATCCAAAGTCTTTAGAAATACTGTTCCTGATTAACAGCCCACTGACTTGCACTAATTTGTGTGCGGCATTTTTGAAAAGCATGGAATATCAGGCTTGTAGCAGAAATAAAAATTAACAAAGCACAAGATTTAATTTAACTTTAACGAGCAAACCTGCTCATGCCACACTGCAGTGTCCAAGATGACAGACTGAAATATGCAAGATCTCGATCAAGAGTAGCATTCACGGAACTCGACCACAATGACGCACAGTGGTTTACATGAATAAAACAAAAGCAGCGAAGCTGGATGTTTTGGGAATGCTTTCCAGCAAAATCACAAATCAAAGCTCAAATTATATTAACATTATATTTATACATTGTCATCTGAAAGCACATGCAAGAATGGAATCAGTTCTATTCATCAAAATTAAAAATAAAAAAAACTAAAGAGCAAATAATTTAAGCCTGCAGATGTCGATTCTCCGTCAGTATTTACAGTTTTACAGGCAGTTCTTTCTCAGCCATTTCTTGGCATCAGTGCTTTAACTGGGCTCCAATTTAAGCTGGGATGATAAAACAACGCTGGTGAAAACGTTACCTCCTCGTGGAGGTATAATAAATGCATGGAAATGTACAAGGTTTAATTTTTCTTGTTTTTCTCTTTTTCGTTAGCTTGCACAATGCCTTCAGAAGTACAGTGCTAAGAAAAAGTATTTGCTCCCTTCTCGATTTCTTCCATTTTTGCAGATTTGTTACAATAAAAATGTCTTGGATCATCAAACTAATTTTAATATCGGACAAAGATAACAGGAGTGAACACACAATGCAGTTTTAATATGGTCATTTCATTTATTGAGGGAAAAAAGCTATCCAACCCTACCTGGCCCTATTTTAAAAAAAATTGCCCCCCATAGTTGCTAAGCAATTAAATTTACAAACTAAAAAAATGTAATTGAAATTTGGGTTTAATTCACTAGACGCTGCCAGGTCTGATTACTGCTAGCCCTGTGGAATCTAAACATCACTAAATAGAATCTGTCCAGCAATGTGAAGTAGGCAAAAATCAGCACACAATGCCGAAATCTAAAGAAATTGAAGATCAGAAGAGAACTAAAGTCGTTGGAATCCATCTGTCTGAAAAAAGTTACGAAGCCATTCCTCAGGCTCTAGGACTCCAGTGAACCATGGCGAGAGCCTTAATGGATAATAACTTGGAAAAGTAGGGAACCTTCCCAGCAGTGGCATGCCCACCAAAACTCCTCCAAATGCATGACTCAGCCAGGAGGTCACAAAAGAACCAAGACAAGCATACACAGAACTGCAGGCCTCACTTGCTTCAGTTTAGATCAGTGCTCACAATTCCACAATACAAAAAGAGACTGGGAAAAATGGTATCTATGGGAGAGCTGCCGGGCAAAAACCACCGCTGACCAAAAAAAACAAAAAAAAAAAAAAAAAAAAGGCTCATCTCGATTTTTTTTTTTTCCACAGTAATGTGAGAGACTCATTGCCAATTATCGTAAAAAATTTGATTGCAGTTGTTGCCATCAAGGGAGGCACAACGAGTTACGAGGATGTGGGGGAGCAATTATTTTTTCACAAGGATGAAATAGCTTTTTAATAACTCTACCTTCAATTAATTAAATCATCCATAAAAGGTTGCATTTTGTGTTTACGCACATTGTCTGTGTCTAAAATTAATATTAGTTGAATTATCTGAAAGATTTAAATATAACAAATGGGCAAGAAAGAGGAAATCAGGCAGAGGGCAAATACTTTTTCACAGCACTGTATAATCAATATGGAGACGTAAGGCTGCGTAATATGATTGCAGCTCACAGGAAGCAGCAGAGATCCACACAACACAAATATCACTGAAGATTGAAAAAATAAAATGGCACAATTAAAAAAGGCCTTCATTTAATTTCACTGTTTCTTTAGTGAGTCATACATACATTTTTCCTGAATGCTTCTGTATGCTCCCTGTAGATTTTGTTCATAATTGCTTCATAACATACTGCATTGTTACGACTTAATTTTATTATGGAAACATATTAGCTACAATTCAGCACAAATATTGCTTACCACAGGCTGATTTAGGCATCTATTCTCTGAACACCATCTTTCTTGTGCTCAGCCTACCAAATAAACCATGCTACCAAGTTAGCCAAACAGACTATTTTCAAAAATAATTATTTGCAAAAAAAAAAAAAAAAAAAAAATGTTAATGCCGCAATTAACGACCATTAAATATACTCATCTGAAATCTATACGAGTACTGTAAACGCAGTATCTACAGAAAGCCCAGTCCAAAACTAAAACTCAGTCACGGAAATAATTTGGCACCACAGAACTGGGGGAGGGGACGGCGGCTTCAGCAATAAATACATGAATGCTTCGCTATGTACAAACTGAAAATCTAAAAAACAACGTCAAAATCGGATCGCCACCATTTTCACCACTCAAAACTGGTTTAACCTGCACTCTCCCTCCTTTCCTATCAGCACTGTATTGTGAAGAAACGGAAAACCAGAAGTTAGTTTTTTTTTTTTTTCTCCTCCACCCAAAATGTACTGAAATGATACAGCCTAGGTGCCCCAGTGAGAATACTTTCGTCAGAAGGACAGTATGCAGCTTTGCTAGGTGGGGTGAGGCTCTTATGCAATGCGTGGCGCAGAGCGGTCATCGGTCACCACTTTCTTCAGCTTGACTCCCCGGCGGATAGCCAAGAGCACGTCACCACCCTGAGCGTCGAGAGGGTTCGCTTCATCCAGCGGACCCTCTGTAGCATCTGGGTCCCTGGTGTTGAGATCTATGGTCCTGTGGAGGTGAGGTAGCAGCACTGGGGGGTTAATCGTGGCCTGGCCGCTCCAGGAGGCCACAGGCAGGACACCGACCAGCTCGCCCTCCTCGCCCGCCGTAGGCGAATCGGGGCTCGACAGCTCCTCGACTTCCCTGGCCCTGCTTGCCGGCCCGTAGTCTTCAACCCCAGGCAAATCTGGCACCGTGGGTGTCTTGACTGGGACGACCGGCGTCCTGATGGGAAGGGGACCGACGCTCATGGCCGCCCGACGCACCGAGGGCTTCGTCGAAGGAGTGCGGCGGATGGTGGCCACACCTGGTGTGACGATGACAGGCCCCGCGTTTGAAGGGAGGCCTGCTGTGGACGCCGGCCGCTTCGCCTGGAACAACTTGCGGTAAGACTGGCTGATGTCGCTGTAGCGTGGGACGGTGGAGGACTTGTCGAAGTCCTGCTGCTCCGCCTCCTGGTCCCCACCGACTGAGAAATAATCGTAGTCTGACACTGCAAGAGGCAGGCAGCAGTTAGCACACTTTAAAGCCAGAAATTCAAACCATTTGTAGCCCAAAAAACTCAATTTTTTTCAACTAAATTTGCCATTTATAATCCCACCCGAGTCTGAAATATCTGACGAGCAAACTATGTATTGGGACGCCTATATGGGATTCATACTGCTAGCATAACCACTTATGGTTTTCATAGAATGGAAGAATTTATAATATTTTGCCTTTTTTTGTCATTTCTATATGATGGGTGCCCATAATTCTGCATCTGCTTGGTTTTGACTGAACACCGCCTGCACAGAAAGGGAAGCAGAATAATCTGAAATGGCGGGATTTGCGGTACCTTGCGAGGGGATGGTGTCCTCGGAGCAGCAGGGGGTGGCGGTCTGCGTGCTGTAGCCGCTCGAGCACTGCAGGGAGTCGCGACTGGAGCGCTGTGCGTCCAGCTGCAGGCCCCGGGACAGGGCCAGGGCCAGCTCCTCATGGGCCTCCGCATCCTCCACCTACAATGACAAAAGGGAGCACGGCGACATTTCTGTAACAATGTATGTGAATGAGCATATGCCCGAGTCGGAGAATGGGGTGTTGGAACCGCACCATTAAAGCAGATAGCCTTTTATCAAATTCATTATTGGAGTAAATTATGAGTAATACTTGAGTAACAGCTACAAACAATACTGCTGAAGTCTGTGTCGCCCCCTGGGATTAGAATAGCCCCCCCCCTCTAATGGGCACTTACAAATTTACTCCACCAGTGGGCTGTTCTTTACAGTAGAGTTCATATTGATTGGACACAGAAACATAAATGGAGGGGAAACCAATGAATGACCTACAGAGGGTTTTGGAGGGAAATTCAAATGATAACAATAGAAGGGGGTAGTGGGCGGAGACAGGTATAGGAAGGAGGGGGAGGGAGGTGAGGAATGCTTCTGTCCTCCACAATCGGCGCTTGTCCAAGTGTGTGCAGGGGACATTTTCATGTACATGTACATGGGTCAATGACGTGACATTGTCCGAGTGCACTACTTTGGTTTAAAATAATTTTAAATGATTCATAATAAGCTTCATTTTATTCTATAAAACCTGTTTAAATTGAACATATTTCCAGTTTATCATAAAAATGATATATATTTTATGTTTTGCCATTCAAACCCTCAAAATGTCAGGTGGCGTAACCGTCCGAGCAAGTTAACACTATGTGAAATGTATTAAATAGGTAATTTAAAATATGAATTAATATAATTTTAATATGGGGGCATTGTTTATTTGAAAGGTTTTCATGATAAAATTAAATTTTAATTGTTCTTAAATTGTTTGGAAAACCAAAATACCCGCCCCCTACAATAAAGAAGCCATAAGTCACTTTTAATACCCAGCTCAATTACAAAATAGTAATGTTTCAGGCAAAGTAGACACTCTCAGGTATACTTACTAAAAAAATCACTTGGAAAAAAAGAGGGAAGAATGGTTTTTTTTTTTTTTCAAGAAAATTTTGGTTGCGCCACCTGACATTTTTTGGCTGGTGAAATTGCAAATACAGTCTAAAACTGTACTAAAACCCTGTAAATGTTGTGCAACCATTAAGACTTGTTTAAACGCACTCTTCCAACTTCAAATAAATGTATTCTGTACATTTTTTAAGATTTATTTAAAAAAAACGTTTTTAAAAGGCTTATTTGTCATTGACCCACATGTATGTAAACATTAATTAATCTCACCCTTGTCATGACAGAGGTCACGGTGTCACTGAGCTTTTGTGCGTCATCCCCGGGGACGGTGGCCACGCTGAGGGGTACGGTGGCAGCAGGAGCATCAGTTGGCTTCTTCTCCTTGTTCCTCCGAAGGGTGTTCACCATAGGCAGGTCATACGGGCCCGGCTTGGCCCAGTCCTGCAGAACACAAACATCTCTCAAATCCGCAGCCGCGTCAGGCACGTTCATTATTTATTTCCTCTTGTTTATTGTTTATCAACACCTTCTGCGGATTACTTTTTGGCTATATTGCATCGTCCATCGTTCTTTTGTAAATATGTAAGAGTTGAAATACTTCCTATTCCCCCAGATACTGATAACCACAGGCTATTTGGAGTCTTAAATCTGCTTAACATCAATGCTTTTGGACTGCGGGAGAAAACTGGTCTATCCGCTGTAAAGCCAAACAAATATGTAAACTCCACACAGAAAGGGCAAAAGCTAGGTTCGAAAAACTGTGCGACAAACTGCACTGCTGTGCCACCTGTCAGGCACTTTCAATCAACTGTAAATGCTCAAAGGAAATTCTACTTAATATAAAACCTCAGTTAAAACTAGGTTTTTATAAGAAATCACCATATTTCACAATCTTGCATATTTCCCCAGATCACATCATTTTCTCCTTTCCCCTATGTCAATTATACTCATGAAAAACACCGGAGCTTCCCTTCAGACTAGGAATGCGGTTACATCTAGTGATTTCATTTTTTTCAGGACGGGCACGATCTGGCCAGACATCCACAAATGTCCGTTGCTGAGCGAGTGAGCGAATGACAAACTGATGAAGTTACACCATTGTTTAACTGGCCCAGTGTACCCTCCCTATTAGCTGTTGCTCATTAGCCACAATTCCACACATCAGACCATAAACGATCCAGCCCGATAGCTACAAGGTTTTGACCAGGTCTTGCTAGATTTAAGTGGACTTAAAAGAGCTAAACGAACAGAGTAATGATGAGAGGAGATGAGCAGGAGGGAAAGGACCCTGCGGTGAGGCACAAACAAACCTTCCAGCTGCCGACCCTGGAGGAGGGGACCATGCCCGGCCCCAGAGGGCAGTAGGGAGGGAAGTCGGGCAGCAGGGCGGAGGCCGGGCGGGACCAGGCCCGTGAGGCGGAGGAACAGGAGGAGGGAGGGGGGGTGAAGATGGGGAAGGCGCTCCCTGAGTTTGGTCCCGCTAGGTACGGCAGGTCAGCTATCCCATTTTGACCGTACCCATTCGATAACTAACGGCGTGACGGGGATGAGCATAATATGAAAAACAGACAAACGAATACAAAAAACACAAACAATGGAAAAAATTATACAAAGAAACAAATTCAAAAACAATAGCTGGAAAAAAAAACAAACAATGCAAAAATTATACAAAGAAACCGACAGATAAAGCATGAATTCAAATCATACAAAACAAAAGATTACTGATGGCAACCACAGGAATAAAAAAAGAAAAATATTTACGTAAACCAATAATTTGTGATTTTGGTGAAAGAATATAAAAATAAAACCCAAATACCACTTAGGATCTGAACCATGATGAAGGGAGTGGACAAATTTGGAAAGGCATATGGGAGCGTGGCCAGCAGGACAGGGTGGGGTCTGAACAGGTCTGGGAATGGTTTGGCCCCATCTGCAGGGGACTCTTCACCTTTTCTGGGGGGGCCGAGGCCCCGCCCCCAGTTGAGCCGGAGCTGGCCGAAGCAGGGGAGCTGCACTCGCTGACGGACTGGCAGGTCTCAGAGGTGTCCGAAGAGGCCGAGCTAGCTGGGGTCTGTTAGGTGTGGGAGGGGGGGAGTTTGGCACAGCCAGATGCAGCACAGTCAGCCGTGTGCACGCACACACACACACACAAAGGACAGATACACAGGAGGAAATGAGCAGACAACACACCACAACAGAGGGAGCAAGAGGTTAATGACTGAACAACATGGAGTCGCAACCCAACCAGAATTCACATCCCAACCAATCAGAGCTCGAGTTCCATCCACACAAAAGCCTGCAGCACACAGCAGTTACGTCAGAAGCAGGCAATATAGCTGTTAAGTGTACTGAGAGTTAAGAGGCTCAATAGAAGCTGGTTGTTACATGTGTAACAGCAACATGAAGTTAGCAGACATTAGTAATGAGGCACAATGACAAAAACTTCTGTTTAATAAATTAGCAAAAGCTGTGAAGTGACAGAATAAAATCCAAACTGCCAAGGCGCTCTTCGGAAGCTCTGAGGCTGACTCGCCACTTTTCTCCATGAGGCTGGGACTGTGGAAACTACTATACGCAGAGGGCAAATTTTCAAACCCAAAAGCCATTGACAGTTGATGTAAAGACTGAGTGAGAACAGTGGAGAAAGCTAAAGTAAGCCTTGCTATTTAAATTTCTTTGAATAGCTATAGTATGCATGAAAAACGCAATTCTAAGAGTTCAGGAGTGTTTGCAGTCAGAAATATTATCCCTCTATGTAAAAAGCCCCAAGAGTTCAGTCCAGCCTAGAAAGCCAACATTATTCCATTTGCAGCAACAATAAGCTTTCAAAGTAAGTTGAATCTTGAAATCTAAGATAGATCTCAGGCCCGTTCACATGTACTTGAGATATGCATGCACCAATTATATTTAATAATCAAAATAAAAATGTATTACATTTACTTAGAGGACACTTATATGAAGAAAAAAAATGTAATCAAAACTGGAGTGTGGAAAAGAACAGACAACACATTCAAGAGACTGAGCCCTTGTCGATAAACTGCGCTATGAAACAGCCTTTGCATTTGATATTCATCAGAGAGAACAGTATTCTCTCCTAGTGTTGGGTTTAACAGATGATACAAGATATTTGTAAAAAAAAAAAAAAAAAAAAAAACAATAAATCAATAGGGCTTTATGAAAGATGAAGAATAAAACTACTTATTTTCCCATAAAAATGACAACAGTTGAGATTTTACTCACTGAGAGGCAGTTATGCAAATCAGTAGCCTCTACCCCAGCGTAAACTACTGTGGAATACGTCTAAGCTAGCACTGGTAAACGAAAAAAAAAAAAAAAAAAACAATGTCTAAACACAATACACTTCATTTATTACTTGTATATGTTTACGTTTACTGTCAATGACATGACCTATCAGGTCCATCGAGTGGACATAATCAAGCATTATTTCTTGGTAATGGCAACCCACTGAGGGAGTATGTGCTTCAAGCAGTTCTCAACTGCAATTCTCCCCAGACACACTAGATGGGGGTAAAACACTCTGAGTCTTGCAAAATCTTGTATCTATCATCTTTAACGTAACATACAAGCAAGTTGTTAAACAGCATCAATGTTGCAAATATATTTACCAAATCTACAGTCTAAAAAATGCCTCACCAACAAAAGCTTCATGAAACTGAGCAGAAAGGCAATGAAATAAACAGACTGATTGAGGTTTCAAGACAGACCCGGTGTGTAGAATTCGGCATCTCCCTCCCCATACCTGCGGGACAGCCTCTGGGGGCATTGGCGAGGGGGACTTGGATGGGAAGGCGTCCTGCGAGATGAAGCCGGAGTCGTGGGAGGAGATGCTGGAGAGGCGGGCCGGGGTCGGCAGGGGCAGTGTGGAGCTGCGGTATCGATAGTGTGAGGCGGGAGAGCGAGGGAGCGACCCGCTGGACTGGGAGTCGCTACTGTTTACGCTGTTCAGACTGCTGCTTAGGGGAAGGGGAGAGAGGCCAGGCGGGAGAACGAGCAGCAGGACAGGGAGAGCGAGGGGAAGGCAGCAGGCAGGAGAGGAGACAGGGAGGCCGGGAAACATTAACACACCACACTCTGATGCAGCAGGCAGTGGCCGTGGACAGTCCAGTCAAAACGTGCATCAAAGTAAATCAAACATCAGGCATGAAAATATAGTTTAAAATAAATGCACACCAACAACTGCAAAATCCCTTTTGACAGTGCTTGTTATTCTGCTCCTGACAGTCACCAGCCCAATTAAAAAAATCCAACTCAAAAGGAGCAGAGACCTACAGTATAGTCATTCGGTATCATTAACATGAACTTAACTGGTAAAGCACTAACCACTGTTAAGTTCACGTTAGGAATGAGTAATTAGCTCTGGTTCCACTCTACCGAACCGGAAACTGAGGTATCGAATGGAGAAACACAGAACACCACATCAAAATGGGAGCAAATCTGCATTTTATGTTCCTTCCAATCAAATATAAATCTCTCCTTGTGTGTAAACTCAAACCTTCTCATATACCAGACCACCATCTGACAGCGCTATCCTAACTCCACCAGAGAAAAGGGATGATGCAGCATAAAATGCAGAAAAACAAGTGTATGAGGGTATTCAAAACACACAAAATCAATATTAAGTACTTAGGAAAAGCCCATTCAACATGTAAGACCAGGCACTGGTGCGCTCTAAATAAATTGTAGGTCGTGTCACTACTGATGGGAGTGTACAATGATGCATGACATGGATGCGGGCTGTCCGAGTACTTTTGACCGCAGCAATACAAAAGCACCACAATGAACACACTGAAACAAACAGCAAAGAAAACTCTGGAGTGAACACGCAGGCAGTCTGACAGCCACATATTAAAACACGAGGGTTTGAGGACATTCTCATTGGGGTAGAGCATCGCATTTAACTCAAAACAAAGACTGCTGTGCACGAAGACAATCATTTAACTGGAAATTACAATTCAAGAGAAAATGTTTACTCCCTCATTTAACATTTAAACTCCCAGTTATACGCAATGAAAACAAAACAGGAAATTAATGAATTGGCAACTTCAGCGGGGAATTTTTTATGGTCCCTCTGAACCCCTCCCTCCTCCGCCTGCCCAATTTAATGGCAAATCCAAACAAGTGAAACAGTGTGAATTGGATTTTTTCCTCTAAAATGCCTCAAAGGATAAGGCTGGTAGAATAAACCAAGCCTCAGACAGACAAGCCTAAAAACACAACACATGATATATGTGCTTGAATCTTTTAAATTTGAATAACGCAGCCCTTTAATAACTTCATAAAAAAAGACATCTAAATGTAGTATGATTATATATACACTTCTGCTGCTATCCTTTCTTCATGGCATTGACTGCATTATATTCGGACGCTGAGGTGTATCGTTCTTGCGTTCATTATCATTGGGGATACAAGAAAAAACATAACTGAATGTTTTCAAAAAAAAAAAGAAGAAAACAGTTTTACAGCATTGCTACTGAGTGGAACAAACTGAAAGACTTTAAAGCACAGAATTACTTGCTTCACACTATACAATAACTTTAAGTACAGTACTGGTCAGAAGGTCAGAATCACCCACGAGTTTCATGAAGACTAAATGGAATAAACAACAGAATGAGACAATAAATCGAAATATTGATCCCAACTCTGCAGAGACTTCCTGGGGAAGTAAATGACAAAACATGCAGTGGCTAGGTCAACCACCAGATTTAAACCCCATATAGTTGATGGGGGATCAAATCTGTGAAGTGCGCCCAAAACTGCCCACCTTTAAAAACACACCAATCAGAAATATTGCAGTCAATGTGCACGTGCACTGAGAATGATACCATAAAATGAATATCCTGAATGCCCAATATTTGCAAAATTATGATTAAATCTCTCAGGGCATACTTCTATTGGCCAAAATAGCAAGAACTAGTTAAAAAAAACAAGTGTTTTCAAACTTTTGAACATTAATTTATACCATGCCTTTATGACATAACTTATTACATTACAATCAACTTCTTAATCTGATGTCCCAAAACACCCAAATAATCTATGATATGTCAGGTGCTAATTACTGCTGATTACTGACTAAAGCACTTTGTTTCTCACATCACACTTGATTAGATTGCCTGCTGAATACCAGTAATGCAGCTAATGTGCTTGACTAAATGATTATACAGTGCTAAAAAAACACAGCAGTAACGAGTCTAATGGTGCAAGTTCTCTCTCCTGCCACTAGAGGGCAGAGCAAGACAAACAGAGAATCTTTCAGTAGTGCCTCAAGCAGACACACTTACCTACACATGCTGGACTTCCTGGACATGGTGGAACTCGGAGAGGATGGTGGAGTTTGATAAGACCAACCGTAGTCTGATCCTTTTAGATCAAGAATTACCTGAGACATTGCAGAGAGAGATGCAGGAATGATTAAACAACCGCATGAAGTGTTTGGACACTGGAACCATCTGTAGAACACCCAGCCAGACTACAGAGGAAGAAGCCAGACTGCTTCCTTGGCCAGAGCTCTGAATAAATTCTCCACATTCTCTAGGATCGACTTCAGTAGTCGACTGGGCCTGGGCCCGGTTTTCCCAGTTTCAATAACAACAATCTGCAACTTTGCGCTACATGCGCTGTCAAAAGTAAAATAAAATACTGAAATATTCATCAAATACCAGAAAAAGAGGTTCATTTGAATGTGTTTACTCATAGCATCATAAATGCTGCAGTATAATACAAAATTACCAGCATACTTGGTACTAATTTTACCAAAGGAAGGAAAAAAAAAAACACAAAAACTAGCAGACATGAATTGTCCAGAAACGTAGACTAGTATCCCACGAGAGCCAACAGCCAAACTGAAATTGAATTACAAACAGTTCTTTGTATTCTTAATTCACTGCAGCTATACGCAATTAGATTTGGAACTAATGTTCCAAGCTGTCTGAAGCTCGAACAGAACTCGGTCTGTAGTACTGCAGCTCCATCAGCCAGGGGATTGATGTTCTGAAGCGCGATTGAAGCTTGTTCATCCTTTGCATTATTTATTTATCCCAAGCTGAGCACTGACCTGCTCGCTGGCAGGGGGAAGCTTATGGGGGTCCACAGTCAATGCTTTGAGGTCATCGGCAATCGTCTGGAGATGGGTGATCTCTCCAAGCATGGAGATTTCTTCATCCTGGGGCAAACATACATTGTGACATCACAACTATCAAGGCCAAGCCAGTCAAAGACAAAAGCCATTACACCTCATTTCGCAAGAAAAGTACTGGACATTGCAATTTCATTTCAAAACTAGAGACCATCTGGGATCGCATCAGCCACGACAGTGAAGCGGGCATTGGTTACAGTACAGCTCAGAAAATGCAGCCTTTCTATTTATCACAACTATTCACCTGCAAAGTTTGAAGGAGGCATATAAAAATGATGTGATGCTGCAGTGTTCAAGAATCTTCCACAAGCAGACAGAAATATAAATACTTGCAAAACATGCTCATAACAGGTTTCCTGGCAGGTTTACAGTAGTTTCAGAGTGATTTCACCATGGTTTGGCCTGATGAAACACAGACAACCAGATCAACTGAAAACAATACCAGCTTTGCTATCGCAGCTGATAATCACGTGAAATTTGGGCCAGTGAGACAGGGGCGACATGGGAAGAGATGAGTGCGGAAGTCCTCACCACGACGGGCCGAAGCATGGACACGAAGGCGCAGAACCGCGCCCTCTCCTCGATGAGGGCCCTGCGAACTGCCTGCTTCTCCGTCTCCTCCAGCAGCAGGTACTTGTCATTCACGTCCTGCATGGCGCTGTCCAGTTGTGGCTGGAAATCTCCCCTCCCTGAAAGGCAGAATGCCACTGCTAGCCAATCATCGCACAGGTCACCCCACACTGCCCCCAAAACATCTTCCTGCACAAATATTCCCCTTTTTTTCATTCTGGGGTTAAAATTCTGCAGGGGCTGGAACACGGACTGCGAAACCAATTTGGGTAGTGGAATTACACAGGAAGACACCCTCACAATGTTGAAATGTGCAAAAAGCCCCAACAAGGCAATGTGTTTATAAACAGTGTAGCCCTCAGTGAACTTAAAATGACCTTCCCTTCCTTAAGGTGCATTTTCAGCTCTAACATTCATTCTGACATTAAGGCCGTGTTCAGTCTGCAGCCCTTAGTGCTCAAATTTGATTCTTTTCCCCCATATGTAATCTTTTTTCAGATGAGAATTCCCATTTGCCTTAGAATTTGGCCTTCTGACACCAATGTGAACTGTAATCAGTCCTGGAATGACACGCACGTGTAAAACCTTGAACAAACTCTCAGTTCAGTGCATCTCCTGAGTTGCAAAATGCAGTACTCGCTGTGTTTCTTTACAGGCATGTTTTCTGCCACCGCAAGCAAAATTTTCAAATTCATTATAAAGCAGACGAGATGAATCCGAAGGGCAAGAAATGCTACCTTCGCCTCTGTAGTAACCGCTTTCGCAGTAGATAAAGGTCTCTGAGTGCATAACAGGAGCCCGGAGTGGTGGGCCAAATGTACAGCAGGATTCTCAGACAACAAGCTCCAGCAGAATTTTTGCATGTCGACACAAACTTTTGAATGTCCTGTCAACCACTTATCTAGAGCACTAACAAGTGCGCGTCTAAGAAAAGCTATTCTGCTACTAAAACGAATTGCAGTTGGGATGTATTGGCTTGCAACTGGTGAGGGATACCGAACGCTGTGTGGTACTGGGTTACCTGCAAAACCATCAGCACACGGGTCAACTACAGCAGAGTAGTAGCCCAACGCAGAATTATGACCAAACAAAACTTGTCTTTTGCAACAAGACCAGCCTAATGATGTGAATTGACAACATCAACAAATCAGTTTTTTATTCATAAAAAATGTAAATTCCGACGTGGCGTTTTAAGATTGCAGTCACATATGGGCCACATACAGATATATTGGATTTATTTCCCCCATATAAATGTGGCTCAGACTGGAATTGAAACAATGCGGTTACATGCGACTTTCAGCTGTTCAGACTGCTACCAAAGAAATCACATCTCTGCGACATGTAGGGATAAAAAAATCAGATTTTTTTTACCTGCAGTCTGAATACGGCCTGTGAGCAAAACAACTCGTGTCGTCAAAAGCATGACTAGCTGACGTTCCTGAAATTTTTTACACTTTCAATTTCATTCAGATTCTATTTCAGCTCTAGAATTATTCAGACTCAGTTGGACTTTGGACTCATTTCTGAATGTTCTGGAAGGGCTCAGCCAATGCCCAAAATGGACCATGTTCGAGGGCCAAGAAAAAATAACTCAATTCAAAGTTTTCAGCAGCCACTAAAATGTACTGCAATCCAAGTAAGCTTCAAGAGACAAATATACAATTAAAGGATTTGGGTTTTCAGAAGCTAGAATCAGTAGTTTGTGCATACATCTATATATAGAGGCCTGGTAGCTGTTCTCTTATGTGCACACAAAGTATTGTGCTTAAAGCCTACAAATAAACAGGCTTCTGAGCATGTTCATGAGGCCAGATTGCACAAAATACCATCCACTGTATTTCTTTTTTCAGAACAAGTTCATGGAACACTTGATCTTGCTTTTCCCCCACTCTAAAAGGATGATAATTGTATACAATTAGTGCACTGTCAATCGTTTTCTTCAGTGCAGAAAATGCCAACAGCATATAAATGTGCCAAGAACACATTCCAGAAATGACATTTTATACAAGTCCTTTTGAAGTTCTGTAATAAAGCACCATTCATTCATGCATGCATGATGTTTCACATTCAGCAATCATTCCAAAAGCGTGATTAAACAATCTGCAAGTATTGTTTGTAACTAAAGGAAACCCTAGACCATTCAAATTTTGTCACGCAACTTTCTTTCCTTATCTATGGTGCTTCTAATAGCGATTTTCGCACAAACTTACCCTTGAACTGCCTACATTTATGTGCAAATTGAAAGTTAAACTTTGTCAATTGCGAAGTTAAAAAGGAGAATAAATCACAATCAATGCAAAGTCATAATTTACTACCCGCAATTAGTGAGCAAAATGGTGAAAGTAAGACTGAAATGTTATAAAACAATGAACTACCCATGCCCGGTACCAAAAAAATACAATGGGGGAATTCTCAACCACAGACGAATCAAACCGCCACATCCTCGTGAGATACATGCCAAAATGAGATTTCGTCCCCAGGCCCCAGATTTTCTGTTCAGCCGAGACAACAATACACAGACCGTGATGAGGTCGGGTCTCTCTGTGACCTCATCTGAGGGTTCAGGGCTGTACAAATGCCCTTAACCCCTCTGAAGACAACAGTGGCACAGAAGACAGCCACCAGAGGAACAGAGAGATTCCATCATCATAATCAAGCAAAGATAGAAAGATCAAGTACAGGGTAATTAGGAGATTGTTTTCCTGGAAAGCAGGGGGAGGGGGAGACAAGGAAAAGTACTGGACAGGGGGATAGATATGGTAAAATACGGCCATCAGCCAAACCAGAAGTCCTGCTTAAGAAAGCTCTGTTATGGGGGAGAAATGTTAGAACAGTCTGGAAGAGGCCCGCTTGAGGAGGAGTCCTGGGGAAAGTTTACTCGCCCAAAGGTCAGACTGTTGTCCGTTTTTTCCTTTCTCCAATCCCACATCCAACCAACGAAATAAGCGCAAGCATGCTCCCATGTGACTCATGCTACCATCTCTGGAGAATGAAGACAGTTCGAGGTTCTCCTGCGAAACACACCCTTGTCAGCCGCCACTCATTTTCCACTTATAGTTACAAACCTAGGATGTACAGAGTGAAGGCCGAGGAAAACCGAACATGTGCTTGCTAAGAAAGCAACTAATGAGCGCCAGCGTAGACAGAAGGAGGCACTTGAGCAACGAACTATGCAGATGAAAACCAACCGTACCCCTCCCATTTCCCTGAGCAGCATGAAGCCAATTATGCACTGCTCTCGTGAGGCTGCAGGTCACAGTCGATACCGGCACAGCTGGATTCAAGACTGTGGCAGTCAAAGTTGCACCACAAGTGGAGCCTTTACTGAGTGAACCAAACCAGCAGCCACACCAGACCTTTCTTAGATGTCTCCGAAGAAGCCCATGGATACAGGAGAAAAAACCCAAAATTACAACTTGTGCTGACAGATGGATGGTAACAACCACAGATTTGCCCAGAGTTTATACCACACACCTGGTCATGGAGCAGCTGTACGGCCAATTTTCCCACTACTTTTGGTCCAAAAAAAAGGCGGGAACACAAACAAAAAGCTCTGTAATTCTAAAATAATTCACCCAATTCAGACGCAAATACCATAAAATAAAAGCTGAAAGTCTACACTTGGAGCTCATATTCATAAGCTGATTTAAACACCAATAAACTGAGGTAGACAGCTATAATTCCTATGGCTTTGTCATTATCCATATATTTATGGATCCGACTGAACATGATTGCATCAGACTGCACAAGAAGATTGCCTGGGTTCGTTTCCGTAAATTCCCTTGTTAAAGACGTGAATGAACATATCAGCATCCATTTCTAGGTCACCTTGCACCATTTATCACAGATCTATGCCAAGATCTTTTCACCAAGTGATTTATTTGCTTTGATGATCGACATGAACGGCAACGCTGCTGCGTCTTACCGGGAGAGATGAACACAACGATTTTAGCATGCTCTCCATAGAAGATAACAAAGTGACAGACTGCTTTAAAAAATGTAATAGAAATTAGAGACCCAAGGGCACAACAAACAATTTGCCCCTTTCCAAGAAAGCCTGATACAGGGGTATTTCCATTCTTTAATTTGGCCATTGTTTTATTCGCCCATGGCACCTAAGAGGAAGAAAGGAACCCAACTGAAGTCTTGGAAGCCTGGCAGAAGGGTGAATACCAGCAATATGGGCTCAACAGATACATAAAAGAGGAACTTTGAAGGTGAAACCAAAACGAGCCACAGAGTTGGGAGAAGGACTGGAGCACTGAGAAGAAGGAGGCAACAGGCAGGGGGGGCTGACGGTACAGTAGGCCATGTATGGCCCAGGAGGCTGGAAACTTACCCAGTGCATCAGCTGGCAAGAGTGGGTGTACAATGGGATATGCCATGGTGGGCATAAAGTATAGAGAAGGAGAAATATCTCAGTCAGTTCAAAGCATGACAAACAGACTGAATGGGCTAGGATTGCTCTATTGAGGAACAAAGCCCAATTAAACAGTTTGGCCTGACAAACCAAGTAGATTTATTTTCTCCCTAGTCTTGTTATACAACTGTGTCTTCCGGAGTTTGGGTTCAAACAGAAACCGATGTTTCCAAAAAAACACTTTACTCATTTCAAAACTCAAATCAAAAAGGTATCTACAGATATAGTTCTGGGTATACTTCAACATAGTGCCGGTTTTACCTCAGTGCAAATATTCAAGGACAATGTGTTTCCATGGACTTTCATTTTTAGCCTGATTAACATCACAAACAGTGGCCTCAACAAATATAAGCCGCAGATTTGTCATGCATGTCCAGCATTTCCATATTTTGCCTTGTCATCGGCAAACCCTAGTGGGAGAGTATGTAACAATGCTTAAATGCATAATAAATGGAATCATTTCTGAGAATCAAACATTCAGTACATTATTGAAGTGCAAAATCCATTATATGACCATATGCAGACCAGTTTTCCAGGTTCAAGCTGTTACTCTTGATTCCACTCAGGGGTGCAGTCACGGAATTTGCGACATGAGTGTCTAAATTTTTTTTGTCAGATAGTATTAATTTTTTAATGTAGATGGGACGTAAAATGGTTGAAACTCTTGAATCTGAAAACTGTTTATTCATATCTTGTTTCGTTCTCAAGATATCAGAGCATTAATTAAGAAATATTGGTTAATGAGATATGCAGATGGGACACATGATTTTATTGTTTTATAACCAAGGCATAGTAGCTATGGCTTTCAAATTTTGCATATTGATTGGGCATCACATGAGACATTCTCTATACAAAAACTGATGTTTACAATTCACTGGAAGGTGCTTAAACAAAAGACTTAAGCGGTTAATTAATGCTAATTTAGATTTTGAGATAGAAAAGTTTCTCTCAGAGCCACAATTCGGTTTCAAATCAAATAATCTTTTTTTTCCTCTTACTTGAGTATATAATGGATAGAATTGACATACCTGACATTTTCAGAAAATAATTGTGTTTCAGTAAAAAAAAAATAGAGAAAATGTGTCCCATCTACATATTGTAGATTGGACAAGCTTGTAGATGGGATATCTCTGTAGATGGGACAATTTTAAAATGCTAGTTTCTAGGAGTGTTAAGATATTCATATCGGTATATTTCAGCTTTTAGTTGATCTGATGATATTTGCTACTAAAATAATGTTAGTCTAATTAGTAAATGCTAATTAGGCTAATTAATAATCACTAATTAGTTTTTCCTCAATTTTCAATTTTTTTTCTTCTTTCAGCCAATGATCACAAGATCCTGCAGCTATCGCA
Source organism: Gymnothorax javanicus (assembly GCA_029692085.1). NCBI lineage: Eukaryota > Metazoa > Chordata > Actinopteri > Anguilliformes > Muraenidae > Gymnothorax > Gymnothorax javanicus. The sequence continues at coordinate 185,140,967 of CM056193.1, forward strand.
TGGTTTGGAGGGCTTATCGCGCAACTTCGGCAAGATTCTCGCGTAATTTTTCGGGAATCTCGCGCAGCCGGCTTACTTGCAGACGCGCTCGAACGCACCCGGAGTAATGAAGCGAGTAATGAAATTAAGCGGAAGTACGAAGGCTGGTGGAGCCAGGCTACTGATCACATGCAATACGACTAGAGCACTGCTAATTAGTATAATTTGTGAATACTAATTAGGCTAAATACAATCACTAATAATTTTTTCACCGATATTCGTTTTTTTCATCGACATAGTCAGCTTTTTAATAAGCTTTGATGTGACTTTGAGTAGATTATCAGACGAAATGTTGACCACTGATTGATCTATTGATTTGTGTACTATTGATGCTAACTCAAGATCAGATCAAAAGGGTCATTTTCATCAACTTTCACCTCGATATAAAAGACACTCACTGAACAGGAAAGTATGTGCTCTGGATCAAATCATATCTTACGAATGGAGATGTGGCAAACATACTTATGCGGTGCAAACAAGTAATTAGTACCACAGAGTTTAGTAACATGCAAAATATGACATAGAATCATGGTATATAAGTACATTTATTAGTAAGTATTGTATTGTGAGCAAGTTATGTGTCATCAAGAAGAAAATGACATGTATTTTTATTTACTAATTAAGCCTAATTAGTTGCTATAATTAGTCGATTGTTCTACAATAAATTGCTTTTTGGACTCTTAAGTTGATGTTGTTCTTGTTATCATCTTGTTTGCACTAACCTGAGTGCTTTATACTCCAATCAACTCCCATTAACTCGTAGAATTGCCTGTGTCCCATATCTGTCCCATCCACAAACTTTCGGGGTGTCCCATCAACAAATCTCATCATTTGGTCTCATTATCTTAATATTGATGATTTAACAATTTTTTTTTCTCCATGTTGTAGGGCAGTTACTTTACTTCTCAGATCAATTGAACTAGTTCCTTGAAAATATTTAACAGATCAGGGATTTTGATTTTCCACGAAGGGTCTAAAAACAATGTCACAAGCTGTCCCATTTACTAAAAAGCTTCCTTAAGACAAAAGAGTCTTTTACACAAAAGTGATATCATTTTGCTTCAGCACAATTGTAGTTCATAGTAATGTCTTCCAAATAAATGCAAAACATTTCACAGAACTATAGTAGGGACGTGTGCAGAAGACAATGAGTTTTGTTTTTGTCCCATCTACAAGAAAACAAATACCATGACCTTACCCTCAGGCAAAATCCCGATTCAATAGCATACAATGACATTCCCGAAGAATCTCTGCTTCCAACAGCATACAGAAGGCCCATTCCTGTTCCAGCATGATAATGCCCCCATGCACGGAGCGAGGTTTATACATGATTTTTACACAGTCCAAATGGAAGAACTTCTCTAGCCTGCATGAAGGCCTCATCACAACTCCATCAAACAAAACTGCGATCAATTAGAATGCTCAGTTCAAGCCAGGCTCAATCGCAAAACATCACTGTCTGACCTCAGCCAAGATTCTCCCTCTAAAATGGCAGCAATATTACAACCCCAATTCCAAAATAGTTGGCACAAAGTGTAAATTGTGAATAAAATCAAAACGCAATGACTTTCAAATAACACCAGCCAGTATTTTATTCACAATAGAACAGAGATGACATAGCAAATCATGAAACGGAGAAATTTTACAATTTTATCCACAAAATGAGCTCATTTCAAATTTGATGGCTGCTACAGGTCTCAAAAAAGTTGGAACAGTGGCATGTTTACCATGGTGTACCATCCCCTCTTCTTTTTAACACAGAGTGGAGGTGTCTGGGCATTAAGGAGACAAGTTTCTTGAGTTTAGCCATTGGAATTTGATCCCACTCTTGTTTAATACAGGCTTCCAGCTGCTGGAGAGTTTTGGGTCTACTTTGACGGACTTTTCGTTTAATTATGTGCCAAATGTTCTCAATCAGTGAAAGATCAGAACTGCAGGCAGGCCAGTTCAGCACATGGACTCTTCTACTATGAAGCCATTCTGTTGTAATAGCTGCAGTGTGTGGTTCGGCATTGTCCTGCTGAAATACACAAGGTCTTCCCTGGAATAGATGTCGTCTGGAGGGGAGCATATGTTGCTCTAAAACCTTTATATACCTTTCAGCATTCATGGTGCTTTTTAAAAAATGCAAGTGTCCCACACCATATGCACTAATGCATCCCCATACCATCAGAGATGCTGGCTTTTGAACTGAACACTGATAACAGGAGGGGTGGTCTTTCTCCTCTTTAGCCCGGAGGACACGATGCCCATGATTTACAACAAGAATGTCAAATTTGGACTCGTCTGACCACAGGACACTTTGCCGCTTTGCTATAGTCCATTTTAAATGAGCCTTGGCCCACAGAACACGGCGGCGCTTCTGGATCATGGTCAACAATGGCTTCCTTTTTGCATGATAGAGTTTTAGGTGGCATATGTGGATGGCACGGCAGACTGTGTTTACAAACAGCGGTTTCTTGAAGTATTCCTGGGCCCATTTAGTAATGTCAATGACAGAATCATGCCGATGAGTGATGCAGGAAAGTATGCGTCTGGAGGGCCAGAAGATCATGTGGCATCCAGTAAAGGTCTTGGCCTTGTCCCTTATGCACAGAGTTTTTTTTCCAGTTTCTCTAGAATCTTTTGATGATGTTATGCACTGTCGATGATGAGACCTTCAAAGAAACTCTGCAATTTGATGTTGAGGAACATTGTTTTTAAACTATTCTACAATTTTTTTTTAAGCCTTCACAGGTTGGAGAGCCTCTGGCCATCTTTACATCTGAGGAGCTCAGCCTCTCTAAGACATCCCATAATTTTTTATAGTCAATCCATGTCCCATATCTGATCCACAAACTTTAATTCCCTCAACAAATGTTCATTTGGTCTGATTCTCTTAATATTGATGCTTTTTTTCAATTTTTTTTTTTCCCTGTGTCCCAGTTACTTTTCTGAGACCAATTGAACTACCAAATTTAAAATAATTTTTGTGGATAAAAATGGAATTTTGACTCAGTTTCAAAATGAAATGTTATCTATGTTCTATTTACTAAATAACATATTGACTCATGTGATCTGAAAGTCATTGCATTTTGATTTTATTCACAATTGTAGTTCATAGTAATGTCTAACAAATAAATGTAAAAACATTCTAGAGCAAACTACAAGCAAGAATCGTGTCAGAAACAATGAGTTTTGTTTTTTGTAAATGGATAAGAAAAATAAATAAGTTTACCCTCAGGCAAAATATTTAGCATACAATGACATTCCCGAAGAATCTCTGCTTCCAACAGCATACAGAAGCCCATTTCTTGCCCATTCCTGTTCCAGCATGATAATGCCCCCCATGCTGGGCACCAATTTATACATAATTTTACACAGTCCAAATGGAAGCAATGGGCTAATGAAGGCCTTTTTTGGCACTGTCAAACAAAGTGCATGAATTAGAATTCAGTTCAAGCCAGGCTCAATTCATATATCACTGGATGACCTCAGCCAAGATTCTCCTCTAAAATGGCAGTTTATCATACAAAACCCAAAACCAAAATAGTTGGCACAAAGTGTAAATCGTAGATAAAATCAAAATACAATGATTTTCAAATAACTTTTCCAGTATTTTATTCAATTGAATAGAACAAAGATGAGATAGCAAATGTTGAAACGGAGAAATTTTTTTTTTTTATCCAAAAAATCAGCTCATTTCAAATTTAATGGCTGCAACACATTGCAAAAAAAGTTGGAACAGTGGCATGTTTACCACTGTGTTACATCACCTTCTTTTTAACGACAGAGTGTAGGTGTCTGGGCATTAAGGAGACAAATTTTTGAGTTTTTCCATTGGAATTCTTTCCTATTCTTGCTTGATGTACAGGCTTCCAGTTGTTCAACAGTTTTGGGTCTCCTTTGACGGACTTTTCGCTTCGCCAATGCCAAATGTTTTCAATGGGTGAAAGATGAGAACTACAGGCAGGCCAGTTCAGCACATGGACTCTTCTACTATGAAGCCATTCTGTTGTAACAGCTGCAGTGTGTGGTTCGGCATTGTCTTGCTGAAATACACAAGGTCTTCCATGGAATAGATGTCGTCTGGATGGCAACATATGTTGCTCCAAAACCTTTATATACCTTTCAGCATTCATGGTGCTTTTTAAAAAATGCAAGTTGCCCATGCCATGGGCACTAATGCATCCCCCATACCATCACAGATGCTGGCTTTTGAACTGAACACCTATAACAGGAGGGATGGTCTTTTCCTCTTTAGTCCGGAGGACACGACGCCCATGATTTCAAAAAAACAATTCAAATTTGGACTCGTCTGACCACAGGACACTTTTCCACTTTGCATATAGTCCATTTTAAATGAGCTTGGGCCCACAGAACACGGCGGCGTTTCTGGATCATGGTCATAAATGGCTTCCTTTTTGCATGATAGAGTTTTAGGTGGCATCTGTGGATGTAGCGACGAACTGTAGTTACAAACAGTGGTTTCTTGAAGTATTCCTGGGCCCATTTGGTAATGTCCTTTACAGAATGATGCCGATTTTTGATGCAGTACCGCCTGAGGATCGAAGATCACGGGCATCCAGTGTTGGTTTTCGGCCTTGTCCCTTATGCACAGAGATTTTTTCCAGTTTCTCTGAATCTTTTGATGATGTTATGCACTGTAGATGATGAGACATCCCAAAGATTTCTGCAATTTGCTCATTGAGGAACATTGTTTTTAAACTATTCCACAATTTTTTTTTCATAAGCCTCACAGGTTGGAGAGCCTTTGTTCATCTTTACATCTGAGAGACTCAGCCTCTCTAAGACATCCTTTTTTAGTCAATGCTACACACCTGATGCCAGTTAACTTAATTACTTGCTAAATGTTTTTCAGCTGATTCTCTTGGCATTAATCTTTTCAGCCCTTTTTTGCCTGTGTCCCAACTTTTTGTGGGACCTGTTCCAAATTTAAAATAAGCTCATTTTGTTTGGAAAATGACTCATTCCAACATATGAACTGTTATCTATGTTCTTTGTAAATAACATATTGGCTCATGCTTTTTTTGAAAGTCATTGTTGCAGGCATCAAATGGTCCCTTGTATAAAATGATGTAAAGCCATTTGCAAAAACTTACAAAAGTTTAACCTGTAAATGGATAACTAAATAAATAAGTTGAAGATCATTTCGCAATATTTTACAAGCATTATTCAAGCTTATTTGAAACCTTGTGATCAGGTTGAAAACAAATTGCCAAACCAATTTGTATAATCTTGCAAAAAAGCAGCAATTAATGTTTTTGGCACTGTTCAGTGCATGACACAGGTTCGGTAGCTGTTCTATTCATATATCATGGATTTCGGAATCAAAAACGGGCTCTAAAATGCGGTTTATCATAATCATTATGAATTGGCAAGGGGAGGGTTTAGATACAGGACAATAGTTGAAGTGTATACTAAGTTGCAGGTGTGTACGTTGTGTGGTTGTTAAGATTTTCGTGGAAGTCTGTTCCTTTATTAGTATAGATGGCACGCGTGCAGCCTGGGCAACGACAGTTCGGGGAAACCTCGGCAGGTGAATCCCAATCTAAATATAGATTACGAAGAATTAGTGATGGATTTCCCTTTCTAATTCACTCTTTGATGAATAATTTCAGTTGAGAAGGGGAGGTACATGACACTGTACTATCAGTGACACATGGGCAGAGTTTCAGGTGAATACGTTCAGCAGAAAGCCAGATTTATGTGGAAGTTTGTTGCTTTAATAGTATAGATTATCTCAAACTTAAACAATATTTTTGGAAGCAGTTATCTTCTCTCCAGAGGCATCTTTTCATCTTGGGGGCCAGGCAGACCTATGTGAATGGAGGCAATAATTTTGAGCTGCTCTTGCAGAGTTTGGCCAACATTATCAAGATACAGCAACCAAACATTACTCCGTTAAAGCAAGAACTTAATCTATAAAGACAGGACTCAAAATGGTCACCAAACCTTGTTATGAATGAATGTAGAGTAACATTACTGCTATCATTAGCATGTAAAACAATGAATTTGTGTAGTGTAATGGCCTCTTTTTGTGACATAAACACATCCCCTGCACCTTTCAAATCAATACTGCATCAAAAATGTTGAAATGGTGCCAGACAGCTTTCAAAATAAGCCTTGTTGCCAGTTACAGCTCATTAATTTGATGGCTGCCATTATGGTTTATTAAAACCTTCACAGAGAAAGCAAATTCAGAGTATTTCAGAAATGCTTAATATTTATAACCATCTGGATCATTAAGAAACATGAGGCATGAGTCACTGAAGTGTTCGGAACGAAGGGTTACTTCTCATGCCATGCAGACGTTAACAGTCGCACGTCTCTGTTGAAAATGCCAAGGAAGACTAAAGACTGTACAATACTCACAGATATCCTGCTTTTCCTAAACCACAGACTGCTTCCAAAATAAGTGACTTAACCTCCTGTTATGTTCTGGGTCAATTTGACCCGAATCAATGTTCAGTGTCTCTAAAATCATGGTTAACATCCATTTTTCAGCTGGTTATTTTTTTCCTAACTTCACGGGTAAAACATGAATTTCACTCAAAAAAAATGATTTAATGTTGGGCACACATGTTGACCCCAGGATGAATTATTACATCAAACCCATCATCTTGATCTTGTTTATTGTAGTGTTGCTGAATACTGAAGGAATGTTCAAATTGATTTCTCACTCATTTCACATTTGGTCTCATCCATTTTGCCATCATCATGTAAACTCGATGTTTGATGCATAAGGGGAGGATGGCGGAGTCGTGTTTTATTTACTTAGTTATTGAAATGGGCAGTAGAAAGGCATAAATGAGCAGAGAGGAGATTGGGCAACACTTTCAGTCACAAACATCTTCAGTAGCTTTTCATTGCAGGGATCGAACTGATCTCAAACCAAAAGCGCTATATTAATTTGAACATAACAGGAGGGTTAACGATTGGAATTTTTTGCACACCACAATATCGCTGATATTTAATTTTTTTAAATGTCAGCATAATTAACAATGCTACAAGAGGAATGAAAAAAAAAAATGATAGCTGCTTCTGTGCACCTCCTGCAGATTTCATGTGCGCTCTTTGAAATTTCATGCATGCACAACACCAACATCACCAGTCAACACAAGCCTTCAAGAGCTCGCACACAAGCAGGCCACAAGCATAGTTCAGAAGAACATGATACGGCACTAAGACAGATGAACGCCATGAAAATAGTCTAATACAGCCCCTCTTTCTTAGGCAGCGTTATTGTGGTAGACTACTGAGGATCAACTGGAACAGGAGCTCACAGGAGAACACAGGCTCAACAGCAAACTGTCGGAATACCCAGGATGCATTGCTAAGGGAGCCACATTTACCTTTCTTTGCCTTCTTCTGAAGCTTCAGCGTATCCGACGATCTCTTCTTGATCTCCTGCCGGGCCTTCTTGTACTCTGATGACCAAAGAGTGAGGTTAAACCCATGAAACCAACGAACCCAAATATGAGTCCGTAAAACGCAGCTGCTGTATTCAGACCTGTGGAACTTCATTTTAAATTCTAGTGGAGATCCCAGTGTTTCCAACTATCCCAAATATGTCCAGCTGAATTGCAGGGAAATGCGTATAAAATGATGTACAAGATCTCAGCATTTCCCATTTGATGTAATGCTGTGGCCATAAAACCATGGCATCCTGGGTTTGAATATTTCTCTCAATATGTGTGACATAACTTCAGTAAAGCACTGCAACCAGCAGATAAAGAATATGTACCTGACAGTGTTCTTTTTCTGACTTAGAACCTACATACAGGAAAACTTAAGGAAAAAAAAGTTCAGAGTTTAAGACATTAAGGTTTTAGTTCACTGGACTACATCTAAAAAACTGCTGATGGCAAAATTAAGTGCACCTCATCTGTCACAGCCGTAATGAACTGACTGAATTACCAGAGAAATATGGCGGTGAGGGGTGTACGGTGAGGTTAAAAGGTTTTTTCCGGTCGCACCTTTAGCGTGGTCCTTATCCAGTAGGTTGGCTCCTCTCTTCCACTCCTCCATCTGCTCTTGGAGGGGGTTAATCAGGCAGTCAATGAGAGCCCTGTAACGGAATGAAAGACAACATAAATGTCTGATCAGTGGAGAAAATGGCAAATATGCCAACAAACCAACACCCAGGAGAAAGAGTATTAGACGCATTTATTGCTCCTTGAGCACTTAAGCAGTCTATCAAGATCTTAAAAAATCACCATCTCCACTTCCTTTCAGTACGTTACAGGAGTGATGTTTTTCAGTGTTAAGGAAATTTGTTTACTTCTATTACGGTTACAAAATTTTGTAGAGGATGTTACATGAGGTATATAGTTTCATCATCCACTCCGATAAACCATCTACAAAGGACTAAGGCTCTCAATGCTCCAGTATTTAAGCACAGCCTACCTAAAATCCAGCATTAAAGGCTGATAAAGAAGCAGAAGGGTCAAAGGTCAGTGACATTGAAAGGCCTCCTGTCTGGCCATAGAGCAGCTGTTTGAGTGCCCAAAGTGCCACTGCATTTATAGCCAACCTAATCTTTGCAGCGTATCACATGTTGATAAGTACTTAGCAGAGCAAGTCCATAAAATTAAAATGCTGTCAACACCTTGACCTGCCGCATACCTACAAACGGGTAATCACCACATAAAAATGTTCGGTGTTTGGCAGGCAGGTGCAAACGCACGAGCTTGTACTTCAGTTTAATGCTTTCCAGCCCGTCAAAGTCTCCCTTACACTTTACCAGGCAGTCCGATGTGTGGACAAAACTAAATTAGGCTCCAGCTACACAACCTGCTTTTTTCCCCAGGAGGACCCAGCGGGCTGACCACAGTCCCGTGATTTATGGCACTGCCATGGAGACGGAAAGAATTTTCCTCAATTACCTCCTAAACTTAGAGCTCCCTGAGTGTGTGAGATACATGGAGTGGACCAGACCAGCCCTCTGTATCAGGAATGCAAGGAACTTACAGTCCGCTCACTTTCGCCTTCTAACATTTGTCATGAGCGATGTAAGGAAGCTGTCCACGGCAAATAATAGACCGCATGAACGGGATCACTCTGACCGTCCCATAACGTGAGCGAGGTGGTGAATGAGGGACTAGTGAGCAAATATACACCTGGGCAAAAGTTAAGCACCACCAAATTCGAAAATAGAAATTTTCTGTAAACTAGCAATTCCTGTACTCAGTACATTTGAATGAAAGTTTTAACATGCATTCCACGTGCATTTCACGTTGAGAAGGCTTTGTCATGAATCGTGCTAAATTGCACATGCTGAATATTAGCAGTTGGGTGGCACTTCTGCAAACCTAGGTTTCATCATAGTCAGACATTGATTTTGTGTCTAACAATTAAAGTTCAGACTTCAGGGGACAGTTTTTTGGCGAATACAGGTCTCATCGCCACCTTTAAATGACAGTGGGCCCATACTTACAACAGCATTAAATGTGTTAAAAACATACCCTTGCTTTAAAAGCTATTAAAATGTGAAGTAAAGCTCAAATTCTTCTCAAACTGATTTTGTGTACCAGGAAAGGTATGTCCCAGCCATTTCCAAGAATTTGGCGATGTTTGATGTTATTAACTTAGTCCTTCAGTGAAGTGGAACTTGTTTTAAGAATTGGGTGGTGCTTAACATCCTCCCAGGTGTGTATGCAGCATGCCGTGAGAGGAATGGAGACGAGCGAAAGGTTTACATTGAAAACTGCCGCAGTTTCGCCTCGATGCTTCTGTGCCTCATGCACATCCGGGTCAGTGCAGAACCGATGTCTCTCGCACCACCTGGAAAACAAAATACTTTAATAACACACTCTCATTCCCACACACACACACACACACACACACACCTACATACAGTATATCTGCAAAATTCTTAAAATTCAATAAAATTAATAAATATCATTAAAAAACTATTATATATATATTATAGATAGATAGCACCTTTCAAAAAAACTGTTACAAACTGCTTCACAAAGAAGGCCAATAAAGTAAACCAGAGAATAATCAAAAATGGATAAAAGTAACCCACTAACACAAGTTAAACCATCATCCCACTGCGGAAAACATCCATATAACATAGCTAGCAAACAAAATGGTAACAGGCACAAATAGGAAACTGAATTTTTAAGGCTACGCTTGCACAAAATGGTCAGTTTCTCAGGCCTGCTCCAGTTTTAACACGCAAACCCTATTTAGGGAAGAACTCTGAGGTAATGCCCTTAAAGCCATTTGAGGGTGTGCTATCACCTGAGCGCTAGCCGGGCCTTCAGTGTGAAAATCATACACAGCCAGTGACCTCATCGCTCAGACAAGATGAGGGGGCGGAGTCTGAGGGGTCAAAATACACTGTCAAAATGTGAAAGATTTCTCCAGAAACACCTCTGAAACAGCCCCCACTCCCATGAAGCACAAAGCCTCTGTGCCAGACAGCTGTACGACCCCCGGCTGCGCAGACGTGCGCATTGTCCCGCTGACAGGAGGTCCCTCCCGGGCCCATTGTTCCACTGCAGCTCCCAGCTCGTCAGCAGGCCAGTCCCATCTGAACTGGGCCCTGGGAAACCCCATTACTGCTCTGCAGTGTTACCGACCCAGCGGGCCCCAGACAGCCTGTGACCCGCAGGCCGAGGCGCCTGACACAGGAACCTATACGACTCACTCAGTAAGACACAGCTCAGCACAGCAGAACAATGCCCTCTCCACAGACTGCAAAATACTGCTCCTAATGCAGCCCACCACTGCAAAATACTACTGCTTCTGAGGAACCTCACTGCAAAATACAGCTCCTAATGCAGCCCACCACTGCAAAATACTACTGCTTCTGAGGAACCTCACTGCAAAATACAGCTCCTAATGCAGCCCACCACTGCAAATTACTACTGCTTCTGAAGAACCTCACTGCAAAATACTGCTCCTAATGCAGCCCACCACTGCAAAATACTACTGCTTCTGAGGAAGCTCACTGCAAAATACTGCTCCTAATGCAGCCCACCACTGCAAAATACTACTGCTTCTGAGGAACCTCACTGCAAAATACAGCTCCTAATGCAGCCCACCACCGCAAAATACTACTGCTTCTGAAGAACCACACTGCAAAATACTGCTCCTAATGCAGCCCACCACTGCAAAATACTACTGCTTCTGAGGAACCTCACTGCAAAATACTGCTCCTAATGCAGCCCACCACTGCAAAATACTACTGCTTCTGAGGAACCTCACTGCAAAATACTGCTCCTAAGGCAGCCCACCACTGCAAAATACTACTGCTTCTGAGGAACCTCACTGCAAAATACAGCTCCTAATGCAGCCCACCACTGCAAAAAATACTACTGCTTAATGAGGCAAAAATACACTCACTGCAAAATACAGCTCCTAATGCAGCCCACCACTGCAAAATACTACTGCTTCTGAGGAAGCTCACTGCAAAAATACTGCAAAAATACTCCTAATGCAGCCCCCACTGCAAAATACTACTGCTTCTGAGGAACCTCACTGCAAAATACTGCTCCTAAGGCAGCCCACCACTGCAAAAAAATACTACTGCTTCTGAGGAACCTCACTGCAAAATACTGCTCCTAAGGCAGCCCACCACTGCAAAATACTACTGCTTCTGAGGAACCTCACTGCAAAATACAGCTCCTAATGCAGCCCACCACTGCAAAATACTACTGCTTCTGAGGAAGCTCACTGCAAAATACAGCTCCTAATGCAGCCCACCACTGCAAAATACTACTGCTTCTGAGGAACCTCACTGCAAAATACTGCTCCTAATGCAGCCCACCACTGCAAAATACTACTGCTTCTGAGGAAGCTCACTGCAAAATACTGCTCCTAATGCAGCCCACCACTGCAAAATACTACTGCTTCTGAGGAACCTCACTGCAAAATACTGCTCCTAATGCAGCCCACCACTGCAAAATATACTACTGCTTCTGAGGAACCTCACTGCAAAAAATAATGCTACTAAGGCAGCCCACCACTGCAAAATACTACTGCAAAATTCTGAGGAGCCCTCACTGCAAAATACAGCTCCTAATGCAGCCCACCACTGCAAAATACTACTGCTTCTGAGGAAGCTCACTGCAAAATACTGCTACTGCTCTAATGCAGCCCACCACTGCAAAATACTACTGCTTCTGAGGAAGCTCACTGCAAAATACTACTGCTCCTAATGCAGCCCACCACTGCAAAATACTACTGCTTCTGAGGAACCTCACTGCCCACCACTGCAAAAATACTGCTGAGGAACCTCACCTAAGGCAGCCCACCACTGCAAAATACTACTGCTTCTGAGGAACCTCACTGCAAAATAATGCTCCTAAGGCAGCCCACCACTGCAAAATACTACTGCTTCTGAGGAAGCTCACTGCAAAATACAGCTCCTAATGCAGCCCACCACTGCAAAATACTACTGCTTCTGAGGAAGCTCACTGCAAAATACTGCTCCTAATGCAGCCCACCACTGCAAAATGCTACTGCTTCTGAGGAACCTCACTGCAAAATACTGCTCCTAATGCAGCCCACCACTGCAAAATACTACTGCTTCTGAGGAAGCTCACTGCAAAATACAGCTCCTAATGCAGCCCACCACTGCAAAAAACTACTGCTTCTGAGGAACCTCACTGCAAAATACTGCTCCTAACGCAGCCCACCACTGCAAAATACTACTGCTTCTGAAGAACCACACTGCAAAATACTGCTCCTAATGCAGCCCACCACTGCAAAATACTACTGCTTCTGAGGAACCTCACTGCAAAATACAGCTCCTAATGCAGCCCACCACTGCAACATACTACTGCTTCTGAGGAACCTCACTGCAAAATACAGCTCCTAATGCAGCCCACCACTGCAAAATACTACTACTTCTGAGGAACCTCACTGCAAAATACTGCTCCTAACGCAGCCCACCACTGCAAAATACTACTGCTTCTGAAGAACCACACTGCAAAATACTGCTCCTAATGCAGCCCACCACTGCAAAATACTACTGCTTCTGAGGAACCTCACTGCAAAATACAGCTCCTAATGCAGCCCACCACTGCAAAATACTACTGCTTCTGAGGAACCTCAATGCAAAATACTGCTCCTAATGCAGCCCACCACTGCAAATTACTGCTGCTTCTGAAGAACCTCACTGCAAAATACTGCTCCTAATGCAGCCCACCACTGCAAATTACTACTGCTTCTGAAGAAGCTCATAGCAAAATACTGCTCCCTCCTCAGTAGACCACTAGATAAATCTTGTCCCACCATTTAACTTGCATTGAGAAATGCCGCACCAATGCATGCCAATGGCAATGAGAAAATATAAAATAATAAAAACCAGCTCGACTAGTTTACCTTGAGGTGTACAAGATGCAAGTAAGGAGATTTAGGAGGGCGAAGGACAAAAATTCCCTCAAAACACCCAAAATGCCCCTGAAATCACAAAAAAAAAAGCCAATAAATGTGCCTTCATTTTTCCCCAAATGACTGGCACATGAAACATTGTCTGAGGTTATGAAGCAGTCACAGAAAGTTTCTCGAAATATGAAGACCGCCTCATCGTAACGGTCTCTTTCACATAACCCATTTCATCTCCCTGCTTGGGTTACAGCTGAATATTATTTTGTAATCTGCTCCCATGCATTTTGAAATGCCCTGAACTGAAAAGTTGAATGTCATAAGAAGGATGATCAAATTTTTTCATCTCGCTTTCCCCACTGTAACGACCCTCTAGTTGATTGCCTCATTGGTAACCAGGCTCATGTTGCCTGTTTGCGTGTTTTGTTCCACTGCGTTACAGGTGCATTTGATTGGGGTGCCTTGAAGAGGCCCGGTTGTTCCACAAGCGGGGGGTCTTCTCCTCCCAGGGCTTTTGGTTTTGCGTTGTTCGTCTGACACCTTGATTGTTCCACACTACATTTTGGTTTCTAGTTCATAACCCTGACTTGCGCTATATTTATTTATCCTTATTCTTTATCTCAATAAATTTACTTTGTAATTGAACTTCTGCATGTGGTTTCCTTTTTATGTTGCTCTGCTGGAGCCGGCGGTGTAACACCACAAAAAGGCACCAGAGTCCACTCGGGTAGTACGATACATTTCAATGTTTTTCAGCGTGGAAAGAATAATTGCTGCAAATGGGGCAAAGATGATCTTGGTTGCTAAAATTACATCCGGTACTGCTGTAAACTATTGAATGTAAAATGCTTCTAGAAAAAAACCACACAAATAAAAGCATCTATTAGGAGCTGGAAATACAGCCAAACAGCAGCAACATCCACAAGAATGATGAAGCAAACCGCAAGTTCACACTGAGGAAAAAATTTGCTGATTTGCGGTCCTGATGGAAGCTTATTGCATGGCCTCTGACATTTGGTCGTCTGCAACCTCAATGGATATGATTTTAAAAAAAAAAAAAAAACAAAAACGCAAGACTGCCTGTAGGTGCCATGGCAGCAGTTACTCTTACTGAGCTGAAAGACACGGTGGTTTAAGATACTTTCCAGCTGTAGTCTCCACCGCTCGCAGGCATAAAAATGACACGGGCCACCGTGGTTAAAGCAGGATAAACATTCAGTGTTTGATTAATATTTTGAATAAATTTTTTCTGACAGATCTCACATCGTGAGCTACTGACTTGAGAGTTGACCGCCCAACCCCCAGCAAAATGTAAAAAGAAAATTGTTTTGGAGAGCATTTCTGAATATTTCAATGTTTACATAGAAAACAAGAGGAATTCTACGCCTCAAAACTGACACTATGATCGAACATGTCTTTATGGCAATGTTAGGGAATTTTATGGCATTTCACAGTTGTTTTTAATAACAAGAACTCCCCGTAAGAGACATGCTTTCTAATGGCCATATCTTATAACACCTATACAAATCCCTGAAGTAGTGTCCAGATTTTCACTTTCATGATGGAATTTACTCCTACATACAACTTCAATAGTGAAGACTTGAAAATTTATTAGGAAAGAAAAATGGCACCGACTATGGCACCGTGTCAAAACGTTTCCATCCTTAGTCTGTCTTCACGTTTCATTAACATCTTTTGTCAGATTTATTTTTTCCTGCAGTGCAGTTTTCCTTTTTTCTTGACTTGAAAATGTATTCCTGTAATCTGATGCAGAGGACAGAGGTTCCAGTCATCCCTCTCGGGAGCCTAACTCAAGCCTGGCGAAAAGTCAAAGGGCCAGGGGTCAGGTGGAGTTTAAGGGCGCTGACCAGCCTTTCGTCTTTCAGAGTAGCAGGCTGTTGGGAAGCCCCACGGGACCACAGTGACATCCATCCCCAGCAAATGCCAAATGCCACTACAGACTGCAGAAACCAGCCTCTACGCATGTATAAGAGAGGGGAAAAAAGCTTCTGTGCATCTGCTTCAGCCATTTTAAGGGGAATTTGAGGAGAAAAAAGATAACTAATGACTCCCCCTTTGCCCCATCCCTCCATCCAAACAGTTCTAGTTGAGAGATGTATAGAACCATGACCCCTGACCCGGTTCTCTATGGAAAATCTTGACATGCATGGTTGTGCTCTAGGCTCTTTTGACATAGGGACAAGTTAAATTAGGTCACAGTGGTTCACGGCCCGAGACAGACGGCAGCAACTGACCAAATGCAACCAATCATCATGAGTCTGCATGCATGATCCAGTATTCCATATCATGTCATCAAGCTCAAGGCTACCTCAATTTATGGGACAAGTTTTTGTGAGAGAGGAACGACAAAACAACACTCATGGAGGCATTTAATACATAATTTTTCCACTGCCGATAATGACAGTACAAGAAGCTGGCATATTATGCACAATGCACATAAAATCAAAATGGCTTGATTTGGAAAGTCCATTCACCCTCAACTATAAACAGGCAAAAGTATACAAGTTCCTCTTCAACAAACGACTGCATTAATAACATCTACAAACATTGCCCAATTCTTGAAAATACGCCATGAAAATGTCTTTCCTGGCAAATAAAACCACTTTGAAAAGAATGTGATCTTAGCTTCATGCTTCATTAGCTTTGAAGAAAGGGTATGTTTTCAACACACAGGCAGCCATAAATGTGGGCCATACTGCCGTTTAAAGAGGGCAAGAAGACTTTAACTAGTCAATCGAATCGTTTGTTGAAAATATGCGCTTATTTGAGATCTGATGATTGCCACAGGTTCCAAAAAGGTTGGAGTAAGGAAAGTTAGGACTAATAACGATGCTTCAAATTCTAATAATAAATAAAAGCAAAAGAGGTGATGTTACACAGGCCAGCTAGTCATGTTATATACTGCTCACAAAAAGTAGGGGATATTCAAATTCGACTAACTGTGGAAAGCACCTGAATTTAGATGTTTGCGAGATTTGAGTATTTTTGCGGTTAGCTATTGGCACATTTCAGAACATATCCCGTAGACTGCTGGTTTCAAAGTTTGCAGAAACGGGGCGCTCAAACGCACCTGGTAGTGCATGTGAAAAGTAACATCATGCCTTCAGGGTGTAAATGCTGTCATGCACATGCTTTTTGTGCCCATATGGGTATAAAAGCTGCCTAGAATGACACTCATCCATCATTTCACCACTTTTTGATGATGAGAAGACTCCGGGAGGAAGAAATATTGTGGACCATAGGTATGCTCCAGGCCGGAAGAACCCAGGTTTACACAGCCAGACAACTGCCCGTCATCAGCCGATGGTGGGCAAGCTACATTGCCACTGGTAGAGTCCAGGAAAGACCTCGAAGAGGGCGTCCAAGATGCATCACCAGGACAAATCTATAGAAAGTCTATAGAGCCCTGTGTGACAGGCAACTGAATGCGACACATCTTGAAAAGTCACGATAAGTCGATTGACGAGCACGAACGAATTAATTTTGCAATCTGTTCCCCTATCCTACCTATTCGTTCGTGCTCGTCAATCGACTTATCTTGACTTTCAAGATGGCGGCAACGGGAAACTACCTCAAGGTACTGTCTGCATAAACAGTCTTTTTTAATAAACTACCTGTGCATTTTCAAAGTTCTCAGTGCCTCGTTTTAAATGTCAGGGCCCTCGGAATTCTACCAATGAAGTGTGGAGCTACTTTGAGACTTGTTAATGATGTAAAAATAGCGATTTCTTTGCATGGCAATGCTATGCCCCATTCACTACCATTGTAAGCCTGTTGGGAGCTTTGGCTAAAAAGCCCTGTATTTCGAAATGTTGGGTGCGTACGAAGGTGGGGTATTCGACAAAAGTTAGTACTCGTTATCATGTTTCAATACACCCCAAGTCAATTTCACACCGGAGTTCCCCTTTAAGTGATGATAAAGTGTCATGAACTTCATCTTGAATGGCTCGCCAATTAAATAACAGAGTCAAAATTCAAAATAAATATCTTTTGAGAGTTATTTGTCTTTTCTTTTCATTATCCCCTACTTTTTGTGAGCAGTATAGAACAAAACAGGCCTTCTCCATTCAGAACTTTTTGTCTTCAGTCCTAACCTGGCTTTGACTCCGAGTGTAAAGCGCATGTAAGGGGTAACACCCAACAAGATAATGGACACCTCAATGGGCATTAACCCGCTTACACCATGATCACTTGCCAAAGAACAAAAAAATCATTACCTTATATTTTCATGAATTTCTCAATCAAAATTTTAAGTTTTTCTTACGCTATAATTCCGTTCCCCAATTAATAGGAGATGAACTAGCCTGAAAAGCTCATAGAACCCTTTTGGCTAAGCTATGAGAAAAACATTAAGCCAGCAAGATTAAAAGTCAATAATATACCATACAGTAGACAAACAAAAAATATAATTTTCATGAACAAATGCATCGTGTTTTTATTGTAACAATACATGTCAACAATTAACTAGATAATTCGGTCGCCACAGGGACTGAGTCATGTATCTCCCCGATCCCCAAGCCGACGGCAGCCATATTGGACGTCCGAAATTTGCGAAAATCGGTCTTGAGCATTATCCAATCAACATCTTCGCCTGCGTGAAATTTGGAGAAATTCCTGTATTAATTGTGACTTCCAGAGCCTGGAACAGAAAATCTCCCCAGAACTAAACCATAGTATCTTCCGACTATTGTCGTCAGGGAGATGCAATTATGCTCCACAGATTGGTAAAAATTGAAATCATACAGCTACAGTAAATGGCGGCAAACAATCAAATTTGGATTTTGTTTCAGTCATCAAAATTTATATACAAGCAATCAAACTCGACAGTTGGTTGCCCGCAGGTCGACATGTATTCCTGGACGCCCAAAAGCAATCACACCTGAGATCAATAGGCTCTGTCACCTTAACACATACAAGGTCCATGCCAAATACGACAAGAATCCATAAAGCACAGTAACCTGTAGAGCGCTCAAAAGAAATCTCTGCTGATATGGCGTTTGATGCCGTGTAACGATCGCTGATCCACGGTATCCCCAACTCGTCGTCCAGGGATACATTCAATATGTTAGAATATCTTATAATATTTTGCTGTTTTGCAATATTGAGGAGGGTGAATGGTCTTTTCAGAACAGTCCTTATAGACTTTATGGGTATTTTCCATAATGCGCCACCGTTTTTGGAATTTGCTTTGTACAAAAGAAATTAATCAAGTCTTCTTCCCAAAAAATATGTTGAGGGAATAAAAGCACATATAAATATTGGTCTCTCTAGGCGCCAACAGTACGTTGTAAAATCAGATTGTCAGATTTCAAAGGTCAGGTTTCCCCAAGCAGCAACAAATAACACAGCCAGTTTCAGTTTTGATCTGTTATGACCAGTCAAGATGAAAAATCAGTAGTCTGAGGTTAAGCGGTCTACAGCACCATCCCAGATGCCAGGCACTGAACATACACTCTGCTTCTGAAGACTGACCAACCCATTCTACAACTGACTGTTCATCCCTCCAACCTAGCTGGTCAAAAAGGGCCAAGAAAAAGGTCTTCCTTTCTCAATCGATTCTTTTTATTCATTTGTTTAACTGTGGTTTATCATCAGCGACCAGTGACCTTTATTCCATTAACCCTACTCAATAAGTACTTGTTCCTTCAGGGTGGGGATCTGGAGGGAAATTAGAAGCTTTTCTTTCAGTGTACGCAGGAGGGAAAAAAAAAAAAAACACACATCTGCCAGAGTAGCGTTTCCCAAGCACAGGGTGAGGCGGTCATGCATTCGCACGTGAACAAGGAACCTGAATATTTTAATCACAGGAGATTACACTGCAGTGAAATGCCACACTAATCCACACTACTGGCATTTAGAGAAAACCATAGCTTTGGTTTGGGTTTGTGTCTCCCGCCCAATTTCTCAGACTCAGACACACAAGCGCGCACACACACACACACACACACACACACACACAAACACACACAAAAAGTGTGCACATGCACAGACACACACACACACAAACACACACACACACACACACACACACAAACATGCATGCACATGCACAGACACACACACACACAGACAAACACACACACACGCACGCACGCACACGCTCACACACAAACATGCGTGCACACACACACACACACACACAGACAAACACACGCGCGCACACACACACACACAACACACACACAAATGCACGCACACGCACGCACGCACACTACCTCCCTCAGTCGTGTAACTTGACAAACCATGTTCCTTTTTCTGAATCACAATATTTTCATGACCGTTTCCATAAAACAATCCAGACTTCACCACTATGCTTCACTCTAAAGTTAAGTATGATGTTTTTATCCTCAAATACTCCTTATGATTTGGAAATCCCCCTCACTCCACTAGCCCTAGCCTGCCCACTCTTGCTTCACTCATCACAGAAGAAGAACTACATCCAGATGCCAAATGAAGGTCATTCAACATCGGGTGAACTAGCACAAGTTTTTAAAAACAGTGTTTAAAGTGAAACGGTTGCATTAGCCGAGTAAAAACAATGTAATCAGCCCCAGAGCAAAAACAAGCCATGTAACTTGTGCCGACTGACTCTTTGCAGTAATGAAAGTGTGACATAACGGGGCTCCCAAATACAACACGTTGACGAGTTGGAAATGTAGCATGCTTTCTAAAAGTGCAAATTCTGCAAGAATTTAGGTCCTAAGGGTCAAAAAATAAAAAATCGCAACTTTAAAAATGGCACTACTTAAAGAAAATGAAAATGGCTTTTTGAGAGAAGGTTTGAATTTTAAGCAATGTTATGAAGTAGTAGCTGTTGTCATAGATTTGAGCTAATACACCGTGAGGAAGAGCAGGCTTATGTTTCCGCAGGGGTAAAAAAAAAATTATCTGCGAATTAAGGCTTGATATAAGGACGACAAAGGGGCGATTTGCCGATAATTTAACCATAAATAGTTTTAGGTGACAGATAAATATTTGGCACCTGTCTGTAGCTAAATGGTTTTGACCTTGCTTTATTGAATCGGTCCACAAGGCTCAGCACAGATATATTGTGCACAGTGCGTGACTGAGAACCGCCTCTTACCTGAAGGAACCAGACACAGCGGTATCCCTGCTCCTGCCATTTCCATTTTTGCAACTATAGAACTTAGAACTGTTCAGAGTTAAAAATGCTAGCCAGCTTCATGAGTTAGCATAGCAATTTTCCATGTCAAGGCCATGGGAATTTCAATCTTGAATTTTGATTTCCTCTAAATCTAATGATGTGTGCAACCATGGAAGCTCAAGTAGTAAACAAACATCGGAATGACTGCAGAATGAGACGTCTAGTGTCAGGCTCTGTTGAATTATATGTAAATTTTTTCTCACGCAAATTCAAGGAGTTTACACAAAATAGTAATGATGTAACCTATCTATACCAAAACCAGTATTTGGCAAGCTGAAGACTTTATAGAGTGGCAGCAAAACGAGATTTGCAATGAAATGACAAGAGATAAACGTTCAAAATCATCGTTTTACATGGGAGAGCTGACCAATGCAAACATACAGCGATTGCAGCAATTCGGGGCTCTATACTCTATACTTGCAAAAAAAAAAAAAAAAAAAAAAATTGTGTCCTTGGACATGGATGCCCCCGCCACTAAGAGTCTGTGAAGCCCCAAAAATTCTAAAATTGTAAAATTATCCAATTTTGTCAAACAAATATGAGATGCACACCTTTGCTCTATGTAGAAAGCAGTTACCAAAGCTTGCCGAATTCTGTCCAGTAGTTTTTGAGGAGAAGCGGATAGACGACATCTCATATGTATGGACAGATGGACGGACAGACAAACGTAACTCTATATGCCCCTGCCATATATAAAAAAAGGCATAAAAAAAGCAATAACTAGGAGTGTGGAGTACACAAAGTTAAACAGAAGAGACTGAGGATAAAGTGTTCTGCTTTACGAACAGGGAAAGGAGATTATTTGGCATCAGTGAGTTTCTCAGAAAGATTTTCAATCCAGGATTCCAGACCAAATTTAATCCCATTAATCAGAGAGAACCAGTCATGCACTGAAGAAAATTCTGGTTTCTCTTCAGAAACACAAAACCTCGCGTACAGCACAAGAATGATGGCAGCGCATAAGTTTCTTGGACAAATGAACTCGTAAATCTCCAAAGATTACTTCCTTTAAGAAGTAATTTCTCAGGGGAGGGCACTGGATTAACTGGAGCAAGATGTTTTCCTTTTGTACACTGATCAACTCAAAGCCATTACTGTCATCAGGCCAGTAAAGTAAGCTTAATATGTGCTTTGCAGCTAAAGCCACGCATATCTGTGGGGCCTTGGGCCACGCAGTTGACTGAGCTCTATCCCTACAACGTGAACAAATTGTACAGATTTCTAATGGAAGAAATAGTAGAACTACTCTCCCTTCAAATACTACAACAAACTCTTCGCTCGGGAGGGTGCATATGTTTCAGGTCAAACAAGTAATTCCCTGGGAAAACTAGATCGGCCACATGTTCATTTTTTTCTCATTTTGTATAAGTTTTTGAACCACTATATATCACTATATCACAAAAGGCAGCTGCTCATCAAATGGTACAGTTCCATAAATTACCAATTCTGCAGCTGTACTGGACACACTGAAGGGCTCACCAGGAGAGCACCGGTTATCACCTGTGTTCATTTTGGCTTACTTTTGACACAAAACTGCCTATTATTCAGTTAATTAGGTTAGCATAGCAACCAAAATCGATAGGCGCCGTGTCCTAACCACTGCCCATATACACACCAAATATACAAGAAATATCTTCAAATTTGTGGCCTGTAGAGCGTCCACAAGGAAATTTCTATGGCGGCGCAGACGTGTGACGAGGCCAAGTCCATAGTAGCCCCGACTTCGTCTGGGGGCTACAATAATAACTACCAATGAATAAATACGTGTTAGCACTACTGAACTGTTTTCTCAGTCCGAGTCTTCTCCCCTCCTCCACAGCAGTAGTATTTTTGTACGTTTTCCACCAATTTACTTGGTGTGGGACATAAACCCTCTGACCTCACCCCACCCAACCTATAAATATCCAAGCAAGCTGTCCTCTGGATGCTCAAATGGTCACGGCTGGCTGATGGATGGAACAGTGGAGCCATTATTAATAGCTGTAATGTAGAAGTTTGTGATTATTCCTGAGTTGCAGCACACCCAACTCGCTCTCCATCATTATTCAATTACCAAACTCCTTTGATGAGCGTGCAAGTCCCGTTGAGTGCCCTTCAAAGGCTGAGCAAGCAAAAATTATGAAGGCATGTCGCAGGGAAAATCCATACGAAAATGGAATTAGTTGAGTAATTACTGGTGAGGGTTTGTCACTTGAATGTGGTTACATAGTACTTTATTTACCATCAACACACAAATGAGATTACCCATACACAGCAAGTTTGGATACAAACGTAAAGTACATGCAAACATTCCAGCCAGGCATTTTTGAAGCACAAGCAAAATAATGGACTTTGTCTTTGTTGACGCAACAAAAAGAGACATATGGAAACAATCTGATGCTTTTCCACGGTCGTGTTGGCATACCACATCGACAGAACATAGCACAAGGGGCGCTGCTCAACTAATAGGCAACAAATTAGAGTCCATCAAATTGAACAAAAATTGATTATCATGAAAAGTGGACCTAAATATTTCAATAATGATACAGCAAAGATATGTTTGGAAAAAAAACTGAATTCACTTATTGCTGGGACTTTCATAAGAAATTGCCATGAATAGACAAGAATCTAAGGTGAACAAATTTTGGATTATTCAACACTGATATTTGCAGAAGTAATTTTACAAATATCCCAATCTTTTGCTTGACCACAGTCTCCATACAACACTGTCATTACTGGTACCAACAAAATTTTTAAATTTGGCACAGTACAGTAGTTTAAATCATGACAGTGGCAGTTCTTGAATTCAGTTATTGTTGAGCTCTACTGAGCAAAACCCATCCTCCTTATCTTTATACTGCTGTTTAAATTACAATCTGCCATGGCTGAAATATCTCATTCACTCTGCCACACTGCAGTTCCTCGTTATACATCCTCAATGCTTCTGCAGTCAGACAGGACTTCAGTTGTAATCCCCGCGGCAGATGTAGTGGCCACAAATCCAGCCCTTGTGCAGACCGCTGGGCCAGTGAGAACAAGGGAACTGATTCAACGGCTTGGGTTCTCCCTAGTCTATAGTCTTTTCCGCTTATGAATGAATGCTTAAACTGGGAAAGGGTTGAGGGCTACAGGACTCTACAGTTAATGACCAAGACAAAGTGGCATCGGCTAATGTGCTCCATACATTGAAGTCTTACATCCTCATAGCATCATGGTGAATGCATTCAGTACAAGCAAAAACAAAAAAAAGCAGTCAATCAGCAGAAAGCTGTCCGACTATATTTTCATTTGAAATCAGAAATACATGGTCACATGAGAGACACCAAATGTCTTATAAAGGCTAAGTCAAAAAACTGACCTGAAACCAATTGAGCATGCATTTCACTCTGAAGGGGAAACTGAAGGAAAATCACTCCCAAGATTAAACAGGAAGTGAAGACCATTGCAAAAATGGCCAGGCACAGCATAACCAGGAAAGAAACCCAGCATGGAGAAGTTTCCAGGTTCCACACTTCCGGGCTTTCAAGGCTTTCCAACCAAATTTTAAAATGACTAATTTATGATAGTCAGTTTGTCCAATTACTTTTGAGCCAAAATTTAGGGAGCCATGTATAAAAATTGTTGGAATTCCAACAAAGCTCATGCTATATTTTAACCAAAACCATCAAATCAAAGTACGCACTCAAATTAAGGTTTAGCACATCTTGATTGTATTATTTCAAACCCATTGTGGTGGCAAACCGAACCCTGTTCGTCGCCACAATGAACATTGTTCATTGTTTCACTAACCAAATACTTTGGAAATGCCCATATTTGGCAGTGAATCACTTTGGATCTCCCGTCTGCGAGAGTTACAACACAAATAAAGTTCACTTTCTCCCCTCTCTTTGCATACCAGAGGTGAACTAGGGGTCTTAAGAGGACAAACGAAAAGTTAGCTGAGGACACAGGAGTGCTCCTTACTCATAACTGCATGCTTCTTTGCCAAGACAACGACTATTCCTGGAGCAAAGGTGCCAATTTCACACCGCCATCCATTACGGCAGTGTCATGGTACATGACAGGA
This sequence comes from Gymnothorax javanicus, assembly GCA_029692085.1. NCBI lineage: Eukaryota > Metazoa > Chordata > Actinopteri > Anguilliformes > Muraenidae > Gymnothorax > Gymnothorax javanicus. The sequence continues at coordinate 185,165,581 of CM056193.1, forward strand.
TTGCTGACAGTGGTGCGCTGTCAGATGTTCAGAGGGGCTTCAGTAACCTCACCTTTCACCGCCTGATTGCCCTCAAGCTGTTCCCATTTAAATTAACTGGATTTTAAAAAAATCTAACAATTTATTTATTGGGTAATCACTACCAATACATGACCTCTAATCATTAGGAAATGATAATGACAAAGTGATAGCCTATAGGCTACATTTATATAATTGATATGACATTGTAAGAATGGCAATAGTCTGAATAAATGCAAAAAATTCAAAACTTCCGTTGACTTCCACCTCTCGTTTTAGTATTTTTTTTTTTTTTTTTAGCAGCGATCCATACTGACATGAAAGGCATGGGAGATAGCTATTTGGTAGGACTGCAAATAACTGACACAATGTACAACATCTTTTTTCAGGAAAACAGCTGCTCTCTTTTACACACAAAGCACATTTTTTCAAACAATTTATATGCAGGTAGCCACACTGAAAGTACCAGTTCTCAAAAAGTCTAAAACCATTTTGCCACGACATTATTGCTTTTTACCCCTCGGCCAACTTTGGCCAGAGGGGTATTGCCGTCTTCCTTCCGTCCGTCCGTCCGTCCGTCCGTCCGCCCGCCCCCTCCCTCCCAATACTCAGCAACTATTGATGGTAGCCTTTTCAAATTTGGTATGGTAACTCTCTGTGACCCATAGATGTGCAACGTCAGGTTTTTTTGGTGATTTGACCTTTGACCTTGGCCGAGGGGTATTCAGCAACGCGTTATGTTTTCTTTTTATTTTCATATGACATAGAACGATTTTCAAGAATGCCCATAATATCGAAGCTTGGACATCGACCGTCAGAGGCACACAAATTTTTCTTCCTGTCAAGTCCCTCATTAATCTAATTACACTGCATCACAAGCTCACTCATGGCCACGCACCATAGCCAACAGCATTAAGAACACCATTCAACACTTATTCAAACACAAGAACAATAACGCTGATGAACTTCATATTTGTACAGTATGGTGAGTAAGCACTGCACCTTTTATTAGCACGCGCAAGAGAACGCTAAAGTTGCACCGAGGTTATGCAGGGTTATGCAAGAGGACGTGAGTGCAGAGAGTGCAGTATTCTTCCATTCCTGTTAGGCCAGTTCCATCAGAAAACATGAATAACTGTGTGAACTACCTGAAAAAGTGCTAAAGATGTAATTTTTTGTCGTAAACAATCACAAAAACAGTGGTGATGGAAGTGGAGTTCGAATGTCTTTATGAGACTTTCTCGACATTTATGGATCAGTTTCACCATTCAGAAAATTTCAGAAGTTAAACAAGAGCTATAATGTGAATGTATGTCAAGTCTATTAAAACCTCTAAGGTTGCGAAGCAAAATGAGGACACAAAATGAGGAAAGAGTCCGGTTTGTGCTTTTGCCTTTGCATGTTTGATTAGATGTGTATGAGCACTGCTGGAGGACTAAAACAAGTTACCACAGCAGTTAACTGAAGCGTGAAGGCATTTGGAGCAGTTCTATTTACTGTAAGCATGTTATTACCGACATAGGTTCAGTCCTTGGCCACAGTTTGTTTATTCCCTCTCCGTACAGAACACTAGTTTTCCAAAATCATAATGTACAGTAAGTTTGTAAAAGGAATAGAAGAGTCACAGACAGCACAATGGGGGGTTTGGGGTTCCTCTTGAACCCTATACAATGCTCAGCTGTCTTGTGACAAATTAAGTTGTCCTTCAGGTTTCAACTCATGTAGAGCCTATAGAGGTCCTGTCACACGGGAGAACCTGGGAAAAGTCGCTTTTGAGTCGACTTAGTCACACTCTCTAACGTACAGCTATGTAAACAACTGAAAGAACGTTGCAACATTTGACATGGTTTATGGATGATTCATACAAAATAAAGTTTACTCCATACAAACCCTGATTTCACAACTATGTCAAGCAGGGAGCGACGCCTTTTGGGTAGCATTATGCAAGAAGCACAGGCACAACTACGGGGACTACTGAGTAGACACCACTATGTTCTCGCAGTTATTAAGTCCAATAGGGCTACATTGGGTACCAAACTTGGAAAAAGTATTGCGATACTAGAGAACATTGCGATACCAGAATTCTCCAGCACCAGTACCAGTACCAGTACCAGTTCACCTTCTGCTGAGGACCACAGCAATATTCAGGGTCGTATTGTCCGTTCTGTGTGCCCTTTTGTGTTTCAGGCTTCTCATAGCGATTAGAGTAGCAAAGTGCATCCATCCCCTTAACCGCTCTGTTTACTCAGCTCAGTTGGAGACGCCAGAGCGGAGAGGTTAGTTATTTATTAATCTTCCTGCACGTTTGTTTTGGCTCAGTTACGATTATGGACTTTGATATTGGTGAACCCTCAAATGAGAGGCTAAACTGTCTAACAACAACCACTATGGGAATTAATTTGTAGAGACAGTGAAATCTCGGTAGTCTTCGAGTGGAAATAAAAAGCAATGCTGAGAGATAAGTGTTACTGCCTTATTTTAGAATAGTTTGCGCAGAAATCTAAATGTGGGCTGAATAAAGGTCACATGAGTAAAGCTCAGGTGGGTATTAAGAGCAGTGAGGAAAGTGTCATTGGGGGAAAAGGCTGTACAGCTAGAGAAGTAAGGCCTACTCCGATCTCACAGAATACCTACTGTCTCTATTTTGATGGAAGAGACGCTGGTAGCTGGGGCATGGTTATTCAGGAATCCTTTCCTTATAATACAACCTCAAGCAAGAAAAAGTTGGGCCAGAAAGTTGAATCAAAATGAAAACTGAAAGCAGTGATTTATAAATTATCATTGACCCGTATTACTTTGACAGCACCAACACATGATCAAATGTTTCATTACATGAATTTTACAGATTTTTCAAAATAAATGCTCATCTCGATTTTGATTCTTGCAATATACTTTCAAAAAGTTTGAGCAGTAAAGCACCTACTACTCTGTAATGCTGTCAAATGTTATCACAACATTTAAAAAATGTTCATGAACCGATGACATAGAGTAATTCAATGTTTCAAGAGCAAATTTTCAAGATCCAAGTCGAATCGAAACGTTGTCGTTCTTTAATCAATAAAGATTTCCTTGGTGGCTTGGAGTAAGTATGCAGGCGTCTTCTCCTTTCTTCATTGAAGTGTTTTATTTGATTGCCTTGCACCAATAAGCGATGTCTGTATAACTCTTTCTTTGTCAAGAGCAAATTTTCCCATTCCTCCAGCAAACAGATCTTAAGGTGTGCAGCAGAACAAAGTCTTTGTCACATTTTGAAAGTTACACGTTCTCCACTGGGGACAAGTTGGGACAGCAAACAGGTCAGTCCAGCATCCACCACACTCGTCTTGCACAACTATACCTTTGTAATGCCTGCAGCAAGCGATTTTGCGCTGTCTTGTTGAAAGATACATGGGCATCTCTGGAAAGGATGTCATTTTGAAGGCAGCAATATTTCTGCTCAGTATTTCTGTCCATTTGTGCGAGTGCATAAACATTTCATTTTTTTTTAAATCTCGAATTGACATTAAGATGCTGGAAACGCAATAAGTTTTCCATTGTGTATCTTCATGGAGTTTTTTCCTAGCAAGATATCGATTCACCACCAGTGTCCCTATACTTATTGTGGAATCGAGGTCAAAATTTTGTTATCATGACAACACTGTTGTATAATAGAGGTCAGATTTAAGCACAAGGAATGGACTCATAGTTTGCCATACCAAATAGGTGGTACTAATGACCATGTTCCGCGAAACATAGGATATCAAATCTAACAATAGCTCAAAGGGGAAAACAAAGATAGAGCAAAGAGCATCATGCATTCAAAATTAATGTCTTCAGAAATAAAAGCATAAACACAACCACAGTAGCATTTGCGTAGCAATAAAGACCCTGACATCTGATAACAGTGGCGTGCCAAAGGCCCGACAGGTGCTAGGAGATGAGAGACACCACTTCCTCCCAGTAAATGACTGGTTTGGCCCATTGTCCTTTCATCATCTGCATAAACATATTCAACTTCCTTCAACAAGCCATTCAACTGAAAACCACATTTTTGAATTTTATTTTTTACTTCCGTAATGTTTGGACTCTATTCAGCTTTGTGGAGAACCATAATGCTACAGGACAGGAATCCGCTTTGTGAGACATTCTGTACTGCAAGCTGGGAGAAGTGCATAAAATAACGTTCCCATCAGTAAGTAAAACCAGTATCGCAGTATATAATTTATTCTGACCGGAGAGGGTTGTGAAAAACGCACAACAACACATTGGCTGTTAAGCAGAGACATTCTGAACAGCGCATATTCTGTCACTTTTATACCACACCACTTGGGATTACTGATACTGATTTCAACGCCAGGAAAAAAAACCCAAGAATCATACAAAGTCAAGATACAACACCAAGGATTACATGCGTAGTCCTCAAAAAAAACAGTGCCTCAAGAATTCAGCCGAACAACAGCCGATAAAAATCAAAACGTGGGATGTAAACAGCAGTCCATTCAAAGCGTTAAATCCTGTGATCATTCCAGTTGCACAGACTGAATGGAAACTGTAGTTTCAGCGAAGCAGATCATTGCAGAGCCTGGAAATGACTTTGGCCCGGACGGCAACATACTGCTGTGAAAACTTTTGGACACAGCAGCAGCAATCCATTCATTTTTCCTCTGCTCAGTTCCAGTTCTCGGCGATGATTACAGAGTTGAAAACAAGGCATGCGGGTGTAGGGGTTCGAAAGAAAGCGTCTCTGTGTATCTCTTCCACAACACACAGCTCGCACTCCAAGACTCCATCGCCATTTGTCAATGAGCATTACAAACGGACTTTGTCAATTCATAATCAACAGATAAGCGAAGTAACTGGTCTAGTTAATTACAAAGAGAGCCCTGCGAGTTTATATAGCAGCACTGAGGAGTCGTCACCATTAATTCACAGTGGTAAATAATATTTGACCTTTTTCAGTTTGACCAACAGGAGAGAAACCAGACCATCAATTTTTTTTTTGGCGACCATTTTTTTGGCGTAAGGGTTACAATGCTTTTTTTACCCGCAGATTATACGCATGTCTACTATGGATGCCAAAGGTTCACGGCACCCACTTCTTTTACAGCCTGCTGGGATGTGACATCATCAGCTCGTCCCACTGAACTGAATGATATACACTCAATGAGCCCATCCCACCAGTGCACTTGAATGAAAAATAGCAAAATTAGTTAAAACCATGGAGTTTGAAACTGTTGCGAATCTGAACTGTATGCTTGCCATAAATTCAACAGCTCGATAAGCTAGCTATGTTTTGAGGGAGTTGCAAATCTGAACCGTATGCTTGGCATAAATTCAACAGCTCGATAAGCTAGCTACGTTTTGAGGGAGGTTGGGCTACGTAAAGCAAACGATTGGCTTTTGGGGGGAAAGAGTGGAATGTATGTCATATAACTGCCATATCCGGGGTTACAGACTTTTCTATTCAGAATGCGGTCAGTGATTTGTCTCCTCTCTCTATAAGGTCTCTGTTCAGCCCCTCCTGTAGGTCAGCGCAGTCCCCACTGGGCTTCCCTCGCTGCAGCACACACACCGGCATCTGTGCAGCCTGACTGAGTCTCCAGGGTCTCCTGTCTCAGCAGCAGGGCTCCCTCACCACATGTCCGCCTAATCCACTGCGCCAGGGTTACATATAATCCCAGTTTTAATAACAACAGGGCATTACTGCAATAGCTCTTTTATATCTAGATACACACACACAGACAATACACACACACACACACACACACACACACACAAACACAGCAAGCGTGCACACAAACACATAAACACACACACACAGACAATACACACATGCATGCGCACACGCACACACACACACACACACACACACACACACACACACACACAGACAGTACACACACGCACACAAACATACACACACACACACACACACACACACACACACACATACACACACAGACAATACACACACGCACGTGCACACACACACACACACACACACACACACACACACACAAAAACACACACATTTGATTTATTCGATTAAAAATGCAAAATACATACACATAAACAAACACATACACACACAAACACATACATACACAGACACAAAGACACAGACACAGGCGCGCACATACGCAAACACACAAACACACAAGCAGAGGAAGGGGGCTTCGCTTAGAAAATATGCAGTCACATTCACAGAGGCCCTAAAAAGGAACCTTTTTTTCTGGAGCCTGGTTGCCCTGGTGACAGGGCTTACACAAAGCCTGACAAATCAGGTTCCTCCGAGCAGAATTGAGGCACTGCTGCTTTTGCGTCATACAGCTGACGCGAGACAAGCGGACAGACCTCCAGCATAAAGGCTGCAACCACAGAAACGAGCCGTGTGTAAGTTTAGCATCACTAGACTGACTGCGTATGTAGTAATCACACACACACATCCAGCAACAGTCTTCAAATAGGTCACAGGGAGGAAAAGATAGCAACAGACTTCATGCTAATGCCATGAAAGGGTCGGGAGAAGACAGGAAGACCAGGCACTATTTTAGGGAGAGCTCAAAACCACCATGGTCAGATGTTCCTGATATCCTATGCTGGTTCTCACGCACCTGATAATAAACACCGCATATAATGACAGAGTATAAACCTCAGCTATACACATTCACAAAACAACTGGTCACTGCGCTGAAGTGGTTTAGTTTCCACCACCAAGGCTGTAAAAAAAAAAAACAAAAAAAAAAAAAAAACAAAGTTTTGTGCTCAGTTTGGAATAAGGTCACTAATCCAAATCAGACCAGTGACCCAATTCCAGGAGAAATGTACTGCTTTCATAACAAGAATCTAATGGCGAGACCTTTTGTTGTATAGCGAGCTACAACAGATGGATTACATTAAGGGCGAGACAAACAAACACTATAGATAAATCCTATCGATTCCATTAATCTTTGGTCCATATGGTAATGGGTTAAGTTGCACATGGCACCATTTAGAAAGTGATCAGAGCTCTCCTTAGGCGGATAAGATCAGATAATTAGCTTTTTAAAGCATGAGTGGAAGAAAAAAATAGAGCCCCATTCTCTTGTGGGGGTTCACCAAATCCTACTGGAGCATGAATGACCACCATATATAATTACGGATTAAAAGGGGAAAGGAATCTTACAAAACATACCATACATTCTGGATTAAAGAAAATGCCTGAATTCACTCTCAAGAATAAGAGTGAAGCCGGCTCTGTAGCCAACAGGAGCGATTAGAGATAAGAACCAATCCACTGAGCGGATTTTGCTATTGGAGGGGACTAGGGTAGTTGGGGTTGTACAGTGATTAATAGAGCAACAGAACTCGACCTCAAACAGCTTCAGTGCTCCTCAGCTTTAGTTTTCCAACGCCGGTTTACGGACTCAAACAGCTGCACCTAGAATAGCACTGAGGTGTTAATGACTGCCGAGAGGATGATTACTAGGAGCTCAATGAAACTCAGCGCTGTAAAAACCACCAACTGGGCGGCTCCAAGACTGTCAAACCGACTTTGGTCATCTCCGCTTACGCTGAAGTGCAGTCTGGGTGTGGTCAATCACTGTAGCCGGGACTGAAATCAATGATAACGAACCACCATGTTCAGACTCAAGGAGGAAGAGGAAGCTATACACTGGCTGTGCCCAGCACACCTTTTTTCTCCGTCTTCCTGCAGCATCGAATGAGCACATTTGTCTTTTTTAGTAGCAAGCTCCCGGGAGCGCAGGACATGTTTGAGGTTATATTGAGTTTGACTATATTTCTGAAAGACCTCCATTGCTCTGTCAGCATTCCCCACACACAGTGTACCCAGAGATGAAAAACAGCCGTACGCTTCACACATACATATCCTTATAACGCACAGGCAGAAGCATGCCAGCGCAAGGAAAGCTTAGAAGCTCAAAAACTCAGAAGCAGATAGATTTCACAGACTGTAGCTGATGTTGTAATCCTGTTGGTGGGAGCGAGTGAGGTAATCTATGAGCCCACCTTGAGAAAATACCATTACAGACAGATGAGACAAACATCTAGAATAGTAACACCTCTAAGTGTTATTAGTTTACACTAATCTCTGAACCCAGGCCCAAGAACTGAAATGGAGGCTCTGTTCCAGTGGAGCAGCTGAACCTTAAAGCCCCGTCCCCAGGCCATTGTAATGGTTACCTAGTGGCAAAGCATGGCAAAATACAGGCCACAAATCCAGCGTTTTGCCATTTTTTTTTTTCACAGATGAAGAGCAAGAAAAAAAATACTCATCCAAAAAAAATTCAAAAATAATGTCTGAAATTTCCCCATTTCAAGTTTTTAAAGGTAATAATTAGCAGGTTATACACAAATAAGGGCAACAATCTCTGAAGTTCTTTGCCTTTCAGCAAAGCTAAATCTGGCAGCGATAATCTTTCTTCGGACATGAAAACCAGCCATCAATCATGATAATAATAATAATAAAAAGCCTCAATAAAAGTTTACCTTTGGCCCCCACAAACGACTCACCTGGCGTAACTTTGTGTGAGTGACAGCTTTGAATTAAAGCAATAATGCAACTAAACACATGCGCGAGCTGCATTTTCCAAGCTACTCTTCACACCAAAAACCGTTCCATCAAAAACAAATGAAACGCGAGAAATATTAAGCATCACGTTCCTTCCATATAACATTTTAATGATATCAAAGGCACCAGCTCATATCTTGCCTGATCTAATGCAAGAAAAGTTCATCAGAAACACGGTACCAATAGTTGCCATATATTTTACACTAAAAAGACCCACGTCACTGCTTATCATCCCGATCAGAAAAAGCATTTTCCTCTATTCAGTGTTCATGAGAGGCAACACCATAATGTAGGCTGATCCACTATCTTCAGTCCATAAATGGCAGGGTAGCACGCATAAGCTACTCTTGGTGGCATTACGGACAGAGTAACTAAAAGCCCATCTGTACGGCTCCGATAACAGAGAGCCCCTATAATCCGTAACAGAAATGAGATGAAAGGCTTCTTATGCACTCAAGCCAAACAAAAGGTGGATTTCAAGGGCTAAGACTCCAGGGGTGAAGAGTCGTACTTGGAAGAATCTCCAAGTATGAGCCATGATTGCAGATCTATTAAAAAGGTGGATTAAAGCCAAGGTGTGTAAAAGGACAATTTGATAATAAAAAGATGACTGAACAAACAATGACTACCGATGGCCCATCGCGACCCGAGAATCATCGAGTGCATGCACTCACCTCGCGAGCCGGTCGCCAGATCCGCCACTTTCTGAAACGCGTCCAGGAATGCTGCAGCGGCCACCACCGTCATCCTGCAACAGCGACAAAACACACTGTCACCGTCTTTGTGAAATTACACCTTGTGTGTAACAGATTACATTCATACCTGCCAGGGATTCCACAAAGTTGTTGAAGTTTGTTGGTTCCAAGAAGACTGGCCTTTAAAGTTACAACTTCGTCAAACAACTGTTTAAGACATGCATTTTTGTATCTCCTACTACTGGCAAAGCAACAACTTGACTTGAGCTGATAAGCATTGTGCATAACGGTCTACAAAATAACCTTGTGCTTCATTTAGTTAACTGCACAACAAAAACAAATTCATACAAAGTATTTTAATCTTGTATTTAGACTTAAACAGTGAATTCCATTACCTTTAAAAAAAAAAAAAAAAAAAAGAAAAAAAAGTAAAGAAAAGAAAGAAATTCTGCCACTGATTTGAACAGTCCAAAAAAACAAAAACATCCAGACAGGAGCAGTTCTGTGGGTGAAAATGCCTGGTTAATGAGAGAGGTCAGAGGAGAATAGCCTGACTGGTTCTAGCAGACAGGAAGACAACAATAACAACCATGTGCTGCAAAACTGTCATGCAGAAATGCATCTTGGGATACACATGTTAAACCTTGAGGTGGATGGGCTACTGCAGCAGAGGACCACACCTGGTTCCTCTCTTATCAGCTAAGAAAAGGGATGAATCTACAGTGGGCTAATGCAGACCAAAATTGGACAGCTGAAGGTCAGGAAAAGTCAGAATTTGGTGTAAACGGCATTAATTCACCGCTCTGTCCTTCCTCCTGCCAGAACTCAAGATATTGGATGCATCAAGACTGCAGCAGGGCCATTCTCAGTCACGTGTGTGACCAAAAATGTAACAAATAGTAGAAAAAATCTCCTCCAATTACAAAAGCATTGGAGGTTCATGATTGTGGACCTTGTATAAGAGTACTACTTATCCAAGTCTATCAAGTAAAAATGTTATTTGTTACATTAACTTTAACTACTTAAGGTCAGAGGTCAAATACGACTGGTCACGTGTGTGACTTCACACGGAAACAGGTTTTTCATAACTCTATTTGACTTCAAAAACTCTGTGAAGTTGAAAAATCTAGAATTTTCATAGTTTTGGGGTATGGAGAATAGCAAGGAATAAATTTGATACCTTTCATTAATTTTCAAAGTATTTCTTTATTTGATGACATCTGGTCATGTGTGTGACATTTTGGTTCACTTCTCAAAGAATGGCCCAGCAAAGAATATTTCAAGCATGAAATGAATATACAGCCAACAAACCATCTGCCAGATACCGTCATGTCAACATGGACCAGAGTCAGTAGGATATGTTTCCTGCACCATATTGAAAACATGCTGCAAAGAATTCAGGCTGCTGTGGATGCAACAGGGTGTGACTCAGAATTAGAACTGTAAAGTACACGGAGTATAGAACATAAGCGACTCAAAAGTCTCAGAGAGCAGAGAATGTAAGTGTGGTTAACCTGCTTCTATATCTAAAAAACCCAAAATGTGCAGAGAGGTCAACTTTTAAGGCCTGTTTAGACCATGTTTGAAGTCAACCACCTCACAATAGCAGCATGATGACTGCTAAGCTTGTTATCAGCCTCTGAAAGAGTCAGTGCTCACGAGAGGCGAGGATGTTTTCTTGGCAGAGAAAGAATGCACATATCAAGAGCAGGTAACCTAGAGATATTCCCGCCTATTTAAAGGCCAGGTTGAGCTAAACAGGGAAAACAAGCATAAACTCCCAGAACTGGCTCCTCAGTTGGCGAAAAACACAGAGCCCCAAGGCCTCAACATCCAGAGACATGCAAATCCAAATGCACTTTAGTACAAACAAATTAAAATTTTACGTATTCTGTAAAATGGCACAGAAGCCTTATTTTTGTCAAGGACAAAGGACAAAAAAAAAAAAAACACTTGTTGTTGTTGTTGTTCTCGTTATTGTTCTTCTTGGTGTGGACACTAGCTTTGAAGCACATCTCCTCAGCTATTACGAAACGTATCGTCATGAAACTTGACAAGCATATTCCACGTCAGCACGTAACCATTAACTGAGCCCAGTTTTGCTCAAAGGGCAAAGGAGGCATGTTCGTCCACTCCGCACAAACACTCACTAATTACACGCCACTATCCTGAGGACGTATTCATTTGAACTTGTCATGTTTTAGGCCAAAAACAAGTCCATGTCTGCAGTTCAAGTCAAACTGCATTTTTTGCCATTCAAAAACACATGCTCAAACAGCCACCAAAGGCCAAAAATCAAACATAATCTCAATAACGTGTGATTGCATAAAATAACGGAAATCAATCACGGACGAAGGAGACCAACACAGTTTCTGCATTTGGCCAGAAATGCAAAGATGACCAAATATAATCAAACAGTGATATAATTAGAGACGTTCTGAGAATGCACGGGGAAAGGATGGCCAAATTACAGGGCACAACAGTAGACCTCGAGAACAGGCCTCTAAGTAGCCCATTCCAGTGCCCTCCAATTCAGTTCGGCAAAGATCTAAAACTGTACCCAAAGCTGGTGCTTTGAGCATATTAGACTTGACATTGTCTTACCATGCCAGCTAGCTAATGCGTCTTAACAACAGAGGCAGAAGGGCGCTTCCTTTACAGGATGAAAATTATCAAACGATTGAAGATGTCCAAATTTCTAGTCTCACGGTCAACCAGCAATTCAAAGGGCACTCATTTGGGTATCCCATGCATTATCGGTATTGAAGCCAGAACATGATGCGCAAATGAAAATTTCCAAGCTACAGCTACCTTCACCCCTGATTTTCGCTTTCATAGAAAACACTATGTCAATTCATCCGCTTGACATGGCCCTCAAGTGCACCATCACAGGACAAATAACACACAGATGCAATCTATATGGACAAACACACTACAAAAAAAACACACTCTCTATGACAGGTAGTTGGTTCTATAAATGGATTTCTCACAGAAGGAGAGCACCCCGCGTTTGGAGGTTCACTAAATCCCAGAACAAAGAATGGTTTGATGAAACATTGCATCTTTTTTTTTGTTTGTGCCTCAAAAGCAGCAAAATGTAACAGCAGAGGATGATGAGATGGTGCAGCAGGTCCACTGCATGTGGCAGTCACGTTTCACTAGAATATGTCATTCTTCTTTCTCTCCTATGTCCTAACCGGTCCAAAGGTGCACCAGAATGGTCATAAACCTTCTCTGTAGATAAGCAGATTGAGACCACTGCTCAACTGTTTCAGAAGCTGTAATCGCACCTGGAATGCATAACTGTATATTAAATAATCAGGTGAAGGTTTCCCAGAGCTATTCAAAAGGTGGAGTTCTTAAGTCTGACATGGTATCATAGGACTAGCATGAATCAAACATGCCCGTCAAGGTTTGTACACCAAACCCCAACACACTTCACTCCTCAGCGTAGGATCAGGCATGCTAATTAGGGGGTTAAAATGAAGATCTGACAGACGATAAATCCCCAGAAACAGGTTTGGCAGCCCCAGCCTAGGTCATATTGGGAAATTGTTTTATAAATCTACAATGACAAAGTTTTGATTACTTATTAACGGCTTGCAGCCCAAGCAAAATCCAACTTTTATGACTGAATGAGGCTGAAGCAGATCATGCCGAGATGACACCTTTGTGCAAATACAGGAGACGATCTTAACTTCAGCTGAAATCTGAGGTGACATTGCATTGGTATCACATCTTATTAATGAACATCACCATACCACCCAGCCAGTACAGTCGCCTGTGACTGCATGGGTGTAGGCCCCCCCAAGTGATTGATCGTGATGTCTCGAAAACTCTGAACTCAATAGCGTTCACAAACTATAAACTGAAAAGGACACGTTATTCATGGAATTGTACAGTATTCCGACAATTCTGTTGCCATGGCTACCAAGGTCGATAAGTGTCGAGACCCGACCATAACCTACGCCCAAACCAAATATCAAAGGGAATCGGTTGAAATCTGTGGCCTGCAGACCGTCCGCCAAATACTCTCGACGGACGTGACGGCAGTGGCGGAGAAGACGACCATGAATCTGTTGCAGCCGCCCAACTTCGTCCAGAGGCTAAAATAACATTTGCAGGTGCAGGCTGACTCCAGGTGCATTTAGGAGGATATTCTCACCTGAGCTGTGACTGTAGCTTCCCAGCTTTGCTGATAAAATCCTCCCAAATTGGATAGCTGCTCTGTAAGGTTGTTAGGTTGGGGGGGGGGACACAGAGAGAAGATAGGCATTTCAGAGGACAATCAATGAACCCATGTCAATGACTAACAGTAGCCCTAAGCCATTCTCAGGAGTTATAGCAACTGCAGAAATAAATTCAATAACTGCTCCCAAAATTGACCAAGTCCAGTAAAGTCAGAGATTAATATTTTTATTGTTTTCTTTTTTATGAGGGGAGGATACATAAAATGTAATGACCTAAAAGCTTTGAAAAGCTTTATGACTGTAGGGGCATTACATCATGCCCATAATGGCGCCGATCTCTGAAAAGGTTTATGATTGCAGAGAATAATGAGGGTCTCTGTCAATACTATGGTCCCACTACCAATACCTTAAAGATGCTGAAAACGAACTGTCAGTGAACTTCACCACAACCCATGCACAATAACCTGGATGTTGTCACGTGAACATAAAAATGCATCGTTTGCACAAAATAATTCAGCAAAGCTCCATGTTTCGAGTTTAAACATTTACAACAACTGCTAATATTTTATGACATGCAATGGTCCCTAAATCCAACAGTTTTTTTTTCTAGGGTCTCTGGAGGGATCAATTTCTTGAGGTCTGGAATTTGAGCTCTAAAAAAATTATCCGTTGAAGTTTAAATGTCTCAAAGTACCAATTAGCATGTTCACATGGACAGCTATAATCTGATATTAAGGTGATTGCGACAATGCTCCAAATATGACACTGCCATGTAAACAGCATGTTCTGAAAACCTTAAGTCCGAGTAAGCAACAAGACATGGCTTAAGACATGCTGAGTATTCCGATTTAATTTGCATTATTGAAGTGCACTGTTGACATGTATACACCTTAATCACACTATAACGTCTTATTGGGAGTCTTCACAGGATTCTGCGACATGTACGGCAGTCAAAGTTAACAACAAAGCACTAGCTTCTAATTTGTTTACATTATGACAGCTGCTGTACATGAACACATGTAAACACCTTAATCGAAATTTTAGAATAAGAAAAGAAGTTGGATTATTGCTGTCTGTGTAAATGCAGTCAATAACTATCCAGCTTCTTTTTGATTAATGTCAATCTGCAATGGATAGAATTCCAGAAAATTGCGAAATTTTGATGTTCAGCTGAGGGTGCCGCCAACAGGGGGCGCTGCAAAACGGACAGCGCCTTCAGCATCCCAAGCTAATAATGCCTGATATGATTCCATTTGCAAGCTCAATACTATGCAACTTGAGAATAACTGCAAAGTAATGATGGCGCAAGATTGCAGGAAGTGCTCGAGTCAGTCAAACCGTATCATGCGTAAACTAGCCTGGCATGTTGAGGGTGCAGTCAATAAATATCTCAAATACACGTGCCACTTCAAAAAAAAAGTGATATTTTGCAGTGCCCACTATTGGCGGCACCGTGAACTGCCCACCAAAATGAAGTAATCTTCCGGAACTCCTTCTATCGCAGATCGACATCAATCAAAATAAAGCTGGGAAGTCATTGACGGATTAAGATATTTCAATATCAGAACTGAATTATTAAAGAAGCCAAATTTTGCCCTCAAGAATTTGACCCTACAAGAGACCCAAGGGGGGAAAAAAAAAACTTTTGGTACAGGGACCTTGAAATTTAGAATGTCCATCTACCAATAGCCCTTCCACCAAAAACAAGGGGTCATGTATCACCCACTAATAGCAATGTGCCAAAATCTAAAAAAAAAAAAAAAAAAACATTCAAGCCCACATCTGCCGTTGGTCAGAGCTCACAGTAGAGTGCTTACAGAATGTCTTATTCCTAAAAGGCTAAGGAATTCACCAAGCAAACACAAGAACCAGTAATTCATACAAGTAATGTCATGCTTTGTTCGTACAGTTCCAAAATATCTCACTTGCTTCAGCTTGAAGACAATTATGCGCTTCTCAGCTCGGCAGAAATGACCCGACCCCAAGATACACATTGTAATCCAGGCCAGTGTTTCTCCAAATTTTTAAGGCCAGCATTACAAATTTGAATTTAAACGTAAGCTGATTTTAAAACGCGTTGTGTCAAGCCTTCAGTGATCTGATCCATAGCCCAATTATTTTTTCTGTAAAAAATTGATAATTGAAAATAAAAATGCTTATCATATTGATTTCATGTTATGCTATCGCATTCAAATTTCAGTAAATCAGTTGAGAACAATAACCTTGGGATGCAAGATCACAAATTTGACAGGAATGTTATTAACAGAAGTTTTTTTTTAAAAAAATCTATGAATCTCATGCAGATGTAACAATCACTACAGGTCACTGAAAGGGCTGGAATTATGAAAAACACACACAGAAATGTTGACACGACATGTTCACTTTTTTGTACATCTAGGCAGTGCTTTTGGCGCTAAGGGGTCAAACATTGACTGTATAAAAGGGGTCAAATGATTGCATTCCATAACTTCTGGGATAGTGAAAACAATGAAACAGTGGAACCAGATACAGGTTCACCACTTAGATTGGCCGCCAGTTAACAAGATATCTATAGAACAGCTAAAATGCATTGGCAACCCCTTCCTGTGAATTTCTCCATTGTGAACTCAGTGCGAATCCGCCTTTCATAGTGCAGAAAAAAGGTCTACCAAGCCATCATTCATACACGGAATTGGACAAAAGAATACCATGCATTCAGATAAAAAAGGTGGTTTAGCCATTCCATGCTCATTCAATCAGGTAACAATTTCATCAGAATCTCTGTGAGTTCATTAAAAAAATCTCGCCAGTCAGTTAATCTGAACATTGTTCCTAGAAAATGTACAAGCTGCTGCAACTTCTACCAACTTACCCAGTGCTTGGAAACACTACGGCTATATGCGAGACATTCACATCCATAACCGGGGCCAATGGAGCGCAGATATGTTCAAGTTTATCCAAAAATATTGTGTGGGCGCAGGTTTTCATGACTTATTTTACGCATAAGATCTGAGCAAATGGTCATGATCAATAGATGATTGTTCGATCAGATGACTCAGGCACATAAACTGGTCAGATAGGACAATCGTGTAGTCGCTTACCGAGCGAAAATACGATGTCAAACCCTCCTGACAATAATTTCCATTCCTTTGAACGCCACGCAAGAGACAAGGTGAGCAGAGCAAATTGGAAGACATCTGCAAATACGTGTTTAAAGTCACCACGAAACTCTGCAAGCTGGACACTTGACAATTAGTCATACAGTCATCTACGCTAGATTGCCTCAAGTTATCAAGACAGCCCAAATTATGCCAAGCAACAGTAAGCAATGAAGGAATATGCACGGTAGCTCGGTGTTTCAGCATCAATGCGCAACTACAGCGTCGTTTTTCATACGAACTGTGAGAAAATCTCAAAGCAAATATCGTTTGGCCTTACCTTCATATCGCTGATCACGGTCTGAAAAAGTCCACCAAGAGCACTGCATTCTCTTCCAATTACAGCCTCCATTTTCCCAGGCAACCTGGATTGATTAGCATACAGCTAGCCACCTAGCCGACGTTAGTCTGTAAACTAACGTTAGCAACTGATAACTTAGTCAGACCCGTCGTTTGCTTGTATATTTACAATCAGACGTGGCTACAGATAAAATAAATTAGATATTCTGAAAACGGTGTCATCAGTGGGAGAAAATACCTTCTCTTTTCAAGCAATGAAGCAATAACCAGACTGAAGCTTTCCTTTCAGTGCAGTTTTCCTGGAGCTAAATGGCATAGCTAAATAAATACTGAGCGATGAAATTTAAAACCCACTTTCTTCTGCACGCTGGAATGCGCTCCATGATTCCCTTACATGCATAACGTCAGCAGCTCTGGAACCATAATACGGTCGCGATACAAATTCAAGATTGACTCTGTACGGAGCGAACAAAACAAAACAAAAATTCCAATGGAGCTCCCCCAAGACTTGGCTTCAGATAAACAATTCAGCGCAGCTGACTGGGAAACAAGGGGAGTCAAACCCACCGCGCGTTCACGCTCACCCAGCGCGCTCCCGATTGTTCCCTCACTCAAATTGCAAACATATTGAGGCGCTTTTTGGTCATGTTGGTTTAATTTTAGTCCTTTGCAGTCAATTAAAACACAGCTTGAAATAAATGTACTTAAATTGCGCGTCTTCAACAAATGCATTGTAAATGTCATTTGAATTTTTTTCCGTGTGCGTAATGGGGTTTAGGTTAATGTCGTGTCCATTTCGTGTCCAGTAATCGAAAATGAAATCTGCCTTGCGTTTTGCCAGCCGGCTCATTCGAAACAGCATGCACGCATGCAGCATATACGTCGCAGCATGGGTTTCTGTGGCCTTATTCATCAACGGTGCCTAGGCCTATGCATAAAAAGATGCGTTTGCCTCCAACCTTGCGGATTTCAGATTAGTAAAAAAAAAAAACAAAAAAAAACCTTACATTAAAAATGCAGACTTAAAAAGATTGTAGCCTACAAAAGGAATATTTCAACTTGACTTTGATTCTTTAAGTAAACATTGCATGCAGATTAGCTTAACCATTTAAAAAAAAAATAATTTCGGATATTTTTTACCATAATAAAGTTTTCAGTTTTTGTGCTGTCGCAATATTTTAGCATGAAACTGAAAGACTTCAGTTTTGCATATAATGTTTGCGGTGTAATTTCTGACCCAACGATAGTGCATTTCGGCACTTTGATAATAATGGAATAATTGATCTTGTTTGGCCAACACTTGTTATTGAATGTGCAATTAAACCAACTTTTTAAAATCAATTAATTTTGTTCTTAAACAATCGTTGGGTTTGAAATCACGCTGTAAATAATATGCAGAACTAAAGTCTTTCAGTGTATGCTTTTTTAAATAAATACATAAGTAAATGAGGCTCCCTAATGCCGACGGTCAAACGGTTGCTTGGCACTGTCTGTCGTGTTTTCCCTCTGCAACTTCGGGGAAAAAGGAGAGTTTGAGTAGATGCCGTCATGATACTGAGGAAACTATGACGCCTAGTGGATGTATATGGAGCTAATGACAAACCCTTTCAAACAATCTGAACATTCTCAGCAAATGAATTTCTATCTGCAAACAAATATAACATACTTTGCGAAGATAAAACCAGACTTTCTCATAAACTGAGATCGTTCCGCAAATACTGAGGGCCATTTGCGAGGAAGTGCAGGATATCTTATATGTTCAAATAATTTCACTTTGTTCCATCAGTGAGAAAATCTGCTCTGGCTCGTTTGCGAGAAAATATTGTTCAGATAGTGAGAAGAACGCATTTGTCGAGCCATAGCGTTTTATCTCAGAGAAATTATGTTAAGTGCCAAAACTACAACATTTAACACAGTAGATGGCACTAAAGCTATGTATTCCCCTCCTTCTCAGAAGAGGTGGCTCCATATCGAGGTTGCGAGTTTAGATTTTTTTTTTTTTTTTTTTCCATGTCTAAGTGGGTGGTGTCCAGGACATGCGTGTGTGTGGACGGAATTGCATAAAAATTTCAGATAATCAGCATTCAGCAACTTAGCTACTCGTCTTTGGTGGTCTAAAATAGTTTTCGTTATTTATGTTATTTGTAAAAAAAAAAAAAAAAAATACTGATCGTCATAGCCACATTTTTTTTTTTTTTGATGAGACTTTTTGATGAGACCAAGCATTTTAGTGATCTCCGATCGCGATCATTCATGGTTTTTTTTTTTTCGCTATCTTGCCAGGCTAGAATTATGCCATGAACAGTGCTTAACCCAATTCCAGAGATTTCAGCATTCTTGCAGGCTGTTCCTGTGAACTAATTGACTGTCTCGTTATTTCCTTCTCCTTATTTCCAGCTATAGCCGCTAATTGTCCTGTGTATAAGTTGCTGGTATTATTGCCTCAATCGGGGCAGGACTGTCTCTCTAAAGTCTTACTCAAAGGGGTTATGCCAACCCCTTACCCTAAATCATGTGTCAACTCCGGTCCTGGAGGGTTGCAGTGTCTGCTGGTTTTTGCTATGTTGTCACACAAATCATTAATTTAAATCGCCGACAAACTAAAGCGTACACATGTACCGGTACCTTGTTCTCAAGCCACCAATTAGATGCTAACTGGAAGGAGAGCACTAAAGTTTGCAGACACTCGGGCCCTCAAGGACTCGAGTTTGACATCCCTGCCCTAAATTCTAGTCTTCCTCCCTGGTGGCTCTTACAGGAGGCAAAATTATTAGTGAACAAATTATTACGTACTTAGGAGATAAACCTACAGTGTTTTTCGAACGCGAGGTATTTATCGTAAGCTAGATACCTGGAAATTTCATTTAAAACCGAGCGCTTGCGCGAGGTTTCAAATGTAAATTTCCAGGTATCTAGCCTACGATAAATTCCGAGTGCTCGGAAAAAACGGTAGGTTTATCTCCATTCTACCATGACTCTTGTCAACCACCCCTACGAAAATATTTTTTGGACACGGAAATTAATAGCCTACGTTTTCTATTGAAGCGGCTCGATAATCAAGCGAGAGCTCTTCATGCAGCGCGAGGTCTTGACCCACTGCGAGGTAGTTTACCGGTGAATAGATACCTGGTGTTAACCAATCAAAATGCAAAATTCGCTGGAATGAATGGTAGAATAAGCCTTCTTCCATTTCACCTCATCCTAAGCGTGCCCTAGTTGGCTCATCTTCGATCCTACAACCTGAAAAACTGTCAGAACTGGAGAGGAGTGACGCTACTGCCAGTCGCAAGCAAGGTCTACAGCAGGCTTATAATCAACCGTATCCAAGAAGAAGCACATAAGGTACTCCGGTAAGAGCAAACAGGATTCCGAAGAGGAAGGAGCATCATCGATCAGATATTCATTCTCCGGAATATCATCAAACAGGTCCAAGAATGGCAAGCCACCCTATACATCAACTTCACCGATTTCGAGAAGGCGTTCGACTCTGTACACAGACGAAGCCTGTGGCAGATATTTGAAGAGAACACCATCCCACCAAAAGCCATAATAGCAATCAAGGCACTCTGCGAGAAGTTCCAGTGCGCCGTGGTCGTGGACAGAGAACCTTCTGAATACAATGACATCAAATCGAGCGTGAAGCAAGGCTGCGTCATGTCAGGCTTCCTCTTCATCCTTACAATAGACTGGATCATACGCCGAACCTCGAAAGGGACTACAGGCATCAGGAGGAACTTCACCACGAAACTGGCAGACCTGGAGTTTGAGGTGATGATATTGCGCTGCTGTCCTCCAAACACACCCCCATCCAGAAGAAGACAGAGCTGCTAGCAGAGAACACACGGAGAACCGGGCTGAACATCAGCAAAAAGAAAACGGTATTAATGCGGATCAACTCGTCATTCACAAGGCCAGTCACAGTCAGAGAAGACCCCATTAAGGAGTGCACAGAATTCGTTTACCTGGGCGCAACGGTCAGCACAGAAGGTGGAGGCGACAAGGACATCAACAACCGCCTGACCAAAGCAAGAGTCGCCTTCACAAAGCTCAGCAATGTATGGCAAAGCAAAGACCTGCACCCGAAGGCCAAGACGACGCTTTTCAAAACTCTCATCTGGCCCATTCTCCTTTATGGATGCAATACGGCGACTGAACTAGACCGACGAGAAGAAGCTGAACACTTTTCAGACCCAGTGCCTACGCCGAATACTCAAGATCAGCTGGCAAGACCACATCCCAAACCGCGACCTCCTTGAAAGAAGCAACTGTGACACCATCACCACGCAAATCTGCCGAAGAAGATGGCGGTTCATCAGCCACATTAACCGGAAAGATCGTCCCCACCACTGCAACATCGCCCTCGAGTGGAGACCTGAGGGAAAGCGGAAGAGAGGTCGTCCCAAGACAACATGGAGGAGAATGGTGGAGAAGGAGAGGACGAAACAAGGATGGCCGAGCTGGAGCCAAGTCCGCACTGCACCTGCCCAGCGGGACAGATGGCGCGCAAACGTGGAGGCCCTATGTGCCGACTGGCACGAGGAGGATAGGTGAAGGTGATAAGTGCGCCCTAGTTGGCTCATCTTCGATCCTACAACTGGCTCCCTCTCTGCCCAGTTCGCAACACTGCAGATTATATCTGTGTGCACAAAACTTTTTCTCAAGCTCAAAAAGTAATAGCCCTTATTTGCATCCATAGTTACATTATGATCCAGACAAGGACCAAACGTGCAGATTGCTTGAAAGGGTGAGGAGACAATTACTTAGACACAAGGGTTGCGAAAGTTGTAGGCCAACAGTTTTTCCCTGCCGGAAAGCAGCAGAATAAGGTATTATGAGAGACCTTTCTTCTAAATGCCGTGGCTTCCAAAGCAGTTTTATGTAATTCTTGCAAAGACATAATGCGGTTTAATTATGATATTGAAAAGTGTGGCTTAAAGAACACATCCCCCAGAGGACAAATGGGTTTTGCATCTTCAGAGAGAAATCCTCTGAGAATTTTCCATACGGTGTCCACACAGAGTTCACGAGATGTTTGACTGAGGGAATTACTTTACATGAAAATGCTTGATAGTCAATTCATTTCCAACTGAAAGTACACTGAGCCCCATAATTCTTTGAAAAGCGACATATTTTATTTTGGTTCAATACTTCAAGCAGTTTGAGGTTGAAAGGATACTATGACAGAGGTTAAATTTTAGACTGTTAGCTTTAATTTGTGGATGTTTCAAATTATCGAGAGATGAAAGCACCTTTTGGAAAAAGTCGTACTATTTTTGGATGCATCAAAAATATTTGACATTTTAAGTGTTATCAGATGTGAATAACTGTTCAGCTCTGAAGGACAGTTCAGCATTATACATCTTTGGAGGACCTCTTGTGGCCATCCTCTGTATTACAAAAGATACTGGGACTAAATATGCACTGATATACAGAACAACAAAGCACACAGGATTTTCTGCCGGCATAGCCGACTCTATGATAAATTGCTTATCCTATTAACATTATACTTGCCACAAATCATTGAAAATTGCCTGGGTATCTAAACATGGGTATAGAATTACCTTCTTAAGTCGGTAATGTGGGTATTTTCACAGAAATTCATTGGGTCACAACCTACTTCCAGGCCATCATCATCACTGTATTGGTTTGGCTAACTTGACATTTCTTCACAAATTTGGCAATAATTTGTTTCCAATAATCAGCAACTTGGCTCGATGTCCAGCTTTTGAAAGCAGAGTGCTTTGCTAGGGTTTGAGTGAAAACATGCTAGACTGTATTTCTCTGGGAACAGGGTTCATGGCCACAGCTTGAAAGGAATTCTTCTAATTTAGACTTAACAGAAATATAAACGCCCCATTTGACACTTTTAAACTTTAATTAGCATTAAGGGTTTTACTATATATTAAATCATACACAATTCATTTTATTGTTCAAAATGCAGCAGATTACTGTTCATTAAAGCAAGATAGTGGCATATGGCAATCAGGGATACTTGTAGACACGGTTGGGATCACGATGAAGACGACGGGCGTGTAGGTTCGCTTCTCTCAGGTGGTTCGGGACAGTTTGAGGTGTGATACGTCTGTTGTGCAGACCAACTGTTTCATCTGCTGTGCATGTTGCTGGTCTGCGGTGATCACGCAAGTGGAGAAACCGGATGTGATGATCTTGTGCTCGTGTAGTCACACGTGGACGATGAGGGTGAGGTCGATTTGCTGCACTGCCAGTCTGTCTAAAACGAACTCATAAACGGCAAATTATCCAATAGTGAACATTCAGCTGTGTAGCAACCGCTCTGGTGGACATTCCTGCATCCAGCATTCCCATGGCGCGTTCCCGCATGATTTGCGACATTTGTGGCATGGTGACTTCTGATGAAATTTGACATTTGGGGTGGCCTTTTATTGTCCCCAGTTTTAGGGAGTGTCTGAGTTCTGTTCATGCTGTTTGAGCAGCGTCTGCACATGCCACACCTGTGTTGTGGGTGGAATCAATGCATCACTGAGCAAGTGCTCACTGGCAGATATGAACACAAATGTTGTATACAAATCAAGACAAATAACCATTTTGCACAATTAAGACATTATCAGCTCATTTAGGGTAACACATTTCATGTTACATAAATAATTTACATGGGGCGTTTATATTTTTGTTAAGTGTATTTATGTCTGATGATCTCACACACAAAAAAAAAATTCAAGTCACAAACTAAGGTGGGATTCAAAATACCTGAGCAGCCCACTACCTAGGATGTCAAATGATCAACTACAGCATAGAATAATTTATTTGGATTTAGTGAAATAATTTTAAAACTCTCTGGCTGTTTTAAAGCATGCAGACACACTCTGATTTTGAGCATCAATTATTTAATTATATACTCCCTCTGCAATTTATTCTTACACTGTTCACTATCTGCTTTTAACAATGTCAGAGACAACTGTGCATAGAATTACCTTACCTAAATCCCGGAACAATATGGACATTGTGTAAAATATAACTAAAAACAGCAAGCAATAGTTTGAAAATCCATTTCAACCTGTATTCAATTTAAAAAATGTTATTGACATCTTATGCGGTAATTAGGGGCCGGAACTCCTGAGGAAGAGATGGGGAAAGAGCCCTGGATTAGAATGGCACAGTTCAGTACAGATGTAGTGGACAAAGCTGAGCTGTCAATCCCCAGCCAGTGACTTCTGGCATATCGGTCAGGTGGAGCGCACACTTCGCCAACACCGAACTTTCCAACAGGCGGATGGAGTAGCTTGAGGGGAACTTGGTTCCAATCCTGATGACTGTAGACAGTTAGGGAGCTTGTTCCTAACAAAATGGACAGAAGAACAGACTTGGAAGGGTTAACAAGAATGCGGTCCCAATCCTGGACCCTGATTAGGCTTAGAAGCTTGTACCTATTAAACTGGACTGACAAACTGACTTGATCTGGGTTAACTTGATCACGGTCACAGCCCTGGACCCTGATTAGGATTGGAAGCTTTTTCAAATTAAATAAGCTACGATAAAGGCTCTCAGGAACAGCTGTCACTAAAGTACATGTTGCACTTGACAAAGATGAGGAGTTTTTACTAACACTACTGACTGGGTCTAACCACAAATAGCAAATTACAATCCAGCTACTTGCAACACAAAGCCGAGGGCTTAAATACCATCACATGGCCATTAAAGAATAACTACATAGTGAGATGCAGCCAAGGGTGGGGAAGCACGCAAGACATAAGCCAATCAAAGGAGACATACTTCTAATAGACATGCAAGTTGCTGAATTAGCAAGAGACACAAAAGGCATTCACACAAGTGATGTGGAAAAAAAGAACAAATACATAATAAGTAATGTTTTAATTCCTCCATGTGTTTATTTCTTGAAAATAATAGCTTCTTCAAAAATGAGATATCTGCAGCACATTCCAATGAAGTTAGGATAGGCGCATGTTCACATCTGTGAAATATCACCTCTCCTTTAAATACCCTTCAGTACAGAACACTTGTCAGGGGCTGACGGACAATAGGAGCCAATAGTCGGATTGAGTTCACAGGAAGACTGAGCTTTTATTTTTTAAGTGAGGTCATAGCTCTGGTGCAGAGTTGATTCAGCGTAGTCAATCCAGGGGAAGTTTGAGACACAGGGAAGAGGAATGGTGATTCTGATAAGGGAAACAAATGATGAGGGAAACAGCTATCATGAACACAGGGCAGAAGGAACTGATACTGGAGGGAAACATGAAGACAAACCACCAGAAAGCAGCTCAATGGACAATCGCACGTCGAACAATCCGGCATGGGAAAAGGCAAAGACAGGAACTATAATGCACAAAGACAACGAGTAACAGCGAGGAACAGGTGAGGGTGAAGGCCTGTGGAATGCACAGAACAAGGGTGAAGTAATGACACGTCAATTGAACAATAGGAATCAATCAACAAAACCGAAATTGACACAGACAACCAGGTTGCGATGTATGAATGAATGATTTATTTTCGAACAAGTATAAAAACAAAATATATCTGTTCATTTCGATATATATATATTCAAAAAAAAGACAAAAAGAAAAAACGAACAAATCATAGTTTGCCCTGTTCGAAAAAGGAGTAGGAAGAAGTATACACTTTTTTAATCCTACCCTTTTTTGACTCTTCATCACAAGATTATATGATTTATACTGTTGTAAATTATAAATAGCGATTGTATCTCCAGTGCTATTAGTTGTATATATACACATTACGTAAACATATATAGAAATATACATATGAGCTGCCGGGTTAGCTTACTCGGTTAAGGCGCCACATTTGTGGAGCAGTAGTGACTACTACGGCGCGGGTTCGAATCCCGTGCGTACCAACCACCAGTGGTCGGCAGCTTTTTCAGAACAGCGCACGATTGGCTATAGCGCTGTGGGAATGCAAATTGGGAAGGGACTGCCGGGAGGGGATTACAATGATTGCCTTATTCGTTGCTCAAGCGCCTTCTGTTGGCCAGCCGGGCGCTCATCTGTGAGATTCTAAGCTTGCTCATGTTCGGGTATCCTCCGCCCTCGTTCTGAACTTGCAATAGTTTTGACAAATGAGTGTAAAGATGCAGGGGCTGACAGGCGCATGCTTCGGAGGAGAGTCACAATCTGCCTCTCTCTCCTGAGCTGGCAAAAGGGGGTTGCATATGAGCAAGACTTGTACAAAGTTCTCTGATTGGGCATTCCAGATTTGTGTGGGATTGGAGATGCCAAATTTATTTAGAAAAAAAAAAAGAAAGAAAGAAATATACATATTAATACATAATATATACAAACTAAATGCATATAATATACAATGTAATATACAATATCCTCTGGTTTTATTTACATCTGACAAGATACTCCCAATTAACACACTTCCTCGTCCATATACCTCTTTAGAAAGATGTTTTGTACATCCTTTTAAACTGATTTATATTTGTACTCTGTTTGAGCTCCAGCTCCAAACTTTCCACAAATCCACCCCTCTGATTGATATGCACATGCTTTTCATTGTGGTTCGAACACGGAGTTTTCGAGAACTAATTAACAAAAAAACAGGATGAGACAAACACTAATTGCAGGAGTTTGCAAAAGCGGAATTTGATCCCCCTCTTGTCTGATATAGGACTTAAATCAGTTGACAGGGTCTCTATTGTCGTACTTAGTGACTCATAATCCACCACACGCGTATAATGGGAGACTATTCTAGGCGGCAAGCAGTGTCTGCACTCTGGGACAATGAAGCCACTTTGTTGTAAATATGTGCAGAGTTTGGCTTGATGGTTTCCTGCTGAAACAAGCAGCGGCGTCCCCGAAAAAGATGATGTCCAGAGCGCATGTGCTCTCAAAATGTGGATATAGTTTACTCCTCTGAATCCATTCATTCTTCGCAGATGTGCAAGTTGCCCATGCTGAGTTCACTAATGCAGCCCCAGACCTTTACAAATGCTGGCTCTTAAATATCTTGTTGATAACAATATGGATGGACCCTATGCTCTTTGGGCCTGGGAATATCACGTCCATTATTTCCAAACTCATATGAATGATTGACTCCTCAGACCACAGCACTCCTTCCCACTTCCTCATCAGACAATCTCAGAGAAGTCTGTGGTTTTTCTGTATAATGTTGACACATGGCTTCCTCTTTGCACAGTAGAGTCTTAACTTGCATTTGACCATGCCACAACGCAGGTCATCTGATGGATTTTTGGGCCCATGTGGTTATGTCACAGGACATATCACAGGAGCATGCTGGTTCCTAATGCAATGCTGTCTGAGGGCTCAAAGTTCACACGCATCCACTATTGGTATTGACCCTGGTCTTTTACACACCAATATTGCTAGGGTTTCTCTGAATTTTCTGAATCTTTTTACTATTTTATGGACTGTTGATGGAGAGATACTGATATTACATGCAATCACACATTGAGAAACATTGTTATAAAATTGTTTGACAATTTGCTCACACAGCTTTTGGCAAAGTGGCGAACCTCAAACTATCTCGGTGGAAAAATTACCAAGCCTTCTGTAACTGCTCATTTTATACCCAATCACATTTGAAGCACCTGTTACCTATTCCCCTGTATATCTGTGGGTGGTTCCAAACAGGTGTTTTTCTGATTTTTTTTCATTCTGTTTTCCTAATATTTTTGGGATGCATTGCAAGCATCAAATTCAGATTTTGAGAATATTTTCACAATCAATGCGGTTGATAAAGTGAAACTTAAAATGTTCTTCTTTGTGCTGTTTTCCTCTAAAAGTAGGTAAAAGAGAATTTACAAATCACCTTATTCTATTTTTTTTTCAGCATTTTATATACTGTCCTGCTTCTTTTGAAATTGAGGTTATACTTCCCATGTCACTTAAATTAACAGCTGTTGTGTTAAAGCTATTGGGGTACTTTCGTGATGTCATGCTCATCGATCATTCCTTTGTTCTGTTTGTGAATCGGCTGGCAGCCAGAATTTTCATATCATGCTTGTGTTTGCCATTTGCAGTGCCTGTTATATATTTATGCCCCATGGCCGAGTAGCAATAGTGTGCATCTGCCAGCCATTTTGTTAATGAAGGGCAGAAAAAGACAGTGAAAGAAAATGGTGATGCTTCAGGCAGCAGTAGATGCCCTCTAAAACACACTAGGGGGGCATATGTAATTACTGATGAGCAACTGGCAAAACTATCAGTATTGCTGTAGATGGGAGACTAAAAAAATATTTATCCGAATTTGATAAACATTTACATACATTGAATTGCCTTTATGCAGTATGGTGAAAATGTTAGGTGTGCTGCATGTAATAAAGGGCTATTACCATGTTATTTACATGCAGGATACATGAGAATATAAGCTTAGACAGTTATATGCGGTTTTAGTAATTAAAAGATGTTGATGTATAGAGGCAACACAAAGAAATTGTTTTCGTCGTTGTTGATTTTGCAGAGTACTGCTGTGGGTAATGTTGACGGAACAGAGAAGAGCATTCTATCCGACTTACGCTTCTGTCACCTACAATTCTTATCTAAACATAATATTCAATGCACCTCTAACAGAAAGAGCTGAAAAAGACAAAGCACGTTTTTGTTATGATAGTGTTATTGAATTATACATGATACGTGGCTGTCATCACGAAAAAAAGACAATGGATGCTGTGTAACAGCTGGGCTTCCCCTCACCACATTTAATCATTTACCTGGAAGAGCTGGACTGATAGTCTGGTATTACCTGGCTCCACGTTTACAAAATTGTCTGGCTGTATAACATATTCTAATCCCCTCCACTGAAATGCATTCAGAATCTTAATAAATGAACCTGGTTCAGTCACCCAAAGTAAAGTCAGTCATATGCAAAGCTTGAAAAATTATGCATCTTCATAATTGACTTTTTATAAAGAGTTGATGATCTTTATTCTTTATCTGCTAGTTCAGCGCTTTGGCTAAAGAAAACTGAGAGCGTATGTTGGTTTGCCATCGCCATTAGTCATAGAAGAAGAACAACACCTTCTTCCATGATTACTTGTGGCAGTCAAACCAGTTTACATCCTTCATATTCTTCAGCTAAAGTGCTAAAATCCTTGAATTTCCATAGCAAACTCCTTAATATAAAAAGCATAATGGCTGAGTAAATAAAAAAATATAAATACAATGCAAAATGATGACGAATTTGCAAGGATGGAAGTATATTTTGACAGTTGAGCGGATTCACTTCGTTCAAAGTTGTGAGCATGTGCAGGAATAGTGACACAGCTACTTGAAGAAATGCCAGTTTGCAGGTTCGGTTGGGTTCGGGTGGTTGATAAAGGCAAATTTTTGCGGTCATGAGGTCTGAACAAACTCTGATCCGAGCATCACTAATAGCTAGCTAGGTACAATTTCAATAGTTTCTTGCGCACACAGCTTGAAAGTTTTGTTGTTGCTCTTAGTACTCTCACTCGCTTGCCTATTGTGAGCAGGGTGTTGTTAGATTTTAATGAGGTGTGGAAAGAAGATGCACTCCCTTGTTATTGGTAGGAAAGATATGAGCTTTCTGATGACAGAGTAAGACAAGGGCTCCCCAAAACCAAAGACAAGCCAAGAAGAGAAACTATGGGAAATTGATAGCAGATAACTTTGTATACAAGCTACTGCCTGAACTATGTCCTATGTATTCAGTATTACAGTAGTTTACACCCCCAATAATTGCTGGAAAAAAATGTAATGACCAAAAGAGGTTAATAGTCCCTTTAAGCTCAAATTTTTCACTTACGTTTTCTCTTAAGTAGGTTCAAAGTCAGAAAAGGCACTACTTTCATTTTGTAGAACAATGTCACGTACATATTTTGTATGCTGGTTGCAGCAAGTCACATCACACGGATACTGAGAGAAATATTTAAACCCAGGACGCCATGTTTCTATGACCACAGCATTACATCAAATGTTAAATATCTAGATCTTTACATCATTTTACACAAACTTCCTTGAATTCAGCTGGACACATTTTGGATCATTGGAAATATTTGGATCCCCGCAAGAATTTAAAATAGGCCTGAAGTCACACAAGTTTAAATACGGCAGCTGCATTTGATGGACCAATATATGGCTCTGAATGTTTTAAGGGGTTAATATGTGGTACAGTAAGGCTGACTTGCTAAGTGGTTTCAGTGGCTAGCCTCTATTCGCAAAGGATATGTTAACATGCTTTCTGCACAATTAACAAAGGAAAGCTCACATCCACTTAAGACCCATAAAATGTCGTTGGCAACAGCTTTTTAAGTGCACGGAGGCATGAACGCCTGATACAGCATAAAGTGCATTTGGTGTTAGCCATGTTTGTTTTCTGCCCCTGTAGGCAGGCAGATGTTTCTCATAATTACCCTCCGGTTTGAATCTTCTGCTGATATTGGCTGTTTCTAGGCTTAGAACCATTTATAAACTACAAAACGCTACCTTCCAAATCCTTGCCCAGCACAATCATCTTCTTATCTCAAATAACTTTTGTGTCATCTCCAACTGTTAGTTTTCAGCGGAGTAAATATTTGCATGAATGTCACTAACAAGCATGTTCACTGTTCCAACACTGAGCAAATATCCTGTTCAAAATGGAGCACCACATTTTAAAACCGAATTAATCCACTCGTCGGGCAGACACAGTTCAGAGACGTTGACTTTGGCCATGGTCCCAATAAATCTCCATAAAGAAATTTAAAGACTCTGGACAAGGAACATTAAAGGTCAACCTGACTAAGTACTGCATCGTCACACATTAAAGCATCTCCGTGAAGCCGTTACAACACTGCTCACTGATGGCCATTAACTGACTTAATGTACCAATCAACCGATACTCAAACAACGCAACACCAATTCAGAGAAATAATGTCTTTCTTCATTTGGATCCTGTGTGAACATGTGGAGTGCAGTTTTCTTAAAATACATTTTTAATCTTCACATTTAATTTTCCACAGGTTTTGGCTTGGGTATTTGCAACTTGAAAATGTAAAAAATGCTAAATGTTTTTACAAAAATGACTTTGTAAAGAGTCAGACTCCTGATTACTTCTCTCTTCAGGTCTTTTCACACCAAAGATGAAGTGAGAAAAAGTAAGGGAATTCACAGAATGCTTGTTGACAGCGAAATACGAAAGTTTTGGATTTAGTGCAGATAAGCTCATAAACATAAATAGATTGGAATTTTTTAATGGACACATTTTTTGTTTTATTTTTTCATTTTGCCTTTGGAGTGAAAAGGCCCAAATTCTAAAAAAGCACTGCCAGTAAATGGTAACATTCACTCCACGGTCCTTCAGCAGAGCTGTGTTGTCATACAAATGCTCGAATGATCACAGATACTGGAACCAAACAAACCCTTCTGACTAACCGCTCTATCCAAGAGCAAATCTGCATTTCCTGAGCTCCTTTGTCCTCCACAGATACCCTCTGGCATATTCTGGAATCGACTGAATCTTTGAGCTCACTTCACCCACCAACACCACTTGATTCAGGAAAACATGACACCAGGCAGCCCTTGTGTAAAGGTCATTCTCCAGGCAAAACTCATTATATATTACAAAACACTTTCAATATCACTTCGTCATGTTTATTTCATCACCTTATATCAAAACAATGATGGATGCAAGCATAAACAACACTTACCAAGCTAAAAACTGCCAGTTTATGTGGCTCCTTTTTGTTTGAACAACAAAAAAAAAGTCATCGTCCTAACTATGATTAAAGCATTCCATTAATTTCCATTAATTATTTTAAAGAATTCAGCTATGACAATGCACAATCATTCGGTCTTTGACAGAAACACAATCCAACAGTATCAGCAGCAAACAAAGTCTTTGCAATTATATTTGCAAGTTGACTTCTCCAAGAGATGACACCTGTGCTGAGTTCCTCAGGGATCTACAAGCTATACATTCACATGCACAGCACAACGCCTAGCTGTGGTGGCTCCACAGAATTACAAATTCAGCATTAAGAGAGGACTGTTTTAAATTCAAGTGCAGGTTATTGTTTGCCCTTTAACCCCAGACACAGAGCCAACTCATTTTTCTGGATCTTCCCATCATTATTCACATCACAGTGGCGTAGAAGAATGACACGCAGCTTGTCCAGTTCCTCGCCGGTGATGCTAGGCTGAGGAGAAGAAGGCAATGAAGTGAACAGCCAATCCTCATACAAGGTGAAAACATGCACTTGCACACTGCTGGGCAAAAGTGAGAGATAAGTTCTAAAGTTCCCACGTTGTCACTTAAGATTTTTGCAAGAAAGTTTATAAACCTCACATTTTGACATCCAAGAATATTAAAATTTGGGGGGAAAAAAACAGCTTGCTAGGTCCACTTTAAAATATATTTGAGAACTTACTGGAAGATTTAACCAAAAATATTGGGCAAATGAAAGATGCTTTCATTTGAAGTATTCAACTACAGATTACCATGGTTTACAAGCAACTTACCCTGACTAGTTCCATCATGTCTTTCACAAAGCCATCAACTTCTGCACCCTCTAGTTCTCCAGTCTTATTCTGGAACAAAAGAAAATGCACACATAAATAGAAGCAAAATGTAATCATTTCTATACAAAGTATGAGTATATATTTCCTATAAACACTGCCTTTCTATAACGGTGAACGTGAGCATTTTTGCATCCATCATGAAAATTAGCAAAAAATATTGTTTAAACACATACAATTAATTATATTCTGGGTTCAAATTTATAAGCACACCTTATTGTTGTGTTAAAATGGAAAGACAAGTTGAATTAAAAAGTTCATGTTACAGCACATCCCCAAACGTAATGCTTATCAACACCCCTTTGATTAATATTTTGCGCTGGAGGTTCCACTCCACTCCACTTTTGGAGGCATTTTGGACCCCACAGCTGAGCAGAATATTTAAATATCTTTGAAGCTCCTAGGTTTGCACATGTGTAGTGCCCTTTTGAATTCTGATCAGAGGTTTTCAATAGGCTTCAAGTCTGGGACTAACATGGCCAATGCAGAATTCCCAAGAAGAATTAACAAAATGCAAGGTGAAACTAGAACTGCGTTTCGTCAGGACAAACCTCAAGAGTGTGCTTGCTAAAATGTTGACGGTAAAGATGCAGTCTCTCTCTCTCCCTCTCACACACACACACATACACGGTAGAGTGGCAGTCTGGCAGAGTGTAGGTAGTCTGTGTGTGTGTGTGTGTGTCTCTCTCTCTCTCTGTCTGTCTGTCTCTCTCTCTCTCACACACACACACACACACACACACACAGTTATCATCTGACATTGTTTAAAGGACAAATTTCAGAGCGCTTTGTGTATATACTGGTTGTGGTGTTGAAGCTGCCCTCTAGCGTTCCATGATGTCATAATGGCAGAACTCCACCATGCATTTTTAATGGAGATAAAAAGGGATGTAAAACAGGGATTGCGAAAGAATGAAAAGGGGCTATGCAACCGTTTGTACAAGGCGCAGAGACATGGACGGTCCGGAGGTTTAGGCTTTCGAACTGCGTCTCTATCATGAACACTCGGGCACTTGATACGGGACAAAACAGTGTGTGGAAATGGAAAAATAATAATAAACAGACTTAAGAAGACTAATGCGTTGCTTGCCGCATGCACACAAGTATCCTGGGATCCTACTGGAATTCCATGTACCATAAAAATCCCTCAACCACAAGCAGCAAAACAGTGCCACTAATCCACAATCTTATTTTTACTGTGGGCAACAGAAGCTTTTCATCGTGTGCACCATCTTTAAATTACCAAATATGACATAAAAGTGCATGGACATAACATCATTCCCATCATAGCTCCAATAATGCTTGGCAAATCTGTGATATCCATGAATCTGCGATATCGTTAGTTCTTGTGTTTACCAACTGGGTTTAGGTTGTCAAAATAGGGCCCTAAGAGGGAAAATGTTTTGACCCCATGTCTGAGATTTCACAGATTTGAGGTACAGTGCTGATCGAAGCAAGTCAACAAAATGGCAAAAAGAAAATGTTCATTTTTCATTGGAAAAAAAAAAAAAAGCACTGGATCGGTCAGAAAATAAGCATATTTAGTGCAAAATTGTCAGTAAAACACCATGGGCCAGATGCACTAGCATACTGTATAACTTGCATGGAAAATGCAGCCTGGCATGAGTAGGCTGGTATGTTCTCAGTCTGCATGAAATTAACATTTATTAAAAAAGGCCAAGGCCAATTATGTTGTTAGGGAGTGGGCCTGCCCACAAATCACATTTTGTGCCTGAAAAAAACTCTCATTCTATGGTTTGAACAACATTGAATGTGCAAAATGGGATGCAACATGAAGGCATACACAGCACTACAATAGCTGTTAGCTACTGCAACAGAGGTAATTTTGTCCGTTCTCAGCATTTGGGTAAAAACAGGCATTCAGTTCCTTCGTACCAGTTATCAGTCTAAGGAAACACTGCCAGTGTGGTATAGGTTTGCAAAAGCTCATAGTCTTAAAATATATATTTCTCCTGACAAAAAAGATTAGAATATGAATATAACCTCAAGCCCCCCTATGTCATATTGGGATAAACTAGATAATGCATTTCATGGTCTCATTCGACAATTAACAGGTGTAGTGCAGGGGAAGCTGAGGGTTCAGATCATAGAAACTACTACCAGTGCGGAACATTCGAGACTCCGAGAAGAGCATCTTAAATGACTTGCGGTGATTATACACTCATTTCCGTGACAGGTCTTTGTGAATACCCTGCCAACTTGAAAACAAATGTGATGCATCATTTTTTTGGCTTTGATGTTAACTTGCAGCATGTTTGGAAATTACAGTCATAAGTGGGCGAAATGACGGTGTGGTACAGGAGAAAGGTGGGCGCTTCGACATGAAGAGGGAACAGTAGATGTAATCAAAGTAAATATTACATATTGAAGTAATTAAGATTCAACCAGAATATGACAAATCCGCCATTTTTGGGGGGGGGGGATTTTCTCCTTTACTAGACAGCGGCAGAGTAGAAAGTGACAGGAAGGTTGGGGAGAAGAATGGGGAAGACATGCGGCAAATGACCCGAGCCGGAATCGAACCCGGGTCGCCACAGGAAGGACACAGCCCCCATGGCGTGCGCCTAGACCGATGCGCCACCGGGGCGCCCGCAAATCCCCCGTTTGATCACTTGCAGCTTTAGGACTAATTTTAGTTCACAGTTACTGTTGTTTCTGATTTAAGAATAACCCGTATCTATGCAAAGACTGTGACACAAAAATTGCCAAAGTACTTACAACATCATAGTATGAGAATATTTTTTCGAAGTCTCGTTTTCTCTCCTTTTGACTGCCTGCCTGCAATAAAAACGAAGAGGCAATAGGATTAGCTTGAGTGAACAATGCTTATACTGCTCTCAGAGAGAGCGAGACTGAAAGAGATAGAGAGCGAGAGAAAGAGAAACTTACATCCAGTTTAAACTGCAGCAAGAAGTTATCTTGGAGTGACAGAATGCTGAAATAAATAAATAAATAAATAAATAAATAAGGATCATCAGTGGCAATGGATTACAAAGTACACCAGTTAACCAGCTTCACTTGGTTCACTCAATCTCATTAATAAGTCTAAAAATCACCAAAAATGATACATCACAATAAATAACTAATAGATAAATTAAGATGGTTGCATTGAGATTTTTTTCTTCCTTGTGATTTCTAGATTTTACGGACATGCCGGTTACATCACGTCTCTTACCAGTGTCTAAAGCCTGACTATAAATTCAGGTCTACGCCCTCACTACAATGTCTTCTGTAAGTTAGTGAAGGCGCATGTCCGTCTCATGTGTAAGCGCTACAATACAAGCAGTCTGCTGCTGTATATTTCCTCACAGCAGCCAAAACAGGTGGTAGGAGGCAGAATGACCTGAGGAGACATAATTACAGATATGATCTGCTTTTAAGGCTCCCCAAATCACTGTCAACAGGGTCAAGAACTTCTGGTTTCCCACCCACCCTTTACCTGGGAGTCAGGTGGGATGACAATCTGGCCAATCAGGGGCAATAAATGCTCACTTAATTTCCTGGAAGGAGTGAAATCCAGGGCTGGATTTGGATTTGAGGGCCGGATTTGGATAACTCAAAGCCACAGTACAGGCATGATTCTTTCATTCATCAGGGGCAGCTAAGCATTAATATTTCAGCTACATACACCACGCAGGTGGCCTTACATGATAATCACGTACTCTATACATTATTAATGCATTTTTTTTAGGCCAACTAATTCCAACCATACCTTGCCAGATCATTCAGATCCAACCGTCCATCCTTACTTCTGTCAAACATTTTCATCTGTTAGAAAATTCACAAAACATATATTATGATGGTTTAATAAAAAAAAATCAATTGTAATGAAAGTGTAGAAGAGCTGGACCGCCAATGCAAATGGTGGTGGTAAGGAAGTGAATAACGTAACACTCAGCAACCACCTCCAAATACTGAAGTTGAATGCCAAATACCATGTTGAAATGCAATATATGCAGGCATTGGAGATATTAAATTAAATGAGTCAGTTTATTAATGGTAAAGTTTCTCAATTTTTAATACCATAGTCAAATAAGAAAAGTCCAAAATCACATAAAAATATGTGGCAGTTTTAATAAGGTGCATTTGATGTCTGTTTTAATTGCTTAATGCATAGTGTACGTAAACAATAAAAACAGATGCATTACGTTAGTTGCCAGTTTTTAACCCCTCGGCCAGAGGGGTATTGTCGTCACCCGCCCGCCCGGATTTGACCTTTGACCTTAGCGCTGTGACCTTGAGGCAGGAAATCTTGCACGGGTCAGTACTCAGCAATTACTGATCGCAGCTTCGCCAAATTTGGTATGGTAACTCATACCAAACTCATAACTCATAACTATGACACATAGATGTGCAATGTCACGTTTTTTGCTGGATTTCACCTTTCACCTTAGCGCTGTGACCTTGAGGCAGGAAATCTTGTATGGGCCGAGGGGTATTCAGCAACGCGTTGTGTTTGGTTCAGTCGTACCCTCTCGTAATATAGTTGTACCTTCTTTTAATGCAAAATCCAAATTGCATCGCATTTTGTTAAGCTACTGTATATGACATGTTCAAACTAATGAACGATTTCACACATCCTATATCACAGATGGCAGTTGCAGTTGATTATTCCGTGCGTTTGCATTGACCTGGGAAAAAGAACATTTGCTGCCCCTTTTACTTGGAACACCCTCCAGAAGGCCTAAAATTGCCGGAATTAATTTCATGACGCCTTTGGTTCAGTCACAAAGGGCTTAAAATGTGAAACCATCGGTCACTGTCTCTGTAAACTGTTGTCAGTGCCATCACAAAATCTGCAATTTATATGACAGATATTTATTATGTGCATTACTGCTTTGTACTTTGTGCAGATTTGCTTCTAAATGTTGTATTTTGTTTAATGTTTTAAATATTGTGATATAGCTGTGTGCGGCAACCTGTCTTGGCCAGGTCTCCTAATCAAAAACAATAATATAGAAACTTCGTGAATCACCACAACAAAAACTGAAGCAACAAAGTTTGCAAAACACAACATTTGTGTCATTGCCAGAACATTTGGCCACGACAGTAGGACAGGGAACTGATGGCTCATTGTCAATTATTTCCCATTCACAAAGCACTGAGTGAATGGATAAACAGTCAGGTAAGCAATCTGTTCTTTTGAGACCAAACGTTCCTGTTGCATTATCATGATAACTCCTGCCATTAGATTGATAGGAATCTGCAGTATTTCAATCCTAAAGTATTTTTTATTCAGAAAAGAAATTACAGGTCAGTCAGCAAGATGATTCTTACCATGATATCGGTGTATTCATCCAGTTTGCTGGAGGGTATGGCCTTTTTGTGCTTCATTAACAGGTCCTTCAGGAAATCCTGGGTAAGATAAAGAAATGAGAAATACAGTACATGAAAATATAAAGTAATATTTAAAAGATGCTACTTCATGTTATACCAGCATCTGTCCAGACTAATATATACTCAGCACCATTAAAAACGCACAGGTGACGTATGTACTGTATTTGCGGCAAATTGAAGAATCAATTTATTTTTATTGCTTTTCCAGTGAGGCAAGAGAGGAAATAAAGAAAAGAGCGTGGTATTGTAATCCTGACGCACACCACGTGCACGCGCCAAGCACTTCAGTAATAACAAACATTGAGCTGTTCGTGATGTGTACAGTGACACTTGACTTGTTCTTTTTGGTGTGGTCAATAGCCTACATAAAGCCAACAAAAAAAATGAAAAATGCTACCGCATCAAGAAAATGGAACGGCTTGTGACAAAGGAGAGGGAAAAAGAGCCTTTGGCATGTTACGGGCAGATCTCAGCCGCCGAGAGGTGGTGCGTCATTTGCACTGTCACCGTTCAACAATCAGTCGGCTGTCTTTCCGAGAATGGAACACAGGCACTGTCACTGACCGACTCCGCTTAGGGCAGCCACGAGTGATGATGGCAGATCAAGAGCGCCACATCTGGTTGCAGCCTGTAAGTGACAGATTCCGGGCAGCAACCAAAACGGATCATGAGATGAGGGGTCCGAGACAATTGAGGGTGAGCGCATGTACCGTTTGACGCCGTCTATGTGAGCAATACATGCGTGCACACGGGCCCTACAGAAAACCCCGTTTTTGCCCATTTACGCATGGCTGCCCTTACCGCTGTTGGTCAGTGACAGTCCCTGTTTTCCATTCTCAGACAGGAACAGGGAAATAAAGTGCCAAAAAATTACACAGAGGCAGGTGCCCACAGTCAGAAGTATAGAGTTTCTATTCCTGTTGATGGGCAAAAAAAAAAAAAAAAGCGCAATGTTTGTCATTACTGAAGTGCTTGGCGTGTGCACGTGGTGCGCGTCAGGATTATAATACCACACACTTTTCTTTATTTCCTCTCGTGCCTCACTGGAAAAGCAATAAAAATCAATCGATTCTTCAATTTGCCGCAAATACAGTACATACGTCACCTGTGCGTTTTTAATGGCGCCGAGTATATTCCAATAACTTTCCCTCTTCCAGAAGTTCTATTAACTCGGCATCGTATGCTGCTTGGTGAGACATTTGAGGCCATTTCACATTTATTGCCGGAAAAGTTCTATTCAGTAGTGTTTACATCAAACAGGGCTGGGATTCGGAGCATTTAAGCATTGATGCACCTAGTCTAATTTAACGCATTATGAAATGCACTACGGAAATTAATTGATTGAATTACTTAGGCCTAGTCCGCATGAACATGTGTATCTTATAAACAGGGTTTTTCCTCCATTTTCCAAAAAAAAATCTCCATCCATACAGAGACGCAAAAACACAATTAAGGCCCATTCAAGAGCATGCCAAACCAACAGGCGGCGAGGATATAATTTAATGTAAGATCAAGCAGGCCAATCACTAGCTTTAAAAACTTGCTACAAGGCACACACTGATGTCACAAGCAGTCTTCACCCAGGAATGCGTATTCAAATCCATTCTTGGTGACTTTCTAAACACAGCCAGATGAGTTTAACGCAGTTTAATTCACAACACAAATGATGAAAAAGGAATTTATTTGCTTGGTCCAATATCCATTGTTGAAAGTCATATTAAGTTAGAAAGCCACCGTTATGGTGTTTGTTACTAAGAGATGCTAGCCTGATTTTTAAGTTAACATTTGTCTAATTTTTGCTCGAAAGTTTTTTTTTTTTTTTTTGCATACCCACAAAATAGTAATACCATAACCTAGCTGAACTATAATCAATGCTATAAAAGCTACAGGCAATTTGTAGTGTGCCAACCAAATGCCATTGTGATTGGTTGTGAAAGGCAAGGGTATCAAGGGTTAACTGACACCATGTGCAATGCTTTTAGAGAGATATAATGGAGCTGCGCCTGCACTGTCCACTTTAATCTTACTATGGCACAGTTCCAAATGGCCCCTTCACAAGCGAACTGAAATTTATGTTCACAATTTTATTTTATTTTTACTTAACCAGGGAAGTCCTGTTGAGATTGAAATCTCTTTTTCAAGGGAGCCCTGGGGGATGAGGTGGGGAGGGAGAGGGAAAATTGCATAGCCAATTAGATCAGGGGATGATTAGACGGCAGGTCGAAAGAGCCAGGTTGGGAATTTAGCCATGACACCGGGGAACCCCCTACTCTTATCGATGAGTGTCATAGGATCTTTAATGACCACAGTGAGAAAGGACCTCGGTTTAACATCTCATCCGAAAAACAACGCCTCCTTCAGTACAGCGTCCCCATCATTGTACCAGGGCATTGGGGATTATTCCACCAAAGGGAAGATCGCAAGCTACTGGCCCACCAACACCTCCTCCAGCGGCAACTTGGTTTTCCCAGGTGGTCTCCCATCCATGTAC
Organism: Gymnothorax javanicus; assembly: GCA_029692085.1. NCBI lineage: Eukaryota > Metazoa > Chordata > Actinopteri > Anguilliformes > Muraenidae > Gymnothorax > Gymnothorax javanicus. Next base: position 185,205,809 of record CM056193.1, read on the forward strand.
TAACCAAGCCCACACCTGCTTAGCTTCAGCCACGCAGTAGGAGCAGATTGAGTAGAGGCAGGGCTGCTTGGATAACGCACATTGTACAACTGTGCATAATTTGACAAGGCTGTGTGATTGTGGCAAGGATGAGGATGAATGGTGAATCTGCCCTGATCCTCTGACCACTGAGAAACCAGCACAGGATGCTCGACCGGGGGTGGGGAACTCATGTGACTATCGTGCTGAATGGTCATCATTTCACCTCACCTTCAGCTCCTCAACACATATGTATCCACTGCAGTCTTTGTCATACTTCCTCCAGATCTGTTAGAAGAATGAAAGTTACTCTCTGAGAGGGAGGTAAATGAATGTCTCCCGATAAACAGAAATTAATGGCTGATGAGTCAAAGAGAACAAATAACAGAAGTCGGCTGTAAATGCTTTGATCTGGCTAAGTAAACAGGAAGGACGTTTTATGGGACTCAGTAAATGTTGCTGGCTGGACAGAAGCGTGTTCTTATCATAAAAATATAATTGGTCGCACGAATGAGGTATTTTGACATCACAGATAGAATACATGGGTTACATCGATGGGGTACAGTGAGGCGGATCCCACCTTCATGAACTCCACGCTACTGTCTAGGGGAGCCTCCCTGCGAAACAGCAGTAGGAAGTTCTCCTCTTCTGGAAGAATCATGTTGGCCAGCTGGAACATGACAGAACACAGTAAATCAAAAAAAAAAATTGTGCAAAGAAACAAGTGTAAAATCTCTGCCTGTTTTTCAAAGTTTACTGAAATAATTAAAGGTAGGGACACTTGTTAGTTGGCAGCTTTTTAGGAAAACCATTCTGGGCAGCCCTCCAGATCAGTGCACTTTCCTTAATTACATTCCTTGCAGGGCATTAAGGAAATGAGTTGGACCAAGTACAACAATCACATCAATGAGTGGATAATCACAGTAAGGGTGCCAGAGTTGAGTTATAACAGTGGACGCAGATACAGTAGACAGTGTGGCCAAAAGCATGAACAGAGCAGAGGAGTTATCCTTCTGTTGGGTTATGTGGTAGTTCTTCTACAACTCCACTTAGCATTACGGCAATGTTCCACAAAGAAAGCAAATTTAATGTTAAATTGTTTAAGCAGCTGGAAGATAACTCCCATGTTGATGACTAATCACTGAAAAATTAATATCAGATAAAACTAATATTCTAAGAAATAAAATTTCTAAAGGTTAACTGCGCTTATGATATACATCTTTCAAAGCTTGATTTTGTTACTGAAATTCTTAGCATCAGAGCAAATTTGAATCCAAGCAGGCTAACGTTTACTCCTCCCAGTGTAAAAACATTCATTATTCACCACAGAGCTGGGCTGCACTTCTCTGGGACACTCAGAGCCATGAGCAAGTTTGATCAGCTAAGTGCATTTCTGCTTTTTAAATACACAACTAAAAAGTGCATTGATTTTTCTGTTGACGTCAATTAGCGGATGACATCCAAACAGGCTTTTACACTGAGCATGAGCACATGCACTGGCTGTCAATATTCAGCATGAAACAGACCAGCTCTTTAACATAATGCATTGACCGGATCCCCATTCCACAATTAAAAGGTCTTCCTGGACATTCTGGTCTCATGCTTTGAGCAATCTTTTAATGGATGAACATACCCATTATACAGAACTGTAATCTCACTTTTAGTCTGAAAATGAATACAAAAGCAGATAACACACTGAAATTTAGAAAAGCTACCGGAAGAGATATAGTGCTCTAATTAATTTAAACTGGCCAAATCTTGCCATATGGTTTGGTTCTTGCCATATGGTTGCAAAGACAGATGAAAGTCAAGAATGGTGCCAGTTGTCCAGGGCACAGACAGGTAAGCCTAATAAGTTTAAAAACTTAGTCTTGTTTACATGATAATACTCCAAAGTGGACAAGCCCCAAGTTAAAAAAGAAGGGTTAAGGGTGCATTACCTCCTGGATCTGCAAGCGACCGTCTGCAGTGACATCATACGCAGACATGAACTTCCGTTTCAGCTGCTGGACCTTTGCCTCAGTCACCTCATCCTTGAATAAAGAGTAGCAGGACAAAGATCATGTTCACCTTCTCAATGTAAGATGGAGCCCTTCATCCCTAACATGAGAACAATATCCCCTCTTTACCTTTTAACTGCCAGCTCAGCCTTCAAGTAAAGATTACTTTTTTTTTGAGAATTTTTCCTTTTTTTTTATTTGATAGTTATACAGTAGAGAGAGACAGGAAGGTTGGGGAGAAGAATGGGGAAGACATGCAGCAAATGACCTGAGCCGATATCGAACCCGGGTCGCCACGGGAAGGACACAGCCTTCACGGTGCGCGGCTGCGCGCGCTTAGACCGATGAGCCACCGGGGCGGGCGCTCAGCCTTTAAGTAAAGCACATTTTGAGTCACTGTATCTTATTGAAAAATGTGTTAAACCAAACTGATTGGAATTTATCAGCATTAGATAGCCCAACAGTGTGTTAGAGATGGTTCAACAAGGTTAAGTTCAACATGTCCTTCAACTGGACTCAGTGACTCAAAATGTGCTCTACCACAAGGCTGAAGGCAGTTAAAGGGTTAATACATTAGAATTCTATAGAAGTCCTAGCTATGGATTTGAATGATTTCTGCCCACTGAATTCCTTGAAAGCTTTTTTCACAAGTTTGAATGAGGAACTTGTTGGGGATGGGGCTTTACTCCATGGATACAAAGCCTCTTTGTACATAGAAATGGTAATGCTGGGTGGATCTTTCTCAAATTTAGAATGCATATTCTCCCTGTGGTCTAATTTTTTATCATATTTGCAAAGAACCTTTAAAGGAAATTTTAGGTTTATTGCTCCTCTAGATGCATATTAATTCTAAAAAAAAAAAAAAAACCTCATGTGTCCAATACTTTTGAGCCTCACTGAGAAAGATTATTGCACGATACATTAAACGAAGGGGTGCAAATAATTGTGGCGCACATATTTTTGTGAAAAATATTTGTTTCACGATTACAATTCAATGTTTATTTCAATTATGTTACTTCAATTAACCATTTGATTTTTAATAATATAAGGGTAAGCAAAGCTATCTTTTTCCACATCTTTTTTTTGCTCATTTTGACTAAAGTGTGCCAACAATTCTGGAAGGGATGGTAGAAACAATTTCCATGTTGCAAGGGTTGCTCACCGTAGCCCAGCAGAGAACAGTAGCCAGACCAAAATAATTGTGTCATCCATCACATTACATTGTAATTTCAGCCATCTGGACAATATTCTCCGCACAGGGATTAAAACTGAAAGATGTGATAGTAGATGGGGCTCCTGGTCGTCTGACAAGCTTGTATGGACAAACACTGCAGAATGCCTGACAACAGACAACATTCCCTCGTTAGCGGGCACAGTTACAACTCACCACAGTTACTGTTCTTTTTCTGGGTCATCTTCCCCAATAAATTTCATGATGAATATGTTACAGTCAGATTGTGCAACCAGTCATTTCATGAAATGACTGGTTTCAAAATCTGACTGTAACATACAGTATGTACATATGAAGAGTTTGTTTCCAAAACGCAATATATCCATTTTACTAATTTTGAGTACATCAGCTTTTTCTATGTTGGCGACTATTGCAGTTTATAGAAAAACACAAACTTTGACCATTAAAAAATACACCTTGTAGTACGAATTTCTAAAAACGGATGTTTAAGAAGCGCAGGGCTATTGCTCTATGGTATCATCTAAATTTGTGTTATTTTGGCACTTATTGCGTTTTGGACCTCCTCATGCATTCTTCAAATAGAATAGCAAAGCTTTTTGAAGTTGGAAGCTTTTCTGTGCAGTGGGCTGCACGTTCATCTCTCATCTGAAAGGTGCTGGTGTGCAGAGTTTGTGTGTTCGAGTGTTTTTGTATTTGAGTGGATGTAAGTAATGTAGTTTGTAGTTTGCTTAGCGTCTCTCCTACAGGAGGACGTAAGTTCATGTCAGTCGTGTCGTGGATGCACAGCTATGAATCAGCAAATCGTGCCCTTGCCGGGAAAGCCGTCTAAAGGATGCCCATCTGGTACGGGATCATGTTTGAAAGGAATAAAATGCAATAATATAAATCATCCATAGACATCTTTTAAATTGCCTCAGGCTGCCACCACAGACCGCTTTTGTCCATCAGTCGGCCATTCTTTCATGCAGAGCATCTTCATCCACTAAGTGATGACCATCAATCAAGAAACTGACAATACCAAAGTTAAGTTTCCTTGTTCCAATACTCTCGTCTATGGTCTGATGTAGGAAGTGAGCGGTGAGTGTCCGCAAAACCTGTACTTCTACCCAAAACCCAGGCAGCAGAGAAACTTTTAACTGAGGACCATTGCAGTCATTGCCAAAATCGCTTCTATTCCTCACTGACTGGCAGTATTTGCCAAGCATCTTGATAGGCTGAGATAAATGTCTAGGTAGCGAATCCTAATCCTTCAACTCAATGCTGCGCAGTAAATAAATGTCCACTAACTTCTTCATTCATCACTCCTGGCTCAACTAAGGCCCATTTTCGAGCTGTGGTGATTTTGTTACTGCGACTAGGTCAACATCGGACACAGGTGGATTTTGGGTTGCAACAGAGCATATATCATACAAAGGTATTGTTATATATGTGTTACTGTTTTTGTCAGCCGATTTATGGTGAAATAGGCCATTGTAGCCACTTGAGCGGCTAAACAGAAATCATGCTCAACAACAACAGCGATTCATAATTACATAGTTGGCTCATCATTCACCCCTTATATGCCTTCGTACAAGTAGCAGTTTTATTCCTCACAGTATTGCACATGATTTCAGAGAACTGCAGCTGCGTTGCATGTTTGAACATGCATTTCAAGAACACAGCAAAAAATGATGAGCAAATGTAAAATGGATTTTTAGGGGATTGCAAAGTTTTTTTTTTGCCAGCTTGATAAACAGTTACTTGAGAAAGCTATCGCTTTTAGCCATTTGTAATGCAACATTGAACTTGATTAATGTTAATTTCACTGATGCAGAGCATCTGCAAGATGCCAGTCCTGCCGTGCTTAAGCGGTGAGGTTCACTGTTGCCAGTTAGCACATCTGATTATTTCAGAATGGTAGGACTATTTGGGCACCTACTCTGGAGCACTGGAACCTGAGAAGTATATTTTCAATCATACATAAAGATCAGTTGGTACAAAAAAAAAAAAAAAAAAAAAAAAAAAAAAAAAAAAGAACATGAACTTCTGTCAGAGACACATTTTTGACAGCATTTCAATACTTGAAATCCAAGTAGTTCCAGCTACTGTATATTGCTTAATGCACATTAAATGTTTTGCATGATGGAAAGAAATTTTCATTAATGCCACGTGGAGTCATTTTCTGAGCAGAATGACAAATATTATCCAGAATATTTCTGGATGTTTTAATGAAGATAGTGTGAAGAGATGATTATACACCATCACTTTTGTCTAAAAAGGGTCTCAATATATTACTTATTAATAGTTTTTTTGTGGTGAAAATGTATTGAAAAATAGTACAATAGGCAATGAGAACAAAAAAAATTCCCACAAATAAACGGAGGTAAAAATATAGAAAATGAAAACTCTGAAAGCATCAATTTTTCATTACAATTGAAAGCTGTCGCAAATTTTATTTTTTTGACTCTTGCGTAGCCTGCATGCATGTTTGAAGGCACATTTCATAATCATTAATGCTAAAAAAATTGTTTAAACTGGTTTGAGGTAACATTATTCTGCAAAATTTCCTCCTGATGGTCAGTTGCTCCAATATATAAGGTACATGATCTTTGAGTAGTGTCACAGTGTTAAACACGATGACACAACGGAAGGAGCTCTCTGAGATTGTTCATAGCCGCATTGTGGCCTTATTTGATGCTGAAGACGATAAATGCTGCCATGGCATTGTAAGAAACACCATCAAGTGCCCCAACAAGACCGGTTCACTGAAAACTACTGGCAATAGAGGTGCAAAATGGAAATTAAGTGCCCCTGATGTTTGTCATTTGTGCCTGACAAGTAAAAAAAAAAAAAAAAAAAAATCACTCTGTGATGGCGCCAGAGGTGAAGACATAAAAATATCAAGATCTGCTATTTACAGATGCCTGTGTGAAAATGGTCTGATTAGTCATGTTGCTGGCAAGAAAGGGCAACATCGAAAAAAGAGACTCGATTACGCCAAGAAATTCAAGGATTAGATGCCAATGAACTGGGAACAAGTACTTTGGACCGATAACATGGCCAATGTCGGCAGAGGCTTTCATTCCAGCCATGGCGTTACACACCTGATGCTACACGTCAAGCTCTTCAGTGAAGGCTCAGGGGGTTGATTAGTTTTATCAGGCATGTAGCTGCATGGTTAGAACAAAAGCATGAACCCACACTCGCCCTTGCTAGACTAGGTTAAAAACCCTCTCGTCTTAAAAGTTGCCACCGCAGAGTTTTACAGACATGTCAATCATGACGTCATAAGGCTCCACCTTACATACAGTTTTTTCACACACAAAATGTTAACATGACCAATGCCTGATCCAGGAAAACAACTTGTGTTCCATCTGCACTCAGCAGGTAATCTGCACGGTTGTCTTGATAAATCACGAATCAGCAGGTGCTCTTGCAGTTCACCGTACTACGGCTTACGATCCATTCCTGTGCTGGAGGATATTGGTCTAATCATCCAGGTCCTCCCAGGAGCAGCAGCTCTGCTGTATATAGAGTCAGTGGTTTTGACAACCAGATGATCCACTGTTGGAGGTTAAAGGTGCACTATGCAAGTTTGTTTACTTTCTGCGCGATTATATTTTTGTCTCAATTCGTCGACATCTCTCCACGATCCGCTAGCTGCCTGCCCCTAAATTCACTGTAAAAAAAAAAAAAAAAAAAACCCGGCTCTGGAGACCGCACAGGCGTTACACGGCCAATCACTGACAGGAGTTGACTGTTATGGAAGCACGGGAAGGAGGGAACTATGGGAGGGAGGGGCGGGCTACCTCTGTTTTTTTTTTTTTTTTTTTGAGTTCAAATGTCAACAGAAATGAAAGTAAACAAACTTGCATAGTGCACCTTTAAGGTATTCTGCCTGTTTAGTGGGGGAGATGTATCATTCTCCCTGTTTGACAGGGTAGAGCACACTAGGTAAGCACTGTAGTACTCGGAACTAATCCATTCAAAGCTACACCTAAATTTGTACTTCTATATTTATGGTAGTATCACATCAGGACACAAGTTGTCTTGACTGATGTGAGCAGCACTTATGAAATGTGCAAAACCCTTTCTGTCAGGAAATTCTTGCGGCCTGTGGCCATGTCAGCAGTCACATGTACACGGACTTCCCATTTCAACGACTCACATACACACACTTATTTCACATAGACATTACAGAGGAGCGCTGCATTTAAAAAAAAATAGTGCCTAAAACACTTTGACATTGTTAAAATGTGCTTTTGTAACAAACAATGCATCCCAGGTCCTATTTCACCCATTTGCAGTTTTTCAATTTAGCGTGGCTGAGAAGGACTTCTATAGATGACATAATGTCACAAAGTGACTTCGCTCCAGCAGACACTACAATGAATACGAGAGTAGTCTTCAACTTGCTGTGGCAGCAACCGTAAGTATCAAATAGTAGCTTCATTCCCTTAACTGCCAGAATTTATACCGTTCAGGCGGTGGGTGATTTATGTCTGTTAGATATTTGACTGAATTTTTTTCCAGTGGAAGGCCTTTGGGTAGACAGGAAAATCCCAAATTTTCAGGTTCCAAAAGTGAACGGTTTGGTTGCTAGGGCCTCCAGAAGGGTCACCCTCTGGAGGGCCAAATTGAACTTTTTCAAGAAAAATAGGTTTTTGAGTTGAAGTATCTCAGTGCGCCCTCAATAGCCCAGCTTCATTTTTACTGTTGTCAGTCTATATTGGGAGGAGTTTTGGAAAATTATGAAATTTTGGTGGGCTGTTGAGGGCGCCACCTATAGGGCGCGCTTGAAAATGCCACTTTGAGCCAAAGTAGCACTTACATTTGAGGCATTCCTTGCTTGCGCCCTCATTAGCCCAAGCTTGTTTATAAATGATATGATTCTATAACAGTGTCTTTTTGCTATTTCACTTGAAATTGTGGTGGGATGGTGAGGGCGAGAATTATAGGTGGCACTCAATTCGGGAAAATGCAAAAATAGGGGTATTCTGTGGCTGTAGATCTCCATGCGCCCCCATCAGATTTGAATGAAATCAGTTTTATTTGATACAGCCCCTATGTGTATCAAAAAAGATTGATGTGGGGTTCAACTGTTTTAACCCTTTTTAACCATCATTCTGAAAGGTCGTGACCATTCCAAACACTTGTTGTAGTGCTGTGGGGTTCATAAGTCAGCATAGGTGTCAGTTTGAACCATCCCAATGGATGAAGTGGAGCAATCAAATTTAAAAGCTCTCCTCTGAACCAATATATGGTGACTTCCTTTGGAATGTTTAGAAATTAACGGATGAAGGCTCATGCCCAATGTCCATATATGTATCAAAAAGGAAGTGGGGTTCAACTGTATTAACCCCTTTTTGACCATCCCAGTAAGGCAAGGTTTCAAATGCGAATTAGTACAATATATGGTCTATGGATTGAATAAAGGGATGAAGGCAACAAGGCATGATGGAAAGGTAACCAACTGAAGGTGCACACATCTGGCCCTTGGCCAAGGGTTATTTCATTAGCTGGAGGGCCTGAAATAAAAATCTATTCATCCAACTGAGCAGCAGTGAGACTGGGACAGGAAAAGCAATACATGTAACTGCACACATGTGGGTGGGCCCAGGACAGGGGATCAGATAGAACCCTCTGCTGAGCAGAAGGTGGAAAAGATCAAAAAGGAGTCACCACATTTTCTCATTCACATCTGTATACATCAAGCTGTTGCACTGTGTACTTTCAGTTTCACCTGACAATGTGCACAATTTTTACTTTCTAACTCTCGGCTCGTTTCATGTTTTCCGTCGTTATCTCCAAAAAAATAACAGACTAGGGGGGAAAACCAAGTGTCTGACATCATACTTTTATCTGAGTTTTCTCTAACAAAATAGGGATGATGGAGATAACGAGCGATTTATTTTCCTGAAATTAGCATGACAAAAGAAGTAAACAATTTTTTAAAATTTATTTATTCATGAGCGGTGAAGCATGCAATCCGTCCGGCCCCGCCTCCAATCTTCTAAACATTCCAAAGGAAGTCAGCAGAAGGCCAGACCCTATCCATTGGTTCAGAGGAGAGCTTTAAATTGCTGATTGCTCCACTAAAAATCATCCATTGGCATTGAATTCAAACTGACACCTATGCTGACTTATGTACCGTAACAGCACTACATAGACAAGTGTATGGAATGGTCACGTCACACCTTTCAGAATGATGGTTAAAAAGGGTTAAAACAGTTGAACCCCACATCAATCTTTTTGATACACATAGGGGACATGTAGGGCTATCAAATAAAACCGATTTCATTCAAATCTGATGGGGGCGCATGGAGATCTACAGCCGCAGAATACCCCTATTTTTGCATTTTCCCCGAATTGAGTGCCACCTATAATTACGCGCCCTCACCATCCCACTACAATTTCAAGTGGAATAGCAAAAGACACTGTTATAGAATCATATCATGCATAAACAAGCTTGGGCTAATGAGGGCGCAAGCAAGGAATGTCTCAAACGTGGCTGCTACTTTGGCCCAAGATGGCATTTTCAAGCGCCCCCTATAGGTGGCGCCCTCAACAGCCCACCAAAATTTCATAATTTTCCAAAACTCCTCCTAATATAGACTGACAACAGTAAAAATGAAGCTGGGCTATTGAGGGTGCACTGAGATACTTCAACTCAAAAACCTATTTTCTTAAAAGTTCAATTTTGGCCCTCTGGAGGGTGACCCTTCGAGACCATAAAAACCAAACCGTCGACTTCTGGAACCTGAAAACCTGGAATTTTCCTATTTACTAATAGATCTTACACCAAAAGAAATTTCAGGCCATTTACTATCACACATATATCAACCCCTAATAGAAATCCACCTGACCGTTATAAATTCTGGCGGTTAAGCAAAACAACTTGGGGGTTCTGTCTAGAATCACAGCAAATCAATTTTTTTGCAATATCCTGACAGAAAGAAATAGGTAATTTAGCAAGAGGACACACCAATTTTTGCAATGCAGTCAGCCTAGTACATTCAGAATGCAACTCTCTGGCTTTATTGGCGATTGGGGGAATGGCCATAATCTCTGGTTTTGTTTCTCTAAGCAGAAGCTAGTGATGTTGCCACAAATATCTATGCCATGCCCCTTTTCTCACAAGGGGGAGGGGGTGTAGGCAAAAGTAATTCTGGGTAATGTAGGAAAAAAATAACACTGAGGCAGATAAGGCAGAAGCCTGACAGAATAGCGTGTGACAAATTGAGAATAGTGATAAAGCATAAAATTGCAGGTATCCAGAAGAGAAACCCTGGAATTAATTGTACATTGATGTTAAACTTTTTTTTTTCCTTAACAATATAAGAGTTTTAGCAAGTATTTTTCCTTAAAGGACCAAACCAAAAATTTATGTTCATATTCCTTCAAATATTAAATTACAACAAGCGGACCTGCATGTAATAACGTAATAATCTTGTCTCTCAATATTTTCCGCCAGTCGCCACCGTTGAATCTCCTATCACGTTAGCATCAAATTTGCCTTCATCCTGTCTGCTTGGTTGCATGAGGTTACCATGGACATTAAGTTGTGGCACTAGAGCACACTGAATCATTATAGGCAGAGATGATGCCTTTGCAGCCATTATATAAGTCACTGCATAGGACATCGACATCCCTCCCCCAGTTCATGATGTATGGAGGCTCCACCCATAGTGCCACTGCACTAGCGGATCTTTATTTGATTCTACACTGCAGTGCATTTTCTTTATCGCTCCACAACCTTCCACAAGGCAGGGAATTTTATTGCTATGCCCCTCCTCTTTTGTCTGTATTGGTGATGGTGACCTGTTCTTTTATCCCTCAGTTTCTGTCCAGCAAGCTTTCAGGGTGATTACCAACAGATTCCACACATGAAGCCTGCTGCAGGCAGGCTTTTAAGAAAACAGTTCCCAACCTGACTCTACAACCAGTAGACTGAGATGCTCCAAGATGATGTAAAACCACTAAGCAAGTCAGCCTGGGTGCAACTGTACATTGGAAGGGGAGTCATTGAATAAATAAGCAAAAATATATGTATGTACGCAGAATGTATGCAGATAGTGGTACATCCCTAATTGCTCACAGCAAAAGACCATTTTTATTCGTGTCATCTTGCCTGACTTATGGTCTATAGAGTAAATATAACGCATTATACATACTTTTAAAGAGAGTATTCCGCTGAAACTGCCAAAGACATCAATTAAGTTAAAAAGGCCGAGCTGGTCCCCTTAGTGCACGCTGATCAGTAAATAATTTAACCAATAACATACCAAGAACTAGACACATTTTGGTTCCGAATTAGCAAAGCACTTCCCCAGTTCCCCCACAATGACGGCTGCAACAACATAAAATGTTGCTGCTCATAGAGATATAGTACAGCCATTCCATTGTGACTTGAGACATTTTTAGTAGATTTTCTGATAAAAACAGCTTTTGAATTTTTTGAGATGATAGCAAGAGTTGATGAACATGGAGTATTTATTTTGTCAAAAGTTCTCTAATATTTACTGTGAAGAAAGTCCGTTGTAGATAGTTGGTGAGAAATAATCACTTAAAAAAAGTGAGTATTACCACACCTGCTCAGTATTCCCCAGTTTCTTAGAAAGTCACGCCCTATATCTGAACTGTTCCTTTTGATGTTGGAACCTAATAGACACTTGTATCATATTATGAACTTATTCCAACTGAATTAGTCATAGTGTCACAGTCAGGGGTGTGAATATATGTGACTCGCATGAAGCGATAGAAATAACTTTCAAGTGAGAACTTGATATGTTTGAATTGCACACCCAAAACATCAAACTATGACTGAGATTTCTATTCAATGGTCATTTATTGACAGCAATTTGCTTACTTAAAACACAAGTTAGCGAAACTTTTACACTAGTGAGGTAGAACATAACAAAAAGAATGACTGTTGAAACATGTCATGCCTGTAGCAGCCTGCACACATCTCAAGCCTTTCCAGAGCACTGCTTGAAATTGAATGGCTGCATGTATAAGTCCTTTGTTTCACAATCCCTTCACTTTCACAGTCTTGAAATATATTTGGGATTATTTTAATAAGTACTGAATCACAACTAACAAGAATTACATTGGAAAAACTGAGAATGAAAAATACATGTCTCCCTCCAAAAAAGCCTTGATTCATCTTCACAAGTTCGGAAGAAGTTTTCCCATTCTACAGGTGGGCCAAAAAGTGTCCCTGAAAGGCCTTCAACATGTGCAAAGCCAAAGGAAACCAGGTTATAAAATGCAACTGACTAGTGAATAACAAGGCTGGTATGTCAAATTCACACGGAAGACTTTCCCTGAGACCACTTATGGTCATTACCCAACCATTTAATGCAAATCTTGTGAGCGTCACCTTCACTTCTGCGATTCCTGATGTGACAGACTTGTACATCATACAACCCGGTCCCCGGCAAAGAGGCAGGAACACTTTTTTTGGCCTACCCTGTATAGACCTCTCTCTGCATGGCACGATATCGATTCACAGGAAAGTGTGAAAAGACAAATTTAGGCATGTGCCAGGGCAAAGCCAAATGGATGCGCGAAAATACAACTCCCAAATAAGCCTAAACGGCAATCAAAACCTAGACGAAGAAAGCTTTTAGCACGACTTTATCAAAATTGGTCATTTCCTTACAACTGCAATTGCAAGCTGAGGAAGATTCAGCTCTGCAAAAAGCAACACGTGTCTTCTTTTCGGATGTATTTTAAATTTCACCAAATTCGCAAGACAACAGCCTATTTTGCGGGCGAGGTGAGGCATCTTGCTGCGCCCCTCCTCTCGGACCATTAAGCAAACGAGGCGTATGATTTACAAACACGTCAGCCAGTCAGCAGAGACAGGAGACTTTAGCTTTTTGATTGAATAAAAATAAAAACAATTTTCAAAACGAAGCAGGCCTATTTAAAAGATTAAAATGTGATTTACTTACATTGGGATTCAATTTCTTCAACATGTGACGAAAAAAGTCATCAAGTTCTTTTCCCTCAATATAGCCATTATCTGCAAAAAAACAATGACTTTGTCATACCTTGCCACCACTTTTCAACTTGAAACCAATAAAAGCACACAAACGTCAAACTTGAATTACAGATAGCCCGCTCGTAGCAAACATTTCACAATCAAAAAATATTGTTTAATAATCCAAATTTACCGTCCGCATCAAAGAACTGCCAGATTTGCAGAAAACCTGCGGCGTCCAGGTTATTAAATGCGCTGTCCATGGTAAAAAAAACCAATTCGGAAAAATATCAGAAAAAGTCGCTCGTAAGCCCCGTTTTCTTCTAACAGGTGACAGCTAAAAAACTGAGGATTTCGACTCTCAGTGCTTACTGACTTGCTCAGCAGTCAATCAGAGACCCCACCTCCGAAATATAGAAGAGTCATGTTTAACCCTGACGCCTGCGTACAACGGACTGCCCATATCGGATCGGTAAATATAAGGTATAAAACAGTATGGTTGATAGACTGTTCGTTGGCCCATTTAAGTCCAAAAAAAAAAAAAAAAAAATGCGATTCAGATGTAGGTACAGTAGTGGGCTCAGACTAATTGGCACCGCTGGAAATATGCAAAACCACTTCACACAAGTAAAAACATTCAAAATATCAAGATGCAAAAATATTGTAGTTTAATAATGGTCTAATAGAACCAACCAAAACCATTCATTTATTCAACAAGCAATCATGAAAATTAAGTTGTCTAATTCATTATTTAGTGTTTAGCCAATCCTCTTTTGTCAAATATAGCATGAAGTTTTTTCCTCTTTGCTGCTTTACAAGGTCATGGCACACATGTGGATGGATTTTGGACTGCTTGTCAATGCCAGATCCTTCCAAGATAATTCACATTTGAGGATTTGGCCTCATCAACTGCCCTCTTAAATTTAGTCCCAAAGTGTTCAATCGGATTGAAGTCAGGTGACTGAGTGGAACATTGCAGAACGCTGTTTTTATTGTTCTGGAACCATTTCTTTGTGGATGTTCATTTTATCTATTTATTTGTTTGTTTTTTTTGTTGGATTTCTCCCTTTTTCCCCCACCCTGAAAAACAGCCAAACTTGCAATTTAACATCGCCTGCCTATTGCAACTTGCAGTCATCACATACTCCTAATTAGCACATGAAGTTAGAACATCAAATAATGTGTTGCTGTCATGTAAAAGGATGAATGGACTTTTCAAATCACTTCTTTTTTATTTGTCTTGCATTTTCAACAATTTGCCAAATGTTTTGGCAAGGAGTTGGAGTTCTTCAAAATTAAAGTTAATAAAAGTATAATTTCATTCCTGGTATAAATTTACAATCATATTTCAGGGGGCCATTATTTGTGATACCTTGATATTGATGAAACTGATTTTTAATTAAATGAATCAACAACTTTGATTGGTTCCATTGAATCATTAATACAATATTTCTCATGTTGCTCATGCTGACATCAAGGGTTTCTCTCCTCAATATATTAGAAGTGACATCAAAATCTATAAAATTGATTAAATCAATAAAGGCTGAAGGTAATATAAAATGGTTGTAAATTGGCGCACTGGGTCAGTACATGGCCTGGATAACCAAATCAAAACTGCTAATTGAATGACAGTCATTCAATTCATGAATGATAATTATCCATATAAAGAACTTTTAGATTCAAAACAATAAATATTCCAATACCGAACAAACTGACATGTCAAACTGAAAACAGCCTATTACAGAACTGAAGTACTATCGCTCAGAATCCCAGTTTGGGTTTGTGTACAGCAGGGCTCCTAAAATCACGGTCCTCAAGGGCCAAGAACTGCTGGTTTTCCACCCTCCCTTTACCTGGGAGTCAGGTGAGATGACAATCTGGCCAATCAGCAGCATTAATTGTTCACTTAATTGCCGGAAGTAAGAAAAACCAGGACTAGATTTGGATTCCAGGGCCAGATTCGGAGAGCCCTAGTGTACAGCCTTGTAGGTTATACTGCTATCTGGTGGCAGAAATTACAAGTGCAACTTGCTTTCACTCGAAAAACGTGGTCATTGAGAGACAGCAAGAGGGAGGGGGAGAGAGAGAGAGAGAGAGAGGGCAAGTAGAATAATTAATTTGTAAACTACACTGATGCACTTTTTGCAAAATGTGGGTAGCTTTAACGTACCTTGGATTATCATGATTTAAATTTAATTTTAAATTAAATTTAAAAGTTTTTTCCCTTCTTGACAAAGCAAACAAAAGACCTTTGTGGTCACAACCAAATTTTTCCTGGGAATTTGCCATCTGCCATATGAAATTTTCCAGATAAAGTTTGAAACATGAGACGAAAGAAATAATTAAGGTCACCTGTAGTTTCAGAATACATATTTACTAAAGTGATAGTGTTTTCACATTTCACAACACAAAAGAACTGAAAACAAATATGAGCAAAACACAACCAAGTTCTCCAATAAAGTAAGAAAAACATCTAGTACAAAAGGCATTATGCATCAATGTTTAATTTAGCTCAGCACTTCATCAGTATTCGAAATAACATTTTATTGCACTTAGTGTGCAGTAAGATATGTAACACTCAAATGTTTTGCGTGTTAAAACTGCAGCAAACATCAGCAGGAAATGACATCATCAAGGATCTGCATCTGTATTTTGATACAGTAGGCCCAAAGATAAATGCTGTTTTTAATTAGTGTGCATAGTGTCATTGCAAAACAATTTAGGCATTTCATACATGTTCACAAAGGTATGTGCGCACACAGAGGTGCACATAGGCCTGAACTCATAAAGCTAGGTCCAGAATTACCCATACACACTTGCCTGGCCACTTTGTCCTGCAGCAGCCAGACGACTTCGCCCCCCTACCCTGGGTCGGAAAGCTGTTCGTTCTACCAGATCACTCAGCTTCTCCCATCTTGCTCCCCAGTGGTGGAATGACCTTCCCACCTCCCTACAAACTGCTCCATCCCTGCTGCTCTTCCGCCGTAACCTTAAGACTCACTTGTTTAGACAGTTTCTGACCTGATCGCCCCCCTCCCCTGCTTTTATTTACTTAAAAAAACAACAACAAAAAACCTTTACTGCTTGTCTCCATTTGCTTTGTTTCTTTTTCCTGTGTGCCACAGCCTTCTGTATAGTCTTTGCTCCACATGTTCATGACTTCAGGTGACTAATGCTTGAAGTGAATTGTACCTTGTCCAGTCTGTTGGGCTACAGTGTCAGTGAGCTTACTGTACTTACTGCACTTACTGTAAGTCGCTTTTGATAAAAGCGTCTGTTAAATAAATGTAATGTAATGTACTTGTATCCTTGATAAAAATTCAGAAAAAGAAAGTTTCCATGTAAAGAGAACACAGTTGCTAATCCATCAGTTAATTTCCTACATGTTCTACATGTTTGATCCCTATTCCTTAATTTTAATGCATTTCCAGTGCTCCATTGCTCTTTACAACGTAATCCAATATTGTCAAAATCACTGGTACCCCTAATTACTGTAGATACTAAAAAAAAAAAAAATAAATAAAAAAAAAAGGCAAAATGTGATAAAGCTGATCTCTGGCTAAAGGAACTTCAGTATAGTGTCATTACCCCCAAGCCCCATTTAAATGGAGAATAAAAATGAGGTAAAACGCATGCAGAATCCTTTTCTCATCTATCACTATAAATAAAGCAAAACCGTTGATGCAAAAGACAAAGATACAATGACTTTCATTAGTGAGGTAGACAGTTCTAAAGAATACATACAGTCAGGTTCATAAATATTTGTACATTGACAAGGATACATTAGGTATTATTTTAGCTGTCTACAACAACATATTAAAGTTCAAATTAAATAATGAGGCCCCCCTAATTAAGAAACTATAAGTTAAAGTAAGTAATGTCATATAAAAGTATTTACTAGCAGGCAGATAAAATGTCCAGAGATGATTTCACGGGTGGTATTTGTAAACCATGAATTGCAATTTAAAATCTTGCTATATATTTACGCTTGTTATGCATGTCTGTTTTCATGGTGCCACTGAAAAAGACAGCCTGCTCTATATACATATACAAGTACCTCGTACATACAGTCAGACATAGGGATAGTTCATTGATGTTTTTGGTAACCTTGACTGCTTGCGGTCCAGGGGTGCCAGTTCTGATCAATTGCACACAATGGGAAATTTTTTGGAGAACGTCAGGCTGGAAAGCCAGAAACTTGGTCCTAGATGGATTTTGCCGCAGGAGAATGTCCACAAACTAACAACCTCAACTCTGAAACGGTTTACAAATATCATGGAAAATGCAAATAAAATCAAAATGGAGCCATTTGAAAAGTCCATTTACTCTTTACTATAATGAAAACACTATGACAACACACAGTTTGAAGCTTTATCTTGTGAATTCAATTTTTTTTTTTTCAAAATTGCAATTTCAAATTTGATGACAGAGTCCAAAAAAAGATAGCAGTAGGGCCATTTTGGATAATGATGTGACAAATTCAAAAAATGAAACCATATTATATTACAAAAGGGGTCCCCCAATAAGGCCAAGTCCCTCCAGAACAAAGATGGGTTGAGAGGTTCCCCAAATACAAGTCTGTAGGGATTAGGGAATATTGCTCCATGGAGCAAAATATATTGAAAAGATGGAAGGAATCCGGTCAAATCTTGGTGCGTACAGGGCAAGGCCAAAAACCACGCATAAATGCACATGATCTCCGAACTCTTGGATGTCACTGTTTCAAGAACAATTATGCCACTGAAATAGACACCACGAAATGGGGTCAGGAATACTTCTGTAAACCTTTTCCATCAACATTATTCACTGCTGTATCAAGAGATGCGCATTAAAGCTTAACTATGAAAAGCTGGTGCCATATTGGCCAGTCTGCAGTCTTGATTGGGATTGGTCTTCGATTGAGAACGTATGGTGCATTATGATGCGAGATGTATAGCAACTAAGCATGGAACTGCATCACGGAGGACTTGCATAATGGAGATATGGGGGGAAAATTCTGCTTCCTAGACTTCAGTCTTCAGTGCCCAAAGGCATAATGAGTAAACAAGACACGGTGATGTTACACAGCAGTAAACAGTTGACTGTGTCGACTTTTTTCATTCTGTTGCCGTCATCACATTGTATGCTTTCATTTAGCTGGAACATCAAATAATGTGTTGGTGTTCCAGTTTTAATATATAACACCAACCACTGAAAAGTTAGGAGGAGGTGGTCAGGAGAATTCACATAAAAATAGGATGCAGTGATTTATCAGTTAACTTTCACTTGTATTTCATTCCAGTCAGCATTAAGACAAGATATTTAGTGTTTTGTCTGGTCAACTTCATTTCATTTGCAAATATACATCCATTCCTGCCATTAAGGTCTGCAACAAATTCCAAAAAAAAAAAAAAAAAAAAAGTAGGGACTTGGGTAATTTAGGACTAGAATTGGGGTAAAAATTTTGATAATGATGTGATTTAAAACAGCTGATGTTAGCAGGCGTTTGTAATCACAGTTTAGTACAAAAACATCATCGAAGATTGGCCTCCTTCAGGAGCAAAGATGGGCCAGACGTTGCCAATTCGCCCGCAAGTGCATGAAAAAAGTAGACTGATTATTTTACGATATTCTAAGTAAGCAAGCCAAGCCAAGATGGCACTATTTTTACTGATCAAATTCAAGACAAATCATATGATCAAATGGTGAATCAGTAAGCTGCTAATAAGGTTTCTGAATGCAGGTACTGGAGTTCGATCGAAATGTTATTCCTGAATCCAAACACAAAAATAACACCAAACAGGTGTGACTCATCACAACTGGCTTTGTCTCTGAATTCCTAATCAACAAGTAAAAGTTTAGTTTTAGCATCTGCTTATCCAAACTGTCAACAATTAGAAGTCAATTGATTCACCAAATTAAAGCGTCACAATTTCCCATCTTTATCTGCAATAAAAAAAAATCATTTGCAACTATGGTTTGAATTGCCAGTGGATTTTTTTCCGGGCATTCACAGCTATTTCTGGCATAATGTAGATAAAAAGGGTAAAAGGGTGATGTCTATAATCATGAACAGTGCAATTAAGAAAAATTTGCCACTCATTAGTATTCTGGGATAGCAATTGTGGTTGGAAAAAAAGCAGTATA
The DNA here is from genome assembly GCA_029692085.1 of Gymnothorax javanicus. NCBI lineage: Eukaryota > Metazoa > Chordata > Actinopteri > Anguilliformes > Muraenidae > Gymnothorax > Gymnothorax javanicus. The sequence goes on from CM056193.1 coordinate 185,225,112, forward strand.
CAGTGGGTCCCCAGGACTGAGTTTGTTAACCACTGTTCAACGAAGCATAATGTGAACAAAAAAATTTGAGGAATCAGGAGGAATTCCGTGCAACAGCGCAAGCCTAAGCTGAACACCCGTGATCTTCGATCACTCAGACGGCACTGCATCAAGAACCATCATTTATCTAGAGGCGATATATCCACATGGGCTCAGGATTATTTTGGCAAACCATTGTCAAGCACTACAATACATAGTTACATAGACAAATGAAAGTTTAAACTTGAATGAGCAAAAAGAAAGGCTCGTGTTAACAGTGCCCAGAAACGCCGTGAGCGTCTCTGGTCTGAGGCATCTGTGATGAACCATCACACAGTGGAACACATATTGTGGTTTGAGGAATCGATATTTCAGCTTTTTTTATTTTTTGAAATTGATGGGACTAAAAAAAGTAAAGGACCAGACTGCTGCCAGCAACAAGTTAGTACCTTTGGCTAGGGTAAATTGCACTTCACTGAAGGCATCATTAATGCAGAAAAGTATACAGATTTTCATGCAACATATACTGCCTTCAAGATGTAATCTTTTCCAGGGACAGCCATGCATATTTCAGAAACACAATGCAAAACTGCATTCTACATGCATTACGAAGGCCTGGCTACTTAAGCGGGTGCGGGTGCTGGACTGGCCTGCCAGCAGTCCTGACTTGACCCCAATGGAAAACCTGCATCGCATTCTGAGATGCAAAATGTAAAAGACCCTGTACTGCTGCACTCTTTCAGAGTTATTTGCAGAAAGAATGGGACAAAAAAAAAAAAACAATCACTTGGTGCCTTCAGTCCAAGTGTTCATCAAGTTTTTTAAGAGGAAAGGAAAAGAAATAGCAACTAAGTGGCAAACACTTCACTGTCCCAGTTTTTTGAAACAAGTTACAAAAATCCAAATGGAAATGTGTTAGTTATGAAAAATCAATGAAATCCATGCAGTGAAACATTAAAAAATGTGCCTTTTTATTTTCAATGTAACAGACCAAAAATAATATACAAATCAGTGCTTTCAGTTTTAATTTTAATTGTACATACCGTCAATTTTTTTTTTTTCTGATCTGCGGTTATAGTAGGTGAATACACTTTCCAAAGTGTCTCTGATTTTCGTTGCATTTTCCATGATGTGCAAACCTTTTCAGAGTTTGGGTTGTGCATCCAAATCTGCATACAAATGGTTAAGTGAAAACAACCATGTTCTGCAATGGCCATCTCAGTCTCTGGAGCTGATCTGAACTCAAGAGGACTAGTGAATAAGTGCCGAACCAAAGATGAAGGATATTAGTGATCCTAAAAATCTCAACATTGATGGAACGATCAACAATCTCCCCAAATGTGCTCTGTAACCTTAATGACATTAAAGGAAAAGACTCACAGCTGTTATCTTTGCCAAGATTGTTTTTAAACCACGAGTGCCAGCAATTTGGACACTAGTGGTTGAAATGAAAAAAAAACATAATTATGTACTGAAAAACATTAAAATATAATAGATGCAATATCTTTCCGATAAAAAATGAAGAAAACATTTAAATATGAGAATGTAATTAACTACAGAACACATTTTTCCATTTTTGAAATAAACATTTGGACAATTAACTAAGTTTTTTTTATTATATTACGCAACTGGCTTTCTTCATTTTTACCAAGGGCGACAATAATTCTGAATCAGACGGTATGTGAAGCTTTTTAGTGAACACAACACTGTAATACACATGCGCACAAATAAGTCAGAGGTTTAATTTGCCAGATTATATAGTGGCAGATGTACCTCCATTAACAGGCCACCCAATGCCCATTTAATATTGAAAAATATGACCGAAAATGATGAAAATCTTTATTAAACAGACTACGAACAATATGTTATAAGACAACAGGTGCATGTGTAAAACTGTCAACAAATTACATTAAAGAAAAGTCCTTATTTTAGCACATCCCAGACACTATTGGATGATTCCAATAACAGTTTTCATGTCTTGGGATTCCCTTCACATCATCTTAACACACTTCACAGTCAGTACAGAGAGAAATACAAACAAACATCAAACATTATGGTTTTACAACTAAAATTGTGGAAAGGCGACATAATTTAAGACTGTTTCATGCAGTAACAAAAAAAAAAAAAAAAAAAAAAAAAAAAGAGACCAAATGAGCGAGAACCATCAATGTTATGCATTTATTTGTTACAGCAAATAAATGCAGTTAATTTATGGGCTATGTCATAAAACAGGAGTCACGTGACATCATAATAAATAGGAAGAACTCTGTTGGAATAGTTGAGAAATTGACAAATTGAATTGTAAAAATCATAACAGTACTCCAGCCTCTTTTTTTTGCATTTAGTTTTAAGGAGGAAATACGGTATAGCACAGTGTTCTGAATGCATAACACTTCATATGGTTACTTCTCCTGGCCACCTAATTAATAAAAACAAAAATATTATACATTATTCGCTCCGTTAGGTCCAAAATGACCTCCAGAAGACACAAGTGGAAGGTGCAGATTTTATTATACCTGATTTTAAACAAAGTGAGAACAAAATCAGCAAGGTTCATTTGCCAATTTTTTTTTTTTTTTTTTGCCTCATATAAAAATAAAGTCTTTGTCCACTTCCTCTCCAGAATCAGTGGACTTCCTGCTCCGGCTCTCTTCTTTGTCGGGTGACTTGTCATTGGCCTTGGAGCAATTGTCCTCTGAGTTTTGACGTTTTGGGCTGGGGCGCTGTGCACCATCTGACGCGGAGGTAGTTCTTGCTGCTAAAACAAGAAAACAAAATGTTAGTCAGAATGTGCAACAGGGGGCTGTGCTGACTAGTCAATCAAAAAAAAAAAAAACATTCAGTGATCTCTTTTCCATTAGATGAAACCGAAAACTTGCATTATGGGCAAAATATGTCATTATGCATGTTTTACGATTGTATGGCAGTACAGAAATATATAGGCTTGCCCATAATCTAAGAAGATATCCTGTACATACTTTCATTTTATCCTTTGCTTACTTTAGAAAGTGCCTACAATTTGAATATTAATGCCTTATAGGTCTTCTTTTAAGCAGTATTTCCAGTAGGAAAAATGAATGAATTGAATACAGCTAAAATTACAGGGAAGTTCAGACAATTTTGAAGCAGTTTAACCACATGAGTTTACTTTGAAGTAAAACGCAATAGACAAATATTTAAATGACAAAAACAGCCATTATATAGCCAAATGACACCAAACCAGTTGACAATCAAATTATTTCGCTGAATTATTGAGCCACAACAAATGCAGAAACTGATAGTGATTTCAGTGATGAATGAATTTGTGAAGTGCAACTGAAAAAACATATTAGGGAAAAAAAAGAAAGGATGTAAATTTATTCAATTTGACAACCCTTCATTTACTACTGCAAACAACAGAAAGATATAAATAAACTTCAGATTCAGAAAGCTGCAATAGTGAATCTGGTTATGCTATGACCAGCCAGATAGAACAGAGTATAAGTTGAAAGGTGGAAAACGATTGGTCTAACCAGGTTGGGGGAGGGACTTCCAGCTGTCCCGCTTGCCCGATTCCTCTGCCGTGTTCGTGGAGAATTGCCGAGCGGCTCTGAGTCTCATGTGATTCGCAGGTTTGTCTGGATCCAGATCAGAGTGAAAGGGGCTACCATCTCCCGTGAAATCCACTGGAGAAAGGGAGTCTGCTCTTTAGCCTCCATTAATGGCTACAGCAATCCAATAAATCACCAGCACTTTATAGCTTCCCTTGAAAAAGCTCAACAAAAGCCAACAGCCATTTGAGCCAAAAAATTCATTCGCTAATGAATTAGCTGAAAACAGTCAATATTTTGAGCATATGTCAGCATTAATTGAAGACTTGGTTATCTCAATCTCCAGGGACACTTTTCTCATTTCATAGATTTCTACAGATAGTCAGCTGCAGATGAAGCAGCTGGATTTCTTTTTGCACTCCTTTGCAATCCTTTGTAATGACAAAAAATTGAGCAAAGGATTGCCATTTGCGAAAAATAACCTTTTCTTTTAATGCAGATAAAAGTAATGTAAATGCTGCCTCTCAAATGAGGATGGCTCTATGACAAAAGTTTACAGATGGTCGATCTGCGGCTAAATTGTTTTAATTGTTGTATCAGAGAATTAAAACAGTATTTTTGGGGGGGGAATCTCAATGACTGATTCAACAACATGAACACTGAGACAATTCTTAACCCTTTCCCTCCAGAGACCCACTACGGAGACCTAAAATAAAATGTTTTTTGATTGACATAACATTATGCTACCATGGTTACAGAGAGGTTGGGCAAGTGACCAATATTTTTAAAGCTGAACTATCCAGGATCTTAAATATATATAATATATATATATATATATATATATATATATATATATATATATGACTACTACTCATGGTCACCAGTTTGCAACTAGGAAATTTTTATACCAAGTTTCTAAGGAAAACTTGGGAGGGAAAGGCTTAAAGCAACTTTAAATATAAATTCTGGCAGGACGGCCAGTCAGCTGAATCTTAAAGCACAATGTGAAAGAGGCTGAACATGGGCAGAGCAATTCAAAGCTTTGACCAAAGCAATGCCATGCTTATATGTTCAAGTGCGGTGATAATAAAACTCCGCAGGAACTATTAAAAAAAAAAAAAAAAAAGCTGCTGGAATAATTGACTGGGAACAAAGAAAATTTTACGCGTTTTAAATTCCACGTGCATTTTCATTAATCTGAGTCCAGCATTTGCTAGAAGTATGAATCACAGCAGGCTGGTGAAACAGGATGATTACAAACACTGTACGCATGAATGGATGGAGAGGATGGGAACCGACCTGCGGGAACACACATTAAATGAACCTGAAAGGAAATGGACATATGCAAAAAGGATAGCAAAATCAATCAAAGCAATGTGATACAAAACAAATGAGGCAAACACAAACCTCTAAAATTTGGAGGCTTCCACCGCACAAGCAGGAAGAACGGCCAGAAACAAAGCCGAATGGCGCATTTCTCCGTTAAGAAATAGCACAAAATGTCAATAGGCTGCTTCGTGCACTGCTGAAGATGTTCCTGCTGTAAAGACCCGAGTCACTCAAGTAACGGTAATGGGTCACTGAATTTACAGTGTTTACTGTGTGCTTCTGGTGATCTTCTCTGTCATTTTGTGAAACTGTGACAAAGAGGTAGCTGGAGTCTCACCCATCTCACTAGATCACCACAGTATGTTTTGGCATAGCATACGAGAGCTAGTGTATGGTCATATCTATTTTTCCATAACTGTGTTTCATTGACTTTTTTTGATGTAACACATATCCCACGTAGAACAGTAAGGACTGACTTCACCTTTTCCTGATGTCACAAAGATTTGTATTTAACTGGTTAATTTCTTGCTATCTGTGTTGAGTGAATTGCCCAAACTAGAGCTCCAGTCGCACAGGTGATGCAGCTAGCCTACCTTCCAGAGCTAACACTCTGCCCCCCACGCCCGTGGGCAAGGGGCTGCCGGAGCCTCCCTCTCCTTCTCCGAAGACGCCCTCCTCAGTGGGTGGTGCTGCAGTGGACCTTTCGGCGACATTTTCCCACCCGGCAGGTCAAAGCCTTCATCTGGAAGGGAGAGACAGGAGCCTTCTAGAAAAGCAAGTTTTTCCATCATGGGACAAGGGCGAGAGTCATATGGACGAGGAACGTTATTGGCAAAGCTGTTTTTATTTCACCCATATTACTACATGCAGTGAAAATCAATTGAGGACAACCATACAGTATACCAGGCGTGAAATATTCCGCTACCCAACGACTATCAACGAGTTAGAATTTTAGAAATCTTCAACGATGTGGTTTAACAGTGGCAGGATCTGCAAACAAGCAAAGAGGAAATCAAGAATGATTCAAGTTAATATGGGTAGTAGTGACGTGATAATATTCAATTAAATGTTTCATTTTTCGTATTTTTTATCTAGTCGAGAGAATTGCAATGGGGGTAACTATTGGATACTCTTTCACAGTGAGCTATAAACTACGGTGCGAGTATTACTGAAACAAATGTTAAACTCTGAAGCAGTGTTAAGTAGCTACCAAGCAAAATCAATGGTAAGATAGCATGTTTTAAATCACTTGCATTGATAAAATGTTTAGAATGTAACCCTGAGGTAAACATCTGCCTCTCAGGTCATTCCTGGCACATCACACGGCACAAAATGGGCTTTAGATTTTAGGCACTCACCCCACCAGCACAAACTGAACTTCCTACAGCGTAAGTAAGCATTTCTGTTACTGTTACCATGATTTGTCGGCTCTAATACAGATACCTGGCAATGCCAATTGGTCCAAGTTGGATCTCCTAGTCCAGTCCATGATCATTCAAATGATCCTTGCATGGACAATGCCTATCCGTACAAAAACACTTCATACACTTTTTCAGTCGGTACTGCAAAACAGGGTGGATACAGTTCTACTAATCTCCCAGTGAAGTGAATACTGTATGTTCCAACTGTAAACATTTTAAGTGCTTTATAAACAAGGGCCAGATTTTCCCCATCATACAGTAAACACAAAAGAGCTATTGCAACCTCCGAGTGCTCAGTCAATGTGAGTGATTTGTCTGAGTAAATTTAAACACATGCACGCACTAAGCGAAAGCCACAAGCGGCCCTGATAAAAAGCGGCCATCAGTCTCAAGAGATTGGGTCAACAAAAATAACAAAGGACGGCACAAGGAATTGAACACTTTCATAACCCAACAGTTTGAGTCACAGGCCACCAGTACAGAATGAAACCCTCTTCAGGTAACATAAAAACTACATAATTAAGAGTGTGCGTAATGGAATATGCATGCGGCGAGTTGCACCAAGGATCACAAGGAAAGAATCCAAAAACTGCCATTCAGTCCACTGCAAGGTAACCCACAGTTCTGAAAAAGTGTGCAAAGAAACTTCAAATATGCAAATACAATCAAAAAAGAGTGACTTAATAAGTGCATTCTCCTTCTGCCATATTTTACACATTGAAACAACATATAATTTTATGCTTTAACTTGTAGATTCCATTGTTTATTGAAAATATATCAAATCTGATGATGACTGCATCATAGTCCAAAAAAGTTGGCGTTGGAGCAATTTAGGACAAATGATGATCCAACAAGTTGCAAAAATGAATCGATATGAAACAGGGGATGTTTATCAGATGAGCCAATCATTTTATGTCATAAACGGAGCCTCAAAAAAATGTCTAGTCCCTGCTGAGCAAAGATGGATCCATAGATGCAACTTCATGCTTTACTACGCAAAGCCGAAGCTGTACATCAACACTGTCCAAAAGTACCGCCAACGTCTCTAGGCTCGGTGTCATCTGAGATAGACAGTAGCACAGTGGCAGCATGTTTTGCGACCTGAGGAGTGAATATTTCAAGCAATTTTTGGAGAAAAATCTGCTGCCGTGTTCACTGGCTCAAAGACGACAAGGATAACCCAAGCTATCATCAGTGTCAGGTCCAAAAGCCAAAGTCTGTCATGGGGAGTGTCAGTGCACATGGCTTGGGTGAGTTGCACACTTGCAAGGGCACCATTACTGCAGTATGTACAACTTTCAGAGCAACATATGGAGCTGGGGCATTCCTGCCTTTCCCCGCAAAACAATGCCAAACCACATTCTGCACAGATTAAAAGTATATAGCTGTGAAAGTAGAGAGTGAGGATGCTAGATTGGTTGGCCTCCAGTCCTGATCTGACTGACTGAGAATGTACAGTGCATTATAAAGCAATATATACTGCAAAGGACACCCCATACAATTGTGCGGCTAAAGGCTTGCATTATGAAGGAATGAGGAAAGTACACTTGGCTAGACTTGACCAACTGGTGTCGTAAGTGCGCAAATGCTTTATGGGCATGGCAATATTGCACAGTGGTACACAGTGCACAGTGGCAACTTTTTTTTGGACTCTACTGTAGTTATATTGTATGTTTTCAATGCGCTAATAACTGCACGTTAGAACATCATATACCATGTCATTATTTTGTTTTAAATAAGAGGTAGAGCGTGAGTGGACACTAAATATCAGCCCTTTCTGATCCTGTTTGCATTTTCCATAATGTGCCAATTTTTTCAGAACTAAATTTATATAATGTAAAGGGAAACTATATTTGCTTATCTGGCAAATGATTGAAATTCTTGGAGGGCAAGCAAGTGGATTCTGCAATGACCAATTAGCATTCCAGATTCCAAAATTGTAGCTAGAACAACAATTTTTTTCTGCTACAACCTGTGGAGAAAGATGTTTTTTCCCCCCTCCGGCACTAGCTGTTAGATATATTTAGAATTGAACATCTGTGACATGCATTCTTTGACATTAATTACATCACCACAATAATTACATTCAAATTGAGTGAGTAAAATCAAATAAAACCCATTGAACAAAATTGAGTTTTGGGTCTAACCTTATTTAAAGGACACTCCCACTAATGCCCTGAAATTTAAATGGAAACTGCCCTTCAGAAATTGGACTATGCCCGCCAGATTGTCCTCTCCACCCTGTTGCACAGCACGTTAGCAGAAAATTACCAAGTACGCTGGGCAAAATAGGATAACAGGAAGCAACTAGTCTATGCACTTATCACTAAACCTAGCACAAGTGGGAAAATAGACCCCTAAATAAGTTAGGAAGCTCTGCCCACGACATGGACAAGATTTGCCACCTCCTCAATTTCTTGTATTTTGTTTTATTTGTCATATATCAATATTTCAGATCATTCAACTAATTTCAATATAAGACAAAGAAAAGGTGAGTAAATACAAAATGCAGCTTTTAAGTGATCCTTTCATTTATTGAGGGTAAAGAGTTATTCAAACCCAACATCACCCATGCGAAAAAATTTCCACCCTAAACCTAACAACTGCAATCAAACGTTCGCGATAACTGACAAGGAGTCTTTTACATCACTGTGGAGGAGTATTGGCCCACTCCTATTAGAACGGTTGTAATTTAGCCACAATGGAGGGTTTTCGCACATTAACTGCCTGCTTAAGGTCGTGCTGCAGCATCTCATTCAAATGCAAGATGTTCACCAGGCCACCTTTATTTTATTTCTTTTGAGCCATTCAGATGTGGACTTGCCTGGGTGCTTTAGATCACTGTCCGGCTGAACAACCCAACTGCACTTGAGCTCCATTTTTATATAGAGAGCAGAAATCATGGCTCCAACAATTATGACAAGATTCCCAAGTCCTGAAGCAGCAAAGCATTCCCAGACCATCACACTACCATCATCGTGTTTGACTGTTCATGAGGTTCTTATTGAGGAGTACCGCATTAGCTTAGCGCCAGGTATAATGGGACCTATGTTCCAAAAAGTTCCACTTTTGACTCATCAGTCCACAGAGTACTATTATACCAAAAGTCTTGGGGTGATCAAGTTGTTTTTTGGCAAATGTGAGATGAGCCTTTATGTACTTTCTGTTCAGCAGTGGTTTTTGCTCTGCAGCTCTCCCATGGATGCCATTTTTGCCCAGTCTCTTTCGGATTGTGGAATCATAAACACTGATATTAACAGAGGCAAGCATGGCCTGCAGTTCTTTAGATTTTAGTCTGTGTTCTTCTGTAACCTCCTTGATAAATCATCAATGTGCTCAGAAAATTTTTGGCAGGCTGGCCACTCCCAGGAAGGTTAACCATTGTTCCATGTTTTCGCCATTTGTAGATAATGGCTCTAACCCGGTTAGATGGAGTCTCAGAGCTTTAGAGATAACTTTGTAAACCAGCGCACACTGATAAATGTCAATGACTTCGTTTCTCATCTGGTCTAGTATTTCTTTAGACTGTGGAAACACAGCCTAAATCAATAGTTGCCCGACATACCCTTCGTGAGATGGGGTACTAACCAAACAAAGATAGACACTGGCGTTTCAAAAATGGAATCTGTTCCGATTCTTGCCCGATATACTACTTCAGTTATTCAACAGTCCGGGGTCTCTGTAGCAGCATGATACCACATTTTCAATGGCACAGAGGTCCAGTTTGTAGCCAGCATCCACACTCTGTGACAAAGAAGCCACACCGGTGCAATACGTTGCATGGCACTGTTCAGGAGGAACAAGCAGGGCATCCCTGAAAGAGATGACGTCTGGAAAGCACTTCTGCTAGTCCAAAATGCGCGGGTGCTCTCACTGCAGCTGATCAGAGGAAACATTATTTTTTCTTTGTGCCATTTTCCACTAAATGTAGGTAGAAGGCAATTTAAAAATCACCTAATTTTTTTATTTGTATTTTGCAAAATGTCCCAATTCTTGTAGAACTTATGTTGTGCATCATCTGCGTATTTGTAGAACACTACCATTTTATACATTTTTTCAATATAAAGACACCAAGTGTCCTTTTTTAAGAATAGTACAGGAGTCTGAACTGAGACACAGGGAGTGTTTTATTGATCTTCATTTTTTCTTATAGCCGCTGTAATTTACGACAGATAATGCCTCCAGAGAATTCCGTGTTGCAAGCGGGTCAAAAAAGAGGCTTTGGGTACAAACATGAATCATCAGCAAACAGCTGTTCATGAGAAAGAACATCAAGTACGATGTCAGTTTCCATGGAAAAAGTACGCACCTACTGGCAGATCACAGGGGTCCGCATTGTACTCTCAGCATATAAGCAACATGTTTTTGTACAGCCTGTACAGAAAAGGACTGCCTGCATCCCAGACTTCAACAGAACAGCATGTCAAAATCATACTTATTCAATTAGAGTAGCTGGATGAATTATTCAGTCTCCAGGTAACATCACAGACGTGGCATCAATGCAGGCAGTAAGTTCGTCGTTTAGCACAGAACTACTCTCAATATGCTGTTGTGTACTTTGCCTGGTTAAAAGTCAAGCAGTTCACTGACTGAATAATCAAGACTAATAAATGGCTCCTTATCATAATGAAGCGCTAATGGAAAATAGATACTTTTATGTCGATAAAAATATGAACATTGACCAAGTTATTGTTATTTTAACAGTGCGCCATGGCATATTTGTGTTAATAATGAATATGAGCTCATCAAAGTCAACAAGAACAGATTGAGCATAATTGCCGGTTTATAAATGAGGATTCAGCCGGCCCAAACCTACTTCCAATGGCACATCTGAAGACCACCAGTGATGAGGCCCACAGTCAGAACTCAGCCCTAAAGCTTCATAAAAGAGCACCAGCAGCCACTGAAACTGAGGCTTAACCAGCTCACCTGTGCTCCGGCTGGTGCTGGCCGTGCGGGGCTTCTGTGGGATTGTAGGTCGAGCTGCCAAAGGGGGCCTGTTGCTCTGCACAGGGGGTTTGGAGCCAGGAGGGGACAGGCTGGAGGGCTTGCCGAGGGCTCTGGTAGTGGGGTCTGGCTTGCCGTCGTTCCGCAGAGTCTTTTCTGACGAGTTTGTGGCCACCTCCGCTTTGACGATCACCGCACCTCGGGTCTCAACCGGAGCAGGGGGAGCTTTCCCTGATCACATGACAGCAACACAAGAGACATTCTATCTAACCAGAGCTGCAGGAGAGTCGATGCCTAAGAATACACCAAGCCAGATATAGAGTGAATTTGGTCGATTATAGGACAATCAAAAGTTATGATAGGTGGGTATAACATAACTAATTGAAATAAAATGAGTGAAATTGACATGGAATCTCTGGTGTGAAATACTAGTTTTTCCCTTTTTACCAAATATTACGCAAATCCCAAATATAACGACTAAAAGTAGCTAGGGCAACTACTTTATGAACACAGAAATTACAGTTAAACCTAATAAAACATTTCATAAAATCCAACGGCAAAATTTAGTCACAGTTTCGCAATCTGTTTTTCATATACAGAAAGAATCAACAGATAAGAAAAAAATACTAATTTATCAGGGAATAAATGTAATGTTTTCTCTTGGTTCTTGTATTACCATCAGGAGGCAGGGACTTATACCACCCACCTGTCTCAGCTCCTTCTGGTCTGTCTTGACTTGAAGACTCCAGCACCTGAAACAGAACATCACTCGGTCAGCTCCTGACCTCTGGCATCTGAACACACAGCATCTATTTTATCTCAAGACTATCATAATTCCCCAGAATTACGTAAGTTCCCGTGTTCCTTGTATTACAAAGAAGTCCAATGGGAGCTGCGAGTGCTCTTTTAAACAAGTTGCCACATGATAGGTTTTCAATAGCATCTGATTTTGAAATCTTACATCATTGGGCAACTACAGTTGCCTACAGTGCTCTGAGGGTTAAAATCAGCATAAAAACAATAAAGCAACATTCTTTACAGTGCATATTATTATTAAAAGACTCAGGAAATCCAGTGTAATCTATGCCTAAAGGATAAGGTTGAAAATCAATACTGAGTGCCGCTGATCTTTGATCCTTTAAACAGCACGGCCCAGTGGAAACACTTGGTCGTCGGACCAGCCTGTGCAGCGGAAGACATGCGTATATCAAGCAGAATGGAAAAAAAATCCTTCAAAGCTGAAACAGTTGTTGTCCTTGGTTCCCCGAGCAATTACTTGAAGAGCTATTAAAAGGAAAAGCGATGTAACCCAGTCCCAACTCTTCTGGAGCAGGTTGCACCCATAAAATTAGCATTGAGTGTTTATCTCCAAATAACCAATTAAGTAGAGAAGAACATTAAATAAATATCTTTTCATTGCACCATTTTCAATTTAATAGAGATCAAGGATTACTTACAAATCACCGTTTTCTTTTCTAATTGCATTTTCCTATCCCAAATTTTTCAAAAATTAGGTTGTATTCCAACATTTTATTGGTCAGTGCCAGTGTCAAAGAATATCACTCTCACTTCTCAGACTTCATACAATCAATCACATGCACAAAATAAGTGAGCATGCACCATTAAGGGTCACTAGATGGTGCCAGACTCATGCACTATTTCCAGACTCTGCCCATAGTTGTGGAAAAAAACCTCAGAAAGGGTGTGTTGATGTGGATTCAGTGAAGCCTTATAGCCCATAATGAAACAGGTTAGGACATGAACAGGGACATCCTGATCCAATGTGCATCCCCAAATCTAGTGCTGATAACTGTCACAAATACAGTATAACACCGTACCCTGAATGTAATACAGTCAAAAACAGTGACAGGGAAGGTGAGGGATTAATGATTGCAAAACATATTCAGAGGACATCAACCTCCACTCCTCAGTTACTGAACAAAATAAAAAGTGTAAACCAACTGTTGACCCAGAGAAAATATCATACTTTAAAGCTTTATGTGGCCTTGAGGCATGAGACAAACACAAGCTAGGTCTTTCCCCCGCCACTTGACACTTCAAGCGGATGTTCCAAAACAACAGCTTGTACTTCTTTCTCCGCAAACATTTCTGGATGCACGGACTTGAAAAGCAGCCAAGTCATCTAAAACAGGAAACCTGGCTTTGCTTATCCACCCATTCCCTCCTACTATCTAGTAAATTCCACCACAACCCGAAAAAACAAATATTCTCCATCCATTTAGCAGATGTTCTTAACACAAACTAAGCTCATTCAACAGTTTACAACAGCAGCAGGAACTCAAAGAGATGATCATGAGCACACTCATAAATCAATGCAAGAAGAAAGGCTATAATCATCTTAACCATTAAAATCAATACTGTTAATTACTGTCAGCTATCCTGCGAGAGATCGGGAATTAAATAAGATTCAGTGATTCAGAAAAGAGCCAGTAAATAAAGTTGCGCTTCAATTTAGGTTGACACAGACGTGCATATATTAAATAGGGAAAGTAAAATGTTTAAATTAAAGTCTTATAATTGGGATTTGACATTTTCAGTTTGATATGGTTATACTTTCAGGGCCAAATAAAATTTTGACTATGAGTGCTTCAATGGGTAGCCATTTTCACTTTAGAGAGAGTGAACAAGTCTTCCGCCCACAATTTGTAACCCCAAACGGAGATTCTGAATGATCTTAGTCGCAACACCCCCATGCAAACATGTACGTAACACTGTAAACAAACTTTCCTTCTTGCGACAAGGACACATCATTCCACAAAAGTCTGAAACATCAAAAGAATAAACTGATAAATTATTTTCCTCAAGGCACTGTTAAACATTGTACTGCTGCAAGGTTACACTGGTTACTGGGTACCCGGTGAGGTAGAACTGCCTTAAAAACGTTTTAGACGTACTGACTGGAGCAGTGCTCATCAACTCCGTTCCTGGGGATCTACTGTCCCGTGTTGTCAATCCAATCTTTATGAAGGACACCTCACACTACAGATGGAGATCATGTTTGCCAGCAAATCAGTAGAGTCAGGTGTGCCAGATTAAGGTCGCATTGAATAATTACAGAATGGTAGATCTCCAGGCACCGGATTGGTGACCACCAAACGAGAGGATGAATTCAGCCAACTGGTAGGTAAATGCACAGACTACAGCAAGAATGTATCTGGTTAATTGGTTTGTGAGTATAGAGAGGGGCATTTGGCTGGCTAATACTGACCTTATGGGCAACAGCTGCCTTCTTCTCCTTCTTGGCTTTCATCTCTGCGAGCACACCGCTGCCCATGACCTGGACGCCGTACCGCCGGCCTCCCTGGGGGCTGCCCTTCCCATCGCCCTCTGACAGCTCATCCATGGAGTCGGGGGTCTTCAGGTCCTCCGAGCGGTCGGAGCTGCTGCTGCAGTCGATGGGCAGCGGTTTGGTCTCTTTGCTCCTGACCGGCTCGGGGGTGGGGTTCTTCACCGAGCCTTTTGGGGAGGAGGGCTCTTCCGTGGCGGCAGGCGTGACCGCCTGAGAATTCGCCGTCTGGCTCTTGTCAGACTTGAACGTGCGGCACTTGATGAGGTTGAGGAAACCACCCTTGCGAGTGTCGCGCTTCTTTTCTCCGTCCTGGGAGTCCGAGCTCTTGAGTGATGGACGTCTGGAAACCAAAGAACAGCAGGACGACATCACACAGGCCTGACATACCGAGAGGGGATTTCTGTAGAATGCCGAGTCGAACGAACGTCAAGCAGCTAGAAAACGGATTTCACGAAAATAGCTCATCTCAAGTCTAAAACTTCAGAATATGAACAAAATGGAGTCATGTCACCCTGAGCACTTGATGGTTCATAAAAGTTGATAAATGCTGCATATTGCAAAGCACACAATATTAAACAATTTTCCGGAAAGTGAATTCCCAGATTTTGAAATAAATCAATTTTTGGTTCATAAACACTAATTCTATAGGGAACAATTTTCCCACCAGTACTAGGTCTAAGGATATGGGCACAAAATAAATACCACCTCTATTTCCAATCATCCCAGGTCACCCAGTCAAATTCGTAATTCTGTGTACCGGAGAACTAGATCTTGTGTCAAGGGCACAATCCTTTTCGGGGGCTAGGGGGGGCTTATTAATTAATATGCCACCAGAGGGATTTTCATTTAAATAAGTTTGCATGAGGTGGGAGTTGGAATTTTCCTGAAATATAACGCCACAAGCATACAATTTATGAGGACCAATTCTACATGCCTAACCAGAAGCACCATCTATTTTGTGACTCCACCAGTAGGTGCCAAAACAGCTATGCCAGTCGAAGAAAACGGACTTATGTGTTTGAAGGTATTAATAGAAATAATGAATCCTGACAGTACTGTGAATCACTGCAACCTCATCAGTGTAAAATTAGTGTGATACCTTGCAGGCATAGATTTGTCATGGATAATAATGTGATAACTGAGGAGTCTTTGTGCTTTCTCACAACTAGCTCCACCCTATCACAGGTGTATTTGAGGGCACAGAACACTCAAAATGCATCTCTTTGTGACATCACATCATTTTTAGCAGGCAAAAGGTATGTATTTGCGTCCCTTGACAAAGAATAAAATACATAATTGTCAAGATCCAGAAATTTGATGTCCGTAAAAGAGTGTACCCAGAAACTACGATTTGTATTTCTATTCTATTAAGGTTTTTTTTTGTAATTCCCCAGTCCACTTCATAGCGAGGGATAACAAAAGCATACCACAAACCCTCATACCAAGTAAGACTCCGATACTTACTTTGTGTCCAGTTTGCAGACTTTCTTGGAAAAGAATTCATCTACTCCTTCATCTACCCTTCCCATGATGCCGTTCTGTTCACCCTCATGTGAGATGGCACTCGGTATGTGCTGAAATACACAGCGAAAGGTCCAAACATATACATGACTTACAAGTGGCTCTAAACCAATTTCCAATGGATTGCATTGGGCTCCAGAAATATTGGCACCCCTGACAGGAAATATTCTAAAAATACAATTAAAAACGAATAGCTTTACAACATTTTTGTTAAAATAAACTCAAAATGCCAACATGATCAAAATACAGTATTTCATTAAAGGTTTTAATGGAACCAAACAATACAATTTATACATCCAATCAAAAATCTGTTTCCTCCAAATCAAGGTTTCACGATTAAAGGCACCACCACTTTCGTCCCCAGTGCAACCATCTCTGATAAGGATAACTGCATGGAGTCTTTATGTATACTGTTTGACAAGATTAAGGCACACATTTGGAGGGATTTCGGACCAATCCTCTGAGAAGATCCTCTCAAGATCAGTCATATAACTGGGTTTGTGCTGATTAACCATCTTTCCTTTCGTAGCTGCCGGATAGCTCACTCGGTTAAAGCACCGCTTTGCTGAGCAGAAGTGACTATCATGGCACGGGTTCGAGCCCCGGTCATATCAACCGGCAGTGGTCAGCAGCTTTTTCAGACTATCGCACAATTGGCCATTGCGCTACAGGGATGCAAATTGGGAATGGACTGCCAGGAAGGGTAATATAAAAATGGTTGCTTTGTTCTTTGCTCAAGCGCCACCTGTTGGCCAGCCGGGTGCTCGTCAGGAAGATTCTAAGCTCGTTCATGTTCGGGTATCCTCCGCCCTCGTTCTGAACTTGCGAGGATTCAACCAATGAGTGTAAAGAAGCAGTATTGGCGGGCACGTGCTTCGGAGGAGAGCCGTGAACCGTCCCTCTCTCCTGAATTGGCAACAAGGGGTCGCATACCAGCAAGCCTTGTACATAGGTCCCCAATTGGGCATTCCAGATTCCGGTGGGATTGGAGATGCCAAATTTTAAAATAAATAAATAAATAAATAAACTATCTTTCCTTTCAGTCCACCAGTATTTGACCAGATTGAGGTCTGGTGACACGAGATAGGCATTGTTGAACATTGATTTTGTTCTTCCAGACCCAGTTCTGCATGGGTTTTGTGGAGTGTGTTGGGTCACGGTCTCCCTGGAAAGTTCACCTACAGCCAAGTCCCAGCCTCCTGGCAGAGGCATTCAGACTGCCCTCAAAAATGGCCTCATGCTTGGAGGAATCAATTAAGTCTTCACCACTTCCCCCAGACCCCTGCAATTAAAACAGCCCCCAAAAACACCACTGATCCATGATCATATTCGCCATTTGTATGAGGTGCCTGTCATTACATGTGTCATAATTCCAACGTAAAATATGCCTGCGCTACATCTGACCAAAACGTTCAATTTTTGGTTTCATCAGGCCACACTCGACCACAAACATCTGACCACTTGGCAGGGCTGTCACCTATTAAAAAAAACAACTTCGAACGAATTTAGAATATGACAATGTGCTGTTCAAATATATTCGAACCCCCCCGCCACACCGCGACCCAACGCATGTAAAAAAAACATCCTCTTCATTAATTTTATTTTAATCTTTTATTAAGCTGCACTCAACAGTAGTACAACACAACGACAGTATCTGCAGAGATGCCAAGTCTCACGTCTCTGGCATTCACGTTCCTGTGTCGTAGTCAGCAATTATTCAATCAACACGCACTAAAGAAATTCACTCGCGGAATTTAAGTCATTGTGCATTAAGTTAATCAGTTTCACGTGCATTATGGTGAATTTCCCTACTAGTGACACGGAAATTGATTACGACTTGGGAATTCTCAGGCTTGTCTTTACTGAGGGATTGAAAGCAATGGAATTGCAAAAAGACATTTCAAATGGTCTTATTTCATTTAAACAATTTAAACGATCATGAAACACGCATGCATTGTTTCCAATCTCTGAGTAAACAGAAGCACGAGAAGTCATAATCACTTTCCATGTTACTGGCGGTGACCGTCCACCTTTACGCAAGTGAAACTGATACTTCAATGGACAAGGATTTATCTTATTAATAAGCGTTCATTGAATAATTGCGGACTACGGCGATAAGCCTAAAAAATGCGCGAGATTTACCTACTTTAGACTGCATGATGCACTGATAGAGGGTGTGTTTTGACTTTGAACGCCTCATTTCAGTTCGAATATGAACTTTCACCCTCAGGTTCGAATGAATGTTCGAATTTCGAATAAAAAGTGACAGCCCAACCACTAGGTGCTGCGGTCAAATGAAATCAAAAATTTTCTGTGATACCTTGGAGGAAACTGATTTTTAATTAAATGAAGAAATAGGTGGGTTAGTTCCATTGAAGCAAAAATAAAGTACAGCATTTGAGCTGAAATATTATTTCTTTTCTCATGTTACCCATAGTGAATTTTCAGTCAGAGGTACCAATAATTCTGAAGCCCACAGCAGGCAATGCCAAATATACAATAGGAAAAAGGCAGCAGCTATAATTACAATACATCAGAAGTTATTTTGTATATGTGAGGAAACTGAAAACCATCACAGTATGAATATTTTTATAGTAATATCGAATGTTATTATTTTATTTGTTCTATTGCTCTTCCAAATTAGTTTGCATGACTGAAAACTAGAGCTGTGCTCAGAGAGCGCAAGTACCTCCGCCAATGTACTCAATGTTATTTTTGCCAGCATTAGCTAGCAACCCCTGTGTTTATGCAGTCCTGTAGTCTATGCGCAAATATGTTTTTAAATGTGTTTTTGACCTTTTGCATGCCCTTGACCTTTGACCTTGACCTCCCAAAATCAAATCACCTCTTCCTTGAACAATACTTAATCATTCCACCAAATTTGAGGAAAATCCATCAGTAACTTTTTTGCGTAATCCTGCTTACAAACAAACCAACCAACAGACAAACGATAATGATCACATAACCTCCTCCAACTTTGTTGGGCGGAGGTAATGACTAGAGACCTACTTGTGTACATAACAACAAATATTATGAAGAGTCCCTTGGAGGGGGGGACACACTGAGGGAACGTACAGGGACTTTGCTGGACTGGATCTTCTTGTTCCTTCTGGGCCGCAGCTTGGTGTAATGCTGGAGCTTCTTGCTCTCTTCTGACGGCAGCTCTCCCATTCCCCCAGAGGTCTTCTTCTCCTGCTTTGATGGAGCAGCTGTCAGGTCTTCCCTGTGGACGGGCACATCCTCCAGAGCTCTGTCCAAGTCAAACTCCATTTCTGAGGGACACAAAATGAGAACCAATCGAGGCCACGTAGAATATCCTCAGCATAAACAGCTACTGCAGCCACAACGTACAACTTCAATTTCGTATGAATTGGGACAATGTGTACAAGAGCTTAAGTAAATTCAAAATACACCCATCATCAGGCACATTTTCATTAAAAAAAAAAAAAAAAAAGAAACAATTAAGTGACTGTGGTATCTTTGGAAGTGTAAGGCTGCATAAAGCAATGTCCTATGTCAGGTAAGAGATATGGTGGGAGACAAGTAATTGAACATAATGATATAATTAAAAAATAGAGCCAATGCGGAATCCTTTGGTTCAAAAGCATCAAATTGCATCAACTTAATTAACATGAATGTTAGAAGTCTTCACTTTTTTCATTTGCATATTTAGTGTGAAAATTAATCAAAACATAATTAACAGATATTTTTGATGATTACTATCATTAATTACTTTTCTCAGTAACAGGAAATTCATCTGGAAGCAATACTGTTATGTGATCAATTTTACACCACATTTTGCAAGTCCATTTCAGCGGCGTATGCCACTGCTTTTAACTGCTTGTGAGTCTGCCAGCGCTTCAAACTCCAATGACGTTTGCAAGGTATACCACATGAAATCAGGTAATATTTAAATTAACCTTAATTTGGAAAGACTACATAAAGAACGGTACTAATAGTTGAATACATAAAGTTAATATTAGAAGGCGGAATAACTCCCGGTAAAAACATAGTAGAACTCAAAACAAAAGCAACACAAGGTGTGGCATATGCCATCGATACTGCAGTTGAAGAACCTGTACAGAGATTGAGTGCAGAAGATCCCGAGTACATAAAGTAGGAAGCATTGACAACATTTTTCTGTGCTTGGCTGACTGACTTGATAAAGTACACAAAAGCGTATGTTAGCTTAAGTGTGGACATTTGCATTGACGTACGTGTCTGTGAACATGTTTGCATATGTGAGAGTGTATATTTGTGCTTCACACTCACCAAACGTTCGAGACACGGGCCGCAGCATTCTGCTGTGAATGCTTTTTCTCTTGGACTTGGGGGTCATCTGCGGTAAAAATGTACGAATCAGCAAAGTTCATTTGAGTACTTTAAAAAAAGGCCAGTGACATCATGGTCATTAGTAACCCCCAGGGCTTGCAGGCAGCATACAACCAGGTGCAGCAGGAGACTGTGCAGAGACAGGTGCATAAACAAGGCTGTGAACTCATTCTGCTCAGAGTGATGCGTCCTGTGGCTTTAGCATAGACATCACCATCACCCTCTACTCCCACCTCCAACATCCAAAAGTGTTTCGGGTCACTAAAAACTGCACACCTGACCAAACCACTAAGAGGAGAAAACAGCCAGATTTTTTTTTTCAACAGTGATCGCACTTTCTGAAAATTGCATGTTGTCGTATAGCATTGTGTCAATAACCCATTGTTCCATGGCCACCTTCGCCAGAACAAACAACACTAGGGAGGCATTACACCTTCGTGGCATTTCAGTCTGCCCATCAAACTTGGAAAACACAAACAGCCCTTCTAATAAGGTTCAGCTGAAAAGAAAAAAAAAAATACTCATGAGATCTACACTATAAGGCTCGAAAGTAAAGATATCAATGCATTCCCAACAGTCTTAGGATCAACTCCTCAGAGTCAACGATGCATGCAGTTGATGCCTGCCCACAAAAGGGAATGGCGAGTCTGCTTCTGCAATCCAACCAGGAAAACATACAGCAACACCACAAAGATAGAGGAAAGATATCCCAAAAGCCAGTCCAGACTCTGGATCATTTCCATAGGGCTGCTATTTCGGTGGGTTCCTCTATTTACTTGGTGCAGTCGGTTTATATTTTTTACGGAAATAATTTGAGCACAATACTTGCAATTGTAGGACCTTAAATGAAGGGATTTGATGAGAGAACAGGTCACCTTTCTGACAACTGGGTACCTTCAGACCATGAAGAAACCTGGAAAAAAAAATCTAAGTTCCAATAGCACAGCATGCTCACCACATGGACAACACACTAGTAGCATCTAAAACCCGAGAAAGTGCACCTTTTTTTGAGAAATTCCTACAAAACCTTTGAATACACCGAGGTTTACTGAAGATTTGAGGCCAACTCAGTAAACCTCAGAAAGATTTTACCGAGGTATCCCAAAGTCTGCCCGGTTTACTTGAGTTCAGACAACACCTCGATGTTCACTTTCTGTCAAGGTGCCCTCCTTTGAAAATTACATTGTGTATCTGATTTGTTTGTAAATTGGTGCTTTTGCAGATTGAATATATTCTGAATACTGAACATGTGTTTCTGTTGTTCTTAATATAATGTTGGTGGTCGTCTGCCCTTTGCCAGTTCCTGTATGCAGCACAGACACAGCAGGCCGAACTACAGTACTGACCATTCCAAAGTTCCAACGAAATTCGGCGAATATTCGTGTTTTTTCATGCATCTGAAAAGTTTTCGGTCTACCGCAGCAAAATTTTTCCGAGGTTAACCGAGTTGGCCTCAAATCTTCAGTAAACCTCGGTGTATTCTAAGTTTTTGTAGGAATTTCTCGGAAAAAGGTGCACTTTCTCGATTTTTAGGTGTTACTAGTGACAATTATTGCTCCTCTACCAGAAGATATATCCATTATGCTTGAATCAAACAACAAACCTTTTAGTAAGCAAACTACAAGCAATATGACCAAAAACAGCACTGCGCATTACAAGCATTTTTCTTGTGGGCTATTCACTCCATGTGCTGCTTAATCACAACCTATACAATCACTTTCTTTGAACAAATAATAATTTCATTGTTAACTAATAAAGAAAATTAACATAGCAAAAAACAAAATACAGTAAAAATGGCAACCATATACAATTTAATACTGTTGTGCTGAGCCTCAAGAATACAATGAAAGTATGACTAGATTTTTACAGAAAAAAGTACACAGGTTTTTAAATCTAATAAAAAAATTAAATAACTCCAGGGCTTGAAGGTAAATCCAGCAAATCCAGCAAGTGCCACGAAGTATAACTTATGGCTCATGAATTCCCCAGCTTCACCAGCAACTGTAAAGAATGCCTTCAAATTTATATCAAACTCAAACCTATTTTTTACCAAGCAACAATGTTTACTGCTCTGAATCCAATGGTAAAAAGTCTTCTGCAAAAGAATATTGCCCAAGGAGAATTAAATTCCAGAGTTATCAATTTCAAACCCCGCTCTAGTCCATGGTGACCAAGAGTGAATGCGTGGCTATTATACCCAGTGTCTTCAGATGACCGATGGAGGTTAATTTTAAAGAAAATCTAAAGCACGACTGTACCAGAAAAACTACTTGGTAGCAAACATTTAAAATGAAAAACACCTCTGAAGTCATAAAACGACTACCTTCAGAACCTCACCCACCAATATTACCAGATCAGCACAACCTCTTTCAAGCAACAAAAATATTTTCAAAAACATGTTACAACTTTTTAATGAAACAGTTATGGGAACACAGAGCTCCGAAATCCTTGCAGTGACTGCCAGGAACTAGAGTGAACAGTTGGCCAGCTTCCTCGCTGGGCTCCCAGATTTAATTGCGCAAGAGTGCGTGACATTTGGGGTGGGAGGGTCTGTTTGCACAGCATTAGACTCTGTGCTTCAGCAAAAGCTAAGGTGGAGCAGGCAAGGCCACAATGCAGAGGCAAGCATTACTTACGCTGGTGCAGCACAGGGTCTCCAAGAGGCAAATGGCCACAGAGGAAGAGGAGAAGGAGGAGGGAAGGAGAAAGAAAGCAAAGTAAAGGACAAAGAGCAAGAGAGGAAGATGGAGAGAAGACATGGTGTGGCACAATTCTCCCAGAGTGAAAGGGATGAAGGACATCCCAGACTGGGAGCATTGGTGGTGGACCATGGAGGCCATGACATGGCTCAGAACCACAGAGAGATACGCAGCGACATAGCAAACAATGATGACATTACTCTTAGAAAATATTGGACAGTAAAACAAGCATCTTTATGTCCTCACACCTCATCAAAACACGCAACATTCAGGAAAACTCATACTAAATATTTGAATGCAAATACAGAGGCATTAGTGACCTGTAACCGCTGTTAAAGGAGACACTGTCCATATTTAGCGGTGATTTTACACGGCGATTGTGAGTACACTGCAATTATCAGAAATTGTTTTCATCCTAACAAGGTAAAGTGAATTAAAATTTGGAATTCAGAGTTGAAGAGCGGTAAAATGCCTCTTTTTCTGCCTGTCAGTCTCTCTCAAATCCACTACAAAAATCTTTGAGTGAGGCAAAATGCTTGGGGTAATGCATGGGCATCTCACTGTGCTGATTAGCTCCCGTGTGACACAGTTCATCCACAACGTGTAACACTGACTGTGCAGAGTCATAGATCATGCTCAACTGATGTGACCCTACACACAGCATTTGTGAGAATTAGATATGGTAGGGGAAGCAGCAACTTTTAAAATGCACATTTAAAGCATGATCCCAATGGCATCAAGCCTTCAAAAAGATCATTTCATTCAGAAGAGTTTGCAGCAAGCATTTTCGTCATGAGAACTACAGGGAGATCTCCAATTGGAGTAATCGGGTTGTCCTGCAATACAAATTCTGAACAAGGCAGCCATACCGTCCATTTTTTGACCCAAGCAAAAACTGAACCGCTTCACTCAAGTGAAGACTCGCTTTCACCTTTGAAACTTCCACTGGAGGAGAGAGGATGACCAAAGGAGTAATAGACGAGTAAGCACGCCAGGTATCGGTTTTCTGATGTCAACCCAATGACCAAAAAATGGGGTGCAACCAAACTCATGACTGGCTAAATTTTTCTCGAGCTAGCTAGCTCCAGCAAATTCATTTTACAACTATAAGCTAACGTTAACATTACAAGACAGAAATTAAGCAAACTGTGTCAAAACAGTATAGGGTTATATTCCAGAAACGGCTGGCAAAATCGTCCGCTGGCAAGCTTGCTCCAGTCCGCAACAACTGCAAACTAATAAAACCATCAGTAACCTTATAGAAGGGGCAATATCTAGCTAGTCTTCAGTAAAATGCACCCTTTTCCATAACATCCCCTGAACTCATATCTTAGGGTGCCATTTCCACTGTTGGAAAAGTATGCTAGTAGCAAAAATAGTGCAGACAGCAAGGAAGTTTTGTTTTTGAGCAGCATCTAAAGGACGCACCCTGGCTACCCTGCGGCGGAGACTAGAGGCAGAAATAGCTTGTAGTTCTCCTTTACCATCAACTATGTAATTGAATACATCAAATGATGGCACTGTGGGGGGATGTAGAACAGAGTTTGTAGCCGATTCCCAGATAAACACAGAAAATGGGCAAAAACTGCATATGTTCTTAAAACTATAACCCAAACTTGAACAGATTGAGGTCAGGTTGAAAAACAGAAAAATGGTCCTTGAACTGACAAAAAATGCCGGATGAACCTCAGTAGGTCATGGTACATCTGTCATCAAAGAGATCTGAATTTTCTCCTGGTTGTAGGTAAAATAGCAGTTACCCTGGCCTTGTATGCCACTGTATGATTCCGAAAATCCACACACAATCTACTCATGATTCTTTTAACTATAGAATATCATTTTTTGTTGCACCTTCCCATAGATAAACTGAAAAGAGCAAAACAGAGAAGCAAAACGGTATGCACCACTTGCTGAGGCAGCTAACATGGCAAAGTAAAGACAGAGGGCAGAGACAGACAGCGGAGATACTGGCAATGTTAGGAATCGCCTAGTACTTACTGCTCAATTTCTGATTGCTGTCACAGTAGCAAGTAATAAACAGTAGCCCACCAACATGAAATTTACCATTATGCCGAAAGATACAAAAATGACATCCAACACTGGCCAAATTTCACAGCGTGCAGCCAGAGCTGTCTTTGTGTTGTACATAAATCCAGAGGGCAATGCATTCAATAGTAATATGCTACTGAGCCCCAGGTAATTCTACAAGGTTAGTAGTTGTGTGACTGTGTAATATCCAATGTATTCTGGCACACTATGCAGCATGTAGTAAACAAGTATGAGATTTCAAACATAACTGTTGTTTAATTTTATAAACAAAATTAATAAAACAAACAATGAATGTCCACAGAATAAAGGCAAGTAAAAAAAAAACAAATGAAAGAAGTCAATTACTTGTGTTCCTTTCCAACTTCTTTGAACAGCGTTTGAATTAACACGCCAAAGTACGGCTACCACAGAGCACTTGCATGCATGAAAGAAGAGCTACTCCGACTGAGGTTGCAATAACACTTGCATGTATTGCATATGACAGTGAAAACTGGGGCCTGAATTTCTAAAAATTATACACCTCATACAAACGCTTGCCCCTAAGCTTGCTACATCAGGAGACAAGCTCACATGATCATTCTTAAAAGGTGGGGTATCTTGAGGCTATCCCACAGAAATGAGTCAACTCAGCTTAGAAACACATTAAGGTGTGTAAGCATTCCTTTCACCAAAATTGGCATTTTCCAGACAAAGAGAAAACAACCTACTGGGATGCCACGTAGTGAACCAAAGACAGGTGTCCAGCATTACATCAACTCATTGCTGAACAACATATATCCTCTGAGATTCATATACATTGTGATAGGTGTATGTGCCATAAAATAAATCAATTTGCCGTCTTGTATCAGGTTAGTGAGCTTGACTACAACAGACCAGCTGAATCAAACAGCACATGGTGACACCGAACCCGGAGGGATGGGAGGGGTCAACGAAATTCAGAGCCAGATCTTCACATGAATATGAACTTGACTGGTCACTGCAAGAGAGCTGCGGAACAGAGTCACAAAAGTAGTACTTTATCTTGCTCAGACAACTACAAGGTGTAAGAAAAGCATGCATGAAAAGCAGAGGCACCCTTGGGAGAGGGCAGAATAGGTTGGTTGATAACCACCAGACCACAGCTTTACTCACCAAAAAGAATCCAGCACTTCTGCATATCTTGATGGCAAATTTGAAGTCAGAGACATAAATGCCATTTCAACTAAAGCACCTCTAGGAAGATTAAGGATTGATCTGTGGTAGACCATTTAGATTCAGTCTAGTTACCGAGACAAACTAAAAGCAAAAAAAAAAAAAAAAAAAAAAGCACAATTAGTCCTAAAACACGATGATTACAAAGGGCTCATTCCATTCATTGTCTTAAGAAAAAGACGCTGTGTCTGATAGACCAATAAAAGAAACAATTTCCACTCAATGCACCGCATTTAAAGTATGTCTTATTCATTTTTTGGCATGGATAACGGGCAGCGTTTCCAAGCAAAGAGCCGAGCAATAACCACATCCCATAGAACAGAATTGCATTTTTTTAAAATAGCACTTCACTGTAACTCGGAAACTTGCATCATCGTTGACAAAATGTGAGGAATAATCCATCAGGAAAACAAGTGATCGTTGAGGACTTTTAATTCATGATGCAGAGGCAAAGAACCAGCTGACCTCTACAATATGTCTTGAGGACATAGGCTTCTATGTAGGATTTTGACCTTGGAAACACTGTAATACAACCTCAGTCAATACTGTAATGTATCAGCAACCTGTGTGCCGTCCTGTGCAATAAATTGTTTACCTACCAGTCATCATTATTTTCAAAAGTTTACGTTCCTTTCAGAGCACGGTCCTTTTTTATTTACATGCAAGATGTAAAAAACACTTGGCCAATAGAGGACAGAAAATGAGCAGGGGCGGAGTCGTGGTGTGGCATGGATTAGCTATTACAGGGGTCATTAGCTGGGTTTGTGAGAGATAAGCAAGTGGCAGACGAGCAATTGGTAATGTTAGTTGACAGTTATTAGTCTACTAAATTAAGTTGTGGGCCATTAGCTGGCTGGCCATGATACCTTGGAGATTCTACCATGAATTTCCGGGAGATTCGGCCCTTTCGAGGGCAAGCAGCTCAAGCCGAAATCCAGAAGACTTCCAGAGTTTCGGGAAACTTGAGATGTCTGATGAAAATAAAGGCAACAATGACTTGATGCATTTATGAGTGTGCTTTGATACAGAATTCACACAAGAATGCGAGAGCAGGTTGAACCCATTGTGGTCTGCCAACAGCTGTCATTATACAGTATGTTCAAGGAGTCACAGTGGGAGGGGCAAGGCTTGAGAATGAGGAGGGGGACGTGTTTCCTATGTAAATCATGTGAGAAATTCCAAATCACGCCAAATAGGAGAAACAAGGAAAAATCCTGTGTAGTACGCCAAATAAAACGACACCAAGTGGGAGTTTCTGCATATACCATAGTCTATTATCACAGATGTTACAATAAAAATATATATTTTTCAGCAAGCCCTGTGGTCAGATGCTCAAAGCCCAGCCACTCCATTAACAGCTATGAACAGAAGTCCGCATGGGTGAGAGAACAATTGGCTCAGTCTCGCTGGTCAAAATTCGATGGTCTCGTCATTCTCTACAGTCATTTCCTGGTTGGCCTGGAACATGCAACAGCAGAATGGGGATATAGTATGCAGGCTGTGTTGTCCCCCAACAGCAAAGGCATTTTGTGATTGACAGTGGGAATGAAAACAGAAAAGGAAGCAAGGGATAGTCGTCACACAAGTCGAAAGAATCACTAGCCACGGTATGCTCGTCCCCAGTTGATGGGAGCAGGTCGTAGTGGTGGGCAAAACAGGATGGGGGTTGATGAGGGGAAAAAAGACGGTCAGTGAGCAGTTGGTTCTTGATAACGTGTTGGATGTGGGGGGAAAAAAGGGACCAGAGCGACTTTGACCAGGGCCAAGTTGAAATGGCTAGAAAAGGGAGTTAGAGCAGCTCTGAAGCTGCAGTGCTTGGGTGTTTTCAGTCAGCAGTGGTAAGTACCTACTGACATTGGTCCAATGAGGGACAGACCATGAACCAGTGACAACTTACATTCATTACATAGTTTCACCACAAACATATAAAAATAGTAATGCTGTCAGCATCAAAATATTTGTGCACCTGACTGAATGCCATTTCACTTGATAGGATAGTCCCAAACAAAAGCATGAATGGGACATGGCACATAGAGGAGCAATTAGAGAATGGGGAAAAGTTGAACAGATTCTGCTAGAAAAATAACAACATGAACAGTTATAAAATAGCAGTTTTTCAATTTTTTATTTAAACTTTGTTATTAGCTTTTTATTCTTATGTCAACTGTTTATACAAATACAGAAATAATTATGAAAAGTAATGCATTTACTTTAACTGCTGCTAATGTGCAACAGTGATCAATCACATTGGAGAAACCTGAAACAAATTAGCAAAGCAGCTTTAAAACCGGATCTCTAAATGCATTGAGAATGCTTCAAAAATATTAACAGGCTTTCCCACCATGTCACTGTACCTACATAACTGGTTGAGGAGGTGAAAATAAAAGAGCAGTGAATTCCTTCAGCCAACCACAGAATCAAAACCAAAAGCAGTTTAGTTTTGCCATGAAGAGCAGAGGATGTCTCATTTCCATACTCAGAAGCCTCCAGAATCCCCCAGAGGAAATGAGTGATTGTTTGAGACAGTGGAAAGCAAGATGAGGACTGTGTTATGTCTCCACCATAAAGTGCTGGACACTCAAAACCTAGAGCATCTAACCGTAGCACAAAGAGGAGCCTCTCGTGGGGAAGGGATATCGTACCATGCATGCCTCCGGGTCCTCCACTCTCTCATCCGTTGGCTCCAAAGCAGCCCGCTTCAGGGTCCTCTCCTCCAGTACATCGGCTTCCTGGGACTCCTGACGGAGCAAGAGGTGCCCTTTCCTGGCCAAATGCTCAGCCTGAGGGGTCAGAGTGGGGGGACCAACACAGCCAATGTGAGCAGCTCTAAATTATTTGAGACTATATCTCACTGAATTAGCACATACTTTTATAAATGATTCAGTGCTTATTAAAAGCACTGAAAAGCTTATTAAAATGCAGCTCAGTGTAGTTTCAATGACTCTACACTGCAGACTGCAGAAAATTTTTAATGTTGGAATTCTTTTTCACTAGTTCTAAAAAGCATACTTCACAATTTTTTCCCCAATATCACACCACAGGGAGCCACCACTATAGGTCATCTAACCCCATATGAAAGCAGAGCTGCCCTCATACAACTTTTATAACTTTTATTTACCCCCTGCCACAGTCCACAGTCTGAAATCTAAATATAACTGTTGTACCACCGAGCCGATCAAAGCGTAATGCCAAAGATATAACATTTTTCATGGAAACAGTATAAACAAGCATACTATTAATTCACTGCTAAACTGTTAAAAGAACACACACAGAAATAATTATTCCAATCCATGGCATGTACCTGACCTAAACTCATGTGGGGGGGGGGGCAAGGGGGACATATTGCAATCATTTTTAATGAAAAACAAACATGGGGAACTTCTTCATGGATAATTCTCCACCATTAAAATGATACCGTGCACTGGTGGTTGGTGTACGTCACAAATAGTTGACTCATGACCATTTGAACTACAAAAGATGCATAGCTAAATGGGGCGTTTGGTTTGAACACCCTTTGAAGGAATTAGCTTTGGGTGAGTTAACAATGATATTTTTGGGCTGATAAGACACAATGGTACAAAAAAAATGCTCAAAAGAAGTGAGAGCATCGTAGAGAAGCTGATCAGCTGACCATAAAGGCAAGGCTATTATTTTTGTTGGGCTGCGCAGCGATTGCTAATTACTAATGGCTAACATTAAGCTAGCTTATTAGTTCACAGTTCCAGCCATGAGCCATAGGTGTGTAAATAGAAAATACCTAATCTACGGTCCTAGCTAGCAACAAGATTGGCATTTAAGATATATATGAGGAGTTTTCTGATATTGTTTTAGGCTTGGCCACGCAGTGGTTGCATTTGCATATGTGATGACTTCACGCTACGTGCTGCTCGGAGAGCAAGGGTCTAGTGGACTGTCAGCAGTCCATAAGAGTAACTGTTAGCAGTCCACCAGACAGGTTTTACACAGTGAGCTTCTACATATCCGCTGGGAGCCAGAAAAAAAATGAACATCGATGAGAAAAAACACTATGACCACCGGAGCAGACCATTTGCGCGAATGCAAATCTGGCTGGAGCTCAGGCTGAGGCTTTGGTAAGTAAAATAAAGACAGTTTCTGATAATTTTGAAACTTGTTCTAAGAACATTATAAAGACCAACCAGGTAAATTAGTGTGTGTGTAAATGGTTTGTTATGTGGTTCATTTGCTTAGAATGCCACATTCATGTTTTTAAAGATAAGAGATGACATGGGTACTGGAGGCCACCTATTTGAATAGAAGATGCAAAATGGATAAACTTAGCAGCTTACTAAACAAAAAGCATGGTTTGCAAAACTGTCTGAAGAAGTTTATTTTCTCAAAACCTAAACAGTAAAAAGCCCAAATCGTGTTTTGGGTGGAGTACTCCTTTAATCTGCTTGATTCAATCCATCACTGAAATGCTCTACATAGTCCTGCTATAAGCTCAAAGGAGCAGTGGTCCTTCCAGAGTTTATTTTATTTTATTTATTTATTTATTTATTTTTTACAGGTAATTATGCTGGGAGCTAACTATGTACCAGCAGTGGCCAACTTGGTCCAGGAGGCCTCGAGGTTTTTGTTCTTACCCTCTTTAAACCCAAGAACCCAGGTGAGGAGTGTTAACTGTGTAATCAACCACTTTAACTGATAAATTAAGTTCAGTTACACCAAAAAACCTGCACATTCTGGGGCCCTCAAGGACCAAGGTTAGCCACCCCTGCTGTAGATTGTGCTCGGTTAGGAGTAAGAAAGACAGTGACAGAAAGAATATTTAAGAGAGACACTCACCAATGTGTGCTGGGAACTTGAAAGAGCCTCCAAAATCTCGTCAACGACACGGTCCGAGAGAAAGGATGCCAAGTTGAGCTTTACCTCACTAAGAGCAAAAATCAGAGGGAGAGAGGGGAAAGGTACAGAGTAAGAGAAGAGATACAGAAGAATGTAAGAGTAGAAACAGGTGACCAAAAGTCACAACCTGAAAACAATAAACCAAACATTAGTTACTAGACCGGCTGAATCAACACACCAACGGACAGAGTTCGGTCACCTGATCTTGTTCATGATGTCAATACCAGCCTGCTGCAACAGGGTATCCTTGACAAAAGAGCGTGGAATGACCATCTTGCCACCGCTAGCCTTGATAAGATCTTGCCGCAGGTTATGCCTCTTCATCACGTGAGGGCACAGCCCTTCAGCTGTATCCACCATCGATTCCAACAAACTCTGCCAAAACAAAGGAGTGTGCACATCTTACCAATAAGAGGTTAAAGGAAAACTGTAGAATTTACAATGACTACATAGAGTGTATAGAGCTTTCATGGGGGTTTACAGTGGTGCATGAGGCAGTTTGGCAAAAGGATTGTGAGAAGTGCCATAGTTGAAATTTAGCACCATCTAACAAGTTTACAAGGAGAGAGAACTTCCAGTTTTTGTACCAGCTTCATCGGGGTGCTGCATTTGATTGACTGTGATGGCACCAGCTTAAAGGAGGACTATCATAGCTGGGAAAAGTGGGTAATATTATTTCAATATATCATGAAAAAAGCTCCTCGACTTTTTTTTCTTTATTTTGCGATTTAATTTTTATGAGCAATTTTACAAAACTATTGGACCGCGCCATTTTCACCACAGCAGAGGAAAATTCACCCTCGATCCGCTTGGGGCGCCCCTAATCGTGACGTCAGTGCGGCTGCCAGCGCCATGAATGTTCATTGTCCTGCGGTCCTGCATTGTGACTGTTGAATGACCGAGATATTCCCGCTTCCTCTATGGGGCAGACAGATGAGCTTGATTATTACCTTTTCTATCCAACACAACTTTAATTTAGAGGTGAACTAACATCAGAGGCCATTTGAAATGCTTCCGGAAAGAAAAGTGCGATTTGAAGTCTGCCAATTACCAGCGAGGCTGGACAGCTGCCGTCACCTTGGCATAATTAGCTCACCTTAAATCAATTCCCGTGTACTTTGCCTAACTTGTAATCAAGCCATTTATTCAGCCAACTGACTAATAAAAACCAAAATCAAGCCAATAATGATTTAGAAGAAATAATGAGAAGCAGGCAAACCGAACCAGGCTACCGTGCTAGATTGAAATAATGTCAGTAATCTGAATAAATAGCAGACCTCTGAATTCCACCTCTCATCAGAAAACTTTCACGTATTATTAAAAAAGATATCTTAAAAATAAAATCATGTTAAGATGGCCCTGGTTTTTAAGCGTCTAAAAATATATGCGAAGTAGAAAACATTGTGTGAAGCGCATCAAACGTGAATGTGAGAGAGAAATTATTTTCGCATTGCAAGCAATGGACAAATGCACCGAAGACTGGGCAAGCATGTTCAGGCAAATCTGTGCCGCAAATTTTAAACATTTTTTATTTAATAATTGAACAAGATTCGCACACAACGGCCAAATGTAATAATCAAGCAAACACATTCAGGCAAATTGCGTGCTGAACTAAGCAAAGTTAAGGTCTTCAAAATCATCCTCCTCTACTCGACAATTGCTTTCACCCCCTTCCCATTTACTTTGCTCAATTTGCAATCAAACAGTTGATTCGCTCAATGAACAATTTTAAATTGGTTGGTTGTGAATTTTAAATTAACAACCTACGTCTAATTTATTTAGATATCCATATATTCAGACATTTTGACATCGCATGCATCACACACATGAATGCATGTGGCAGCCGCAGTGACGTTATGATCTCGAAACTTCTCATGCCACTCGTGGCGTTAATGGTGGTCGGCCTCCTGGAAACAGCAATTCAGGCTAATTAATGGTCATTTAAAAGAACAGGGGGTATGTATAGACAAAAAAAATTGACCGTGGATATTATGTTGGAGTTAATTACTATAAGATTAAGTCAAAACGTGTAGTTCTGTATAGTCCTCCTTTAAGGAAGATCTACTGCCATTACAGCACAAAAGAGGCCTTAATTTTTATCTTTCTTGATTTTGATACACTGCCACAAAGCCTGCCCCTTCAGCAAGTGGAGTTAGCATTAGCACATCATCTTGCCTCGGACATTGCACTATAAGGCACTCTAACGTCTTGATTGCTAACATTTCAAACAACCCAATCCTCAACTCTATATGACAAACAGGCCAATAGTCATGAAGAGTAAAAGCTAAGCCAATGAGCAAGGCAGCGGGAATTTTAAAGGGTCAATTAACATTTAACCCTCTCCTGAGTACAACAGCCTAACTCCAAACTCTATAATACACGGATAAACAGTTGCAAGAAAGAGGGTGGGAGGGTCTTTGACAATTGACATGGCCATTTCCCAAATCCAATAACCTGGCCCCCAACTCTCTACGACAAAATGTTCACTAGTTATGAGGGATCAAATATTGACCAATCAAGAAAAGGGGTGGGGCTTCACCATTTAAAAATGTGGCCCTTTACTGAGTCCAACAACTCAATTCTCGACTCTCCATGGCAAGCCTTCCAGAAGTTTTAAAAGATTAAAGATGACCCATTTAGGCAATTTGTGGGATGGAGTGATGAAAACAGGGAAGACTGCTCTGTGCTTGTGAGTGTATGTTCATGTTGGGGGGCAAAGACATCAATATTCATTCTTTGGGAAAGCCTCACATGTGAAACACATAAGACACTAGCTGGAAAGTTGCAAGACTAGCTAAATGAATGGAGTTCAATGGACGATGGAGGGATGAAAAAAGAGAAGGGCAGGGCCATAGAAACATCAAAATCAATCCTTAGAGACAGTCAGAGGCTGCATAGGAGGTTTGGAGGTTCTAGCCATCAAATTGTGGGAGAATGAGGGGTTTTGAAAATGAATGGATGTCTACTGAGCTGAAAAAGAAAAGATGGATTATGGAAGGTAAAAGGTATATCATTAAAGGGGACCTATTTTGCAATTTTTCCAAGTTTATATTTTGGTCTTTGACTCCCTTAGAGTACTCCTGATCGCGCAAAAAAAAAAAAAGGGTATTTATTTCGCTCATACTGCCATCCTCAAAAACTGCATTTGTAGTACATTGTAGTCTCTGCCTGAAACGCCTCACTGGGGTGGCTCTTCCGCTATGGCCCCCACTCCCCATGTGCCCACTTTCTTCTGACTGGCCAGCTCTGTGGAGGGCGGAGTTGGGGGACGAGGCTGCAGAACGCAGTTTTCCGTGTCCGGCCCCCCCAGAGTGAAACCTGAGACACGTCTGCAATCTGACTAGGAAGCGGCGGGCAAATTCCGCAATCTTCGTTATACTTGAATATAGATCTAATGACATGATCTTGTTCTAACAAACGCAGCGGGCGAAAGTGGGAGGACGAGTGCGAATATCTGTCAGCGCAAGCTCAAATTTGCTATCGGCTACAGTTTGCTACTGCGACAGTGGTGAGTTACAGCGGTTTTTCTACTCCTAGCTAGGATGCAGGGAAAGCTAGAATCCACCCCATATAGACACATTTGTAGAACGGGTCGACATGCCCAAGTGTAGACCGGAGACCGTACAAAACCGGTGGGTCTGAGTTTAGGGGAAACATGGACAGTGAGGAGCAGCAAAAAGAGGACCAACAGCTTATGGACTGCTTCGGTGTGTATTAGGACCTGCTGGTTCGTGTGCATAGCTGTGGTGTGTTGTTAGCGTGGAGAAACGAACAGCTTCTGCGCTGGTATATGACGGAGGGGCGAAAGCTCCAGGCTTAACGACCTTTTCGGAAATTGCCCGTGGTAATGGTTTACTTACTGCGTCGGAATGACAAGCGTTTCCTCGCGGAGAATGGGCTTGTTATGGATTGTGCGCGAGAGCAAGCTAGAGCTCCGGTATTGTTATGAGCATAATACAGGTTTTACAGACCGTAAGTTCCGTCTGCGTGAACCGTTGCTAATGTGGAGCTAGCGAATCGATCACTTTTACAGGACATAATTTAATATTCAGTCGCCGATTTAATATTCAATCGACAGCAATGCAGAGAAATCGTTTGTGATACAATACACGTTATAGCCTGTGCTTTTCCCTATTGCTTTCACCGGTAGCATCAGAGAGCTTGCTCAGACATTGGGGATGTATCAGGCTGACCCCGGTCATGGATAAGTAAAGCGATCGTTTCACAAGCACCCAAAAACTCATCCCCAAGCTTTGCAAAACCTATGTCTGGTCTAACTGCAGCCCAACTCGGCAGACACATACAGCACCTCTCCGGTTAGCTTCAACTGTAGTGGCTACATTCAGGCAACGTTATGATGAAACTGTCACATTGATGCTTACCGAAGTAACACAAGCATACCGATCAGAATCGCTGCATATAAGTTAACCAGGGCGTTTTTAATTAGCAGAGCAGGGGAACTAACATGCAGTAGCTGATAAGTGGTCATGACTTTGAATGTAATCTGGCGAAAAATTCGTTTCGCGTCCGATGAAAGCGCTTGACATACCCGTATTCGCGTCTTTGCCTTGACTTTGAATGTAATCTGTCGCGCGAAAAATTCGTTTTGTGTCCGATGTGAAAGCAGCTTTATGGATAGTACGTGACAGCTAGAGAGAGCTCGGTTATGTTATGAACATAATACAGTCGAGCTCGGTTATATTATGAACATAATACAGGTTTTGCAGACCGTAAGTTCCGTTAGCGCGGACAAGTTGCTTATGTGGAGCTAGCGAATCGATCACTTCTACAGGAAAGAATTACCTATTTAATCTCCGCCTTTTCCGCTTTTTTTATTAGCCACAACAATTTCTAAAGGGGATGAAATTATGTCAAGGTAGTGCAGAGAAATCATTTGTAAACCGGTAGAGCTTCTGCGTTTCGCATTGCTTGCATGGTAGCACCAGAGAGCTTGCTCAGGCATTTGTGGAGTATCCGGCTGATCCCGGTCATCGATCAGTGAAGCGATCACTACAATCAGGCTACAATCAGGCAACGTTATGATGAAACTGCCACATTGATGCTTACCGAAGTAACACAAGCATACCGATATAAGTTAACCAGGAGCATTTTTAATTAGCACGACACAAAACTAACATGCAGTAGCTGGTAACCGGCGGTCATAACCACAGAGACAAACCCTTGCAATACAGGTTTTACAGACAGCAAGTTCTGTTACTGTGAACAGTTGTACCAAGCATCCAAATTACAAACAAGTATTAAAAGTTAGCTTCAAATGAGGTTTATGTTCACACACCTTCTGTAGAATTTCCTGATATCACTCTTGCATATTTAGGACACAAAAATTAGCAACAGTAACTTGGCTACGTTAGCCGCTGTGCTACAGCCACAATCAACTGGCTATCACGTCAGGTTGGCTTACGCAGTAAAAGCAGCTTACAGCTTCTGTGTCTGTGAGTCATGGACAGTCGCGACCGATACAGGCTTTATCTTCAGATATTTTACCAAGCCTGCGTTTGAGGCCAGTTGTTAGTGCTAACTATCGCTAGCGGTCCTGCTAGCCACCCGTAACACGTTAGCTTCACTTACATTATTTGCTGTTATATCGTTACTTACAGCGTGTGGCTCCGAGCGATTGATCGATGCAACTGCTTCAGGTTTGAGAAGCAGCTGAAACGCTTATCCTGTGTCTTATTATCCTTTATTGACAAAGCTGTCTTTGGTGAAATGCTGAGCACAATCAGCTAACGTTCCCTTTGGCCGTGGCTTTTTGCTGGCAGCAAACAAAAAAAGCTACCCACTGACTTCTGGTGGCATCGTCTTTTGGAAGAAAAATCGTTGTTTTTCTTCGCGTCCAAAAGTAAACGGACAAGCAGCTTTGGGAGAGATACTGACAAAATTGCACCTCAAATGATCTGCGGTTCTTCTTTTGTATTTCCAAAAGTGAAGATGCTACTAAGGCATAGTATGATCTGCCGTTGTTAGTGCCTGCTAGAATAGTTTCCGGTGTGGGCAGGTCCAGCGCCATGATTGGTTCTGGCTAGGTCTGTACTAATTGGATGGCACAACCTGACGTCAGGTTTTACCCAGATCTCGTGAAGATCTCGGGAGGAGCTGTTCAGAGAGGAAATCACGCTCACAAAATCACGTTCTTGGATTACGGCAAAACCCCTCTATCTTATGTTTAGAAACTTTTCAGAGGTTGAGCATGGACAACCAACATTATAACATTACTAATATGTATTAAAAGAAGGATCAGCATAATAGGTCCCCTTTAAGAAAACTTGAAAAATGACAAATGACCAAACATGACACTACAAAGAAACTTGATGCATCTAGCCATGAGAATTCACGTGTATGAGCAGTTTGGACGGCCCATAATAAGGGAATGACAATGTGGTGGGCGTGAGGTCACCTTGACCTTCAACACAAAAATCTAATCAGTTCATCCTTGAGTAAAAATGGATATTGGTGCCAAATATTAAAAAAAAAAAAAATCTCCCCAGATGTTCCGAATACATCGCATTCACAACAATGAAACGGACTAGAGGTCACAGCAACCTTGACCTTTGACTGTGAAAATGCAATAAATTCATCCTTGAGAAAAAAGAACATTTGTGTAAAATATGAAAAAATTCCCTCCATGCGTTCCCCAAAATATTGCGTTCACCAGATATGGATGTACAACTGGACAGACAATCCAAAACATGCCTCTATCCCCGCCTGTCGCCCATGTGGAGGCATAAAAACAAATTAAGCAAAGTCAAAACAAAGTCTGATTTGTTTTTGTGGACCACAATTTTGCAACCAATGATTTTGTAAAAAGGCAGAAAAAAAATGCATTTGCCTTAACCAGATACCTTGCCAGGATCACTGCCCACTCCCATGTTTGGCCCTTTACAAGTTAGGAAGTAACTGCTATCAGCCGTTCTGCAGCCAGTAGTAACGGTCGTGAAGTAAAATTGTACTGATAAGGTGCCAACTGCCCTCTCATAAGCAAATTCCACACCAAATTTGAACTTGATAGCAGAAAAACTGTTGGCTGTAGAGCAACTGCAATTAAATCTCTGCACTGCTGGCGACTGCAGCGGCATAAAGATCAGTAATATCACCCTATACCTTTGCATGGGTGCATCACTCATTCAAACAGTAATTTTTGACTTGTGGGAATTGGTGTAATGGCAGCTTTTAATATTATTTTAACAGTTTACCCAGATTCGACATTTTCACATACAATATTGACAGCTGGTCTATTTTGTCTATTAATTTGAATGGAATTAGCCCTTTATGTTATTAGTTTGGACCATTAATAATTTCAATAAGCGGCTGAACTTACATGGTAGGCAAAGACATGTATCAGTTCAATGCAATATCAGCAGCTAGAGCCATTTATAAAAGATAATACTCAAATTGGCAACAAAACTGTTTAAGCTTAACTTCAAACTGCATACGTTTCATCAACATGTAGGCCAATATGGTAACTAGAGTGCTCTGATGGGGGGCAAGGAGTGTGTGTGTGACAACCACAAACTTTGGGAGAGCAACTTTTGAGTCAAATGACAGTGTGCAGTATTACAGTCTACTGTTTTCCCTCTTACAATGACAAACTTCTATACATGTAATATACAGTGCCCCCCGCTAATATTGCCATCCTTGGCAATATCAGCTAAAGTCTATGATAAAGTCTATGACAAAACACAGAGTTTAAAGAAAATTATTGGAGGAAAAAACTATCCTGATCTTAAAATAAATACTTTCGCCAAAAACATATGCCAGTCATTGGCACCACAGGAAAATTTTTGCAGAAAAATTGATGTAAATTCCCATCTCCATTTTAACTAACGTTCTCATAATGATCTGGAAAAAAAATAAACGGTCACTTCCTGTTTCCCAGGGGCATAAAGGTGACATGAGGTGACCAGGAGCAGATTCCCACAGCTGTCTATCAACGTACAGGAATACAGCAATGATGAAAGTTGAACAGAAAGTTATTTCAAAAGTTTCAGAAGAGGAGAAAAAAAGCTTTAAGAAAAAAGTCAACAAGTGGAAAATAACCACTGCGACAATAAAGACAATAATTAAGAAGTTAAAGGCATATGACAATGTTAAAAATCATTGAAAGAAAGAAGATGTATGCCCATTATGAATTCAGTAATAAATGAAAAACAGAGAATCACATTTGGAGTATTGCAAAAACAATTATGTCTTGGGATCCCCAAAAGTATGATCAGAGAGCATCGACACAGCTATCAAACGATTGGGAGGGCTTCCAGAAAAAAAATCCCCTGTTGTTGACAAAAAAAAAAAAAAAAAAAGGTCCTGTGTTGACAGTTTGCCGAACAGTACTGGAATTTCCAGTGGGACCAGGCTTTATGGTCTGATGGACCAAAATAGAGGATTGATGGTATCATGAATTCCACCAAGTTACAGCAGAGATCAAATGAAAATCTGTCTTGCCTCTACCAGAAAGCTTAAACTGGGCTGGAGTTAGATCTCCCAACAGATCAATGATCCAAAACATGCCCTGAAATCAACATAAAAATGGTTCTCTGTCCACAGAATCAAGGTTTTGTCATAGCCGTATCCCAGTCCCCTGACCATGACCCAAGAGAAACCCCGTGAGATGAGCTGAAGAGGAGAGTCTGATATTTGGGATTTTTCTCACACAAGACATGCAACCACTGCACAGCCCAGTTTATTCTTATTCCCCAGAAGATTTAAAGATCTGAGATGAAATAAAAGTGCTTCACTTCCTTATAGAGAATAACAAGCGCACAGATTTCATGGGAGCAGGCCAGCGGTTGCGGTTTCCCCCTCCCACGTGCGCGGTCGATGTGTACTGTGCACTAATTCAGCCAACAGCCCAAGGGAAATTCCCACCCACAGACAGAACCCAGTACTAACTCCATTTAAAAGGAGAGAACAGACTTTATTAAAAGCATCCTGGTGATCCCTAAAAGTGCAATCATTCCTCCATTCCCATGTAATTTCACTGCTGCCAGTGTGTAATAAATCAAAGAAAAAATTTTATATGGAGCATACATTCAATTAAAACTAAAATGTCCTCCCAAGTGTAGGAAGGTTATTGTCAGCTCCTTTCAATCATGCTGCAATCTTTTTTGTATGTCCAGCCCATTTCTGCGACATACTATTAGAATATGAGAAACAAGTATATGTCAGTGGTCTTTTTGAAGCAGGTCATCATGCTTTTTGAGAAAAAAAAAAAAAAAAAACAAATAAAAAGTACACTGGTCAAATAATGTAAACATTGTGAAATAAAACGATGAGCTATGACCCAGAGTTGAACCACAAACAAAATAAATCCAGTTACTTCAACCCCGCCATCTTTGGTGTCCCAACATTTGGGATATTTAGTCGATGACCCAGACTTGAAC
This sequence comes from Gymnothorax javanicus, assembly GCA_029692085.1. Lineage (NCBI taxonomy): Eukaryota > Metazoa > Chordata > Actinopteri > Anguilliformes > Muraenidae > Gymnothorax > Gymnothorax javanicus. Next base: position 185,265,720 of record CM056193.1, read on the forward strand.
CATTCCAAAATAATTACTCCTGCCTTTTGAGCCAATTGTCTTTTGGAGTCAACAATAATATTTACACAGCTGTTGGTCACAGAGCAAGATTCAAGGAAAAACCTATTACCTTGAGAAAACAGCGTTTTTGCAAAGACACTCAACAATCACGCTTGTGCTTAAAAGGTATAAAGGTAAGAACTTCCCCTCTCAACACAACCGCCCTCAGCATACTTCCTTTCATCCCACTACTCAAGGTAATTACTCCCTCAATAAAAGACGATAGGAACTTGGGCTGAGAAAAGACATTAATGACATTAACTGTCTACAGCTACACGCCATTCAATTTGGCAACTGGGGCCATTCTGGGTCGTGAGGCGGTAGTGAAAATGATAAGGGCCCTGAAAAGAACAATCAAAATCAAGAACACTAATTGGTAATAATACAGGGGCAGTCCGCTCAAGATCACAGAGGGAGCTCACACCATAGCAGTGACTTGAGTTCAGCCAGCGGTAGTCTTACAACATAAGAGTGGTGGGAACAGTAATAATCATACCCGATTCAATTGCCCCGATGTCATTACTCCTGATGGCTAAGTGCCCGCATTCTACAGTATATGGGTGTGATAAGCATGCTTATTTGTGTCTCAGCCATACAGATATAGTATTTGCCACAAACTAGTAAAACAAATAGCTTTGACATACAAAAGATCTCTGTATCTAAATTCAGATATTCCTATGTCTTCAGCTGTGGGAATGCTGGTAATTTGGGCCCAGTGAGCTCGCACTCTTTCATCACTTTTTACCTGTAGTTGTTCGTCCATCACCTTGGTCACCTCTCCAACCATGGACTCCAGCTTCTCTTGTATGGGGCTTGTGGACGAGTTTTCCAAGGAGGCTGTTCTCAGGTGGTAAAGGTTGGGCAGGAGCTATATGTGGGGGAGAGGAGAGTAGATAGCGGTCAGAACAGCTGTAGAAATGCACCACTCAGTGTTTCCCATACATTGACGAGAATATGGCGGCCCGCCATAGTCTAATTTACCCCGCCATAGTCTCAATATGCGCAATTGCCGCGTGTTGAGATGACATGCTCACATTTATAATAATAAAAAAAAAAAAACCGAAAAAATAGGAAAGGTACCGGAAGACGCGGCCCCTAATGAGTGACGTCCTAGCAGAAGACCCGCCTTGATGAGAGCTAACAGATTGCATTTTAATTTTCATTGTGTCCCAAAAAGAGCGTGGTGACATGTATTTGAAAATGCAATGGACTGGGAGGCGCTGTTTCCCTTACTGCATTTGAATATTGTCCCATGTATTGCAGGATAAGTCTTTGAAAATGAAATGTGAAACGTCGTCATCATTATTATATCATTATTATTTCCAAGTGATTAGAAAACAGCATTTTCATTATCATATTGACCCTAAAAGAGCGTGATGATATGTAAATGCAAATGCAATAGGCTGGGGGTGCTGTTTTGCTTATTGCATTTGAATATTGTCCACTGTATTGCGGAGCATGACTTTGAAAAGGAAATGTCAAACAGCTTTTCATTATAATTTGAATCTTGTCATAGATTTCCCATATGTGTATGTGAAAATGAAAGTGATAATTGGATTAATACATTTTCAATTTAATATTGTCTCAAATAACTCATAAGTGGAAAATTATAATGCAATAGTGGGATTACATTTTCATTTGAATATTGTCCACTATGGGCTTCCATACACAGCACTAGTAGTCCACTGTGGAAGCTTCGGGACCCCTAACATCAGTAAAGGCACCATTTTCCTGTGGATGTGGATGGATTCATCTGATTGGTCCAAATGAGCTGGCACTTGTTATTTCATATTAGCTTCATCCACTGCTGAAGATTCAGAAAGCTTCACTCAGCCATCTTCAGAGGGAATGAACATTGCAGAATATATACTGACAGTGACAAATTAATGGAAAAACCGACAAAGAAGTTCAGCAAGGTGTTGGACCTCACCATGAGCAGCCAGAACAGCTTCAATGTGCACTGACATTGATTCTAGAAGTATCACTACTCGACAATAGGAATGAAACACCAGTCATCCGAAAAGGCCCTCCCTCATTCAGAGTCTCAATTATGATAAGGGTGAGCACTGTCTGATGCACTGATCCAAAATCTTGCATAGTTATTCCACTGAGTTGAGAGTCGGTGACTGTGGAGGCCACATCGTATGACTCATCATTTTAATATTCATTAAACCAGTAAGTGACCCCTTCAGCCCAGTGACATTCTGTAAGAGCCTGCTGACATCGGGAAAGAAGAGTTTCATCCTATGATAGGAGATCACTCAGAATAACTTCGTACTGATTTGCAGTGGACCTTAACCAAAATGCCCTCGATGGCAAAACAGGATGATGAGATTGTTATGTTTATTGTAGGTTTAATAGGTTTTCCTTTAATTCCTCACTCATTTGTATCTTACTTCCGCACACTGAAGAAGCCTATTATGGCAAAAAGTCCCATTTTTTCTTCGCTAAAAATTAAACGCGATCGGGAACGGAATTTGGAGCCAATCACTGAACACTGGCAACTTTTCTCAACTGCACAAAGTAGCAACAGAATGAGATTCATTAGGTTCATGAAATAAACACCATACGGGTTGCATAGAACAGTTGCTAAATTATTAATATTTGTGCTTGCATTACTATGTCAAATTCTTATTTGCTTCATTCTAGCCTCAGATCTCTGACATAGTATTTTCTTAGCATACTAGAATATGCTCTAGGAAATGATGCGGATGAAGTGAACATTTTGAGTTAAGTAGGAATTCTTCTAAACTGCCCAACAGCCATTTTGAACATGGAAATGAGGACAACGATCACACAGAGCCGAACTGCATGCTTGAGGGAACCTGTGTATGCAATATTAGAGAAATAATCCCTCTGCAAGTTCCATGAGAATAGACCAAAAAAAAAAAAAAAAACTTAAGAGAATAGATCAAATAAGGTAAATGAAAGTACACCACCCTAGGAGTCAGAAAATTTCCCTGTTTGCTTTAAACAGACAGCAGAATTTCCAATACACCACCCAAAGCTTGGACAGTCTAATGAAGCATAGGCTGCAAGGATTACGATTCCTTTTTCTACAATAGTCATAGAATACAGATTAACAATTACTTCATGCTTATCAGTAATCTATGAACAACATGTACAATCAAAAGTGCATTACGTGAAGAAGGGTAATGCAAGATGCATCCAGACACATTTGTTAATTCAATTCTCCTCCTGTTTGGAATGCTGAACTGTGTAATATCCTTGTACAACTGCTCCAACGACTACTACTAATTCAGTACAGCTGAGTCAAGCATATGCCTACAAAACCAACTTCCATGTCTCATCACACCACATTTTGCAAATCAGACTCATGCAGATGATAGTTGGAGGAAGATGGTCAATTTGTCACTAACCAGGACAGTTTAGGACAGGGGTGTCCAATCTTATCCGTAAAGGGCCGGTGTGGGAGCAGGTTTTTGTCCTAGCCAGCAGTGCTACTACACCTGATTCCACTAATGAACTAATCAAGGGTTTCAATCAGGACCTTGGTGGGTAGAATCAGGTGTGTTAGTGTTGGGCTCTAACAAAAACCAGCACCCACACTGGCCCTTTCTGGATAAGATTGGACACCCCTGTCTTAGGACATCCATTTGACCAACAGGTTTCACTGGAGCAAACCCAGACGCCGTGATCCCAGATTATCCTCACAATTCATTACAACACTACTTTGTTGCCAAGGTCCGGATTTGAAACCTGGCCAAAGGATCATCTAAGCACTCAGGTATGTACAGCACAGTACATATATTTTTTGTGGAGCATGGAGCCGTCCTCTCACCGTTTTGGAGTTCCTGGCATCCTTCATGAAGTTTTCAGCCATTTTCACATCCTCCAAAATAGTGTCGGTCTCCGAATACCTCAGAGAATTGAGGTGGTCCTGAACTTTGACGCAGATCCGATCGATCATCTGCACAAGCAGGTGCGAACACACATATGGATTACAGGAGGTCAGAAAAAATAGCATTTTGCAAGACAGAAAATATTAAATTCTATAAACACACATCCCCAAATATATATGAATCGTAGGAGCAACAAATGTCCCAGAAGTGACAGCATCAGGATGCCCAGGTGGATGAACTGAAATGGAGGCTGCACAGTACCCTAATGCAGCAAAGCAACGAGAGTTACGGGCACACAGCTCATTCCATACTACATTACAAGCACTTAAATTATTGTACACAAACAAAAACCAACATCAAGAAGCTTTTCATGATTTTGGTATACACATATTCAGCAGTAGTATCCTTACAGTCAGGACTTGACCCGCATAACAGTACACTTGGCAGCAATCACTGCAAGGCCCACAGAGTATCACTCCTGGCCATCTGTCATTTTACATCAAGGAAATATGCAGTCTTTAGAAAACAAACATAGATTGAAGACTCACCTGTTGCGTGGTTGTCGTGACAATGCCTTGCTGGAGCCGGTAGGCCTGCTCCTGGACGTATTTTCGGGTCTTGTGGTTCCGAAACAGGTAATTCTCAATCTGACATAAATTCAGAAAAGCAGCTTAATTGTACATACTGCATAGAGGAAGTCACTTTTAGTCATGCTTAACAACACATTAGGAATTTGATTTATAAAAGGTTGTTTCCCAATATTTTAGGAGTTGCAGTGTTTATTCAAGTATTTATCTAGTATCCGGTATTTAATATTTGTTGGAGAAAAAAAAAAACAGAAAAAAAATCCAGATCTGGGAAGATCTTGAGTTAAAACCATGGTACAGTGACCCTGCCCTTGTCGGATTTTAAAATGTGTCTAACAGGTTTGTCATGCTTCCATCAAAGCAGATAGAGCTCAATTTCACAGCAATGAGAACCTCTGTGATCTCCCACTCACCTTCAGCAGTGCATCTTCAGTCTTTTCCGGGCTGGCCTTCAGAGCTTGCGAAGCATCAATAATGGGGATCGGCATAAAGCGAATTGTGAAATTTCTGATAAAAAAAAAAAGAAAGAAATCAAATCAAAAACAAAGTTCCCTTCATCATCAAATCTAGATTGGTTGCCTTCACTGTGGGACACTGCAATATGAAGGATAGAATATGACCACATCTTCAGCTAAGCCTTTCTTTTAAAGATTCATCTCTTCAGGCTATACCTCTCTCTCACCCCCGGAACCTTAGCAGCTGGTATGCCCTTTATGATTTCTGACTATCTGTGGCAAAACCGCTACATAATCCAAGTTTTGTGGCTGCCCCATCACCCCATCAGAGGGTACTGTATATTATGTCCACCTCTACTAGGCATTAGAAATAGAAGTGACATGGTGATCTACACCTGACTATCAACTCAACAATACGCCTCAAGGTACAATTATTTGTCTTTTTTCAGAGGCTCGATTGCAACTCATAAAACCAAAACCAAGGTTCAGGCATCTATTTGAAGAAGAAAAGACCATGAAGATGATGACTGGTACCTGAAAACTCTTTGATTTCACTTGAAAACCCACGGATCTTGGTCTACATCAAGAGTGGTCAACCCCAGACCTGGAGAGCCACAGCGCTTGCAAGTTTTTGTTTTTATGAGCCATTTTTGGAAAAGAAACCGGGTCACATGAGTTAACTGTGTAATCATGTGCTTTCATTAATCAAATAAATTCTGAGCAAGAACAAAAATCAGCAGACGCTAGAGCTCTCCAGGACGTGGTTAGCAACCAATCATTGGTCTACATGCACACACAATCTCAATCATTAACCCTCTGATTACAATGTAATCATGCTTTCAATATTTTAAACTTTAATGTTTGCAGGGGCCTTTAAGTCTGAACATGAATTTCAATTTTTTGGGTCTGTCCAATCATGTCCCGCTTTGTCCAATTTGTCCTGTCTGCCCAGTCTTGTCTTCATTTTGTTAAGTTTTATCCAGTCTTAGCCTGTATTTGTTTTTGATCATTATTATTCTGTTTATTTTGGATGTATGTTTTTCTTTTTTCTTTTTTTTGTGTATGTTATACATCATGTTTCAACAATGTACAAACCATAAAACCAGAAAAAAAAAAAATAATAAAAAAAATTCAACCACTGGTCTACATGCTCAATATAACCCCCTTACAATATAATCACCTTTCAACAGATGTCTGAGGAGGGGTCTTGTAAGTGAACATGAATTTCAATTTTATGGGTGCCAAGCAATCCTAGTGACTTTTTAATTTTATTCATTTTGATAATATCAGTCTAGCACCTAGATCTCTAGGATTTTTTTTTGTAAAACCAGAGATAATCCTTCCTTTACCACCTACTCTTTCACTCTCTGACTGCTTTTTTGGCTATGACTTCTCTTGAAATTCTATGTCCAGGATCTGCCTCCTTTTCAGGTGAAAGCTTTCATCCACGGCACCCTCATTCTATTCCAGTTCAGCTACAGGCCCCATTCAAACACAAGTTCACCCCACTCTTCAGACAGCTCATGAAAGCCCCTGGCAGCCTGAATTGTGTTGTACTGCTACACCCCAGACCAGGTGCGTGCAATCCCTCGCCCACATGAGCAACATCAAAACAAAGTGAAGCAGACTGACACACAAACAAAAGCATAAAACTCACTTCTCCAGAGCGGCGGCAACGTCCTGCAGGCCTTGTGGGCTGATGTTGTTTTTGTCCCAAATGACCGTTCTGTTACAAAGCACAGACATTGACAAGAAACAGTCATAATATCAAACCTAGAAGTGCTTGAAGACTGCAAACCTCTGCCAAGCCTATCCCACAATGACAAAGAATCCTTTAAAAATTCCACCAAAATGTGATGCATTGTTCCTTGTTCCGTCCCCGACTACTCCAGAGAATTTCATCAAAAATACTTTCATAACTTTGAGTAATCCTGCTAATGAACAAACAAACAAACAAACAACCACACCAACAGCAACAAAATCATAACCGCCTTGGCGGAGGTAAAAAGTCTGCTATTCCATAAGAATGGAGCACAGGAAAGCACAGGACTCATTTACCTGAGCTTACTGTTGATCTGCAAGGCTTTGGCCAGCATCTTAGCCCCCATATCGCCCATCCCATTTCCACTGATGTCTACTCTGGTCAGCGAGGTATTGCTGCCCAAGGCATTCAGGACAATGGTCAGGTCGCTCTTCAGCTTGGAGTCCGCCAGAGATAGGGAGGTCAGAGGCTGGATAGGAGAAATTTCAAATTTGGACTCACTCATACATAGTATGCTTAAGTTATTGCATAGAGTACCAATATATTAGGGCCTTATTTCTGAATAAAACCCATTCATATTCTGAACACATTCATGCTGCCAGAAAAACATAACACCAAGTTTTATCATTTACATGATTCCTCTCTTTAATTTTGCACCTATGATTAGATAGCCTTATTAAATACTTTAAAACCAGGGATTCATTTGCCCCCATCACATTCTGGATCTTGGTCAACCATGAACACTTGCACTGTTAAGCAATCATGAACATTCTGTATTTCATTTGTTGAGTCTTATGTCATCAACTCCACTCATTCCTCTTCAACCCAGCTTCAGTCTCTGAGGATGTCCATCCTGAGGCGAGTATTCTTGTTACCCATTCCTGCCTTTACAGATTCGTTGAGGAAGAAACAATTACTGGAAACAGCAGAAACCCAGTCCAAAGATATCAGGAGACCAGGATGCCCAGTAAACACAAATGAGTGTAACTAGTTCAGGCAGGAAACTCGAGAAGAGCTACACCAGCTGACAGCAGCCTGGTAAGCTACCAGCCACGTCGGCATCAGCAGGCACACAACAATTGGAGGATACAAATCATGAGGTCTTACAGCGGTCTATTTGAAAGACGTCAAGCTTGCTCACTTCTGCTGCTGTTTGCAATGACTTTTCATGCTATGCAACACGCTCTTTGGTTCTTTGCTTGCCTCCTCCACCCCAGCCTCCACCTGTTTGGTTCTGCTCACATCGGGGGGATTTTGATTTCTGTTCATGACTATGTTTGTATGTTTGCTGTGCCTAGGTAGTACATTCCTCCAGAGCAGAACCGCCGCCAATATACAATGTAATGCTTATACCCATGAATAAATTGTTTTATTTTATTGAAATGTGAGTTTTTCTGACTGAAAAGAGGGAATGGAATCCAGGTAGATTACAATCAGCAAGTAAGAAAGGTATAGCTTGCATAAAAGCCTGAGTACTTTTATTATCAGCAGGTCTTCAATTCAAAAGTGTTAGGATACCAATACTTTTCAAGCATTTAGAGATGGGAGAAAAAGCAGAAACTGTTTCAGCTTTACAAAATAAGATCTAATCTTAGAGGGATCAAAATAGCTACCTGTTGCCTAACCCTAACCCTAACTGAGCATAGGATTTCGTGATACAAAAATATTATAAGTAATGAAAACCATGCAAAAATGACCATAATGCATAATCATTTCACTGCGCAGGACTGTAGTAAATATACACGACTCCTAGAACAATTTTCCCTCATCGCTAACATTTCACTTTAAGGAAGCAAGGCATTCATACCAGTGAATACACAGATGGCAGCTCAATATTATAATGCATTAAAATACAGTAATTACCAAGATTATTAGTAACAGAAATTAATACATAGCATCCATCTCATTTGACTTTGCTGTGTGCACGGCACCTCTAGTGGACAATACAGGTCTTGCAATGCTAATGGTCATAATAATGGGATGAATCTGAAGATTTAATTCTCCTGACAGGCAAAAATTTCCATCATAATTTTCGATGAGAGGAATGAATCAAACATGCAGAGATTAATTTCACAAGTTCAGATCCATATGTCTGGTCCCATATAGCGCAACTGCATTGTATACAGTACAGTTAAACATTCAAAATGTGGTGTTCAGACGGCCACTGAAGGGTGTTTGGTCGCTGTCTTAGATTTCTTGCACCTTTGTCAGTAATACTACTTGTCCAAATCTAAGTCATAATTTTAAATTTGTTCAGAGCTTTAAAAAAAAAAAAAAAAAAAATCAATCAAAATGGCTGACCTGGCCAGTATAAATTAACTATTATTTACGAAAACAATAAACATTTTCACGAAAAAAAAAACAAAAATTAAAGAACATTGTGTTCATCAGTGTACACAATCTGAAAGAGTTTCAGCAACATCAGAAATCATGGGTGTCAAAACCTTGTTTCTGCAGGGGTCTTGACTCAGAAAATCTCTATAACAAATGGGATGGGAATAATTAATTACAATATTAAGGACAAACCTCATTCAGATCAGAAATCAATGCTGTTGTCATTATGTGTAAAACAAAGCATTTCAATAAAAATCAAAGCAGTACCCAAATTAAATGAAAGCACTGAAGGTGCTGATGCCTCGGTGCTGACAGCAGGGACAAGTATGTCCCCTAATGAGGCTATAAAATTGGGTGTGGACATGTCAGAGTGCCCTAGCTGTGCATCTATGCTTGACATACTCAAGTATTTACCCACCAGTGGCAGTCTGATGAACATTAATGTACAGTTATGGAGGGAAACACCTTTCACACTATTCAGGGCCTATTTAATTAGTGCAATTCAGACTCTGTGGGAACAACAATAGGTTTTTGGAGGGAAGCACCTTTCATACAGGACAGAGGTTGCGTTATCCGAATATTTTCCTCATTGACAGATTTTTTTTGAACAATGACGGAACATTTTGAAGGCCGTCCGTCATTTTGACAGAATGTAATTCCCCGTCCAACTGGTGGTGGGTGTCCTGTTGTCTTGAGCATTGTCTTTGATATGTATGATCCTGTATTCCTCATATTTTTGTAATATGATAATTTGCACTTCATTCGTAAAATATGCTACTCTGCTGCCAGTAGACGATTGGTCATATGCTATAAACGCCGTCTCTGTTATGCAAACACGCAGATATGTCAACCGGAGCTTATCCCGACCTAGATAACGAGTTGATAAGCAGCTTCGTATGACCGCTTAGCGAGACTGCGGTTGTTTGGCTTAGTGAAGCCCAGCAATAACTGAAAGCATTGTTCATTTGCACACTGTTACTGTGTGGGGGGAGAAATCATTTGTGATGTTTTATAAAGTTCATACAGCAGTAAGTTCAAAAATCCACGCAGTGCTGTATTTAAACACAGTGCGCAATGTGTGTCTACATGAATCACTGTCGGCATTGTGCTCCCTTTGTCAAGTTTTGCCATCAGCAGCAGCCATTGCTGTGATATAAATCAAACTCACAAGTTGCAAAGCGTTAAGAGCTTTATCTTCGTTGAAGTCTTGATCGCTCGCAGCAGCCATCTTGGTAATCAAATAGTGCTATAACTCGAAAACAAAGCTCTATCTCAAAAATCTGGCAAATTTAAATCCAAGAGATCATGGCATTTAACCCATAGAGCCATATTCTAGGACTTTATTTTGACCGGCGTAGCGGCTATCCCGGTAACAGACTGAATGAATGAATGAATGACAGAATGACACTCAAACGAACTACCGTATACATCGCTTGCGCACCGAGGCATAATAATAAATCCAAGAGATCATGGCATTTAACCCATAAAGCCATATTCTAGGACTTGATTTTGACCGGCATAGCGGCTATCCCAGTGACTGACAGAATGACTGAATAAATGAATGAATGACTGAATGAGACACAAACGAACTACCGTACACCTTGCTTGCACATGCGCACCAAGGCACAATGAGGCATTTGCCTCATTTTCTGCGTAATTGACCTCGCTAATCTTCCAGCCTGAAAAAAATGTCCTTTTCAATATTGCATTATGCCACTTGGCAGTAAGAAAGCCAGTTTGGGATTTTTTTTCCTACAACAAGAGAATTATATCACTGCTGTTTTATTACTCTCTGACAAAGCAGCTTTCTCTCCCTGGTGACACCATAGTTTTTCATTGAAACATCTTAAGGAAGCAGCCTGTCTTAGTGCAATGCCGCAAAGTAAATTTGGCCCTGAATTTCCGCTCTTTGCCTTGAATAAGAGATCAGAAACTGTGACAGCAATTTTCTCACAAGTAAAACCAGAAACTATGCCCTCCAAATGAAAAAAAAAAAAAAAAAAAAAACTAAACCAGTTTGGCAGGCATAGTGTACAGGGGTATAAGGCAGTATATTTGTTGGTGCTAACCGCATCAGGCATGTTGAATAGGACCACGTTTTCACAGCGGCCTACTTTTGCCCATAAAGGTGAATGTGTTCAGCCTTCGAAGTCTTCCAAGCTTGATATATTCATTCTTGTTTGCAGTGATAAAGTTTCATTTGTTGAGCCCACAATGAAATGGCCCCATGAGTCTGATTAGATGGATAATGATGAGCTGTTAAGTGCATCCACCAAGTTAGAAGCACTCTTAACAATACAACGTCATCACTACCCCCACCACAATTAAGGGCTATAAATCAGTAAAAAAAAAAAAAAAAATGCTTCAACATCCATTTTCGAACTCAACGTAGATCATGAGTAGCTTATTAAGCATACAAAATTTCACGCAAAGGTATTATAGTTTCAGAGAAATCTTGTCCCCATCGTGGCCCGGATTGACAGACGGATGGACCCGAATCCAATATCCCCCTTCACAATGTATCATAAACACGATGCATAATAAACAAACGGTCAATTTCCAGACAGACTCTGATCTTGCATCAGTAATGAGGTCATAGGAGGCAGCTGACAGACTAAATCCAGTAAGATTACAGAAATCCAATATGAGACTCTAACTTCCCTTTAGAGGCATTGAAGAAGTTTTTAAGGTGTCAAACTCACAGAATTTACAAAACAGTATTTTAAAAAAAGTGCTTAAACACATCACAGAAAATGAAATGTAACAAAAAGCAATGCAACTGAGTGAGCACTTGTCTCTGGGATGGCTGCCAGAGGAGCCCTGGTACCAGTTCAACCTGCACTCTCAGATAAACAGAAAGCACATTATTTATCCTATCAGACAGAGAGAGCACATTAATACAGAAATCATTTCATTGTCGTTGGCCTGACGAGTATGGCTCAGGGCCAGTGCGATCCAACACAGCTTCTACTGTGGAAACAATGACAAACATTGGCTTTGTAGCAATGAGTCCTGAGCATGAGCTGAAATTTAAACCCAAAGGATGCAAGTTGATGGTGCATTATAGAAGATATTATACTGACACATACACAGAACATCAGTAATATCAACAATCCTCCCAGACATAGAGGAATGGTAAACATTTCTGATGGAGCCAGATCAGGAACAAGTGTTTTGTAACTAAAAAAAAATCAGATATTGGGGGAAAAAAGTTGAAACTGAAAAGAAAAATATTTGAAAATGAAATTGAGAACATTATATAAAAATGGTATGATTCAAACACAATTTAAGGGAAAACACATCGACAGCCCCAACTCCAACAAGTTGAATCCAGGTGTAACATAATATAAAAAAGTGAGAGCGGAAATGTTAAATGATCATCCATAAATTATATTTTAAACATCAGATGCAACTTTTGCCTGAAATCTCTCCAGTCTTCAGATTTTAGCCCAAGACGACATTCATCATTTAGGTTATATAGAGTAACCAGGCCATCCACAAAACATAGCAGGATAACGGAAAGCCGTATGTAAAACGAGGCCACTTAGTGAAACAGAGGAGGACAAGGTTTCCATGGTAAAACCTGCTTTAGCAGGAATTCATTACAGTTGTCTTATATTTTCTGCTGATGTCATGTTATCGTCAACAAAGAATAGTGAGGTATTCTTCCCAAAAGCAGGCAAGTGCTCCATGACAATGAGATTTATCTGAGATGAGATGGTGTTGACTTACAGATTCTTCATCCTGTATCATGTGCACAAGGTTGTCCAAGACAGGCGCTAGATTCCTGGATGAAACAAAGACAAAAATAATGTACAAACTTCACCACACAACAGGTTCCAACAATGACACAAAAGACTTTTTTGATAGCTCTTAAACAAATCCTCTTCCCAATCCAAGAGCACATGCCAGGATTTGGCCAAAAAAAAGGAACGGAAAAGCTGAAAAATATTACCCAAAAAAATCTGAGCCAAACCTCTTATCACAGCTCAGAAAGCAGCTGTCTGGCTCCTGACCACATGCTTACTTGGATTTAATGTTGTTGAAGTTCTTCCCCAACGAAAGATGCCGGATAGATCGATTTCTGGAAAGCCACACCAGTAACGTCATCAAGTCCGAGTCCAAACCTTCACCAGGACAGAAACAGCCACATTCAATCACTAAACAAATGCCAAAAAAATATTATCACCAATGTCTCACTTTGCTCAGCAAAGCAGCAAATGTTGTGAAAATATTATTTTGAAAACGATGTTTTTTCACAGCACATTGTGGAACATAGCTGTTCTACAGCGATGAATTTAGCTTTTATTGAATTACTATTTTGGGTAACAAGCTTATAGCATTAAATTACATCCAAGACATGAAATCTGAGTTCTTGAAAAAGATCAATAAAGGCAAAAAATGCAAATCGAGATAAAGAACATCATGACAGCTTACAGAACCCTTATTTTTCCACATTTATAGTACCTTTACAGCAGGAAATTATCATTTTTTATACACAAAAGAACACTTAACAGCACCAAATGTCTCATCATGGCTATATCCAGACAGAGCAAATCAGGCTTTTCTTTAGAATAGAGGTCACCAGCCCTGTTCCTGGAGAGCGACCATCCTGGAGGTTTTTACTCCAACCCTAAGTCAACACACCTTATTTGGCTAATTAGCAGCTCAACAAGATCTCCAACTGGGGCATGAGGCATGCTTCGCATTCGTTGGAGTGAAAACCTCCATGATGGCAACAGTCTAGGAACAGCAAACCGCTGCTATGAACTAATACACGGCCACAGCTTGTCAAAACAGTTACATTTGGAACAGAGCAATTGAAGTCAGATGGCCTATCAAATGGTCATTACAAGTAAAAGTAAAAGACATAACATCGAGGATCTTATTCCAAAATGCAGACGACAGTATCTCTTTAAGTTGGAGACCATGACGACCAATACACGAACAAGATGACAGTTCTGGATTCAAACATTTTCTGGAAGTATGCCCAATATTACTGCAAAACTAATTTTGCGAGCATATTCAAATAAAGTTGCAGTATAGTTCAGGGACACTCTTTTGAGACCATAAGAGAGATTCACACCGATTCCCTCACCATTGTCAGATATGTCCAAGCTGGATACGTTGGGGATCTCAGCAATGCATCCCTCTAAGGCCTGCGAGCCGCCAGATCTTAACTGCAAACCAGATCAGAGGATGATGTGACAGAGGTGAAAAATAAACACAATTGCTAATCAATGCAACACTAATGATAATTCTTCACAAACAGCACAGTATAAACAGGGTCTCCTGCCTAGCATTGTGCTAATGTCTCAACAGGTAAAGTACAACACTAACGTAAAGCAGCAACAAATTATTGTTATAATAGTTGCTGAAACAGCCCAACTAAATAGGGGCAGGGGGTAGCTCAGAATAAAATTTGAGGACCAACTGACAGTATACAGGAATTGTAGAAGGGAATGGGCACTCCAGATATGAAATATATTGCCCTTACAGCAGCAGTGAGCTTTTCTCTGGGAGAGCATTCTCTACACTGAACCAATGTGGCCAGAATAATTTCAGTTTGTCACTACAGTTGAGTAAAATCTGTTTTTTCCACCAGTCAGAAATGTGCAAACAAAGATTTTAGACGATGAAGGTGACCACGTTGTGGTGAGGTCACCCAGTAATGAGAGAGACTCTTCTTGAGTCTTTTTGAAAAGAAAGAATAAGATGTCCGAAATAGTTATATGCCATTCAATAACTTTTAACAGTATTTTGGTGCTGAATGAGATCTGTATTGTGACAAATGCAATTGCGAGATAAGCATAAGCAATGTCAATTTTTGCTATGCTTAGCATGTTTAAAAACAAATTAGGTAACTAACAGCAGAGTATAAAGCATTGTTGCATCAAATATTGATATTACATCAAGATATTCATTGGAAGAAACATTTTAGCCTACCAAAAACTAACTGCATTGAGTTACTGAAGTTGAGTTAATATTTTCTTTAAACCAAAAGAATTATGAGCTGAGTGATATTGGCCATTGTACATGCGGCAGTCCACATCATTCACTGCATATCAAGCATGCATCAGGAAAAATGGGGGAAAAAAATGGAGTAAAATTCTAATGAAAATTCAAATGCTATTCAAATGACTTTCATTCACTGATTGCAACAACTAAATGAAACAATCTGTTGCTGCCGGGAGCTGCCGAAACAGATTTTCCTGTTCCCTGTCTAAACCGACCGAATGCACAATGAACTACGCCTTTCGTAGACAGTCATCGTAATACACATACAAATTCAACTTCAAGCAGTACAGGTATCAATCAAATAAGCGCAATAGAAATAAACTTAAGAAACAGCAAAACTATTGATTTTATAAAATTATTAAAATTTGATGAAGTGTCTTTGAATGAAAATATAATGTGATCAGGTAAAGAAAAACATATTTCATAATTAAGACTGAAAATAAAAGACCTAATACATCATACACAATACTGTTTATAAGGACATGAAAGCATGGTTGCGACAGCTAAACTGAATGGTGAACAGCAGAGGGCAGAGACTGTAGGGAGTTATCAGGAGCAATACTCACACAGTGGCCAAGCTTACGAGAGCGACAGGGGAGAAATGGACACATCAGGTCACAGGAAGCAGTCATCCACACAAAAGCCACTTTGTGCAGCCAGCCAGGCCACAACCAACTTGCAGCAAGTTTAAGATAAACACCTAACGGCACTGGCGATGCAATTTGTCAAGGCCATGAAAAAAGTAAGCAATACATCGATTTCCGCCCAGATACCAAGCAAGATCTGCATCAAATTTGTCAGAATTGGGCGAGATTTAGTCCGAACCCAGGTGGGAATCACTTGCTATCAGGGCAGTGCCAGGACTGTTCAGTTTCAGAACTTGAGAGCAGATGGTGTGATATTGTTAACAATGCAAAGTTAATTTTTTATGGTCTCTGTTCTAACCAAATGATCCATTATGCAGGAATTTTGAGTCACATGCATTTATGGGCCTTTTGAAAGGAGTGAAATGCGAGATACTATATGAAATTACTACAATGCTTTGCTCCCACAAATTTAGCAATTCTGCTGTGGTAGACAGCGGTGTCTAATTATGGCAATGTGAAAAATTAATGTCAGACTACACTATTGCGTGTCCTATCCTTCAATATAGTACCCTCGGGCTAATGGGTTTATCATCAGCTCCTGCCTCTGATTCATTACTTGAACTGGGATGAAATTTAAACATCCTGGACTGGTTTAATCACACTCAGATACTGTCATAGCTGCTATGCATGCTACCAGCAACAAGAAGCACCTTAATTTCTAAAGAAGATCCTATTCCAACACTCTGGGGACCAATGGAATCATAAAGACAGGGAGCATATTAGTAGCTCATTAATTGTCACTTCATTTGATTCACTGCATTCCCTCTCAGGCAGTGACTCTGGTCCTCAGGAGTCAAATGATGGTATCTTAACCACACCATCCAATTAACCAAGTGCATTAACAATTTAACATTGCTGTACTGAATGAATTAAGCCTGAATAACACAACAACTGCAATTACTTATGTTACCACTGAGCATGACAGAGGAGCCTATCATATCTCAGGATTCTGAGTGGGTAACTCATGCAAAATTCAACAGCCCAAATTTTGCCATTTGAAATCATATCCAGATGGCAGCTCGAAATGCTTGCAGGTTGTAATAACGAACACTTTAACTCCTGCCTCCGAGTTATAACGCCAAGACAAACAGGCCATACACAACACTAATAAAGTACTTGACCCTGCAGCTTTTTAGGATCTACGGAGTCTCTCAGGGGTCAGCCGGGAAGAAAAGAGCCGTATGCAAATCCCAGCTCGGTTTACAAATTCATGTGCACACTTTATAAACCCAGATCTCCGATTCATAATCCATACTCTCAGTTTCTAAATCCCTGTCTACAGCTTATCAACACATGGTTTTGTAATTAAAATCAAGATTTGGATTAAAATCCATGGGCAGAGATTGCATAACCATGGGCACAAATTACAAAACATTAAGCGTGGATTATGAATCAGAGAGTGTGGTTTATGAGTCCGAGAGCATGTTTCGTAAACCGTGCACAAGCATTTGCAAATAGAAAGGGCAGATTAACATGTGGCTCTTTTTTTGCCCCACAGCTGACCTCAGGGGGGCTTCGTAAAGATTGGGATTTCCCAGTACTGACATGGATTATACGTCAGGGCAGACACTGTGTGCGACTCACAAGTGCTGGTCTCAACACATCCTGATCGAGAGGAATGGGATGAAACACAATGATCACACTCCTCCGCCCTCATCACCTCTGATAAAAAAGGCATGAAGATTTTTCACCATAATGGAGATGCTCAGTGGAAGCAAGTCTTGGAAGCAATGACAAACAGATATTGCCACATTGACCCCTTTGCACATAATAATAATAACACCAATTTTTCCTGTTGTTTATGAGCCTATTTAAGGCTTTATAACTCAATATTTGGGTCACAGAAACAATGGAAAATTATTCCAGCGAAGCGAGACATTTGAGAAATTCAGTTACAGAATTATTTTGCAATTAAATTTCAGAATTTATGGATGTCGGCGTCTAAATCTGCACAGACGTGTTAATATTTTCCAAGATGGAATATCAGTCCATAACAGGCAATCCTCCAGTATCACTAAAACATTTTTTCCACAGCTCCAGCTCAAATAAAAAGAAGACACAGTAAAGATTTAAGATGCATAAGTGGTCATCACTACCTCACAACAGCTTAGATCCAGAGAGACGTCCTTCAGGTTAGGATTGCTGGCAAGACCCAGTAACATTGCTCTGAGGGATTAATTAACAAAGAGAGTAAATTAGCTCATCTAAAGTTGAAAAAGGTAAAGGTTGATAATTGTTGCAGGAATAAGGTGCTAAATGAAGAACACTTGAGGGCTTACTTCAGGCCCTCCGGTGGGATCTTTGTTCCAGATATGTTAATACTGCTCAGAGCCATAGCGGAGCTGAAGAAATGCTTGAAGGACGGAGTGACCTCTTTACCTTTCCTGGTGTTAAACGATACACAAATCCAGATTATACGCACACAAATATAAATATGCATTTTTTTTTATTTTCCTCTTTTCCTTCAACAACATATATGTACATTCCTGATGGAATATGCATGCCATTTTGGCAAATATCAATGATCATAGTGTGAAACTCATCTACCTGGTCCACATCACTTCCAACCCAAAAGTAGGTGAAACCAGCAGACTTCTGGAAAACTAACAGGGGAACTGCCAGCATCATGACAGACCCATCCAACTGCTAGGAATGCATTTCATGTGAGGCTTTAACATAGAGTCCATGGGTGCCCGATAAATGATTGGAGATGAGCAGAGACCGCTGAATGCCGACCTCAAACCAACTGTACCCATCCCACACCCTGGACAAAATAATCTGAGAAACTGGCCAGGGATTGCAAATACATGGTCCGGACCCTATCAAAGAAAATGGGGAATGGAGCTTTTCCCTGCATGTTGCCTTCGACAAGAAAAAGATAAATAAATAAATAATAATCACTCAGTGTCAAAACAATACATTATCAATGAAACCACTGTCTCACCTAAATCCTATTAACTCCCTTTCTTTGGCCAAATGGAAAATGGCTGCTTATAAAATCTCACAAACAACAAGACAGATGAATTCCATTAACATCATAATCTAGATCAACCTGGCTTTTCCTCACCTGTGAGAGAAAAGGCTCTTCGACATGTTTAGAACTGCTAGGTGCTGGACTGAGCCCCGGAGAAGACAGAGCAAACCTGGAAGACAGAACGAGTCATATCAACTGGCCATTCACAACAATAAAAAATCTCCCACTAACTCGGTACAGACTGCCTGCATCAACACACTTTGTCATTTCCTTACAGAGTTCACAATGAATAAAGAGACAGGTAGATAGCGTGGTAGGGCAGGGTAGAACTGCCACATTGGACCATCTGTTCACTCACCAGGTCCAATGAACAGTCAGTGTTGGACAGGTCCAGAGTGGTCAGGCTGTTCGGCTGGCCCAAGAAATGGTACAGATTCTACAAAGATATCCACAAGTCAAAGACAGGTCTATGTGGCACTACATAACTGTTGCTTATTAAATGCAACCTCATTTTGGAAAACGTTGGCACAATATGAACAAGACTAGGTGCAACCTAGTATATGGCTGGGCCACCAAGTGCTGTATGAGAATGTGGGCCCAAGAAAAGGGTGCTAAATGAGGTTTCGTCTTTGGGGATGTTATGGACAAAAGAATCCACAGTTTCGAGTAAAACTGCTTAATAAATATGTTCGAGTGAAGGAGTTGCCATGCGTTTACATAAAGCGTTATTCAATATTGGTGATGGTTCAATATGGTTAACTATGTGACAAAAAAATAGAAATGCAATTAATTTTAATGAATTTATGATCTATTGAAAGCCCTCGAAAAGGCCTTGTAGTTGACACCAAGATAATGAGAATTGACCAAGAAATAAGAAAGTTTTGGAATTTTATAATGCCCTCAAATAGCAAATTGTTTGGTATTTATTTCAGTCACTGTGGATAAAGACAAAAGTGCATTGCGAAATGAGCAATTGAGGTCAATTTTACCTCAAATATGGCAGACAGTCAAAAAAATGATATAATGAATGTTTAAAAAAATGAAATAAAATCGAGAATTCAGGAAAGAAAGCATGAATGATTTTCCTAAGCGACAGTTACAGTCTGACCGGGTATTGCACTTTGTCACAAAACTAATATGATAATGTATCCCAAATCCCTTCATTGTGCCCGTTTTCCCTCATACCGGTTGCGAAATTCAATAGGAAGATTTAAGGAAATAATCCTGGTACCGGCCGCGAAATTCAAAAGGGAGATAGAGGAGTGTAACACATAGTACCAATCTAGCATGAAGGAATCTTAACAATGGTCGGAATGTGTTTTTAATTTCCCTATTCAATCTCGCAACCGATACGACAGTTAACAAGCATGGAGGACAGTACAGTTGCGAGATTGAATAGGGAAATTAAAAACACATTCCGACCATGGTTATGATGCTTTCACGCCTAGATTGGTACGATGTGTTACATTCTTCTATCTCCATGGAATCTCGCAACCGGGACCAGAAAAAACAAACATGGAGGACTGAAACAAACCAAACCAATCTAGTGTAAAAGAAGATTAGCCTAATAATGGTCGGATTATGCTTGTAATGCAACAAAATTGAATGGAACTTTTTAAAAGACCGGGATGCTAGCTAGGGCAAGCGCAGCATTCCGCTATATTAATATTTAATCCACCTTTTGCTATTCATTAGAAGAAAATACGCATTAATTTTTGTATAATGGCGACCAATATCGCCAAGAAACATTCATTGGCGTCAAAAATTGGACATTGTGAACATTGCATATGTACAAAAATGTGTTTTTATTGAACAGTACATTTGCCTGATTATTGAAGTCTTTTGCTAGACTGGATTTTATGAAAAATGCCAATAAAATTAGAAAGTAAATTTTGTTAAAAAAATAAAATAAATAAATAAATAAAATGTTAAAATGGCTTGGCAAAGTCGACTTGTTATCATAAGAATGATGCTAACATTTCAAACACCCCAATCCCCAACTCTCTACAACAACCAGTTAAATAATAACAAAGGTGAAAGTTAAACTGTTCAGCTCAAGGGGCTGGGCTTTGTCAATTAACATGTTACTCTTTCCTGAGTCCAACAACCCAAATCCCCAACTCTTTATGACACACAGATCAATAGCTGCAAAGGAGGGAGGAAAAGCCAATCAGGACAGGGGGTGTGGCTTCATCAATCAACAAGTGACCCATTCCTGAGTTCAAATTAACCCCACCCAAAACTCACTATGACTAAGAGTTCAATAGTTATGGTAGATGAAATACAGTCCAATCAGACAAGGGGGCAATCGCTGCTTTTTTAACTTGCATTTTTCATACCATCTTAGCTTCTTCAGAGATGGGGTTTTGTACAGATTCAAAATGGGTCATTCTCTACAGTTTGTTACCACGCCAGGTGGCTTGGAATGCAAACGATAATATTTCAGTACACTGAGGTCATTATTGCAACAAATTACAACAATCTGGATATAAATTCATGCAAACTAAACCCATCTAACCTTCTATTGAGTGATCTAGACAAGAATCATTAACTTCACTGTATAGCTAGATGTAATGGCAGCTGGTGAACCAGTCTCCCACCACAGCAGTAGGCAGAAGAGACAAATTCACACCAGAGCAGTGTGACAATTATTCAGATTTTCAAACAAGGAGAAACGTGCCAGACTCAGGTGTCAACGCTACATTGCACTGAGAAAGCAATCAGTGCTGCATTATCGGTGCTGACATTAGTGTGAATTAGGCTGTCGGCAGATGGTGAGCCTGGGGACACACTGCGACTGTGGGATTCTCGCCCCAAAAAGAGAAGTTTATTTGCTCGTAATTAAAAACATTAAGTGGGGAAGCCTGTAACTGGCAATTTCATGTGGGGAATCACCGTGTGCGAGAAAAGGAGAGAGAATAGACAAAGAGAGGAGGGGTTTCCAAGCAACCACTTTTGTTTTTATTGTCGTTTTAGAAGGAGCAGCCAAGCACAGACTTCACACAGGGCAGTCAGCCAAAGACACTCTGCGGGAGAAACTGTGTAGCAGACTGGCCCTCCTGGTTAAGAGGGTGAACTATGCAAATTCTCAGTGAAGCACAAATGGAGGATACTTCCTACAGATCCTAAATCCCTGGTCCTCAAATCACATCCTACGAGGTCCGAGGACTGCTGGTTTTCCACCCTCCCTTTACCTGGGAGTCAGGTGTTAACACAGTCTGGCCAATCAGAGGCACTAACTGTTCATTTACTTGCCTGGGATGACAGATAACCTGGGCTGGATTTGGAATCGAGGTCCACATTTGAGGACCCCTGTCCTAAACGGTCAGTGCCTTTTAGAAAAGGCAATGGGAGGGACCTCGGCCATGAGCATAATAATGCAATAATTACCAATATCACCATCAAAAGTATCATCTAGTAATTTACACTGCCCTTTAAAAGAGCACATCCCTAAAGCTCTCCATTTAAATTAGAGGTTGACCGATTCATTGGCACCAATAAGATGTTTTACTAACTACTGACGTCAGTGGAACTTGGCTGTGATAGTGGCTGATAACTGTGCAGCCCCACCCAGTTATGCAGAGATGTAAAGATGACCATTTTACATCGCGGCTCCAAACACAAAGTCAAGGTAATTGTCACTGCACACCTGGGATAATTTATTTTTAAATGAAAGTTAACTTCACATGTAACAGCTTTACTTGTAAAATATGAGCATGATACAGTTGTTGGTTAGCTATAGTATATCATTAGTAATGCATCAGACTAAACAATGAACACCTAAGCACTGTAAGGGCAATAAACAAATGAATAAATAGAAAGAATAATGTAGCTAGAATTCTGGCAAACTTGTCAGAAAGAGCATGCAAGAGCACATTGCCACCATTGTCCCTGAATGCCAGTAAACTCCTTGGAAGGGTTGCTTGAAGAAACCGTTCACTGAGCACAAGAAGTAAAGCCAAGTATCAGTGAGTCTGCCAAATATTGTGGTATCATGACCTGACTCGAGTGAATGGTCAGATGAGAACAAAATTGAACTCTAGCAATGGACTCCCCAAGCACTCTTGACTGCAAAAAAAAGTAAAGCATAGACAACAAAAAGCACCTTAGACACACTGTCAAACACTGGGGAGGGTCATTGATGTTTTGGAGATGTTTTGCTGACATAATTCCAGAGACACAAGTGAATTAACATCAAGGTAGTTCGAGACTTATTGGACAAAAAGGTCAACGCAAAGTAAACCACAAATGCGGCACATTTATAGGAATTTTTACAGCCGTGCTGTTGTGAACTCACATCTCTGCCTTTGTGGAAAAAAAAAAAGATATTTGAGAGTGCTAAGCAATTATTATAACAAATGATAGCTAGTTCAGTGGATTGAAGACTTTTTTAAATTAAATTTTTGAATATTTTTTATTCAATAAAAAGGAGCTAATGTCTTTTTTTACACCTCTGTCAGGAGGTAATGATGTTTTCACAGATGTTTGTCTGTTTGTTGGTCCGTTCTTCAGTTAACAGGACATGTCAAGAAGTAAATGGATGGACATTCATGAAATTTTGTATGTTGATAGATACAGTATAAATGAGGAGGTGACTCCCTTTCAGTCAAGATCCAACTCATATTCTTGATCCAGGATCTAAAAGAATTTCGATGCAAATAAAGACGGCACTGTCGATTCGTTTAACGCACATTCAGTGATAATTACTCCGTGAATAAATTTCAATAAGGCAGAGATAATGAGCATTCCGAGTGCCTTCTAGATATACAGTTTATTCATTATTTGAAAAAAGCCACATATTCAAACTTTTGATGGTTTCTGGTAATCAAAATCCACACTGAAATGGATCTCTGTTCCACAATGGCCATTTCTGTCTCCAGGGGTTAAAGGAGACTTATTTTGCGATATTTCCAAGGTTATATTTTGATCTTGGACTCCCCTAGAGTACTCCTGATTGTTCAAAGTCCAAAACAGGGTCCTTATTTAGCTCATACTGCCATCCTCAAAAAACCCCATTTGTAGTCCATTGTAGTCTCTGCCTGAAACGCCTCATTGGGGTGGCTCTTCCGCTATGGCCCCCACTCCCGTGTGCCCACTTTCTTCTGACTGGCCAGCTCTGTGGAGGGCGGAGTTGGGTGGGACGAGGCTGCAGAACGCAGTTTTCCGGGTTCGCCTCCCCAGAGTGAAACGTGAGACATGTCTGCCATCTGATAAGGAATCGGCGGGGAAATTCCACAATCAAACGCTATACTTGAATATAAATCTAATGAAATGAACTTGTTCTAATAAACGCAGCGGCCAAAGTGGAGGACGCAGTGCGAAAGTCTGGCAGCTCAAGCTCGAATTTGCTATCGGATACAGTTTGCTACGGCAACAGTGGTGAGTACAGCGGTTTTTCTACTCTATAGCTAGGATGCAGGGAAAGCTAGAATCCACTACATACAACACATTTGTAGAACGGGTCGACATGCCCAAGTGTAGACCGGAGACCGTAGAAACCGTGGGTCTGAGTTTAGAGGGAAACATGGACAGTGAGGAGCAGCTAAAAGTGGACCAACAGCTTATGGACTGCTTCGGTGTGTATTATAAGGAGCTGCCGGTTCGTGTGCATAACTGTGGTATGTCGTTAGCATGGAGAAATGAACAGCTTCTGCGCTGGTATATGACGGAGGGGCGAAAGCTCCAGGCTAAACAGCCTTTTCGGAAATTGCCCGTGGTAATGGTTTACTTATTGCGTCGGAATGACCAGCGTTTCATCGTGGAGAATGGGCGCGTTATGGATAGTGCGCGAGAGCTAGATAGAGCTCCAGTTATGTTATGAGCATAATACAGGTTTTACAGACCGTAAGTTCCGTTTGCGTGAACCGTTGTTTATGTGGAGCTAGCAAATCGATAACTTTTACAGGAAAGAATTTAATTTTCAATTGCCGATTTAATATTCAGTCGACGGCAATGCAGAGAAATTGTTTGTTATACCGGACATGTTATAGCCTGAGCGCTTCCCTATTGCTTTCACCGGTAGCATCAGAGAGCTTGTCCAGGTACTGGAGAAGTATCAGGCTGACCCCGGTCATGGATAAGTAAAGCGATCGTTTCACAAGCACCCAAAAACGCGCCCCATGCTCTGCAAAACCTACGTCTGGTCTAACTGCAGTCTTCGCAGCCCAGCTCTGTAGACACGTACAGCACCTCTCCGGTTAGCTTCAACTGTAGTGGCTACAATCAGGCAATGTTATGATGGAACTGCCACATTGATGCTTACCGAAGTAACACAAGCATACCGATCATTATTACAGCCCATACGTTACCAGGAGCATTTTAATTTGCACAGCATGCGAACTAACATGCAGTAGCTGATAACCGAGCAGTCATAACAACTACAGAGACAAACGTTACCCTGCAATACAGGTTTTACAGACAGGGGCAGTTTTTTACAGAATAAATTCAGGGGGGGCAGTTTTACCAATCATTTACAAACAAGACAGTAAATGTTCAGTAACTCTTGGGGGCAGGGCGGGTTACACAGGCCATCAGGGGCAGTTTTACCAATCATCCAAATTACTTATAAACAAGTAATTTATTAAAAAAATGTTCGCGTTGAAATTAGACTTGATTTCAAAATGACTCAAAGGTTTATGTTCGGTCCACACCTTCTGTTGAATTTACCCCAATTGTAGATATTGACTGTCTTAATTTGCATATTTAGGACACAAACATTAGCAACAGTAACCCTTGAAGATAGTGTGTTTATTGCAATACTGCAAGTGCAAGTAACATAACAGTCAAACAGACAAATTCAACAGGCCATCAGTTAGGCTGCTGGGTTTAGGTTCTTTTATGAACTTAATGATCAACAAACACAAAACTGGTTTGTTTGTGGACTACATCATGTAGCCATAGTTTCCATCCATCCTTAATTTGATTGGTTACATTGTTTTTTATACAAATTTTGAAATTCTTGATGGCAAATAGATATTTCTGTTAAATTAAGAAAATAACTTATAGAGACATTGAAATTAGTTAAAACTTGATTTCAAAAGCCAGACTATCCCCAGGACTCTTGAGAACCACTGGTTTATACGGTCCATCTCATCGGATTTTCTCTTGATCGGTAAAAGGCTTATGCGATAAATGCTGATGGAAACATTATTCGCCAAATAAATCTGCTACTCAGCATCTTGACGGTGTTTTGATGTCGTCGTTTCCTTCTGATAATGGTCTGCTATGCTGCTAATAGCTGGCACCTAAGCTCTATTACAACTTTTGCAATTATCGTCATTTGTTAGTAAACGCAATCCATTTTGGCTAACCAGCTAAATTAGTTGGCTAACAAACTACTTTTGTTCACTTGAAGGTCCTGCAATTCAGTGCGAAAATGAATGGAAACAGCTTAAAATGTCAGAAATGTATTCGATACACCAATTTGATCCCATCACAGCATGTGACGTCATTATGCACTACTTTTTATTTGCTTTAATGCCGTTAGATGGAAATGTATTTTCACCAGCTTTATTCGCATGAATATTTTTGGTGAACTTCAGATAATTCGATTGACAAGTGGATGGAAACATAGCTTGTGAGTCGGACAGTCGCGACCAATACAGGCTTTATCTTCAGATATTTTACAAAGCCTGTGTTTGAGGCCAGTTGTTAGTGCTAACTATCGTTAGCGGTCCTGCTAGCCTCCCATAACACGTTAGCTTCACTTACATTATTTGCTGTTATATCGTTACTTACAGCTTGTGGCTCCGAGCACTTGATCGATGCAACTGCTTCAGGTTTGAGAAGCAGCTGAAACGCTTATCCTGTGTCGAATTATCCTTTATTGACAAAGCTGTCTTTGGTGAAATGCTGAGCACAAACAGCTAACATTTCCTTTGGCCGTGGCTGTTTGCTGCCAACAAACAAAAAAGCTACCCACTGATTTCTGGAGGCATCGTCTTTTGGAAGAGAAATAGGTGCTTTTCTTTGCATCCAAAAGTAAACGGACGAGCAGCTTTGGGAGAGATACTGACAAAACTGCACCTCAAATGATCTGCGGTTCTTCTTTTGTATTTCTAAAAGTGAAGATGCTACTAAGGCATAGATTGATCTGTGGTTGTTCATGTCTGCTTGAATAGTTTCCAGTGTGGGCAGGTCCAGCGCCGTGATTGGCTTTGGCTAAGTCTGTACTAATTGGACGGCACAACCTGACGTCAGGTTTTGCCCAGATCTCGCGAAGATCTCGGGAGGAGCTGTTCAGAGAGGAAATCACGTTCATGAAATCACGTTCTTGGATTACGGCAAAACCTCTGTATCTTATGTTTAGAAACTTTACAGAGGTTGAGTATGGACAACCAACATTATAACATTACTAATATGTATTAAAAGAAGGATCAGCATAATAGGTCCCCTTTAAATCCCCTCGAAAACTTGAGATCTTATGAACAATTCTGACAAGCTCTGCATGGATGAATTGTAAAAAAATAAAATAAATAGATAATAAATAAATAAAATCCTGTGTATGTGTCCCCTCACTTCATCACAAAGTCCACAGTTGAGTCACATTATATGAGCACCTCCCACAGAAGATAGGTAAAATTATAAATTAAGACTTCGATTGGGCAAGGCAAAGGTAGTTAGACAGCTTTATTCACAGCTTATATGAGCATGTGGGTTCGTGCACAGAGTCTGGTGCATACCGTAAGGTCATCTCCGCGTAGAATGTTCCCTGAGAGGTCGAGATGTGTAAGGGTACTGGCGATGGTTTGATTGGCACTCAGTGACAGTGAAAGTCCATTCACCCCTGAAATGAGAAGTGTACATGGGGAATTATACTGAGCCCAGTGTTAATGTGAGAATACCACTGTTTTTACGTGATAGCTCTCTCATTTGCAGAACCATTCAGATATATGTATGCCCACGTGAACATATTGCACTAAGCATAGAGTGTTCTGTTGATTAGCACTCCAATGTGGAGCAGTGACAGTTGAATCAACTCAAAAACCAATTCAAAACCAGTTTCAATACCATTTCCAAGTGGACTACTGTCGCCATTGGCGCACCAAATATTGGTACCGGAGGAGGCATTTGTTTGATGGGATGACTATTATGCAACCTGGTTTCACATCCCTGAGAAAACCTAATTGCTACATTGCATACCATTGAAACTGCTTTAACCCACTAGAGATGTGTGGGAGTGTCTTCATCTCTTGAGACCCCTGCTGTCTGCCAGCATTTTGTTATTTTACTTTGCATAGAACATTCCAGGGAGTCAACCTTTGGGCAGTGGGTGTGTAGCCCCCAGCCAATAACAGCACGCAGCCAACCCAAGTTCCCAAGAAGAAGCTACAAAAATGACAGAAAGTGCAGAAAGAATGAAATATAGTGAGGCGAAATGCCTAGCAGTGAAATGAAAGTAAATCTCGGATCAGCTTTGAGCCAGCCTCTGGCAAACACTACAGGAGTAGATGTGGATTAAGAGCAATGCATAATTGGCCTGTTTTCAGCTGGAAAGGGAAGTGTCGGTGGTTAGCTTATTTAGCTCGCTAAAATTTCTGCTTTTCCTTAATAACAAATGTTATGTTCCAAAAATAGTAGCTAGCTGGCTGGCTAGCTGTGTGACTTTGCATGCAAGTAGTGTATGTACACACTAAGTCCTACTATTAACCAATGCAAATAACTTTACACGTTGAGAAAATAACCCTTGAGGTATTTAGAGATAAGTTTGACTTCAGCTAGAATCATTTTCTCTCAAGCATACAGTATGTCTGTTACGGCAATCGCAATTGAGGTAGGCTCAGGGCTAACATTAAAAATTTGTAATGAGCAGGTAATTATACAGCCTTACTGAAAATAGCTAACATTACTGTTGGCAGTGTATTTTTTGCATGGCAATATTGTCAAATACAGCATCAATCAAGAACCATAATATGGAGTAATTTTAACCTCTTGCTAAAATTTTGTTTGCACTAGTTATTGAGGGTTTGTTTTGGATGGCAGTTAGGTGTGAATTTGGTCAGAAGACCATGTGGCAATATTGTCAAATACAGCATCAATGTTTAGAACCATTTAATAATGGTCATGTAATCTGTTATTTTAACCTCTTTTTAAAATTTTGTTTGCAAAGGTCCATACCAAATTTTAAACAGATAAGAGGGGAATTGTTAGCTCAAGGGTGATTACAAGAAAATCTTTGTCTCACTGGTGGCAGCGTCAAGATCCCTGATCAATGGAATCACCAGATACTTCTGCACAGAGAATATACCGGTACTTACCATGACCACACCTCCATTCAAGATGGAACTGCCCTAATATGCACACTACTACATGCAATTTTAACAGCAAAGGCACTATACATAAAGATCACAACGACGCCTTTGCGTTTCACCATCCAGGCCAAGATAGAGCCCATACACTTGAGAAACCTGCACATCAGAAACTGTGAGGTATCGTTCAGGAACCACGAGAACCAGAATGCAAAAATTGATTTTTTTAGCGAGGGGTAAACAGGACCGAAAAAAAAAAGTACAAAGTCCACAATCCAAAAATCACAATTAGGGGCAGAATCCACTGAAAAAAACCACAATGTCATGGTCAGACAAAAAGGGTTCGATTAAAGCAGATTAACCAAATCAGAGCCAAAAATGATTAGGTCAGAAAGGTAACACAATTTTTACCGAGAAACAAGAAAAGGTAAACAAGGGAAAGCTTTTGGGAACTGCATGAGAAGACATTGCACTCAAGGGGTCCATGCTATGATTAGGGAAAGGTGATGAGGATCAGACTAATTGTTGGGAGCAAAACATGAGGGAGAATTTTAAACATGAAATTGGCAAAAAGCCAAAAGGGACAGGGATCACGAGACAACCTATGACAAAACATAAAAGGGAGTTCTAACGTGCAAGATAATGAGAGGCAGGACAGCTGGAGCAGGTGGATCTGCTGAATTGCAGCAAAGATAAGTGAAGGCAAGATCAACTGGAATCACTGAGAGCTTGTTAAGATGCAGCTATACAATCCCCTGGTGCTCGTTAGTAAGAGATTATATACAATGTTAGTCTGGGTTAGTAACTTAAAACAAACTGTTAGTATTGGTTATTAAAAAGATGGAACAAACGAGATTGGAAGGAATGTTTGAAACCCAGAAACCATGAAATCACCTAAACATGACACAGGACTGGGGAGAAGCTGCAAAAAGACCAGACATTTTGCAATGAAGGCATAGGCAAAACGATGGACCGGACTATACAGAAAAAACGGGAATCAAAACGAAAACATGGCAAAGTACAAAAACTGAACAGAACATGGCAAAACCTAATAGACATAATCATAAACATAACAGGGAATTGAAAACATAAAACCATGGCAGAATCATAATCAAACATAGCAGCAGACATCAAATCATGACAGAAACAGGGAGTCAAATGATATGTTCTGTAGCTAAACGTTACGGTTTTTGACAATACTTTTGCACCGCTTATCGGGGTGGAGAATCGACCATAAGCAATGCCAGCAAGCAAGAACTGAAGGATTTTGCAGCAGTTCTGATGAAGCATGTATGCATGAGTACCCGTGTGTGTATTCATGAGAAAGTGTGTGTCTGGAGAGGTTAATCACAGTGACACAGCCTGTGTGCATGGCTTTCTCAGCTGGGTGATCAGGCACACAACTAACTAGAATGTGTTTCTACTCGTAAAAAACATACGTCTACCCCCCCTGGCCCCTTCTCTGCCTAACCCACTGGATGGACGGAGAGACAGACAGACAGACAGGAAAATACCAAAAGGCACGACTGCAGGACCTGAGTGGTAAGTTTGCAAAATTTTGTGAAGATCATGCAAACGGTTTAGGAGTTATGCTCCGGACAAAAATTGAACACATCCGGACAGACAGACAGACGGCCGAAAAGACAGGCATATACCAAAAGGCACCACTTCAGGACCTGAGCAGTACGTATGAAAAGTTTTGTTAAGATCATGCAAACGGTTTTGGAGTTACGCTCCGGAAACAAAGTGGGAATGCGAACGGGAACCGAGCCTAAAACAATAAGTCTCCCCTCTCCCTCTGTGGGGGGGATGGGAGACATAGTGAGCTCTTCACTTAACTTGGTATGACATGCAAGTTAAGCTCCAAGATTAAAGGCTCCAATTACAGTGAGTCTGTGTTGATTACCTTTGGGTGATAATGAGGTTTTTGAAAAGTTCAAATGCTTGATCCCTTTTCTGAGTTTCGCTAACTGCACACCAACACAGGCAATACCTGTATGCAGAGAAGAAAACAACGAGACATCAGAGCTCACAGAAAAACCTCAAACGGAAAGACTCATGGAAAGTGTTCTAACATAGCACACATATCATTACTGATGATGGGCATATACTGTAATAAACAGTATTTATAAAAAGTAGTAATAATAATAATAATAATAATAATAATAATACTAATAATGCATATTTTGTGCATCTAAGTCATCATCATCAAATGGTGTTGTATTTCTTTTCATTTTGAGAGGACAACGTCACCAGAATCACAGATAAACTCCTCTTCCCTAGTATCCCAGCTACTACCAGCTGGTCACGAGCAAAAAAGTATTAAAGTCAGACAAGGACTATAATCAAAGGACACAAAGTACCTCTGTCTTCTATCTGGTTGTTGGCAAGGTTTATAGTGTGTAGTCCTGAGGATGGATTGTGGGAAAGTGCATTGGCCAACTTCTGTGCAAAATCACTGA
Source organism: Gymnothorax javanicus (assembly GCA_029692085.1). NCBI lineage: Eukaryota > Metazoa > Chordata > Actinopteri > Anguilliformes > Muraenidae > Gymnothorax > Gymnothorax javanicus. The sequence continues at coordinate 185,297,108 of CM056193.1, forward strand.
AACAGAACAGAAAATGTTAAGTCTACAAGTGCCACATATTTTCCAAAATTAGTTTTATCAACTGAAGCAAAACCTATCAATTTGCGTCAGCTTTATATTATATATATATGCATCATAACATAATTCGTAATTTGTGCATGATTGTACAAAATAACAGTTTCAAAATTTAGATCTCTGTCTGTGACTGATTAATGTGGTTGTCCATAACACTGCCTGTCTCAGAGTAGAAAGCCCCCATGAAAATTAACCTGAGCAGGTCCAAGCTAAAAGCAATGGGGCAAAAGATACTGGTAAACTGGAACTGAAGTCTTCTTATCTGACTTTCAACCTCGGATTAAGAGAGATTATACATCATTTTATTGAGTGATAAAATGTCAGACCTTGTCACTCAGTGACAAGGATAGGGACCAGCCAGAGGGAGAGAACACGGCACTTAGCCATTAAGATGCAACGGCCACGCTTACGTTTTCAGCCCAGCATTGTCCAGAACAAGCTCTTCAAGCCGAGAGGACCGAGAAACCACACGCAGGATCTGGTCACTGACATCTGCGGACTGCAAACACAGTGTAGTCACACATAAAGCATATAAATGCACACATTCCCAGATGAATATGCATACAGCTGCGCGCATGCACTTATACATAGACCGTACAAAATTGCATTCGGAAATTGTCAGACTCAAAAACAAAAGCAACATGGGACCAACACCGGATGGATCAGGCACGTTGGCCCTTTCTAGCAGTAATGGATCATTTTCACCAATGCTGACAATTTTCAATGGAAAACTGATGTCAAAATGTCAAAATTCAGGGTCAAATTTTGACGATCTTGTTTAAAAACCAACTTTGTTCCAATTTTAAGAGGAAAAGCCACACGCAGGATCTGGTCACTGACATCTGCAGACTGCAAACACAGTGTAGTCACACATAAAGCATATAAATGCTCACATACCCAGATGAATATGCATATAGCAGTGCACACACTTCTACATAGACCATACATAATTGCATTTGGAAATGATCAGACTCAAAAAAAAAAAAAAAAAAAAAAAAAGCAACAGACTCTCTCACACTTACATAAAATATGCATGCAAACACTAACACAGCGTATAAGCATGTCAAATCAGTCTGTGCCCTGGCACAATTCAGACAAAACCCTGACCAGCTATGGCCATCGTGTCCAGTGTAAAAGAAATGGTCCTGCCCTGTAAATCACTGGGATCATACATGTGCTAAAAGGCATTTTAAGGCGCTGTGGGGATGCAAATTGGGAAGGGACTGTCGGGAAGGGAAATTAAAAATAGTTGCCTTGTTCGTTGCTCAAGCGCCTCCTATTGGCCAGCCGGGCGCTCATCAGTGAGATTCTAAGCTTGCTCATGTTCGGGTTTCCTCCGCCCTCGTTCTGAACTTGCGATAGTTTCAACTGATGAGTGTAAAAGATGCAGGGGCTGACAGGCGCGTGCTTCGGAGGAGAGCCGCGAACCGTCTCTCTCTCCTGAGCTGGCAACAAGGGGTTGCATATGAACAAGGCTTGTACACAGTTCTCGGATTGGGCATCCCAGATTCGGGTGGGATTGGAGATGCCAAAAAAAAAAAAAAAATAAATAATATATATATATATATATATATATATATATATATATATATAATTAATTAAAAAGGAGGTAAAAGGCATTTTAACACATTATTTCAATATCAAAATAAGAAACAAAAAACACACAAAATTTCTTCAGTCAAATAAGCAATTTCGTCACCTCACCAGGCAAAAGATGAAGGAACTCTCTTGCAAATATTTTGGTTCAATAATTCTTGACAATTTCTCAGGTGTCACTAGTTTTTCACGTTTCCATGCATTTTAAATTGAAAGACAATTCATGTATTATATACAATTAGACACACTAAGATCAAACTGACTGCAATTTCTGCTGAATTGGCCACTGCCCAGTTTTTATTAATCATTATCAAATTAGATGTGATTGCCCAATTTATATTACAGTGGCCACTCATTATGATATGGTGCATTTAGGTACTCTTGAGAAAAAATATGCAACTAATATTTGCCCCTGCTGAAAAGGTTATGTGATCAGTTGTGTTTGTTACTTGTTAAAACCCTAATTTTTGCAAGCATGTTGATCGCCATGTTTGTCTGTCTGTCATTCAGTCTGCCTGTGGGTTTGTGCTCACTCTATCGTCCACAGTTCTTGAGGTACAAACTTTAGCTTCTCTCCAAAAGGAGCCATATGTCCAAGGAAGAGGAAGTTCAGTTTTGGAAGGTAATCTTCAAAGATCAAGGTTGTTGAAAAGATCAAAAACAAATTTTGGCCAATATTTCACTTAGTAGAAGAATATCTCAGAATATCTAGTAGGACCAATGCCAGAATATTCCTTTACAAATGGGGTCCATTGGAAAGGGGGCATCAAAATTTACCAATGACATCAACTTCTGGTACTTTTGGAGGGTTAATGTTCAGATGGTCAAGGTGAAAAAAATTTAATTTTTTGTGTCTGTATCTATTGCAGTCTAATTGTTGGGGATGGTAAATATCATGAACCTAAGGAAGCCTGCCAAATTGGGTGAAAACCAGGCAAGCCATTTTGACACTATGGCCATTTCTATGGCGACAAAATTCCCTCTCCCATATGATGGGGCATTATTTAGCCAATTGTCATGATCGAATATATCAATATACATCCGGAGACATAAGTTCTCCTAAACACCAATTCATTCAGCATGGATTTTCTGCCAACTCCTGGATTTTTGTTCATTTAGGTCAAAGGTCAAGGTTAACTAGCTCATCCAAAAGGTGAAAAATCACAGTTTGATTAATATCTTCTGAACAAGACAAGCTAGAGACATGGAATCAACACCTAGTCGATCAAGCATGTTGGCCCTTTCAAGCGGTAATGGATCATTTTTACCAATGCTGACAACTTCCAGTCGAAAACTGATGTCAAAATGTCAAAATTCAAGGTCAAATTTTGATGATCTTATTTAAAAACCAGCTTTGTTCCAATTTTAAGAGGAGATAAGAACTCCCTAAATTCTCATAAAAATCGGACTAGCCATTTCAACACTGAGACTGTTTCCATGGCAATGAAAATCCCTAATTCTTATGAAAGTGCATGTTATCACTTTGAGAAATCTTTCATTTCATTAATTGGAGAAAACTTCCATTTCAACCAAAACTCCCCCATGAATGCAGTGCAAGTATCATCCAGTGGTTGATAGGTCAAATATTTGGTCCTACAAACAGAAAGATGTTCGATTTGAAATTCACAAACTATTAGGGGTCATCAGAAATAACTGTTGACGATTTAAACATCCTCAGTTTTGGCTTGTGTTTTCCAGTTTTCGCAAATATCGTTCTATGAGCGATTGCATTGGTTAGCTGGTTACTTAGCAGGATTAAGGAATAAGTACTCACATTATTTTCATGAAACTTGGAGGAGGGGTGTAGCATGGACCAAGGAAAACCCCATAAAATTCTGGAGTGGATCCGAGTCACGCGCCAGATAAACAAATTATTTTTCACTTTTGTCGACACTGAAAGATGCGGCATCTGACCACCAAGATGGAAAAAAGGCTATATATCTTGTAATCCAGTTGATGGTAATAATAGTACCTAATAGCAGAAATACAATGGCGATGTTTGCCGATCTCTTAGCATAGTAGAGTGGACCCATTGGACTTGGCTGTAGTCAGCACTCCCTAAGAGCCACTCCAGTTGACATTGAAAACTTGATATAATGAGAAAATTTATTTGCTTCCTTGCTTGTGTAACAGTCAGGAGGATGACTGACTGTGAAATAAGACATTAAATAAGCTAATTAAATAATAAAAAATTTAATAAGAAATTAAACATCGATATGACATGACTTATGACCAGGGTTGAGCTTGTTCAAACACAATTGCTTTCAACTGCATTAAAATAGCAATACGGCAATAAATACCATGACCACAATTTAGCTAAAAAACCACCCAACTGACATGTGCATGATAACCTGCTCTCTCAACAGCGAAGGTGCTAGACCTAAAAAACAAGAATTTCCTCCTCCCAAATTTAGAAATTTATGCTAGTGATTGGCTGGAACACACTGCGTTAAAATTCCAGGGCCCATCTCTGAGTTTTCAACCATCTTCCCGAAGTATTAGGTTAATATCATGCAAACTTTCCAGCAATATCATGCAAAGCTTAAAACCACTGGCCCTCCCTCATAACAGCACAAACCTGAACTTTCATTGCACCCAAGGTGCTCTCAGGCACAGCAATATACCCATGTTCTCAGGGCTTGATATGCTTCAGATCAGTCAAAGTGGTGACAGCGGTCAGAGATGTTTGAGCCACACAGAGTTGCATTGAGGGAAAATAAGCATTTAAAATAGACAGGCGTCTCACACAAAGATTGGAAAAACTTTGTAATTACCTCTGCCAAGAAGGTTGTTTTCACCTGTGTTTGTCTGTTTGTCTGTCAATAGGATAACTCAAAAAGTTATGAACGGATTGGCACAAAATTTGGTAGGATGGTAAGTGATAGTCCAAGGATGAGTTTATTCAATTTGGGAAATGATTTGGAACATATTCTAGATTCTAGATCCGGAATCAAGTTAATTTATACCTGAATAAACTGATTGTCCCTTATGTAATGAACAGATTTTCATAAAATTTCAGCATTAAATAGAATCTGAACTAATGTAGAATTGATTATAATTCTTGGTGATTTGGATAATATTCTTGTTGATCCAGAACAAATAATACTGACATTCGGTGTGGCGGAGGTATGCGCTGTGCCTAAATGGCCAGGTAGGTTGCTGTGCTCTGCACCCTTTTACTAAGTAAAAGCTTAAGTCACTCCCTTCATAAAATAGTTATTCATAATGCAAAATAAGTACTATCACAGGCCAAAGTATAAACGAACACAGTGAACTAAAAATGATAAATACAGATATAAATTCTTATTTCTGATTTAGTCTCTCACATCCAAGGCTCCCCATAAAAAAAGGCCTTTGTTCACTTGGAGAAGAATGCATCATCGTGTATTATTGTTTTTGCTTGTTCGCCTCAGGACAGCATGCAAAACTAAGCTTTTCTGAGACAAAAGCATTCTGGGTGCGGGGGAGCTGAATGAGGAATTCAAGACACGGAACACTCCTACAGCGGACAATCTGTCCATTGTTTTCCACTGCATGTTTGTCCCATGGTCGCGAGCCTCACAATGTCAATGGCCAATACAGTAGTCGAGACACAAGGATGAATAAGCCATGGTTACTCAGGTTCAGGACAGAATAACAGTGCCTGGCATGAGTCACAACTTGTAAGCCCCACAGAATGTGACGGCAAACAAAAGCAAGCCTTGAGGGATCTCTACTCTGGCTATGCCTAAACGAGTCCGAAGTGTGGTGGCACAAAATATTTTTGGGGTTAGTGTCATTAGAAACAAACTGACTACGAAAAGACTGAGGTTTCCATTAATATCTAGCCAAAGCAGTGTACACATTTGCAAATACTTATGATAAACTTATTATGACACTATCATTACTAACAATGCTAACGACAAAGCACCAAAGCAGTAAAGCAGAATGCCACACGATTCAAAGAAATATACAACAGCAGAGCACAATGCCACACAATAGAAAGTAAAATAAAATTTTTTAAAAATGCAAAGCAGATCAATACTGCAAAGCAATACAACATTAAAGTGCCAGGTCCGAAACTTACCCCTAATCCACAGCGGGCTCGTTGCGCAAGAGAGACGCAAGCGCACGTCAACTGATATGCGCTAGTCAAGTGTTTTAATGTACACCAGTTGCATATTCAGTCACGATCTAGTTGCGATTCAGCAATGTTTTGAAAGCGTAGTTGAGCAAATATCCACTAAATTCATGTTCATAAATAATTCTGCTGGCTGATATGGGTAGCCCAATTGTTGACTGCCCACTTTACAATGTAATGAGAAATTGAAGGAGACAGCAACTTTTCATTAAGGTTTAATCACCATGTAGCCAACATTATTTCACCAATCACATGCAAAATTTGCATGAATCAAGCCACAAATACGTGACTTTTTATTAAATATATGATGTTGGATAAAAAACAATAGAAGAATTAAGTGACATTTTTGGGCAGCAATGGGGTCTAGTTTCTGATGGGTTCAGAGATGGAAACAGTGTGAGTGATAAAGATATTTAATTTATAAATGAGACCAGACCGCAAAGGTGATATTTTGGCAATTTAAAAAGACAAATCCAAGAAACAACAAAATGATATTAAACTAACATGGTAAAACTGCAAAACCTAAAGGGACCTGAAATATATCAACAAGCTGAACGGGCTAAACTGAGTGCAATCTCACCAATCTCGGCCTTTGAGAGCTAAAACAGCCAAAAACAACTAACAACTAACGTGTGGCTGAGAACTCTGACCGTCAAGGTTACGCGCTACTTTTGAGCGCAGAAGGAGACATGGCAGTTACTTAGTGATGAAAAATATAAAATGATCACTATGCACTGAAGTAGTGGAACACCATTTCTCAAGAAGATTTTCATGTGGAAACAGAAATATTCCTTGCTTTTTTGTGTTTAGAGTAGAAAACACATATAAGCACACAAATGGTTAAAAAGCCTTAGCGATGGCTCAGTTGAAGCTCGCACACCCCTAAAATAGACTTGCAGCGTAAAAAATACACCGGTCACTTACGCGCATGATTCGGTGCCAATAGGCGCGCCTTTACGCAGCTAGTGTAGACAGCAAAAATGAAGTGTTTCCCTTCTACATGACTAAAACCGTGGCTGTAACGCATTCGATGTAGATTACTGATCATCTGGGCACAATGCTGATATAACTGCAAAGTAGATCATATTCACGCATAGTGTAACATTACAGCTGTTTTCTACGTCACAAATAGATTCGCTCTACATAGTTCATTCCTAATAGGTTTATGTGTGAGGCCTACTCCCTCACATAGCCTTGCTCGACCACCAGTTGCAAGGAGACAATATTTACTCTACAAAAATCCAAAGACACCAAGACACTCTAGCTGGCTTTTATTTTCAAAAAAATGTTCCAGTTGAAGTTAATCCTCATATTCTTGAACTCACATCATTTTATATCACACTGCTTTTTGAATGCAGGCCAGTACAACGCAACATTTGCTAAAAAGTTATTATATATAGACCGCTCCATTCAATGCGTCTTTGAAGCAACTGGAAACCGACAATTTGTATATTCGGATACTTACAGACATAGAGCTCACTAACTGACCAAGTTAGTGTAAACAGAAAATATTTTCATCCCATTAAACTTTGATAAAATTGTTCATGAGCTCTGCAAATAACTGACCATATGAGAAGACCAATATTTGAGCAAGTGTTGAGAACTCACCAATTTGTAGTCCTTTGTAGAAAGCTTTGTGAACCACTGGTTGTACTCTAAAACAGCTATGATGGCAACCAAATCTCTGAGAGGTAAAAAAATAAACACAATTGCAATGGGAGATTAATCAGCACTATGTCTTCACATGATCATGCAGCCAAAATTAAATCCCTTCAAACTGAACTTGTAGACCAACTACATTAATCCTGTAAAAGTCAGCTGCATGTTGGAGTTTGCCCTCTAAAAAACATGTAACTGATATTTTACATTGAAGCTCACCACCTTAGCAGTACTGTAACCATAAAGCAGGAGTATACAATTAGCAATAGGCGCAGGCCGATATGCAGGCCCATCAGCCAAAGTCACCACAAAGCAACAGAAAATACCCTTCCCAACTACAATCCTCCTCCTCTGGGTGATGCAACAGCCAATGTGCTTCACCTGACAGAAGTCCTGATTAGTTTTTATCGAGTAGAACAACAGTTTTGGGGAAGAATGCACATCCAGTAGAATTTACTTCATAATGAAAGCCTGCCCAAGAATTAGGATCCTTCACTGAATCAATAAATGGCTCAGGGTTGTTTCAAAAGACAGAGCATTTAATAAGTCATTATCAAATAATTATCAAATCAAAAGAAGCTGAAAGGGTAATCAATTAAATAAAAGTTGGTGCCGGCAGCTTTGCCTGGGATGAAGACAGAGTAGCTTGTTTGATAAGTGCAAAATTTACAGACTTGCCTGTTTTCAAGGTGACTGAAATCCTGCAGATTCAACTCCCGTGTGTCCTGTGTCAAATAGATTGTGTCCACATCCTTTTAAAGAGAGAAATGCACATTAAAAGCAATGCATTATTATGAATAAAACAGTGAATGATGGAACCCATGGTCATGGCCAACAACAGCAAATATTACAGGACTGGGAAAAATAAACATACTGAATGCTGAATTAACCCAAGAAGTCTTAAAAACCAATCAAAAACTGCATGTTATTTAAAATGTTAACTGCAAACCAAAAAAAAAAAAAAAGCAAACTCAAAGACTATCTTTAAAAAGAACATTTTATCTTTTGGTGCAATGAAAAAATGAGGACAAAAGAAGAACACTTCATTCAGTCCTTCATCACTTTTTCTTTACGTAAACAGCACCAGCACTGCAAACACACATGCAACAGTCTACAAGACCTGCAGACTGTTCCGATTTCCAATTTCTGGATGTCATACAGAATTCGCATTTAACTCATTTCAAACTACGTTGTCTATTTTGCTGACATGAACAAACCAGGGAAATCTTTCCTGCTTAACTTTGTTAATATTTACATATTTAGACACTTCAATCAAGAGCCATCAGCCCTCCTGGACAAAACATCATTAGCACTGAAACCCAGGGGAAGGAATTCAAACTGCAGATCTGTAACCAAATTTGTGACTGCTCGGCACTGTAGGAAACTAACGCACTGCTTATTAAGATGTACATACAAGAACTCAGTTAAAAGCACTTGCTTTGGAGGAAACCTGGTTTTCGGAACAGTGGCCAGGTGGCAACCAGCTATTTCGAGGCATATAAAATGAACTCAAATTTCCACTTCTAACGCCACCCCAAACATGTAAAATTAGAGCACAATTTTTTGAGAGCTGCAGTCTATCGGGGTCCTAGGAGCAATCTTGCCAAATTTCCATAGAAAAATATCACCATCCAAAACATGAGAAGCCTCTGCATGCTCAGGCTGAGCAAGCCAGCTGAAATAGCCAGCAATGGCACACCACAAGAGTGTTTCTGTGTTATAATATAACAGTTTTAAGAATTTTTTAAATCTCTGAGCATCATACAATTACAAAAATCCTCAGTGGCCTTATCAACCATTTAGTAAACAATGTTTTCTCATCCACATTGTGCTCCCCAGCAATATCATCAGATTATGATTTGTATCTCCTTAGAGAAATATTTTGACTCCTTTGTCTCCGGCTCAAGGGGAGACGTGAGGATTTTCACTCCGACTTTTTCGCACATTAGACAAACAATAACAACTGAATCCTATGCCAACTGCCACAATGCGTGTCAGCCATTCCTTCTCTTGAAGGAAAAGCCATAAGGGATTTGTGACCAGAAGACGTTGCATGTTGAAGTTAATGGGGTGTACCCACAACAACTGTTGTGTGCATGCCACGAGCAGTAATAATGTTCAGAGATTATACTAACCCACTGCACTTCCTCTCGGTAGGGTAAGCCCATCCAGTCACACACGCACATGTACAGCTGGGAGAAGCCGCCTAAAAAAAAACAGGACACAAAACAGGCTTCTCAACACCATGGCCACCAACAGACCTTTCACCAGAGCCGAAAAGCCATTAAATTTCTCTAGAAGTCTGGATAGGAAAGGATTTGTAAATTAGGGCAAATAAAAATAACATGGTAATAACCCCAATTGTGGATTCAGTATGCCTCATATTTCTGTCCATAGCAGATGGGGAATTAAGCATGTACTTGATCCAGGCCTTCTCAGGCCAAATGTCCTAACAGTACAGCCATTTGTTTATATGACATTTGTCTGAAATGCAACCTATTTACAAACATAAAAAAATTTCAAAATTGTTTGGAAATTATTTGGAAACCTTATTATAGCCATTAATGTTAGTAACCACAGCTGTTTCCACAAAGAATTTGTGAAGAATGATGATGCATTATCGAAATACATTCATAAAAACACTTCATAGCAGCCTGCTCTGCAAAGCACTAATGCAAAAAAGGATGTCAGGCCTCAGTTCATCATCTGAAGCTCAGCTGCAGTTAGGTTATGCAGTAGGACAATGATCCAAAGCATACAAGCAAGACCACCTCAGAATGACTCAAAAGAAACTAAATTAAGGTTTTGAAGCAGCATAGTCAAAGTCCTGACTTAAATCCAAGGAAGATGCTGTGGGATCACCTTAAACGAGCAGTTCAAGCTTGAAAACCCTCCATTGTGGCTGAATTAAAACAATTCTGCAAAGTAAAGTGGGCCCAATTTCCTCCACAGCAACATAAAAGACTCATTGCACATTTCATGGACATATTTCATTGCAGTTGTTGCTGCCAAGGGTGGCACAACCAGTCATTAAGTTCGGGGGGGGGTAATTATTTTTATTTTGCATGGATGATATAGGTTTTGAAATTCTTTATCTTCAATTGATGAAATGATCATTAAACACTGCATTTTGGGTTTACTCAGATTGTCTTTGTTTTATAATACAATTATTCGGATGATCAGGAAAAAAATCAATATGACAAATAAGCAGAATTAAAAGAAATCAAGAAGGGGGCAAATACTTTTTCACAGCACTGCACTTCTCACTCACAAGTTAAAATGCATGCTCAGTCACTTCTTCATTCAGCGAGACTCAATTCCAGTCAATTTTGGCTCATCTCTCACTAACAAACATACCACTAACTCTCTCTAAAGCAGGAAACATATGAGACACCCAATGGTCAGCCTTTGGGACTCCTCAGCAGGAGTCATGGTCAATCTGTTCCAGTTCTCCAGCGATATGTACACAATGCTCTGATGATGTCCTCCTCGTTTAAAAATATTTGCATTCTTCGCCAGAGCCAAAGCCAATGGACATTTTTAAGACTGGAACTGCATGAAGTAGGAAGTAAACAAAACCACAGAGCTCCAATGGATGTTAACTGGCCCAAATGAACACAAAAAAAGCTGACACCATCAAATAAAAATGACTCCAATCTAGTAAAACTTTTCCAGAATATTCACACTTGAAATAAGTATTATTTCCAGTTCCAAAAAATGGAAAAAAATTACACTTCAATTTGCAAAAAACTCCTGCTAGCAAGCCAATCAGCAGCAGTTACAACCACAGGGTGTGAATGAATCCATGTCTTCAAATTGCTTAGCTAAGCACAATGACAAGTAATTTTGAGCAAATAAGAACACAATTCAAGGATTGCAATATTGTGAGACTACAGGGTAGGGATGATGAATAACTAATACATTTTACTCTGAAACTCTTACTCTGAAAAAATCTGGGATGGTAAAAAAATGTGCACATGAAAACAGAAAGCAGTGATTTCTAAATTTACTCTGATTTGCATTTCATTGCAGGCAGTATGAAGACAAGATAAATAAAAAAAAAAAGTTGATAAAAAGTTGAACTGACATTAACTGACGAATTATTTGTAAATATAAATCCATTTCAGCCATTCAGACCGGCAAGAAATAAATTTCAAAAGAGTTGGGACGGGGGCATTTTAGGACAACTAAGGATGTGATTTGGAACAGCACATGTCAGCACATGATTCTAATCATGATTTGGTGCAAATGGGGCATCTAGGAAAGGCCTTGTCCTTCAGGGGTAAAGATGGACAGAGGATCCTCAATTTCCCAAAAGTGCATGAGAAAATCATGGACAGGTTTAAAAACAATGTTCCCCAATGAAAGGTAAGAAATAATTGAGAAATTTTGCCATGTATAGTACATCAAATAATTGAAAGTTTCAAGGAATTTCTGTGCATAGATGGCAAGTTCACAAGCCTGAGTTGAATAAATGTGATCACCGATCCCATAGCTGGCAGAACTTCAAGAACCGTCAATTATCTGTGACTGACAATCACATGGGCTCAGGACTACTTTGGCCAACCTTTGTAAAGGACTGTAATACTTATGTCACACAGATGCCATTTAAAATTTTACTGTGCAAAAAGGAAGCCCTCTGTTAACAGTGTCCAGAAGCACCATCCAGTTCTCTGGGCTGGGAGGTATCTGCAATGGACCATCACACAGTGTAAATGTGCATCATGGCCAGACAAATAAATATGTCTGGTCACTTACTGTGTACGCTGGACCATGGAAGAAAAGGACCACCCAGACTGTCACCAGGAACAAATCCATTTTGTCAGGATTCTGGTTTTTGTGTTCATGTTCTGTTAATGATTTTGTCTTTTATTTATTCTTTTTGGTTATTGTAATACTTTGGGTTTTAGTTCATTCCATTTCTCAGTTCCATTGCACTTGTCTCCCCTGTCTTGTGATCTAGATGGTTTAGTCCGTCTTCCCGGTCTGTGTGCTCACTTACTTCGGGTGATTTAAATATATTCTGGTGTTTAACGCATTCCTTCGATTCTCGTTTACTTCCTTCGCCTTACTGTTCTGATTACTAACAAAACTAACGTTTGTATTTTGTATCATAGTCTACTAACACAACTAATCCATGTATACAGATTACTAACTTACTAATGAGCACTCTAGTTAAATCTGTAAAGTTGCACCGCTACTAATTAATACTAATTCCCTCTCAGCAATCGCCCTGTTCTAGTCTCCGCCTCTGCTCAGCTGTACCTGTCTCCTCCTGCGTTTCTGCGAGATCTCTCGCACGTGCTTAATTACTTTCCTGCACTCGTTATCTGTGCACTTAGAACTCCTTGACCTGAGCTGTTTAAATGTCATAGGCTGTCTGCGTGATTCCCGTCTGTGTCTTGGCTTTCGCCAATTTTCGTGGTTAGGGTTTCCCTCATGTGATTCTCCCGTTGTAATTAGTTTGATCCATCTCACCTGCTTCCTGCATAGCATGTGACTTTCCTCCCGTCTATTTAAGCAGTCTTTTCACAGCCAGCTCCTTGTCAGAACGTTGATCAGCATTTCATTGTGCAGAGCGCCTTGTATGCCTTTGAATATTGACCCTCTTCGACTGGTTTGTCCGATATTCTTGCCATTTTCTTGTATTGTTTTGTCTTTTTGGATTCTGACCCTTTTTTGTATGAAGTGGTTCTGTTTGGATGCCCTGTGTATGACCACTGGATTTGTTCACATACGATTTTTTTTTTTTGTTCAGCGTTTTTGTACTTTTGCCCATCTGTCTTTCTGGTTCTGACCTTGCCTGTCCTGTCGACTCTGCACCATTGGGTATTGTGGCTTGGCAATTCTTTGTTTTTGCACTGAGACTTTTTGGAGAAGTGGCTGAACTGTACCTCACACATTTGCTTTTATAAAGTAGCCTTGTGTTCTTGAAGCAATTCCATGCACCATTAATGCAAAAACTGAGAGAAGCAAAACTGCTTTTCCTGCATGCCCATTTCAACAAAAACATGGCATTCATTACAAAAACAGCAGGTGCAGATGCTGCATTAGAATGTCCCATCCTGTCCCCAACAGAAGAGACATGACTCATTCTGAAATGCAAAAACAGAAACCTCATGCTGCTACACACCTGAAGACATGCTTGCTGAAAGAATGGGACAAATAACACCAAACACACTTCATCACTTTGTGTCCTCAGTTCCTTGACATTTATGAATTACGGTGAGGTAAATACTTCGCTTTACCATCTTGAAATATGATGCAACAATCAAAACTGCAATGTGATTATTTTGAAAAATCAATTTAATTCATGTGAAATATTATAATGTGCTGTAATACAAGTCAAATAATTTTTCAAATCACTGCTTTCAGATTTGATATTCAACATACTGTCCCAACCTTTTCTGATTTGGAGTTGTAATCAAAATAAAAGGCTATTTCATTTTACTACAGTTTTCATTCTTGTTTACAAAGGGTTTTGGAAATGAAATTGATGTAAGATTGCTTTTGCCTTGAATGTAGACTAGGACTGGTAAGGAAAACAGACAAACAGACCATCAGTGCCATATAGCCGAGCAGCAGAATTGTTATCCATTCAGAATTTGTTGTGGCTGAAGTAATTTGTTTAAAAATTGAGCATCAAGTTTCTTTAATCAGTTTCTCTAGTGCATTATCATGTTGTGTGTTTTAGCCCTTTTTTCCCCAGAATGCACTAATGATTGACATACATCTCAGGACTATAGAGAAACAAAACATAATGTTATAACTGCTTTAGAAATAAAAATACGTAAACCGATGCGATTGGACCCTTTATTTCCAGAAAATTGTTCTGCAGCATTAAGTTTTCTTTTTTTAAATCTGAATTGGTGCCAAACCAATGCATACCAGTTGCCCAAAATTGTTTTTTTTTTCTTCTACTTCAGTAACACACTGCAAAAACTCTGCACTCCCACCAATATTCTAATGCAGTTCAAATAGCTTGACCAACTGATTAGTGCTCGATAATATTGTTGAATTGGCTGTTGACGGGATCCCAACACCTTGCCAGGGTCGACTACAACCAATGTCTTGAATAGACCAGATAGTGCTCAACTGTGTCAGTGCTCAAGAGGTCAGTTTCGAGTATTCTCCGCTTAACACGAACACAAAGACACTTTCACAGGCCCCCTCTTCTTTCTGCAGGAACAATTTGCACTTCTCATCCAATGACTGAGTGGTTCTCGTGAACTCAAATCTGAGGAGGAGTTTAGCCTCACAGAGAGGAAGTACCTTACCACAGGGTCCTGGTTCTGCTACGTTCTGGTTCTCCCATAATGACTGTAGGACTGAGATCCGCTCTGGGGGATCCATGGCCAACTTCTTCATCACTTTCCTTACAGGGTTAAACATTTAGCAAAAATCAGTTGCTGACAAGTCTTCACATTGATGCCACACAACAATACTCCCACACACAGCAAAATTCACTTAAGTAATCTCACTAGACTGAGCCATTGCAAATCAAATTAAGAAGCGGGTCTAGACAGATCAGCCCAAACTATATTTAACCCTTAAATTTTAATTTTACCCCACCCCCTCCAAAAGTTAATTCATTATTTAGTTGACAAATGACCTTCAGAAGGACTCACAGGTACCTGTGAACCCTTCTACAGGTCACTGCTAACTAATTTGCCAACTAAAAACTAAAAAAATTGCTGAGTTTTTGAGAGCTGAAATTTACATTTTTTAAAATTATATATAATTTATTCGTACAATTACAGTACAATGTCAAAAATACAAGAGAGCAATACAATAATACACAGTAGATAGACATAACAAAAATATACTAGTAGTTCACAGAAAAAAAAAATGTCAAAAAGTAATGTTAAATAGATAAACATGTGAGTACAGTTATAACCACATTGTCAGGCATGAGGAGTGATAATTTTAACCGGTACACGTTGTATATTAGACCATTAATCTCTGCCGAATTCAAAATAGAAAAAAGCTCAGCATCTCTGATCAAGCACAGTTCTTTTATAACATATCCAGTACATTCTATATTGTCATTACTGGAAGATAATCCAATCATTTTGTTTTCAATCTGTTATTTTGCGCCTTGCGTGACTACAGCAGTGATTAGCACTTTAAGGGATAAGCATTATGCACAAACATAAAGCCATTTTCTCAGGTAGACAGGTGTAAATTAAAACATTGTCTACTATAGTGGCTTTATCAATGTGCATCAACGTTAAGACCTGACGGAAGAAGTGACTCACACAGGTTTGAAATCAAGGCAGACCGATGGCAGTAACAGTAAGCTTTGTCCACAAAGGTCCAATTCATGTTACAGACTCCTTGACAGTACATTACCAAGTGATGACAGAGGCAGTAGTAAATAAAGGTGAGCAGCAGGTGCTCCTGCTCTTTAGGGTGGACATTTCACCCACAAGCCCTGAGGATAATGGGTTCTCACTTCACAAGCAGCTATAACCAGTTATATAATAAGGAATCCCAAACCGTGGTGAAATGGGAGCAGTGTTTTTGAGGATAATAACATTAAAATGAGTAAACAAGCACAAGATTGAACATCATGTCCAGACAAAGCACTCCTAAATGCAGTATGCATGAAGTCACCCGTAAGGTTGTACAGTAAAGTTGCCTTTTAATGTTCTTCCCTAACCCACCATGAAGAAAAAAAAAAAAAAAAAATGCTCAGCAGCTCCATAAACACACCAATTAGAGAATCGCCTACTTTTGAAACTAAGTACCCTTTAAACAAACAGGTTTGTAGGTCTTGAGGAACCACTGCACTCCCTCCCTCAAAAGCTAAGAACAGATTTTTCTGAAGTTTCTGTACACAAGACAACTTTTGGAATTCCCAGGAATCTAGAAAAAGCTGTAATGTCACAATATTTTAGCATGTTTGATAACACTATTCGTAATACATTCCATTGCAGAGGAAACTGACAGCACTAGGTGATGGAGTCAATTTTTGGTAACACTCAGGTCTCTCAGCAGCGCTCCGTAATTTAAGGAGACAACCTGAAATCAAGACCATAAAATGGTGATTTTAACAAATGTTTGGCTGACATGGCTGAGCCAGGATTATTGTTCACAATGAATTATCCTTTGGATGAGACATTTTTGGAGAGCAGAAAGTACTTCACATTTGAATCACTGTCGCTATTGGAACAATATATTCTAATAAACAGATTCCAATATCACACAGTAGCTCCCAATAACTAGTATAAACAATGTAGCCACACATTTTAGAGCTTTCCATTTTATAGTTGCTCTCAACAATAACAACCACTTAGTGTTCAAAGTTGCCAAAAAACCTGAATAAAATATACTATTCGTTTACACAGCTGTAGGAATGAGAGCCTCAATTACCTAAGGCTGCACGGGAGTGCTTCATCAATTATTGACAGGAAAATGTCAGGCAGCATAAATACTAATGACGTAAAATAAATGTAAATAATAGAGGAAGTGAGAGAATGCAAAAGAGAGAGAGAAATGAAAAGATGGGGATAATGGAAGAGAGCAGACTAACAGGACGTACGTGGGGGGCAAACCAGGACATATTCTCTGCAGACAGCTCCCAATGTGGGCCACCACCTCATTCACTTCCTCGAGGGACGCTAGCTTCAAGGACATCAGGCCTCGGTCCCACTCCACAGCCAGCTGTGAGAAGCACACGACCAGTGAATCATGATTCGCAGCTAGATAGGAGGACCCTGGTGCTAAATGAACTCAAGTCAAAAAATGTCCACTGTGAGAAATTACAGTCTGTTAATGTATCGGATCCATAAAATCTTCCGATTGAAGTCCCCACTGTTAAAAAAGATCTGGGAGTGATTGTTGACCAAACCCTCACAGGTTCCAGCCATTGTACCGTAGCAGTTAAAAAAGCCAATCAGATGCTGGGATACATTGCCAAAAGTATTGAGTACAAATCCAAGGAGGTCACACTTCTCTTGTACAACACATTCGTCAGACCACATCTGGAGTATTGTGTACAGTTCTGGGGACCTTACTTTAAGAAAGATATAGAGGCTCTAGAAAAAGTTCAGAGAAGAGCCACTAAGCTAATTCCAGGTATAAAAGGTGAAAGCTATGAGAAGAGGCTGAAGATCCTTTATCTCTTTAGTCTTAGGAAAAGGAGACTTAGGGGTGATCTGATTGAGGTCTTTAAATATGTTTAAGGGATTAACAAAGTGAATTATGTAGGATTCCTTCGGCCAAGTTTTGTTAGTAGAACTCAGGGTCACAAATGGAAGTTGACCAAGGGTAAATTTAGCACCGATATTAGGAAATATTTTTTTCAATCAAAGAGTAATTTCGATGTGGAATAGCTTGTCTGACCATATTGTTGAGGCAGAAACCTTGGGAATTTTCAAGAACAGACTTGACTTAAAGCTAGATACCACTGAGTCATTGAGTATCTGAAGTGATATATTCACAATAGTAAAAAGAAACTGGCGAGCCTAGTTGGGCAGAACGGCCTGTTCTCGCCACTCATGTCATGTCATGTCATGTCATGTTATGTTATGTTATGTTATGAGTACTCCAGTCAAAAAATGTCTACTGTGTGAAATTACGGTCGGTAAATGTAATGGATCCATAATATCTTCCAATTGAAGTCCACACTGTTAAAAGTACTACAGTCAAAAAATGTCTACTGTGTGAAATTACGGTCTGTAAATGTATCAGATCCATAAAATATTCCAATTTAAGTCCCCAGTGTTAAAAGTATTTAAGTGACAATATGTTCACTTCGAGACAATTGAGAAAATCAACTTTGGTAACCATAAAAGACGTCTTCCGATCCTTACCTCACAGTGAGTGAAAATGGGACTTCAGTACTTTTAACACTATACCCTTTGAATCCAGATGCAGAGGCACTGAAGTCATTGGCATTCAGACAGTAAACTGTTAAGGACACACAGTCGTAAATTTGAATGAAAGTAAAGTGCAGATTTAGGGCCTCCTAATTGGCTTAGATAGACCACTTCTTTCAAGCTGCCCCATCGATTTCCACTCGATGACACTGCCTGAGCACACATGAATTCCCTCAACATCCCAGTCAAAACAAAGATCAGATTTACACATATCATTGCTCACACGTAATCTGGAAGTATTTACATTACACCCCTTTCCCAAAGAAAACCGGGGATAGACCTTACAGGATTTTGAAGGTGGAACCATGATGGCCCTGGGAAAGTCCCCCTAGTCTTTAGCATTCACAAGAAACCCAGGTCTCCATGTTTACATGCAGCTGCTGCACAAAATTTAGGGGATATACTTCTGGGTTTTTTGTGTGTGTTCTTCCTGACGCACTTTATTCATGTGGATCCTTAATACGGGTTAGGGTTACAAGAATCAAAACTGAAATCAGTGTCTATTTTGTATAATAAAAAAACAGAGTGAAACATGAAATGATGCGCTGCTGCATTGTTTTCGATGGCATACAGGTCGAAAATTATTTACAAGCTTTCGGTTTTAGTTTTAATTTAAAATACCGTCACAACTTTTTCTAATTAGGGGTTCTAAGAGCATTATTATTGACGATCCACTAGTAGAGGTTGCAACTTGTATGGAGAGAAATGGCTGAATTTCCTGTGGTCGAACAGATCCAGAAATTTCCACACTTGCATGATTCATTACCTGCGTTGGTTTGTTACACGTGATTCCTTGGATTTCCAAATAATTGAAGGACTGTTCAACCTGAAGGAGGGGAAGAGAGGAAATTAATAAGTTATAATTCTGGAAATAGATTCCAGGAATACTCACATGACTGGGACAGAAAATAGTACCTCTGAATTAAAAATATCCTCCCCCACCATTTTACATCTTTTTCATATCTCTCTGTTGTCAAGACTTAATTGAATCATTGAGTTTCCAAAGGCCCCATCTCCAGTGACTGAGAGGTTTGCATATCTTATAACAAAGAAGGTAACTGTCTCGTAATTTCAGCCACTCACCCCCTTGAAAGGAAATAAAGTAGAACTATATGGGTAATACTATATGGGTAAAAAAAAAAAAAATTCCTTTTGGTGGAAAACAGTTTTCCTTGGAGTTGGGCCCTTTGGAAACTCAAGGATTCAATTAGATCGGGAGTACGCTTTTCCCCTGGACTTCATTTTTTAAAGCCAGTTATCAATAACTTAAACAGGCATACACTTTATGACTGGACGTCTGGATTGGTATTCCAGAAGGTGTAAGCTAAAGCACCAGCAACGCATCAGTCAAATGGCAACACGTGGCAGTAAAGCCTCCCTCTCGCACTCTCATTTGCACTCACACTCTCACTCAAATGCTCTCTCTCTCTTGTTTGCGCATTCTCTCACTCCGTCACTCTAACAAATTCGTTCCCGCTCTCACACTCTCCCTTACTCTGCCACTCAGTCACACACTCATTATCAATGACTCATGGTCACTCTCACTCACAATTTCACACTCACCCTCACACTGTCACTCACTCACTCTCTCATTCTCACCCACTATCAATCACTCACACTCACTCTCATGCTCTCACACACACTCTCTCATTCACAAATTCACTCTCACACTCGCTCCAGCACACACATCATTATAAACACGTTAAATTTTACACTTAGAATCCCCGATTGTATTTCTCCATTTCGAAGCTGGGTATAGAGAACCAATTAAATGTTACAAACCATTACAATCTGTTCACGTCCAGTTCAAACGAAGCAACAGAAACAGTTTGACAAGCGCAACCACAGCAGTGCTAATTCAGGTAGGCAGAAGTCCTGAGGCACAGCATGACTCCCACTGCAGCCCAGCTTCACTAATGTGCACCCTGGGTGCAATTCCCTGCAGCTGCCGTTTATCCAGGGACAAGATGACTCACATTCAGACTTTTGCATAATATAGGAGACCATCTCCCCCCTCCCCCTCTGCTGCATTATGCACTGCTTTTTGGGTACTTTCTCCCGCTGACAAGACGGTTACACTTAAAGCACTACAAGAGGGCACACTGCTCTCCTATGATCTGGAAAAACCTAGTATACGTGTCCGTTTTGGTAGACATTGAGTTTGACCCTCATTTGCGGTGATTAAGAGCGGTGAAAATCTTAAAACACTAGCTACTACTGTTGTTTGAACTGTCAAAATCAAGTTTCTGTTATAATTTTTTTTCGCTTAGGAAAGGTCCAGAATCCAAAAGTTTTTAAAATTTATTTATTTATTTATTTATTTTTATTTAGCATCTCCAATCCCACCCGAATCTGGAATATCCAATTAGGGAACTATGTACAAGTACTTAGGCTTTTTCGCATACGCGGCCCCCTGTTGCCAACTCAGGAGAGTGTACATAGCTCGCTGCTCTCCTCCGAAGCACGTGCCCGTTAGCCGCTGCTTCTTATATATTCACTGGTTGAGACTTCGCAAGCTCAGAACGAGGGCGGAGGATACCCGAACCTACATGAGCTCAGAATCTTCCTTATGAGCGCCCGTCTGGCCAACAGGAGGCGCCTAGGGGAACTCTAGTCTACATAACCCTTCTCAGCACACCATTCCCAATTTGCATCCCTGTAGCGCATTGGCCAATTGCGCGGTACTTCTGAAAACAGCTGCCAACCACTGCTGGTTGGTACGACGCGGGGATCGTACCCACGCCGTGATGGTCAGTTCTGCTTCGCAACGCAATGCTTTTCCGAGTGAGCCATCCGGCAGCCCAAATCCGAAAGTTTTTTGGTCAATTGCGAGACCCTCGCCACTGATAAACTCACTAGGTTTTTCCAGATGACAGGAGTGCTCTCAAATGTACTACATACACCACAGAAACACAGAGGTATGCAGATTCATTCCCTATGGCAAATTTGCAGCTCCTTGACCTCCTTAAACTTTGGCAAGCAGCACAACCTTGCTTAGGATTTAAGATAACGTCAAATTAAATTTAACAAACCAGTCTGTTAAAGTTATTTTATCCACAGCTTCTGGGCGGCCTTGCTGAAGAGCAAACCCATTGACAGCAATCAACTTTTGTGTTGGACGAAGGAGATATCATACCTTGCTGGGAATCCGTGCAGTTAACAGGTATGCCCGATGGGATGCCAAAGCCTGTAAACAATATGGAAAGTGATGACATTTGTTACATTGAATGGCAAATAAAAAAAATGTATAATTTAAATTTTAAAGCAAATGCACATCCATAAATATTGGCAGATTGGCAAAGTTATTGTTATGTTAACAGTCTTCCATAGCATATTGGAGTTGACATTAAAAAAATGAATATTAACGCAATCGCCAATGCTGCCCACAAGATCTAATAAGCTCCCTTTGGTTTGTTGGGCCAAGAGTGCTAAAAAAGGGAAGGAAAATTATATGAGTGATATATGTTTTTATTTGCCAAAAACTCTGCAGGCTGGGATTCAGTCCCATGAAACTGCCACAGAGTGACAACGCTTATGTTAAAGGGTGGTCCAGGTGAGTCAAAACACAAATGAGGTCTATGACACAAAACTGGCACTGCACCAGCTGTATTCATTGACATAACCCCTAATGTGCAGTTCAACCCATTGTGACACAAACAGCTTGATTTCAGAGCACGAAACCACCAAACTGGGCAAAAGGCCATAAATATGCCTTTTGTGATGGACAAAATTGTGCATAAAGGTATCTCCAAATGCCCAACGGGTTTAATTATTCTGATTATCAATTCCGCTGAGTGCGTAAATGACAAGATCCAATGAAATCTTACAGAGAAATAAACATCATGGAATTAAAAAAAAAATACAAATGAAAACACTCAAGGCCACGACAGCACTGTTCATTATATAGCAAAGACACAGGCCAAAAATACCAAGCGACAACAAAGAGGCATAGAAAAATCCCGGGCCTGCAAAATTTGCCTCTTGCAAAGCAGAAAAAAAAAAAAAAAAAAAAACCGAGCTACAGTTCGAATACGGTGCATTTCCAGGCACAATGCAGCCCACTTATGACAAAAGAAAACTAGAGGGGCAGATCATAGTCAATAGTCTCTGTGGGCAGAACCATCGTGTGCAGGGACTCTTGGCTTTTTTCCTCTCGTACCCACCAATAAGAGCCATGAAGGTATGTGCCAGGAGAGAAGGCAATGGCAAACCAAACGCCACTGTGTTCTCAGTGATACCGGAGTTATTTTATTCCACATTGCTGGATTTTACTCACACAACACAGACCTTGACAATGATTGCTATCCGCCATCTTTCTGCCCGTCTGGCATAAGTAAACTGATAGATTACGATCGTCACTGCGACACTTCAAGACAGTTCTCTCTTGTGGTAAAATGTAGCAGCAACAGCGGTAAGCACAAAGTATGTCATTATTATTATGTTTTTTTTTTTCTGCATTTCGCCAGAAAAAAAATTCACAAAGCAAATAACCTGCTTCTTTATGCTGTCATTATTTCTTGCATACATGCAAATGAAAATGGTGGATTGTTTTTCAAATACTGGCCAGAAAAGAACTGTGTCCCCATTGCAGTTGTCCGCATTGGAGAGGGACTGCTTAGTTTGACCCGTTTGTATTCATCCCTCATCAACAAAACATACCTTTATCACTTGTATTGTTTATCAGGGGCAGCTGGACAACTGAAAATTGAGAAGGCACAGAACATTCCCTTGAAACAAACGATTTGTTGAGACCTGTTTTCAACCATTTATTCAAATTGACATAATCAGGCCTACCAAAGAAAACGGCCAAGCTGTAACAAAAGCTTGTCAGATGTCTACCTTTTTCAAATAACCAGCAAAACGATATCAAAAACATGTCACATTCCCGCAAAACCTTGCACCACAACCCTTTAAAGGAAATACATTTTCACCAGAACCAAACTCATATAAATCGCCTGGCCTCTAACAAACCCAGAGACGAACGAACTGCGTATGCACACTTCCGCGTAAGTGCGCACGTGAGTTGTGACATGTTTTACAGGCCATCGCTTTTGAGTTTGGTTATTTGAAAAAGGTAGACATCGATATCGCTTTTGACAAACTTTTTGTTACAGCTGACAAACTTTTGTTACAGCTTGGCCGTTTTCTTTGGTAGGCCTGATTATGTCATCAACTCCTAAAACACTCAGCACCAATAGGTGTAGCCAGTTTTCCTCATTAGGGTAAGACAAGAACAAATAAGCAGGCTAGTCTTGGCTGGTTTTCTATCATTTTTCTTAATTAACAAGTTTTCCAATGAAAAGAACAACCATTGGCAGTCAAATATAGAGGTCCCTTCCAAATGCATTGTTGCACTGAGTAAACAGTAAATTAAAGTAAGAAAAATGTATTACTCACTTATGCATTACAAATGGACACTGACCCAAAGCATGCACCCAAAGTTGACCAAAAATGGCTTAAATTCCCCTTTAAAAGATGGCTAAACTCTTGCCTCTTGTGTGCAGACCTGAAAAAGTGCGTGTGAGCAAGGAGACTTGCAACCTCGCTCAGTTACACTACCTCAGTCAGGAGGAATGGGCAGAAATTCCATCAACCTATAATGAGAGGCTTGTGGTAGGCTATTCAACATTTGACCCAAGATGAACAATTTAAAGGCAATGCTATCAAATACTAAGTGTAGGTAAACTACTGATGCACTGGGCATGTAATGAACAAAATAAAAGCTGAAATATATAATTCTCTAACTCTAATTATTCTCACATTTCACATTCTTCAAGTAGAGATCCTAACTGACCTAAAACAGAAAATGTTTATTAGGATTAAATGAAAAACCGTTCAAATGTATTTAGCAATGGTGGGCGTACAATTCAGACTTCAACTGTATTTTATTAACTGTGAAGGACAGCAACATACAAAAATGTACAAAATTAACTTTTATCTATAAAATAGCTTATGCAGGTTGTATGCTTGTAGGCCTCTACAATCTGTTTCCAAACCACAGGGTTCTAAGGACACATTTTCATGACATTCAGTCACAGCAACAAAAGACAGCAAATTCCCATCATTTAAATGCTCATCAAACTAAACCAGGACAAGCACAGCGGTTGCTCCTTTTATAACCTGCCTTTTCTCATCAAGTTATTTTTGCCTCAACTCTGCTGAGTTATTCAAGCATTATAATTAGGTTTGTGATTCATTACGCTCAGCTCAAATGAGTTCATTCACCCAAATAAGAGCAGCCCTGTTTTTAGAACCAGCCCGAGGGCATTTCTAGGCGACATCCTCCTGATTTCTGCTACTCATACTTGAAGCAGAGAAGATTACATTGATGTTCTTGTATGTGGGGATGAATAATTTAAATTCAGGGAGCCAAACCTCTTTTGATGTCGAGGGGCTAGACAGTAAAGAGTGGAGGTCTTAGCTGGGGTAATACTCGAACACAAGGCTACCCAAATCTGACCCTCAAATCCAGATTTATCCCTATTTTTCTTTTCTTCTTGGCGATAAGTGAGCATTTATTACCACCACTTGGCCAGACTACCATCACCCCTAAGTCCCAGTCAAAGGAAGGGTGGAAAACCAGCCGTTTTCAGCCCCCGAGGAAAGGAATTTGGGGAGTCCTGGTCTAACATATGAATATAAACGGCTCGGGTATAGCATTATAGCTTTAGACAGTACAAGAGAGCGGTAAGCCAGTAAATAGCACAATGACTGAGGGAACTCTCAAATGATGATTAAATGATGAACACGCTTTGGAAAAGTACAATGAAACAATTGATGGCAGAAATGCCAACAGGTATTTCAGCTCAGGGTTTCCCGCCATTTTTCCAGGCAACACATTTTTCTAAACTTTTTATTCTGGCTAAAATTGTTACGAAAGGAGAACAAATATAACTTACATGCAAATGTACTACCAGGCTGAGGGGACAAAGGGCACAAGTGGATAAGGAAAAATGTAAGCATTGCTTGAATGTCTATGCACCCCCATCCGGAAAAGTTAGTATGCTATAGCAATAGGGCTGGGCGATAAATTTATCAATATAATTTTTCAGCGCAATATAAGTAACTGCTGCCATTGGGTAGACAGATGTGCTTGCTTTTTATCTTCTCTATGACTGATACCTGATGCGTCGTTAAACAATCAAACAGTAGAGGCCATTTGAAATGCTTCTGGGAGGAAAGCTGTGTTTTGAAATCAGCAAATAACCGGTGAGAATGGACAGCCTTCTTCACCTTGGCATAATTAGCCTACCTTAAATCCATTCCCGAGTACTTTACCCAAATAACAATCAAGCAATTTATTTAGCCAACTGACGAATCAAAACCAATATGCAGCCTCTATTGATTAGGAAGTGATAATGAGAAGCAGACAGACATAACCAGGCTACCGTGTTAGATTGAAAGAGTACCAATAATTTGATTAATTAGTAAAAGAAAAAAAATCCTCTGAATTCCACCTCTCATTGTAGAATTTACATATTATTAAATATCAAAAACAAGCAATGGACAATCTTACTGGATCGTACAGGACCCAGCGATGTGGTGTCTTTTTGCATATTCATTAAATATGATGCAACAAGGCTGAATTGCCGCTTGTAAACTCAGGATTGTTCAGGGAGTGTGGCTAGCGAATGCGGGTTATGGCTAAATTATTCCTACCCAGCCAGCATAATTTGACGTCTACAGTAGCTAGCTAGCTACAGAGCTACATGAAAAAGGACCACTCATGGCTACGGTTTTCATGCAGATGTGAAGCTAGCTTGCTACTGTAGACATGAAAAGTATTTGCAAATAACGTTAGTGCAGCCCACTTCAACTGAGCCAGACACAAAACAAACATCGCTAGCATAACTACTGGTGAAATCGAGCCTTTATCAGGCTTTGGCTGAATCGCTAATAATTTTATTAACATGCTAGCTAGTTTAGTTAGCAAGCTAACTGATAAAAGCAGCATACAGTCCTACTGGATTGTACAGGACCGTGTGATGCAGTGTATTTTTGCATATTAATTTAGTATGATGCAACTTCACAGATTCAACCAAATTTGAATCAGCTCATCTGTATACCATGGGCCTTACGTATATATCAACAATCAAAGCACATGGTCTGAAGCTCGTGGTGCAAGTGCATTTAGAGCGTGTCCAAATCCATTTTAGCTAGTTCTACAATGGGTTATCAGGGTGACAACTAGGGCGCAAAGTTCAAAGGGGCTGTACTTAATTTCTGAATTAATCATAGGTGGGTTTTGGGCATAACACAAAATAAACCAGAGTGTCATCTCCCATGTCATTTAAAAGCCAGATGCCCTTGCATCTTGGCAAATTGCTATTGTAAGGTGGATTTTCCTAATAGAGGGAAAAACACTTCTCTGCAGAGACAGGTTAACTCGTGCGCGACGTGGCTGTTAAGCTTTCGACCCTCACTAGAAGACAACAATGTCAAGCTATTGAGATGTGTGGTGCCTTTGAAAGCTTTTGTGTGCAGACTCATGGTGTTCTTCTGTAGCGTTAGCAAAGCTTTGTAACAAAGTTATCCCGTCACCTACTGGCCTGGAATGCATACTACACCCTTATCAATCGTTTTGCAAGTCCATTTGAACGACTTGTGGTTCTCACTACATTGTCATAAAGACACAAAACTTTTTGACAGCATGAAGGAAAATCTTTTACGTTTTCAGCAAAATCATTGTCATGTGAAAGTAGCCAAAATTCATTTCTCTTGTATTTTATGGCAGACGGCATGAAGATGTTTTTAATGTTTAGTCTGTTCAACTTCAGTTTATTAGCAAAAATACATCCACTCCGGCCATTCAAGCCAAGAACTTACTCCAAAAAAAAAAAAAAAAAAAAAAGCCGGGTGGGGGGCAATTTAGGACTAAAAATGTGATTTAAAAAATTCGAACAAGGTGCAATGCAATGTGTCACGCATAGTCATCAGACAGCTGACACATTGAGTCGTGAAAGCTAATTGGACATTTAGGACTAAGTGTCACGTAGGACTAAGTTTTACTGTTCTGATTAACAGTCAAATACTCCTGAGTGTTCTGAAGTCCCACTGAGAGCTCATAGGTGTCTGTCATTACACTCATCGCCAACTCAGTCAGCCATGGAAAGGAAACATGTCAAATTATCCGGACCTCAGTTCGCTACTCCCCCCCAACCCCTCCCCAAACCAAAGGAATCCTGTGTGGCTCTGAGAGCGCATGCACATGAGGAGTGGCGTGTATGCATGCTTGCAACCGTTTGACAGCATGCATGTGGGGATTCTTTTAGTATTCATCTCTGCATCTGCCCAATGACCCTGGAGCTGCAGCACCATGGAGATCTTCAGTTCCAAGTGCAGTGCTTCAGTGCAAACTGGCACTCTCCATTGACCTACTTATGACCAAACCGATGAGTGGAGAGGACTGCAGAGCCTAATTCCACACAAAGCAGCCAGGCTGGGAGCTCTCCAGTGCGTTCTTCTTCTTTAATAATGTGACATATTGAGTCACCAACACCTACTGTTTAAGCAATCTCTCTGATGGATTTATCTTGGTTTTTCAGCAGAATGTTTGCTTGTTTCCCTATCATCTACGGCAATGTGGACTTTATAATAACAAATAACAACAACAGATTCCATGTGCAAATGCCACACTTGAAATCAACTGTTATCTGCTTACTCGTGAATTAAATAATGAAGGAATATACAAAGCTGGCCATGGAACAGCAGAGCAGCCAATTGTCCAATCATTTTTGATCCCTTAATGAAGGGCTGAGCTCAAATATAAAAAAATGCTCCAATTCCTACTCTGTTAACCCTATTTGAATGAAAATAAAGAAAATAATTAAATATAATAAGATACATGTGCAAATGGGGTTGTAAATAACTTATTTATGCACCTGACTATTTGTTTTGGGATAAGGCAAAATGAAAAAGACTAACAGATAATAGATTACCTCAGTCATGTCACCTCCTGTTTCAAAGCTGTAAACTACAGAGGTGAATAAACGTCATGACTCCACAGAGCTCCACACTCCGCAGGAGATGAAGACTAAATTTGCCCTTCCTTCTTAAATCCTACATTTCCCCTTTCTATGAGTCAGCAATTTACTTGTCCGCCTAGAGCAAAAAACATAAAAATATCACTACCCAGTAATCACGTCACTCTTAGGTCAGACCCCCGTCACCATGGTAACACCCACCCAGGATGAATCTAATTGATGTCATCAACCAAATATGTGTGGCACTGAGTTTAGCAACCACCATATGTACACACCATTTTTTATTCCTTATGCTTTGTCAGAAACCACTGACCTCAACATTGGTAACCCCTGCATCTTTTTTTTTGTCACAGTCAACACGCTGCTGCAGTGGACTGAAAGGAATGAAGTGGACTGAGATGTCTAAACACAGCCACAGACAACTTGCAGAAACTTAAAACAAATGTGGGGCCATGGAAAAGTCAGTAAAGAGATACAAATGGAAGGGAGAAAATGGAGAGCCTTCAATCACATATCCATTAACATCTGCTTCACATGTCTCCTCTCCTATGGCTGAGGGGGTGCAGTGATGTTTTCATCCATCAGCAGTGTTTAATTACACTATCTGTTTAATGTCACCTGATGTTTTTGATTAGTTAAACTAATCAAACTGCCTGAATGCAGCAATTTGAAAGTGGAGCTGATTTTTACTTGGCTTAAAGGAATACTAGACTTCAGCGCACATAATCTCAGTGGCCATTATGTTGGTACCCTGAGTGTCCCAGTGAACTGACAGTGTACCATCTGTCAGCGCTGAAGAGGCAACATCCTCTTCGAAAATGCAAAATGTACCAGTGAAAATGAATCTTACAGTGACCTTTATTTGTGTCTGTTTATACATAACTGTCGGCAGTTTTAAAATGTCCACCGCTTAGATAATATGACCCTCAAAATTTATTTGCACATTTAAAGGGACACAGGGGACTAAGTTCTTCTGACCACTACCAATGGTGTTCTCTCCAATAAAATTCACTATGCCATTTTGCTAAGTCATCCAAAGAGCACAGTATTCCCTCTAATATAAGCCCCAGTATTACAGCCTGAAAAAACTGCCCACAGTAGCACTCCTGTCATTCCATGACAAATCAACAGAGGCCTCCCAACTGAGAATCCTGGATGTGCTTCACACTTCATGTTAATATTAGCATTGTTGTTTCATGAAAAGAGGTAAAAAATATATTTTATTCCAACTTTATGGGCAACAGTGTAGTCGGCAAAAAAATTTTTTGCCTTGAATCTCCTTTAGTTTCTGAGATATGGATGCTTTAAACAAGAGGTTGTGGCCCTAATAACTAGTGTTGCAAAATAATTTCCGTAAGTCATTACTTTTTTCACTGTTCATGGTACTAGCTTGATATCGTCTGGGATTGTTCTTCATTCTAAGATGTCTTTCATATCAAAAATGGTCAGCATACTTGCTTAGTTGTGGGTTGCTGAAAAATTGTACAAAAAATATGTCATGCTTTGGAGCCCACTATACTGTATATTCTCACTGAACCACATCATATCTTTGAAATTTGTATACATTTAATCTCATGTTATAGTACTTCCTCAGCAACTTGGCACATGTCTGAAAGAAATCAAAATTTCTGATTTATGACACACTAAAAATGAAAAAAGGATTTCACATCTTTATTGCAAGTGCATATTGCCCACGTATGACAGAGTTTGCCCTAAAAATTGTTAAACCACCAGAGAACACCATGTTTTAATCAGTAAATGCACAAAATATGAAGTTGCTTTCCTGAAACCAAACACTATTACCCAGCAGAACCCACAGTAATTATTCACCAATCACTCCACTGTATGGAAAATTAATTGGAAGTAACACCAAATCAACTGATCACAGACTTCCGGCAAAGGATTTTCCCTGCTCTCTCATTGCTGAGATCATACATCGTCTCACCTCAGGACAGAGAACACAAAGATGAATGATGGCCCTTTCTTGTCAACTGACAGCTATGATAGTGGAACCTATTAGTTTGCCAGGCCTTTGAAGCCTGGCAGCTTATCTGGTTTCATGGAATATTTACCAAATATTAGCTGATAGAACAGAAAGGCAAAAGGATGGCCACTGAAGACATTCAAATTCTTCCTGTACACTTTGAAGGTCACAGAGAGTTTAAATGATCTCAATTTGAAAATAAGCAGCCTGATTTGAGCCACTGACTTCAAGCACTATCTGAGGCATTTCATTGAGAAAGAAACAGAGCCAGAGTACTCCCTGACCTGAGCCTCTTTCAACCTGCCTGATGGTTTCATGACAACATTACGTTTGAGCGATAAACCCTGTCTTCTCTCTCGATATTCTGAATGTTGAGTCTCACAGGATAAATGAAAAATTAGGTCAGAGAAGTGGAGAGGTGGGTGTGATGGGGGCAGACAGTCTTGACAGTAAGATTACATTCAAACAGGCTCCTGATAAAAATCACCCACTCCTTCCCCAGGCCTTGGCAGTGACAGGCCACACATTGCGACTGCAGTTCATGGCACTAGACCTTCTGACGGCAGGGCGAATGGACAAAGACCTTGCAGTCAAAACACACCACTTCCTTGCGGTTACTTCAGCAGCACTGGGCGCAGCACAGACCCAAAGATAAATGACCCAATTGTTCATGCGCATCAGCAAGCTGACTGAGCAAATTCCTCCACCCCCTCCAGCCAGGCAGGTTATTTTATAAAGCTCACAGTAAACAATAATATTGGTTTAAAGAAATTTTGTGTGTTTCAGCCTGACTGAAAGCTGTACGAGGCTCATTACAGATTCTTTGATTGAGGCCCTTCAGTCGTCAAGCCAAGCAGTACATCTCACTAACTCAAAAAACAGGAGTCAGACAATCAAACCGCAGCTTAGCACTCAAAACTTTGTTAAGTCCAGCGCTGAAACGAGATATGGCGATATTTCGAAAACCCTTCACACTGCAATTCTAGTTTTAATTTCCGTAACTAAAAACACAGGTGCAAAAATGGCAGTCACCAGCAAAAACTGCATGCCAAGGTTTTTACATTTTGGCCTCTACACCTCATCTCAGAAATCACAGGGTAAATAGAGCCGAACCAACCACACGGGCTGGACCTTGTGCTTATGGCGCAGTGACCTGCAGAGCAACATTTCTCCTCGAGCTTTGGCCTACACACAAGGCAGAAACCCTCTCCTTCTCTAAACACATCAAACTTGGACAACACTCAGAGGCAAAACGTTATTACATGCCATGTTCAGAGAGGCTTCCGGAACAAGCTTGTATGAATGGGCCATCATATGATTTGATTAATATCCAAATAAATGACAGGTCGCAGACATGAGGAGCAACTCCTCTCCAGTTAGTATCCATGAGGGTTCTGAAATTTAAAATCACAAAAAACATGCCATTTTTGGGGCAGCTTCTGTTCAAGCCTCCATAATATTCAGTTCGACCAGATCTTAAAGGCTGTATCAGCGATATGACGTCACTATTATTGACAGTTGAAACACAACAGAGCCGCTCGCCCCTCCCCTTCAGAAGCTTGGAACATGAACACACTTTTCTTAAAGTGAAACTTCGCGTCTTTGCATTCACTTTGAAAGTAATCTGTCGCGCGAAAATTCGTTTCACGTCCGTGTGAAAGCAGCTTAAGAATGGCTCACTCAGCTGGGTATATGGCCGTGTACAGCTCGTTGTGATAAATGCCCGGTAGCAACAATGACGACCATTGCCAGAAGATAAATTTACACCATTAGCGCTAGCTACAACAAGGTATCTGACAAGTATCCTAGCTCGGCATTACAAAATGAGTATTAACGTCACATAGATCCCCACTTTTAGCTAAACTTATCACGCGGTTATACATTCATCAACGAATTTCAACTCTGAGTACTAACCAGAGAAAAAATGTTATTACACGAACACAAACTCTGGTTTGATCAGACAGAATTAGCAAACTCGCTAGCTTGCCAACTCGCTCCAAAGAGGAAATATCGATCTCTCTACCGTTTGATTCATTCTGACCAGCATGATCTATGCAGGATAGCCTTATAAAAACAATACACAAGCTTCTCTCAATTTTGCTTGGAATGACAATTTACAATTCACATCCAACTGAGTTAGCACCAGCTCTACTCACTACTCACCTCAAGTAGAAACAAGGCGCCCTGGGCATCAGAATTAAAACCATTCAACTCCCGGAATTCTGTCCAACGTTGGTATGCTTTCCCTATGTTTATTCGGGACTTCGCATAGCTGCGATCACGTTCCTTTTTCCTCAACATGCACTAGTTTGAGCGTCTCTTTTTGGTTTAGCTTCCACCATGCTTCACTCTGCCGCCTCGGTAGTGCCACAGCCAGTTTGTTTCGTTGCTCAGTCCCACCCACTTGTCGTGCATCAGCACGGAACTGGCGCAGAAGACCCACCTCTGCCCTCCGATTCGTTGGAACGCTTTTGTTGATGTTTGGGGACGCAGGTAGGTCCCCACGAGTTTGTGTATCTTTTTCAGTGTCTACCTGGCTGTAGGTGGCCTACAGAGACCGGAGTTTTTCACTGCCCACTCATGAGAGGAGCTGCTAACAGTTCATGAGGAAAAATCTCCTGAACGTGAGACAAATTATGTTTCGGCTCAGAATCGCTGATACAACCTTTAAAACGAAGACTGAACGCAGGTGTGCATAAGAAAGAATGATAATTCTTTTTCTCCACCCCTGCTTTCTTGAAAAGTCCTCTACATAACACTATTATACGAAGGGAAATTAAATTCCACTTCAGAGACAGAAAAAAGTTGATGCATCCATTTTGTTCAAAGACTGACATTCCAGCCATGGACTTTCCATCCTGTTCAGCACATGGGGGACATTCAAACCCGAAAAGTTCGGTAACCCATATCCTGTTCACCAGAGGTGGAAAGTCAGATTTTAGAGAATAAAAATGGTCCGCACCATTTAATTCCAATCCACTGAATTTGCATACAACTACACTTGTTCAGCCAAATAAAGTCTCAAAAATGCCAATTGACACTGAGAGGAGGACAGGACCTGTTTCAGAAGTGAAGCAATCACTAACTATTGGTAAGTTTCTCTGGAAGCTCACCACTCACTATTTTAGCTATTGGTCAGAATGGCGATCAAGTAAGCCAATCAGAAATCACCTCTCGCAATCTTGAATTGGCCTCTACGGCACATTGTGACATTTGTTGCAACATAGACTGGAGCACGCATGGAATCAACGCTGAACCGGATTACTCCGGTGTAGATCCACATTTGGCCACATGGCATAAAACTTCCCAATCATGTCCTTACATCATCATGTTTAATTCAGCATAAATGAGAAAAAACTCCATTGGATTTTGAAAAATAACATTGTGCAGCTGACTTTGTCACTGGAGAGTCAAACTCAAGCATCCAAAAATGAAGAAGTTTGAGTTTTTTCGAATGTCTGGAGACTTCCATAACTCCTTTGCTGATAGAATCATGGGTACTGAAGTACAGATCAAGGAATCATCTGTGAGTTTTATGCCATGCCACTAATAGTGAATCTGCCCCAGCAAAATCAATTCTGGTACAGATAGTGTGTGCGCAGAGGTCCATGTTGTCGCAATGATATTTCAGGTTGAGCTTGTGCACTGGCAAACTTGAGAGAGCAGAGAGCAGCGATGTTGAGAAAGATAGAGGCCTCGAGCAAGTCATGAGTTTGAGCAGAGTACAGATGTTGCTAAGGAACAAGGAAATATGTATATAATGACTACATGCAAATTCAGTTTGACAGCACAAGATAACTTTTTTTTTTTGCTGGAAGTATTTTTCACTGCTTAAAATTTTCCCATTGTGTGCTCAGAATAACAGCACAAACAATGCCATACGCAGCAGGAGTGCCAGTCCACACGTCACACGACAGACCACAGATTCAGCCAATGGGAAATGTGAACCGAATTTCATTGTCCGGTGCAACCACTGAATTATTCATTCAGTAATTTCTGTGACAGCGCACGTCATTTAGAGTATCCTTACATGCGGGCAAAACAATGGCCCCAGCTTGATGTTACACGTGCACGCCCACACAGGGAATACCCAACTATATGCTTAGACAGGAGATCCTGTTTCCAAGTATTAGTACCATATATATAGTTAATCTGAGGAAAGATAAAATGCTCTCAAGCTGATAAACAGAGAGAACATACTGTGGGCTCAAATATTACTTGCACCATTGATTCGAAGTGCACTGAAATACCATAGAAATATACTGGACAAAGAAAGTTAGGGATCACCCAACTTTTCAATATTAAAATATGATATGGAAAAAAATACAAACTATCACATATTTCAAATTCAAAATTTGGGGTGATCCCTAACTTTATTTGTCCAGTATAATAATAGTGGAGATAAAGAAAGGGCCAAGATTTGGGAAATACTGCATGTTATTAATGCTTCCTCTTCTTCTTCTTCTTCATTATAATTATTATTATAATACAGCGGTGCACTGGGTAGCACTGTTGCCTTGCTGCTAGAAGGTTGAGCTCAAATTGTGCAGAGTTTGCATGTTCTCCCCAAGTGCGTGTTGGATTCCTCCAGATTCTATGGTTTTCACCCACAGTCCAAATACATGCATGCCAGGTCAACTAGAGGCTTTTAATTGTCCATACACAAGTGTCTGATTAGATAGGGTGTGTGATGGATTGGCAAGCTGTCTGCAGTGTGTTCATTGAAAACTAAAGGCAATAAATATCCGCTCACTGGATTATAACTCCAAAATACTTTAGTGACTAAAAATCATTTCAACCCAACAAGGAGCGTTCCTGCCTCACACCCATAATCAGCTAGCATAGGCTCGAACTCCTCCCCAGATCCACCGTAATGCACGCAAGTATCCACGTTACCAAACTTGCAAAAACAGGATCTCTGTGTCCCTAGAACCTCGGGTTCCAAGCGAAAGGGTGTTTTCCACAGCAGCAGACGACGTGACAGCAGATATCCACCTTGTTGAAAAAAATTTAGACAAACTTATCTTCTCTCAGAAGAACATGAAGATATTTGAGTTTATCACCCACTTAACACTACAGTAAAGCCACAGAATATGCACTTTATTTTGATTGATGTTGGTCCAAGTTTCTCTTAATGCAGTTATTTTTATGTCACAGTTTGTTCATTGAGCCCAAACCCATGATACAAACCAAACTGAGTTTTCTGAACTGTTGAACCCCTAGAATGACCACAGTTCAGCACTGACATAGTCTGTCACATGACAGAATCTTGCTCTGCCCCGACTTCCTTTCCATGGGGTTTTAAAAGCAGGTGAAAGCAAGAAGGAAGATGGGAAGTGAGATTTCTGATCATAATGGAAAATAAATAATTCAACAGTTGTTTCAGGCTGAGAACTTAACATACAAGAAACATGAACAAGATAAAAAGGCAGAACTTCAGTCACAATGTCAAGTAAGAGGATCGATTGTCAGTAAGAACAATAGAGGAAATGCAATGGTCAGTATGAGAACATGCTTGAATGAAATGGGGATCTCTCAGTATTGAACAGAAATAGAAATTTTCACTTCCCAGCAAAATTACTGTTCCACAACACAAAAAATTCTTGTTAATTATTACATCATGTAACCAGAGGATTAAATTTAGATGCTTGTTAATCCACAGATGACTTTATTTTGCAACCACACAGTAGTTATGGGGTGCAGGGGAAATTGCTGCTTTTATCATTGCATCACTATTTGCATATGCATACAAACCTGCACACACACATGTACTTCTCATGGACGAAAACGTTGGACTCAATCAATTAAGAACTTTGCAAAAAAGGGCATATTAATGAGTGGATAACACAAGTGTGATCACCGTCAGCATAATACCATAACATAATTTAATGACAAAATATCTCATAAAAATCCATCAGGCGGTTTATAATAACGATCAATGGCAGCCGATCACTGTTGACATCATAAGTTTTCCAAAATTTATACTCCAATCCTAAGTATGCAGTTTGCCAATCTATAATGACATTTATTCCACATTCACAAGTTAAAACCACAACTCCAGCTCACGGAAGCGAGGGATAAGATTCAGGCATCAAAATCTCTAAACAGAATCGCTGAATCTCTGAACATTAACTGATTGTTCATCAACTAGCATGTGTCCGAGGCACAAGGACCTTGCAGAGCAGCACATATGGCAGAGTAATTTTGGAAGCTCTGCCTTTACAGTCACATCAAGGCAAGCAGAGAAAGTCAGTTCAAAAGCATTGCGCCAACATGTGGAATTTTGCAGGAAAAGCCCAATATATCAGCATACACATCTGACCCCTTAACCTCACTTGATATTGGCAAACCGCAAATATCACTCAGCCAACTACAATGACAATATTAGCAAAGTGACAAAGCCTGCCAGTAAACTGAAACATCTTCACAATTTCTCTAAAATATGTGTCATTATGCTTTCAGTTTGTGACAAAAATATCCAAACCTTAAGTGGTATGCAGAACTTGAAAGGCTAAGGGTTTTGAGACAGCTCATCCATTTTAAAAGGAGAAAAAACAACTTTAATATCATGCTAACAAAAGGAATAGAAAGTAAAGTTCAGCTTCCCAATCTGCTATGAGACTAAAGAGTGATATTAGAAGTGATAGTAAAAGCCTTTCAAAATGCAAGAGTAGGACCAATTCAAAGTATGCAGTGCAAACAGCCTAAGGAGCATGATGAAAACTGTAAAAATGTTTTGCCCCTACGTCAGAAATTCTGCTAAATTTACGGAATACTGTCTCACAGAGTCAAGAAAATGTCAAAAATGATTTTTGGCATGGGGATGACATCTGAAATAGAAGCGTTAGAAATCTGCCCTCATGCTGACAGATAAAGGGCTTCAGGAAGAATGGAAGAGTTATTCCTCTGGATTCCTCTGTAGACATAGAAAAGGAAAACTGAAGTGCATCTATCTTTAATTAAACGAGGCCATAGGCATTCAAAGCTAAATTTGGTTATGTGAAAGTCAAAGAAAAGACTGATTGCAGAGTATAACACCAGGAGGTTGGAGCAGTCTCTTGGCAGTGCCAAACAGGAAGTACATAAAAGCAGGTGCGGATGCTTGAAGAACATGTATGCTCGCTTGAGTGGACCACATCATTACCAGAACACACACACTTTGATAAGACTTGAACAATTGCCAAGTCTGAACAAACTGCAAGGCAAAATAAAAGGACAGCACACAGCAATAACCTATAAGGAACAGACCAAAATCCAGTTTTAAATTAGCCAGGCCAAACTATTATGTTCGTTGATAAAATCTTAAAGGAATTCCCCACTAAGGGCCTTATGTACAATTAGGCACAAAGTGATCAACAGGTTTCTGGTCAAAGTATACCATGCTTCAGAAGCTAAAATGTCCACAGTTCAGACACATCAATCCTGATAACTTTGAGGGGAAAATTAAAAGAACACAATTTTTGTGGGATAAAAATCTCAGACTTATACGTTGTTTTTGGAAGATAATCTGTTGACATATGCTCAGGTGTGTGAGAAATATGGCATTCCGCAAAAAACATTTCTTTAAATACTAATTCAGCTGAAAAATTTTACCCAAACCACACATAAGCAATTGTTTTTCGTACCTCCATTGTCTAAAATTAAGGAAATAATTCTAACCTATATGAATGGTAACGGTCAGCTCTACTAGTTTTGTGGTTAACAGATAGTAAACTCAAAAGACCCGTCTTCCAAAAAGTCTTCCATTGAGGTTGCGCACAACATCTAAATTCTGACACAGAGCTTCTGCCGGCCTCGGAAAAGTGGCTTGAATGGTCATCTTCAAAGTCAACAGCCTGAGGAGAGACAATTTGTTTTTATCCCCTCGGCAATTCCATTGCCGATGGGATATTGTTATCCCCTCTTCTATCTGTCGGTCAATCTGTCTCCCCATTGATTGTTACGACTCTAGCCAATGAACCGCCGTAGGGACAGCCCCCAAATTTAAATGCGTTACGCATATTGGGTGTCTCCAGAAGCCTGTTTGAGGGCAAGGTCATAGCTCTGATTTCAACCTACTTTTTTCCAGGTCAAAGGTCACAGTGGATGACTTTACTGCTCTAGGGCACGTCGAGAGGGTATATAGTGCCGAGTGCAATTTCATTATAGTAAACCTAACGTGGAAACAAAGAGAAAAACTATCACACGACTTAAAAACAAACATTTAGCTGCTGCCAGAATCATTTCTTTTGGTTTCCCCTCAGATTCACAGACCAAAAGGAATTGTTCAGTCTCATCACTGACTTGGCACTAATCTGCAGCATCGGCACCACTGAGGTCTGCCCACACAATTCAGAGTTTAGCCATTAGAAGGCTCAGTGTAGGAGCTCAGGCAATCTCCCTGCAGATGGGTAAATTAGCCTCAAATTGTTTTACAACTCTCTCCTTTATTAAAAAATCC
Organism: Gymnothorax javanicus; assembly: GCA_029692085.1. NCBI lineage: Eukaryota > Metazoa > Chordata > Actinopteri > Anguilliformes > Muraenidae > Gymnothorax > Gymnothorax javanicus. The sequence continues at coordinate 185,335,827 of CM056193.1, forward strand.
ATCCACTGCAAATTCTCATAGGCTGAGTATCTACCCATTACTTTGTACGGAACCCTCGACTACACACAACTGGAATAAGAACCTTGGCAAAAACTCTGACGTCATTTCCATACCATTGTGCTTAATGGTCAAATAAATGTTGGAAAAACAAAAACAAACATAGGCAATGAGTGGACCTACATATAATTTGTTACTTACTGAAATCAGCAAGTATATCAGTCGGTTACGTGAGACGTCTGTTTGTCTGTCAGTTTGTTAGTTACGCACTCTTTTGCCATTTATCCTGCACCAATCTTAACAAAACTTAAAGAATTGTTTGCATAGGTTACTTGCCACAGACCTGTACTTTTTGAAGTTTCTATGTCCAAGGTCAAGTTCAAGGTCACACAAAAGGTCCAAAACACATTTTGATCCTAAACTTCCTTTCTAATTAAGCTAGAGACCTGAAACTCATGCCATTCTTTTTGTCAATGCAGTGAGTTCTAGCAGTTAGGGGTCGCGATGACTTCGCCCTAAAGTAGGTACGTGAAAATGTCGTCACAACATGACGTCATTTTTTTTATTTTTGCCAAAATGAATTTTTTTGATTCTGTTCTTTAGACTGTGATATTCCTTTCCCCCTTCTTAAATTTAGATTTCGGCAAGTCGTCGCTTTAAGAACGACCTTTCATTTCAAAATAACATCTGTATTATGACTGGACTGGCTCTTTATTGCCCACAGTATCCCATCAAAGTATTTTTAATCATTTGCTTTTGACATTTCAAAACAACAAGGAGGTCTTGTGCTGAAAAAAGCACATGAAACGTGTGATCATGACATCCTACATGCAGTACATTCACAGATACAGTTAAAGATGCTGTGAACCGACAAACAAAGGGCCACTTCACAGCATTCAAAACGCTGCATATGAGAAAACAAAATTTTCAATGTTGTTCTGGAAAAGCAGCAGATAGGAGAACAACAATTTTCTGTCACTTGGGTAGGCCTATGAGACCTTCTCCCAGTAGATAACAATAATTTTTAAAATTAAAATATTCAATAAGCTCAAAGTATCAATATTGCGTATGGGATGATCACTGATATGGAGTTCTGGAGCTTCAGGGAAATTTAAGAATCCTGTTTGGGGAAAGAAGCTGTCAAACTGATACTCACTTAGCTATTAGCTAGGTTGTTGCCATACATTTTTGCCCAGCAGGATATTCATCTAGCCCTTAATTAGAGAGCGAGCTTATTAAGAATGTGTCGTGAATGGGACATAAATAAACACTGCCTACAGACAAATTTATCACACTGCAATTTAGCCGTTAGAAAATGCATAATTACTGGGCTAATCCAACTTAAGTTCATGTAAAAATAACTAACAATTGTCCTGTGATCACCAAACATGCATATTTACTGTAATGAGTGATCAATATCCAATATTTTTTCCTATCTGAATATTCAATAAAAGCACCCACAGAACTATCAAATGCATTATGATGTCACAAACTGAGATTAAAATATGAACTAGACAGGTCGGTCGCTTGCACCAATGGGTGTAGCCCCCTTCTGCACATGTTCCATTTTTTCTCATTTTGTGTATGGTTTTGACCCACAATATATCACTACATCACAAAAGGCTGCTTCTCATGAAAAGGTATAGTTCCATAAATGACCAATTCTGCAACTGTACTAGACACACTAATGGGTTCAGCAGGAGAGCTCCGATTATCCCGGTGTTCATTTTGGCTTATTTTTGACTGTAATTGTCTATTATTTAGTGAATTATGCTACCATGGCGACCAAATTCGATAGGTGTCATGTCCCAACCACTGCCCATATATAAATCAAATATAAAAGAAATGGCTCTAAATTTGTGGCCTGTAGATCCTCCACAAGGAAATCTCTATAGCAGCGGGGGTGGACGCGGACATGTGACGAGGCCAAATCCATAGTAGCCCTGACTTTGTCTGGGGGCTACAATAATGCATCATGTTAAAAATTAGACTTAAAGGGACTATGGCAGCTGGGGCGCATGCGCGCGACGAAGCAGAGCATCTTGAAAACGTTGGTACAACTATTTCAAGTTCAAAGCAGATGTAAAGTGTAAATGTTTCAATCTCTTTAAATCGCGTTCATCCTTGAGAAGTTTATTGAAATTTTAACCAAAGAAAAAAAAAAAAAAAAAAAAAAAAACTATCTTTAATGATCGTAGAGCCTATTCGTAACATCAGTTTGTCATAGTTTGGGTTTTTGTAGCGTTATTATTGCTTTTAAATCAGCCTGCGTTGATTATGTCGTCCTATGGCAGCCGTCAAACTGGAAGCGGTCGCAAAATGATCTATGACAGCTGCATGTCAGACAAAACGTTGCGACAAACAGGTTCTGCGAACATTAAAGACAGTTGCTTGATAAAAAAAAAATCCCCAAATTTCGCAAGGATGCACGCGATGCAAACTGATTCAAACTCCACCACGAATTCACCGGTTTACCTTACCTCACACTTCCAATGTGTTTTCGCCCTAAGAAATATGTATGGATAGTGTCATTTATTCTCCGTGGGTTTCGGCAAAGATAAATGCGGATACTCTGGCAACCCCGCGTTTGCAGGCCATCTTCTGTATTTAAAACAGCGACGAAGGTACGCTTTACACACGTTCTAATAAGCTTGGGGTTCGTATTTCTGCTCCCTTATTATCGCACTGCATGTGTGAAAGTGTTTATCGACTGGGCTCTACTACGCATGTGCCCCAGCTGACATAGTCCCTTTAAAACATAAACCATAAACATAAACATGAACCAGTATGGGTTCAGGAAAAAGCATTCGACAGCACTAGCCCTAACAGAATTTATTGAAATGATTAAAGATTCACTAGATTCAAACTTATATTCTATAGGCATATTTATTGATCTGAAGAAAGCATTCGACACTATAAATCACGATATATTGATTGAAAAACTTTACAAACATGGATTAAGAGGGACCGCATTAAAATGGATCAAAAATGACTTAACAAGTAGGACGCAATTTGTGCAGATGGGCAATAGCAAATCGAATTGCTTGGACATTACCTGTGGAATTCCTCAGGGCTCGGTCATAGGTCCCAAGTTGTTCATAATTTACATAAATGACATTGTTAAGGTGTCCGATATCCTAAAACTAATTTTATTCGCAGACAACACGACTATTTTTTGCTCAGGTGTCGATCTCAAGCAATTGACAAAATTGGTTAATAAAGAAATGTCTAAACTTCACACGTGGTTTAATGTAAACAAATTATCATTAAATCTTACAAAGACCAAATGTATGATATTTGGGAAAAAAGGCCTAAAGGACGACATGGACTTAAAGGTAAATGGTACCAGCATTGAAAGGGTAAACGAATATAAAGTCATGGGAGTTATGTTAGATAATCTCTTAAGCTGGAAACCACATGTAAACTTGGTTCAAAGAAAGTTAGCTAAAAGCGTGTCTATTCTTTGGAAAATGCAGAAATGATTAAAACACAAGTCTCTTAAAATAATCTATTCAGCACTCATAGCACCCCACTTACACTACTGCGCTGAAGTATGGGGACACACTTATAATAATACAATAGAATCATTGTTTAAACTCCAAAAAAAGGCCCTTAGAATTATTCATAACGTTCCCTATGGAACTCATACAAACGATTTGTTTATTAAGGCAAAGTTTCTTAAATTGCAGGATATAATAAAATTCAACTCCTTGCAAATTGTATATTTAGGATACCACAAAGAATTGCCTAGAAATATACAATGCCTATTTCTCCAGCGTGAATGTATTCATGACCTAAGAGGCAGAATGTTGTTGCAAACTAGAAGGGTCAAATCGACTCGGAGTGAGCACTCCTTATCTGTGGCTGGAGTCAGTACATGGAACATACTTGAAGACAATATTAGAATGGCAGACAATCTGAAGGACTTTAAGTATCTTTTGAAATGTGCATGTTTGAATAACTATAAACTTATCCAACAAAATGGCATTGGATAAATTAAACGGAACCATAACGGGCATAAACAATAGGGGTTGTTTATAGACACTCAGCTATATTGTGATTAAAATTCTTCATGTTGTTCATAAATCTCTATGATTTTATGTTGTGACGTTTAAATCGTAGTGTAAATAGACACTCAGCTCTGTTGTGATTTATAAATCTTTATGATATCTTAACCATAATCAAACTGTTTTTCTGGGAGTTGGGGGCGGGACTTTGACAAGCGATTTCGCTTCTCCCGCGACCCTTTCGGTCATGATACATGTTGTGTTGAAATTGTCATGGAACGACTGTACAATCATGCCGAAATGAAAAAACAAATAAATAAATAAAAACACACAGATAATACAAAGAGCCACAGAAGACCAGCACTTCAACGAAATCATAAATTATTGATCATAAAACGGGTGCTTCCCATCCTTAAGTGTGATTGGCTGAGCAGCGTTCCATGCCGGTATAAAATCAGTGTAACCCACTGCATTCTGAGGCAGACCGCAGCACAAAATATCCCTGTGCGCGTAGCCTAGCAACCAACTACTCTGCGGTCAACTCTATAGCTAGATTGCTAACTAGTTCGCTATTTCAGTGTTAGCGAAGTTTAGCCTTTTAGCCAGCTAACCAGTTGGCTATCTACCTAGCTAGCTATAGCATTATAGAGTTCGATATCACTTTAGCTTGCTAGCTACATTGCTAACTAGCTCACTATTTCAGTATTAGCGATAAATTGTTGATTTTTTTTCTTGTGTGTTCATTCTATGGGCTATATGTAGGGTAACTGTTTTATAAAATCTCCGCGTCGTGCCTTAGAATGCCCCTCCGCCGTTGTAGAATCACTGTAACCCACTACTTCTCGGGGCTTATTGCTTCATTATTCATCATTGATTACTGGTTGTTGATTATTCAATAGCAAGAACAGGTGAGGAAATTAAATATCTTTCTTGAATCAATGCTAGAAGTCTTAATCACCTCAGTAACTAACCTCCAATGTAGGGCAGCAAAGCAAATAGTATGTGACACAAAGTTCTTGAACGCGAATGATTCTTAGCAGGTTAAACATGGTTACTAGACGACCACTGCAAGTGAGCACTGCTAGTTTGCTCATCAGGGTTTCCTTTATCTTTTGTTTCTTTAATACTTTCAATGTGAATCAACTTTTACAACCTCTATTACAGTCCCTATAACCAATAAACCTAAAATCAATGAATTCAGAAATTCAACAGCCTTTGTCATTTAGCAATGGAAGAGCTCTACACATTTTTAAGTTACCTTGCCCCTGTCATGAATGTTCAACACAAGCTATGAAAGCTTTGACAAAACCAACATTCATTCAAAAACACAGGAAAGCAGGGCTAAGGGAGGAGAGAGGAGCAGGAGGGAGAAAGAACAGAGTGGCACGGAGAGAGCAAGAAAGATTGAAGGACAGAAAGAATTTTCAAAAATGACAAGTATTAAAAATTTGATAAAATCTCACCAGCACTCGGTTCTCCACCTTGTCTCCTTTGACTTCCAGTTTAACTTTCTTCTTAACAGAAAGCTTGATCTTCCGGCCCACAGCATCTTTTATGCTCTCTGTCAGGAAACAGTATATGAATGTAAATAGAAAACAAGTTATCGCATACACAGAACTCCAATCGAATGTCAAAAAATTACTGGAGAAAAGGTGCACCTGTGCTACAACAATGCTGAGTGCCCATCCCCCCCCAAAAAGTGCTGCACTTCAAATTTAAACAAGAAAGCCATATTTTATGAGGAAAAGACAAAAGTGATTGCTCTTTGAATTTTCATACCCAAAAATTCTTACACACTGCCCATCCACAAAAAAAAAAGAAAGTTGCACCGTATAATATTTTCTTGGTCCACCTTTAGCTTTGATCACAGCACACATTTGCTCTGATTGTCTGGTTTTGACAATCTTATACAATGTCAAGACATTGATTTCCGACTAGATTTGCATTCATTTTTGGCCGAGATATTGTGTTGATGATGGTTGAGTCAAACCACTCAGTTAAGCCCTCTCCAGCACATCCCAAAGACTTTCAGTAGGTTAAAGTCCAAACTGTGAGGTGGCCGATTCATATGTGAAAATGATTCCTCATGCTCAATGAACCCCTCTTTCACAATTTGAGCCCAATGAATCTTGGCTTTGTCATCCTAAAATATGCCAGTGCCATCAGGGATTAAAAAGTCCATTGATAGGTTAACAGGCCATTCAGAATATTCAGGTAGTCTGCTGAATTAATTTTATTGCTGCAAAACAATGTTGAGCCTAAACCTGACCAAATGAAGTAACTCCAGATCACAACACTGCCGTCAGAGGCTTGTGGGCATTATGCGTGACGGGTGCATCGCTTTATGGGCTTCCTTTCTTATCCTGATGTGCCCATCACTCTGGAACAGGGTAAATCTGGAGTCATTAGACCACATGACCTTTTCCCATTGCTCCTCAGTTCAATCTTTAAGCTCCCTTGCAAACTGAAGTTGTTCCTGAAGTCCGTCCTTTTCCACGCCAAAACTCCAAATCTGTTCAATATTTCCTCATACAAATTTTTAAAGGGATAAATTGTATTTTGTAGATGTGCTCTTTGATTCTTCCATCCATCCTCCAGTCCATCCATTTGTCTTTCCACTGTGTTTAGTTTTCGGGCCAGATATCAGCCATCCCGTTCTTTCCTGGGCCAGACCTCCAAATCCATTCAATATTTCTCCACAAAATTTTATTTTCATACCTCTGTCTGTTCTCTTGTCTGCCTGTCCATCCCTCCATCTTGTTTTGCTTCCAGGTCAGATATCAACCATCCCATTCTTTTCTGGACCAGAACTCCAAATCCATTTCATATTTCCCCACAAAATTTTATATTTGGATTCACCTTCTTGAGTAGATGTGCCTTATCATATTTCTGTCCATCCTCCCATCCGTCTGTCCATCCCTCCACTGCGTTCCTTTTCCAGGCCAGATATCAGCCATCCCGTGGCGGGAATCAGACTCTTTCATGCTCATTATTATAGTTAGCGAAAGTTCGACAGCAAAGCTCGGTCAAAACACATTCCAACACAAAATTCAAAATATCCATGAGATTTACCCGCGCAAATCTTCCGAGTTTGTGTCCTTTGCAAATATTTCCATATTACTGAAGGTCAGTACGAGCATGAGCAGTCTTAACCCTTTGAGCGCTGAATAAATGTTCAAGGAATTAAAAATGTAGTTATCCTGAGCTGTCGAAAACCTATCATGTGGCAACTTGTTTAAAAGAGCTCCCCATCCCATTCTTTTAAACAAGTTGCCACATGATAGGTCTCCGACAGCATCTGATTTTGATATCTTACATCATTGGGCAACTACAGTTGCCTCTGGCGCTGAAAGGGTTATTAACTGCCCCATTATAAGCTTACGGGGACCGGGAATGGGACGGACGTGAAGTCACCTTGACCTTTAACCTCCAAAATCAAATCGATTCATCCTTGAGTCCCTTTATGCATTTTTTGACGTATCATGTTCACAAGCCTGGGACAAGTGGACATATAGACAGACCAACAAACCAAAAACATAATGCTTCAGGACTCTGCTGTCACCAGCGCAGAGGCATAATCAACACAAAAATGGTTAACCAAAGCACAGAATCAAGGTTTTGCCGTAGCCATTTTAGCCCCCGGATGAAAACCTTATAAAATACCTGTGGGAAGAGCTGAAGAGGAGAGTCCATTAATGTGGACCGAGGAATCGGAAGGATCTGGAGAGATTCTGCTTGGTTGCGCAATTGTACTGGGCCTTCATTGCCATATATTTTGCTTCATAATGCAGCATACGGTCACAGTCGGAGACCAATCAGACCTGCAGGCTGGCTCGTCAAGCACTCATTCACTCATTCAGAACTATCCTCGTATTAATTCCTTGAGCAAAAAGGACTATAAATTTTACAAGCATCAAAATATGCCTACATTTGAAATTATTTTGCTACAGAAGGAATCAAGGCTTAAAGATGAGCCAAGTTTGAAAATGTGGGCAAAGATTAGATCTGTCATATGCTATCACTTGTCTTGACCAACCACCTACTTATCCCACATGGTGATATGGCCCTTGAAATTTTACCCAAAAATGTTTCTCCAGTGAATTATCAGAAGAAAAAAAAATAAAAACCACATCCAGGGTATCGAGCATGTAGCAGTCTTCACAAACCATTTGCAGTTTAGCTGTTAAAAATAAATGTTACACAAGGAATTAAAGTTGCTTATAGAAAAAAAACTATGCAGAACCTGAGCTTCAGATTGTGACACCTGCAGTGGATGTAAAATTGATTTGGTTGCAGTTTAACAGGGTTCACGTGTTCTTCATCCCTGAAAATTTAATGTGGCCTTCTCCTGTACTTATGAAGTCATGAGGGTCAAAAATGCCAGAATAAATAACGCAAATTAAAGCGCGAAATTTTTACCCACACTGGTGTGACATTCTACAGCTGATATGAAAAACATTATAAACAATCAAATAATTAACATGATGTGCGTTCGGCATAGTCAGCAGATACACCTTAAAAAGCATCTTGTGTTTTAAAAAGATTCTTAAAATTAAAAAAAAAAAAATTAAAATAGTCACTGGTACAGATGGTACGTACAAGCCTCATTAGTCATTAACCCAATCATTTCGGGAGGAAAGTATCCATTAATCTGACAAACGGTTGTTTTCGTCTCCCAAAAATCTGGTTCCGAAAATCATTCATCGCACACAAAAAAAACGCAGAAGTACGGGCACAGCAGTCGCTCCGCACAGAGTTCAACAAAAAACTAGACACAGCCCTAAACCAACTAATTCCCACGGTAATACCACCGACCAATTCAACATCATGGATTCTATCCATATTCAGGAGCGCACAAAAAATGTCAGTAGGTCACGATAACGTTACAAGAGTGCCACAGATTAATAATACAAAATGAACAATGCATAATGGCTTAGTTCAAACGTACCACACAATAAATTAAACAGCTCCTCGAATAATGAAATCCCGAACGACACTGGGAAGAGACTATAATGCAAGTCATTTCTGAAATTTTGAATTAGCCTACATCTCCATCATGATCAACCATAACAGGCTCCTCAGATGGTAGATCAGTGACCAGTAGACTAACTTGCGGTCATGTAGCTAGACTTTTAAAACCAAAAAATTAAAGATATGGCAGCCACATTGTAATGATCGAATTTAAAGAAGGAGCGCAAGCTTTGGGAACAGACTACACGCACTGCCGGTGAATGCTACCATCCAGCACAAACGTGCAATGTAGCCACAATAGGTACATGCCCAGAGCGCATCAATCAAGCACGCTTTGTTCGCCAAATTCGTTTCAAAGTTGTACGTAATAATTCCATTAGCATAATCGCTGCAAACAAAAACACTTAGCACACAGATAACTGTTATGTATATCATATTGTTGCTTACACAATGTAGAACCACCGTTCAGCGGTTATCTTACCCAGCAGTTCCTTTGGAACATCCGATATCTCCGCGCTCATTGTTTAAGATTTGAATCGATGATTAAATCCAAACGAAAAACATCTATAAAGCACTCATATACTGAAGACTGTCAACATTGAAATAATAATGAGTGCCAAAATGGGGAAAGCGTTCTGGTCTTTTGAGAATCAGGTGCCGTTCCAAATGCCTGGTTACATGCTCTTCCGAGATGTGGGTAGGTGCATCTTCGTCTGCTTACGGACCCCTTGTGACGAGCAGGGCTGAAGAAATCCATCCATTGAGCCTAAACCCAGGCAGAAGAAATAAAAAAATCCACACAATCGTATAAATGCAAAAGAAAGGATAAGGCTAGGTTCAGCTCGTAAGAATGAAAAATCATGCATTCAGTCCAGCCTTGTACAGCACCAAGCAGCCGTTGAAGAGGACCCCTCCTCACATGACATCCGCTGAACAGCAAATTACCTAGCGGCGTTGACGCTTGGACGGAGGCTGCTTAATAGGGAATATGGGACATCTGGTGGCGGTCTCTGAAGTGTCACAATATTACAATATGAAGGGCATACTGTGGTTCTGGCTGTCACTGCAGTATCGAATTACCAATAAATGTATTATTATTACTATTATTTTTTTATCAAAACATTAAAAAATAGATCAGTGTATCCCAAATTGTAGCCAATGGGCCAAGCTCGCACTTGAAAATTAAAAGTAATTATCAAAAAAAAACAAAAAAAAAAAAAAAACCGTGGACAAAGAGTTGCGTACAAGGCGTTGGTTGTTTGACACCTAAAGAAACTTTAAGTGTTTTAACCTGACTGTATAATATGTAAGACAGTGGTTCCCAAATTCGGTCCCGGGAGCGAGAGGGTTGGTTTTTGCTCCAACCACTATTGAATTTGAACTTTGTCTTCACTGGGGACATTTGTTTTAAGGAGAGCAGTAATTTTTTCACTGAAGCTACATTTTGACCGATAGCCTATCTATTCATGTCATGAAGAATAAAAATTCTTTATCCACGTGTATTAGAAACAACTTCATCAAAAAAGGGGAAAAAAACTCCCATTGCAAATCAACAGTCACTAGGTTCCTATTCGGTGAAACTGCGGGTATGTTGTCACGTTAACTCGCAGTTTATTAGACAATCACGATTGAGTCACACCTGTTTCGTGTCATGTTGCTAACCTCAAGCAAATTATTTGTGTTCAGCAGCCTAATTTGGACCGCACTGATTTCCTCTATGTGAAATTTGATGCTTTTAAAAATTTTGCCGCCAGAAGTCGCTTGCAATAAGTTATAGAAAAAATAAACACGATGTGGTCAAGCGTCTTTCATCCTTAATTGCACACATGGCTAACTCTGTCAACATGGTTACTGTATGTCACACGCAAATTAAGAGTTTTCTCAGCCACCGTTTTCGACTAGCCCCATTCGTGCCTCCGAGGGCTTGTTTTAACATTCTGACATTTACTGGCCCAGCGGAGTCACATGCCGTGCCATTGACAAAACCTGCAAAAATGGAAATCGCCAACACCACTTGTCTTCTACCGCTGCTAGCGTCAAAACTTTCTTTTGTTTTACCTTGTGTCTGGTATCGGCATAACAACGACATATTAAAGTTTCGCTCGGCACCAACCATTCATCGTAACTCCCTCTCGTTCCGAAAAATAAGTCTGGAAAAGGCAAAACTTCACCCCTGAAATCTAACTTCCTGCCCAGAATCGTTCACGGCACAGCCATGAAATTGTGACACGCGCACTGATTGGCTGGCGTTTGCCGGGTCTCTCAATATGCTCCGTGTTCCGCCTCGTCCCCGCCCCCTTCCGCGTTATAAACTGCCGGCTTGTTGCTCTGGTAGAGGGGGGTGTGTCTGGGAGTCTCCACGCGGACGGCCACACGTGCTCGGTGGGAAGGATCAGGGAGCACAGAGGGGAGGGGTGGGGGCAGGATGTTTTTTTCAAATTTTTCTCAACGTCTCAATCTTTCGCAACTGATTCTCAGATCGTATACTATAGCTTTAATATAGTCCAGGTTAATCCATTTTCTATGAAAAGCTCAGCACTTGTTGTGCTAGCCTAGCTACAAAAATTCAAAGGAATTCAGCCATGCATCGGGATGACTAGTCAAACCTTTGAGCACGGCGCGAAAGACGCAGTGAAGTCATTTTTAATGTGTGCATCCTCACTCTGGGGCCCATTGCACGCGCGACATTGCGTCATTTTTTGTGCAACCATGCTTGCAGCCTAATCTAATGCTGCTTGTAAATGTGACCTATGGACAGACCAAGCAACTGGCAATCACAATCACAGGAGAGTTTGTTTCTAACCAGGAAAAAACATGGCAGCTAGTTTGTAAACAGTCCACTGAAATCTGATTCTGAATGCATTTCTTGTGAAAAATATGCAATGCAGTTGCTGAATCTTGGAATATGCAGTTGTCATCCTGGAATATGCCTGCAGCCATCAGGGGAATTAGAGGAAGCTCTCGGGGGAGTGTCAAATAGAGCGAGGGGATTGGATGAGAGTAGGACAGAGACGTTAACCAATGTAAGCCATCCGGCCGGATGGCTTACATTGGTCAACGTCTCTGCAGCCCTGCAGCCACTAGAGTGAATGGATTTTTTTCGTTTTTTTTTCTCTTCACATTGTGTAGATTGTACTATAGGACCATATCCACCATCTAAATGAGGTTATTAATAATGATCAAACTTTCAAATCGTATACTACAGCTTTAATAATCTGAAACTTTTTGTTTATTTGTAAAAACAGTAAAAAGGGCATTGTCAGTAAACTTAACCAAGTAAGTTGTTTATAAACTTAACAGGTAATGCACTTTTTTTTTTTTTTTTTTTTGCTGTATTATGGGATAATGGGGACCGGACATGCGGAAGTAACTGAAGTCCATTTCCTCGTCAATAGAAATAAACACAGCCACAGCATATTCCCCCATCAATACGTTTATCTGCATGTAAATGGCATTGACAGACCATCTCCTCTTGCGTTGCCTCTGTCATTTTAACAACCCTAAGCAGATAAATTCTTCCTCCACAACGACGAGCTCCAGATCAGCACGTGGCGCCATGTTGAATGATGTTCAGAGTCCTTATACAGACAGCCCAACAACTCCCCATTAATGTGATTACATTGAAGTTGGCTGCAATTCACCTAGAGGGCACTCGCGAGATAGTCCTCAATGAACGGGTGTGAATGGAGCTGACTGGCTAAAATAATTATTACCCCGCCCCACCCGAAGGGTGAGGGCAAGGAGTATTGTTTTCAGTTCGGTTTGTTTCTGTGTTTGTTTGTTTGTTTGTTTGTTTGTTAACACTCTAGCAGTAAAACTAATGGGCACATTCACCCCAAATTCGGTATAGGGATTGCCACTGACCCAGAATAGATCCCTATTGAATTTCGTACAAGTAGGTGAAAGTATGTGTGAGGGGCGGGGTTTGTTGTGCCTGGCACCACTTTTTTACACCTGCTTTCAGACAAAAAACCAAAACTTTATTTTAGTTTTGGGAAAAATAGTATTGATTACATATCAGAATTGAAAGGAAAAATGTCAATTTCCTCTCATTTTTCTTACAGGGTAGACAATTTTGCTCATAAAACGCCAGCATTCTGCCAATTTATTACTTTGCGACTGATTGTGACCGAACACCCTTCTTTGACGACACCAGGAGTCTTCAGCTAGGTAGCAACATTACCTTAGTCAAACTTATTTACCCTACAACAATAACAATAATGCAGTCACAATAAAAATGGTTTTGGCTTTTGTGTATAGTATATTCCTTATGTATTTTCCAAACAACAACTTCAACAGACATTAGGCATATGCTTAAATAAAATATAAATTTAAAAATGCATTTTCTTTGTGGTCTACTACTATCAAGTGGCTGGGCAAATGCCTTAAAAAGGCTGGTGATGCGTGACGTCACTAATACTACATGTATTTTAATACAATTGAATATCTCGAAAAAATCTTAAATCTTAAATTTTATCTATTTCCTCGACCCTTTAGATCTAAAACACAATGAAAATTGCCAGAAATGTTTGTTTCTGCTCACGAATGTACAATTTTTAGGGCTTCAGCTCCATAGCCTCCCATCAATTTTGGACTCGCGAGCGCCCCCGATAAAACTGGAAGATATGAGTGGGAATTCTCCCTATGTTGAAATTTTGAAATACTCTGATGATGTTCTCCCGATAACACTCATTCTTTTTATTTGATCTTATTTTTTTCTTTTTAACAGAAGTTTTTTTTGTGCACCCCCTGGCGTTTTGGAGAATACTGCTATGGACGATGCGGTTTGTAAAACGCCTCGGCGCATGCTCATAGCTCACACACCATCTGTGAAGGCCTGTGCCACAGTGTCTCGTGCGAGCATAAACAAGGGTTTCTAGGGTTGAGGTGCCACAACTATGCATAAATCTGCCAAAAAATGTCCATAAATGTGGTAAATTTGCAGGTAAATAGCTTACATTTGAGTAAATGGAAAAATAAGATTCCTCAGTCCCTGCATGTGCCAATACTCAGTGTTCATGCCCAGTTTCAGATTGATTGTCCAATCGATTGAGGAGAAAAATGAATTCCGACAGAGGGACGGACGGACAGGGTTTTTCTGATTTTGTAGGATATAACCCCTATTCTACATTTTTTTTGTGATCAAATTTTTCTTTTATTAAACAATACAAAATTACAATGTACAAATATAATGCATACAATTCAATACTGAAAAACACAAAAGCGCACAACCCCCCCCCCATACATTTTTTTAAAATTTTACTTTCATTCTAAAGTGTTCATGAAATGAGAAAATCAATTATCAAGAAACTTCCCATGACAATGAAAAAATAATAGGATAGGACCTGATGAAAAGCAATACAGTTATGACCATTAAACAACCAAACTAAATAAAAACCTTAAAACAGAACTGATAAGCCAAAACATTACGCTGTTGGTTCTCTACATGACAAAGGAGTTCCGTAAAATGTACAAGCACGCAAATGCCCGGACTCAGAGTTTCCCATGTAGCCAAACATTCCCTGGAGCACCACTCCACCCACTGGCTCTGTTCCCACAGTGCATCCTGGTACCATCTCTTCCCCAGGTAAATGGCACACATGTACCCAACTAATATAAATAATGTACAGTAGGTGTTCCTAAACTTGGTCCTGGGTACTTGCTGTGCCTGCTTGTTTTTGTTCCAACCACAATTGTGTGCCTCAGAGCAATAACAGCTTATGCCACTGTAGGAACTTTTCGAGACATTTGACTTTTTCAAATTTTGTGAACCATGCATATAATGTGCAAACTATCAGTTTTTATGCATATGCATTTTAATGATATTACATTCAGCCATATTTCTGCAAAACTAAAGACTCTATCTTTTTTTTTTTAGAGGTAGTAATCAATGATCAGAATGGCGAAAAAGTACTAAACTCTAAGAATTTCCAGTATTTCTCAACTTTTTTCTTACATTTCTCTTGTGAGTTTCTTCGAATCTTAGGCGTTTTCTGGCCTTAGGTTTCTCCATTTCAGTCGTGGGTTCTATTTTGTTTACTATCTTGCACTGTGGACTAAGGAGTGATCTGATTGGTCGAAAAGTTTGAATTCCAACCGTGGCTTGTGGCATAAGCCATTATCGCCCGGAGTCAGTAACAAAGACTCATTGACAGTTTTTACAACATACAATATAGCGGCTTTGGCGTAAGCCACATAGTTTAGGTATTTCATGGGCATGTAGCAAGAGAGAGTAAGATTATGATACCAGCAAAAAACAATGTTATCTAAAATTGTGGTATACGCCGTTATTGCTCTGAGCTACACAATTGCAATCCCGATTTGACTGACTTGCAAATTTTTCTTAATTGTGCTGCTCATGATTATAGCTATACGTTACCTTTTTAAAGTCATTATTTACCCTTTCAAACCATATGGCAGAAAAAGCAATGCATGCCCTGAAAAGTTCCATATTCAAAAGTGTATAATATTGCAAATGGCTTTTTATTGCATAAACATAGGCAGAAATTGTGACTCAAAAATTTAAGAATCAATTTGCATCTAATAGTGAAAATAATGGACACTTGTTCACTAATTAAATAATCACTTATTAGGTAATGAAGAATTCAAAGACAAAGCAAATTATAATGAGACCAACCTGTGTGGCGTTATTTTTGAGTTGGGTTTTAGAAAAAAACATTTGGAAAGAACTTAAAGGGCATGTATCATGTACTATCAAGGTTTCACAAAATTAGGTTTGAGGGTTCCTGATTACATCGCTGTAAGGATTTTTTTATATTTGTTTAAACAATGATAAAAAGCCTTTTTTGAAAAGTTGCTCTAAATAACATGGTCAAGAGAAACTTGTCTCCATCGCCTGCCAACATTTCTGGATCTTTATCAAGCATTTTGAGTCGCATACTGATTCTGCAACCTCAGAGGAACTGGAGCGGATGTGAGGCCATATGTGTACAAACCTGCAATAAGAACACCACAAGTGCCACTGTACTGATGATTTATGCGGCCTTTTTGAAAAATGGTACCATAACACAAATCGATTGCAAAGTCCTCCTTTGAATTTTAATATTGCAACACGAATCATCGTACGATAGCAACTTTGATAATGCTCGCTCAACACGTTATGCTATAATTATATAAAGGTAACACATGCCGCACACCATTATCATCTAATTTCTACATTCTAAAGCAAAGCCGGTGTGTTCATGGAAATATTTGCATGCATGCTCACAGGTCAAGAGGCACAATGAAAAAAAAAAAAATTACGATATTTCAAGATATTTTAGATATGGGCTTACAAACTGAGCACGAGATTGTGGATTTACGCATGTGCAGAACCACTAAGTAGTGTTACAACCAGGTCTAGGTTAGGCGGCAACAGGTAGATAAATGAGCGAAGAACGGGTGAAGAGAACTGCAATAAACACAAACTGCAAGCTGAATCGTAGCTCCGGTCCCTGTACTGCCAAACCAAAGCTAAACTAATCCTATTTCTAGTCCTCAAAGGTTAGCTAGGCATAGAGCGGCTTTTAAACACTTAGCTCCCGAATGCTCAGTCTACGAGTGAAGACTTAGAGAACAAATGGTGTACCCCAACACAAACAAGTTTCCACTGGTATCACCTTCAAAAATAACAAAGGAAAAATAACAATGAAGTGTCCCAGTGGAAGGATCGGGAGATCCAGCAGGGAGCACTCTAGCAAACCAGAGTAACCAATAAGTGTGCAAAGGGGCAAGACGAGAGAGGGAGTCAGATTCAGAAACTGAGTTCAAACACTAGGAATTCACCAAGCGACCAGACCGAAGAGCAAAGGCAAGAATTTGAGTCAAAATACAGCAAGCCAAAGGTCATCCACAAAACTCCAAACAAACCAAGAAAAAGGGCAAGGCGAGAATTGTAAGTCAAAGGCAAACCGGTCCAATCCAACAGGCTTCGAAATATTCTCAGTCCACGAAAGCCAGGTGCTTAATTGAAGAGCTAGTCTCCAGCTGGTAACTGCAATCGGTGGCCTTGAAAAAGCCATCAAACCTGCCTTTTTGCAGCCCAAATGGACAAAATATTATTTTGTCAGCAGGCCACTGTGAGCCCCACACTATGGGACTGCCCATGTCCAGATCAAGCTGTGAGTTGCAGGCTGCCCACACTGATTGAAGTGGGGCACCGCTGAGGCCTGTTGTGGGCACACTGCGGGTTAACTCTATGGGTGTGGGCATACTGTAGGCTCACTGTGACCTCATCTTGAGGGTAACCAAGTCTTGGATGCAACCATAACATGCGATCTCCAAAGCAATATACTTTCTGAAAGGATTGCACAAAGAAATCCTATATTAAGCACACGATGCATCTGAAGTTTGCAAATTATGTTTTCAACTCCGACAGGAAAATATTGTGATAATGAGATGACAGCACGATGTACAATTTTGGCAACACACACCGATGACATGTTAACAGGAATGCATTCAAGAGAAAGTATGTCATACCTACAGTGTACTGTGGATGTGGGTCTACCATGTTTTAGGCTTGTTTGGCTCCGGAGGACCAGGGGCCCTAGTTTAGATGGGTGGGATAATGAATCTCGCCAAGTACTGATGTATTTTAGAAGAGACTTAGTCGCTGAATTGTCAGCAGCAGGATATATAATAACCACCATAATTCATCGGACACTCTGACTGTGAAACTTTTTTGTTATTTTAGTTCTGTTAGCCGAGTTGATCACCAGATCAGAATCCAACTGAACTAAAGAAAACTCTGGACAAAAATCCGTGAAGCAAACTTATTACGAGCAAGCACTGACCAGCTTATTACGATGGTGAAAATTCCGTTGCCGTTATCTGCTGTCTTTCGTAAACCATTCGACCATTAACATTAACCTCTATTGTCACTAACCTCTAGGTCACAAATATTTATCAAATTTGACCAAACTTGGTGTGTAACACCTTTAGAACATAAAGTAGCTTGTTATTTCATTTTAGCCTTGTACCCCCAAAATGGCACGAAAGGGTGGCAGACCAGCTGAGTTTCAGGTTTATTTGCAGTAAGTTGCTGCTTAGCAGCAGTTTTTTTAAACCTTTATGTTACCAGAAAAGTTCCACTAATTACAAAGATGTAATTCAAAGATGCCCTGGGTGAAATGCCAGGTAAAACAGGTGCATATTGAAGGATAAGGACAAAAAGGGGTTAAGCCCCTGGAACATTTTTAGGGTTAAGGGCTTCGCTCAAGGGCCCAACAGCAGAGTTCCTCCCCAGTTTTTCTTTCCAGATTAAGTCAGAATCCCAAGCTCCACCAGGGCCTGGAACCAGCAACTCTCCAGCTACCAGTCAAGCAACCTGCTGCTAGGTTACCCAGCTGACCCCAGTCACTTACTTTCTATTATTTTAGCTTATCTTTTCTGTTTCCTGACGTTAAATTTTTGTTTTTTGTAGGACCAACAACATGACATTTTAACCAACTTTGACACAATTTTTGTCCTCCTGTTTTTTTCTATAACCTATGTATAAAAGAGAGCTCACCAGCACATTTTATGTTCACAAAATACAGTCTTCATTTTGTTGAATTTTTCGACAGCAGTTTATATTCATGAACGACTTATTTGCAGTTCTTCCAAATAGCACTAGCGTATGGTTTCCAGGAAGTGCAAATATGTAAACTTACCGGTAGAGTGAGCATTAGACAGAGAATACGATGCAAAATACCACTGTTGAAAACGTGGTCTAGTTGATGGTCCTGGATTAAAGCAGATAAAGCAAATTTGGATATGATGAATGGTTGCTTTATATTACTATGCAGAAATTCTTTCATAATCTTTTTAGTTTGTAAATGCACATGACGCGAATTGGTAATTATTTCTCAGTCATGAGTTGTCTTTTGCATGACACATTTTAAATATCATGTCTTTTGAGCTGGAAAGTTGTGATTTCTGATTTCTGTAGTCCCTGGCAATTACACTTGTGGATCTGAGGTGGTGGGTGATGTGGCTTCTGGCTCTGAGAACTAGTGATGTAGTCAAGACCACCTTAGCCGAGACCAAGACACTACCAAGACCAAAGGGTAGCAAGACCAAGACAAGACCGAGACCAAGAGCAAGACAGACCATTTTGAGACCAAGACCAGAGCAGGACGAGACCGAGACCAAGACCAAGACCAAGACCAAACAAGCGTTTCACTTCACTGTAAATATGGGCAGTGTTTGGGTGAAAGTAATCGTGTGTAGCAACTGCATAATGGCTATTATTGCCCTTTCAGAGGATTGAGACTCTATTGGCATTTAAATTTTTTTCTGTTAGGGATTGGTATGGTTACACAGTCCAAAATCCGTTGTCACCGTCCCGGAGACATTAAACATTTAAGATTTCCATCCAAAACGAATAGCAGCGGCAGGCGATGAATTCTTATTTTGCCTGCACAAACGTGCACAAACGAGGCGGAAACAAATGTAATGGGTTTCATTCAGATTTTCGTCATATGGGGTGCCAACTTCATGAAGCTGGAAAACAGATGGCCTATGAGGAAAGTTCCCTTCCTTGAATTTTTGGATCATCTGAAAACAGTGAATAACCTGCCTTACTTAGCTAATTTTACTCGGCAAGACTGATATCGGCAGTAATGATGACAAACTGGGCAAATGGGGGGCAACCACCAACAGTCAACCACCTGCCGTTTTGAGCTATTTTCATCTAACTGATGGCTTCGGATAAAGCCATTGAAGACACGAAAGTTCAGAACACTCAACATGACACCAGGACATTTACAAGACCCTCAGTAGTTACCCTGCATACATAGCTATCCTCAAAACTTCAAAGCCATTCATTTGTAAAACAGCACAAGCTCCCCAATACTATGACTGAGTAGCAGTATGCTTCATCCAGTGAATTCGCTGGAAATTTACTTAATAAAATGCTAGTGATAACTGACCTTGGCTATGACTGTTAACTCAGCTAGAGCTAGCGAGATTAACTGCAGTTAACCAGGGTTAGTCAGCAGATGCGTGCAAACAACTTAAATTTCGAGTCCTGAACAGATTATATCGTGCATGCATGTACAACATTTTTACAATAATATACTAAGTATGTACAAGTTGTGTTTGGTCTTGAGACGCTTGGGAGTTTTTTTTCCTCACAGAGTTTAAGAGCAGAGCCAGTCAATGTTAGCTTACCTCTCGGCATGTTTCCTCTTCAAGTGCCTGGTGAAAGTTGACGTTGTACCGGCCAGGGTTGGGTTCAATTACTTTTTTTCATTTACAATTGATTGTAATTGTACAGTAATTACAATTACAAGTACTTTCTGGACAGAATGTTCAATTACAATTACAAAAGTGATTGATTACAATTACTGTAATTGTAATTGAAAAAAGTAATTGAACCCAACCCTAGTACCAGCAGTCTCGGTCAGGGCGATTTGACAAAATCTGCACACAGCAGAAATCTTTTTTTTCTTCGTTATTTCGCAAATAGATTCTTTGCAATCTGTATAGGAGGACCTTATAATAGATGTACTAGCTGACATTTTTACTGATTCACTGGACTAATTTGTTGCGCATATGTTGTGAGACGAGACAGAGAGACGGGACGGGAGACCGCGCAGGCAAGGAAAAATATACATTGTAACATGTTTTTAAAATAGATGCCTCTCATTGGCTGCATTTAAAGAAGGCTGCGTTGTAATAATGAGGCTGTACCAGGACCAGCTGCTTGCCTGGATTTTGAAATCCCCTCATGACCGTTACGTCCGAGACCAAGACAAGACCAAGACCAGAAAGTGTCGAGACCAAGACAAGACCAAGACCATGCAAAGACCAGTCTTGAGCACTACAACACTACTGAGAACATTGCTGTGATTTCTGGCTGTTTGTGTAATGTTACTGTAACCTCTTGACCTCGTTCATCATCCCTTGAGTTAATTTTCCTCATTTTTTTTCCCACTACAGTTCCATCATCTGATGCTCTCTCTTTCCTCTGTTTAAAATGAGTGGAATTTTATGCCCAATCACCACACAATGTTGACAGTTTACATATTTAAGGAGGTTTTGAATTAATTTGAAGTCGTTCCACTCATTGCAACCACAGGCTGTGATTTTACCAAATTCATCTTAAGTGGAAACTGCAGTCAGAACTTAGCTTAGGCTGGGTTACATCATGAAAGTATGACGAGAGCAGGTGCAATTAATCTTCATGGATGAATTGAGAAATTAGGCTAAAGTTCAATATCATTGGAAACAGTCATTTTTATCTGAGTGGGCAGAGCTGAGCTCAAATTCAGTTTTTGAGCTTTAATTGCGTCTCTGTTGTCTGTTGTGGGCTGTAACAGTATTTATGCAAGTGCGGCCTACTGTGAACAAACAAAGTGATTGACAAGTACTAAGGCCCACCTCCTGGCTAAGCTCTTTACTGATTGGCTCTTACGTCTTTGGACTGAACAAGAGGGAAAGTTTTACTTCTGAGTTTACAGGGCCCAGGGAAGACATTCAGTGCTATGCATCAGGACACTACTCATCTAAGCTCCTCAAATGAAAAAAAGAACTTCAAAAACATTTGATGACCATATTTTAATACGTATTTTTTTAATACGGATTTAATACGTATCCTATTCTCCTACACTGTAAAAAAAAAAAAAAAAAAACAGTTGTTTTAACTTAAAAAAGTTAGTGTAAGGGCTGCCTTAAAATTTGAAGTTAACGGAACTTAAAATGTCAAGTCGCGATAACCCTTACTCTAACTTATCATCTCAAATGCGGGAAGCTTAAAATTTTAACGGAGACCGGACACTAACTTTTTAAAATTACCAGCGCTGTGGAACATGTCAACAAAGATTTATTTACAGACATGTACTTATAATATAAAACATAGTGTATAAAAAAACGATGTACTACAAATTGTGCAGCAATTTAAGAATAACTACTCAATGACTACTGACACAACACTCATACACTGCAATGTAAACAACACCATTAAAAAATAGTTATTTAAACTTTAAAAAGTTAGTGTCCAGGCCCCGTTAAAATTTTAAACTTACCGAATTTGAGATGATAAGTTAGAGCTAGGGTTATTGCAACTTGACATTTTAAGTTCAGTTAACTTCAAATTTTAAGGCAGCCCTTACACTAACTTTTTTAAGTTAAAACAACTGTTTTTTTTTTACAGTGTATGATCATGCTTAATCAATCTTTTGTTCTTTTGCTTTTGCTTGCGCAGTATTCAGATTCCCGGGGGTTTTATTCTGGTTAGCAGAGATGGGTGGAAGCATGGCAGTTAGACCTGCAACCAGGTTTCACAAATTGCTATTTGATTTATCATGATCTTGGCTCCAGTGTAACATCAATAACATTTTAATTACATACTAATCATGATGAATGGTGTTGTAATGTCATTTGGTTTGTGCCATCTCCTGGTCTCTGTTGCTCGCATCCAGAGTTATACTAAAGCCTTAAACTGTAAATGGATGTGAATTGGCTCAGTTGACTTTCTGTTATTGTTTAATATGTTTTAAGCCCTGTGCTCTGCGTCAAAGGTTATTTCTTTGGCAATTTCTCAGATGCGGAGTGATGAAAGGCGCATGATACCAGCCTTTGACTTCTCTGCTGCTGCTTGCAACATTGCCTGCTGCTGCAGCACTCTTTCCTGCTGCTTGATAACATCCCACCATTAGCCCAGTATCCAACTATGGGCTCCGAATTTCCCCAGAGTGGTTGAATATCCTAAAACCTTTCCTCAAGCAGAGCAGGCTGCAGGTGGTATAAGGGTCAGGGCCTAGATGCCAAACTATCATGATTTTTATTTATTAGTACTGCTAATAGCTGTGTACACAAGTTTGCAGACTAAAATAATTATGTACTTAATTTGCCACTTACATAAATACACTGTAAGGAATCTTTAGTTTAGTACTCAGTGAGGAGAATATGGGTTTATGCCCTCAATAGGTATTGAATTCTGTATCTGCTGGTTGTGGTGCTTCACTGAAGTGATTTTACTCTTCACTGAGGGAAATATTCAAACCTAGGGTGCCATGATTCTATGGTAACAGCATTACATCAAATGGAAAATATCTAGATCTTGAATGTAATTTTATACACATTTCCCTGTAACTCAGCAGGACATATTTGGGATTTTTGAAAACCTTTGGATTGCCACTAGAATTTAAAATAAGCCTGAAGTTCCACAGGTTTAAATACAGCAGCTGCATTTCACAGACCCATATATGGGTCCATAGGTTTCATGGGGTTAAAGGTCAGCCTGATTGCTCTTGAAGATCTTGCGCTTCATGAAGACATATGGTTTAAATAAGATCTTTTGTGTGTCCAACAACAAATAGAGAATATCATGCATCACTCATGCCACCATCCACCGAGTATACATTCTCTTCTGCGGTTGTGAGAAAATTCACGTAGAAAAACCACCCATAAATTTAACGTTTGGTTGAATGCTTACAGTATCAGATATGAAATGGAGAGGTATTGCATTGCCTATTACTCACCACTTAATGGAGCCAGGCACCATAAGGACAATCTTAAATGTAATGGAGTTGAAAAGATTTGGCCTAACAGAGTGGAAAGCAATCGGTGAAAAGCGAATATTTCTGTAAGTTTGAGATGAAGTCCTTCTCCAATGGTCCTAATGAGGAGTTGGATTTGGCAACATTTCTGTGAAGATGGCATTGGATCAGAGTTTTCATTCTGGTTTAAAAAGAGTTTATTTGTGAGTGTGATTTAAATTAAGCTGGTGAATGAACAGCCTATTGACCTAGGGGCTTATTTTTAAAAATCTACTTTAATTTCATGCCCTAATATCGTGCAAACTCAAAAACGTGACAGTGGTGTATAGTAACAAACATCCTAATTTATTAATCAGTGGGTAAGCTAAATTGTATGAAATCTTTAGCACATTCCAAGCCAGTGTATTTTTTTTAATTGCCAGCCACAGCCAGCATTTTTGATAAAATTCAATGATCTTTTTGATCCCTATTTTTTCAGACGGTTTGTAACCATGCCCCCACCACATGAAAATAAAAATGCTGATTGCTGGAATATCTAGTCAATGAGTACGTTTACATGCACAGCATAATCCGATACCCGGGAATAATCCGATAATGGCAATAATCTGATTTGAGGCGTTTACATGCACTTTGATAAACCAATATCTGGAAAAACCTGGTTTACATGATTCATTCAAGTAGTTGGATTTCTCTCGAAGCAGTGGCAGCACCAGAACTGAAAATTTGGGGGCTACACAACATCCCTTTACTAGTCCTGGATAGTTCTCAATCATTTTCATAATTAACAATAGATTCACTCCGAGAGCACCGCATACTATTAGGTGCTGCTAATTCTCCCCCTTTAGGTATGACGTCGACATTCATTCATTTGGACACATAATTTGGTGCATTTAAATCAGCATAATTCAAAATTGCATACCTGTCAACGCTCACGCATAAAGAGTTTAATGCCTTAAGTGGCATATCGCGTACTCTTGCCGTAGTCTGCCATCTTATACTTAGTTGATAACAAAAGTGAAGATTGAAAAATTTTAATTCGGCAAACAATATTATATTTAATTGCCGAGTCCCAATTTTTTTTTTTTTTTTTTTTTTTAATTTGGCATCTCCAATCCCACCCAAATCTGGAATGCCCAATTGGTGAACTATGTACAAAGCTTGCTCGTATGCGACCCCTTGCTGCCAACTCAGGAGAGCGAAGACGGTTCACGGCTCTCCTCTGAAGCACGTGCCTGTCAGCCACTGCTTCTTGTACACTCATTGGTTGAATCTTTGCAAGTTCAGAACGAGGCCGGAGGATACCCGGACATGAACAGACTTAGAATCTTCCTGACGAGCGCCCATCTGGCCAACAGGAGGCGCTTGAGCAACGAACAAAGCTATTTATTTATTTCCCTTTCCCGGCAGTCCCTCCCCAATTTGAAACCCTGTAGCGCGATGGCCAATTGTGCGCTACTCTGAAAAAGCTGCCAACCACTGCCGGTTGGTACGACCGGGGCTCGACCCGACCGAGTCCCAATTTTTAATCAACCCACAAGAATGAAAGGCGATATTTCATTGGAATGTGGATCAGTCATTATTCAATCAGTGCATATTTAAGAAATTATCACGCGGAAATGAAGTCTTGCTTTTCTTTCCTCGGGGGTTGGAAGCTAAGAAATTGCATAAAGACCTTATAAATGGTATTTTACAATGTAGTTCATTTAAACAATTTAAACGATCATGGAGCGCAAGTTAAATCACCAGATGCACAGAAAAGGTAGCGCGGAAGTTTCAGAGCAGTTTGTCTTTGGTAAAGCATGGGCCTATCTATAAGTAAGTTATTTTTTCTGTACAGAATTTAGCCCATTATTTCGTTGCTGTTAGATTGCATGGGGAGAGAAGCAGTGTCCTCAATTGCCAATGGATTATTCCTATTACTGGAAAATGTGTCAATTAAGGAAAATGATTGAGAACTAGCCTGGACTAATTCCTTCCCTCCACAGGTCGCACATGCGCAGATTAAAAAAATGAAAGAAATCAGCTTTTGCTGTATACATGCACAGAATAAACGGATTATTGGGCAAAAAGCTGGGTGTGTTTACCGGATTTCTCATAAACCAACAACGGCCTTTATCCGATAATGATTATCGGACTTTGCCGTTTACATGACCACTTGAATAATCCGATAACTCCAGTAATCCGATAATAATCGTTTTATTAGTGTGCATGTAAATGTAGTGGCAGGGAAGCATTCAGTCACAATTGACAGAAAATCTCATAAATGGTGGGACATGGGTTGACAAATCAGGATTAACTCAGACTTTTTCCTGTGTGTATAATCATTTTGATTTTGCATTTTTTTGAATGTGAAGTTTGTTTTAATAAATATGAAAGCGGCGTATGCAAAATTTCTGTACCTACACAGCATTTATGAGCTTCCTGATGTTTTGTTTTGTCTTTGTTACTCTCTGTTTAAAATCTGTAGTATTTTTAGCTCCGCTGTGACGATAGTCAGCAGTCAGCGGAGCTTTTCTAATGCTGAGTTGTCCGGCGTACGTCTGTCTGTCTGTCGTATGTCCGTCCAGCGTCAACTTTTCATCTCAAATTTGAATATCTCAAAAACTGTCTGATAACTTTTTTTCTAATTTGGTGCGAGCCTTCCTTATGATATTTTGAATATTCACTGTGAAAATTAGAAAATTCTACCTCCCGGTTTTTGAGAAATTCAGCATTTTGGACTTAGAAAATCAGTGTTTGTGCTCATTTTTTCAGTCTTTCATTAATATCTCGAAAACTGTCAGATTACTTTTTGTCTACTTTGTTGTGAGCCTTCCTTATGATGTTCTGATGATCCCCTGCGAAAATGTGGAAATTCTACGTCCCGGTTTTTGAGAAATTTAGCATTTTGGACTTAGAAAATCAGTGTTTGTGCTCATTTTTTCAGTCTTTCATTAATATCTCATCAAGATGCCTGTCGGCCTAGAGAGCTCTGCTGAGGATGACTGAAATGTTCACGTCATAACTTAGTTTCAGAAATCCTTGAAAACTATTGCAATATGAACACATAACACAATTGGTAACCAGAATATGCTGTGAACCAGTTTGATGTCTCAATTTATTCAATTTATATAGTATAACAATAGAACCACTCTACAAATTGCAATCATTTATTTCAATCATCTCACCAGCAAGCAATACTAACAACCTACAAATACCCCCCCGTACAGATTAGGTCAGAGCTTGTGAATAACATTGTCACAGTGATGGCCTGACAGATCCTGGGGCATGCAAAGGCTGGGTCCTTGGTGTCTGTGAATATCACACTGAACAGAGCTGCAAGGTGACATCCTTATGGGATTCCTTTGCATGACCTCTGTACTTTTATATTAGGATAATTTAACTATTGTATTATCTGAATGAATGGACACAATAACTCCAACATTACAGTGTGGAATATTGGAAAATGTTGAGACACCAAACTGGTTCCAAGCATATTCTGGTTACCAAATGTGTCATATGTGTTAATATTGCAATAGTTTTCGAGGATTTCTGAAATGAAGTTACGACGTGGACATTTCACTCATCCTCAGCGGAGCTCTCGAGGCCGACAGGCCTCTTGTTTAATGATGGTAACAACTACAAAATATGCAAATATGAAAAAATGAGTGGATCTATTTTAGGATGGATTTTTGCAGACAGCAGTACCACAGTGACGAGGCAACGCCGAATTGTATCTGTGTGAAACCCTATGCCATGAGTCAATAAAATAAGTTAAAGGAGAAAAAATATTGAATGAAGACTATCTTTTATTTTATGAGCAATTTAAACCTTACCCGCTTACTTTTTTCTGCAAAACTTCTTACTTTTACTCATGGATAAGCAAAGCTTAGGAAGGAGTGTTGCAATGAGACTCGAGTGTCACTCACTAATCAATCAATCAATTTGCTGTTAGCACGACCACGGGTGGTAAGATTCACAAACAGCTTATGCAGGAGTTAACGATATTGTCACTTTGATTTGATTAAACAGCTGCATGTAAATTGGCATCTGTGTCCAAATCTATTATGTTTTATTTCACTTTCACCCTGTCTTCAACATACTTGAGAACTCTTATCCCAATCAGAGAGAAACTATTTAAGTATGTCAGTGGAAAAAGAACATAAATCTGGCAATCAACCCAAGGTTGTTTTTATTTTTTTTCTATCATTTATTTTGGTCAACAGCAGGGCATGAATTGTATATAGTCATTGAAGATATACTTCTACACTATAATAAACTCGAAAGTGTGTTTCATTTTTACAAGAACATACACATAAACACAGCATCCAGCAAAGAAAGTGGTCTACTAATTCGAATGTACAGGCTGAAGAAAAATAAACATGGTTTGGATGCTGTGAGCCTTGACTGGGAAGTTGATCAGAATTCATCCTTCAAATTGGCAAAGTAAACAGACGTATACTTAACCATAAAAGGTTTCATCTCCTCATATTTAAATTCTCCAGTTTGTGGGAAATGGTATTGAAGAGAAGCAGCATGGTTAACACGGAACATTAGTTATACTAGTGAGGTATATGTATAGTTACCACATAAATTTACTTGTTTGTGACAGAGGCCAAGACTAGGTGGTGCAATTGCACAGTTTAACAAAGTCCTCAACTTGCTTAATTTTTCTCTCAAGTTTGTCAGCGGAGCTATACACTTGGAATTTTCTGAGAAATTCTGGAAGCATCTTCAGGCTATTTTCGCTGGCCTTCATGACCCATGCTCTGAATTGATTCTTCAAAATGTGAGAGGGATTCAAATCACTGGTATATCCAGATAGTTTGTCCTTGCTGTTCTTACTTAGTAGGTGTCTCATAAATCTGTTTGCTTTGTTTGGCTTTATCTGCTGGTGAGCAAAGAACTCTAGGAAGATTTCCTTCAAATATCCCAGATCACCTGAAAACAGATAATGGTATGAGAGTATCAGAATCATTGCAATTTAAATCACCAAGCCATCACCAGTAATCGCCCACCCAGTTCCTGGAGTTGATGATTTTGTAGGTTTTCATTCCAACCCAAAGCACAACTCATTCAAAAGCTGGACTAGAAAGGAGTCAGGTATGTCAAATAAAAACAGAAATTAAAACCTTCAGCTTGGTACATCTTCAGGAACAGGGTTGGTGACTACCGCCTTACACAAAAAATGGCACAAAACACTCACCAATTTGATGTGTTATTAATTATATATATAAATACTTGAGGGCAAACGAAGTCACACAGCCAATTAAATCGCCAAATGTTGAATTCGACAGCCATTATGTTACCTCGAACTTTAAGGTCCTCGCATGAGGCACACATGTTGTCGTGCCAGACTGTGCCTTTTATGACAGTTTGAAGACCAAGAGCTGCGCAGTCTGTGTGATCCATGCACGGCTCGTGCGCTGAGCTGCTGGAGGAGTAGGTTCCGGGTAAACATTTCCGACAGATGGTGTCACTGTGTGCAGTACCTGATGAATTGAAGAGCAAAATTTTTACCAAGATTTTAAATATCAATTCATGGGTTCGCTCGCGCACAAACACGCGCACACGCACGCAACAAAGAGCCAACAGCACCAGTTTCAGTACAATCACGTAAGAACGACCTAAAAATTTTTTTCGTAGGCATATTACATTACAAAATACATCGGCCTGACTAATTTTCACTGAAATAACCAACAATTTATTTAAAATCTAATGCGTGCAAACGCGCGCCAATCGATTCTGCGCGTCATTTGTACTTTTTAAGAGGATATAGTTCACTACATTACCTTTCAGCACCACTCCATGCCCGGATGGACATTTCGTGTGTCTCGTACAAAGGCCAGTATAATCATAATAATTCTCTCTGCACTCGCAGACCCTGTTATTGAGAGGAGAGCATTCCTGCTTGACGAATTCGTTCTCCCCACAGAACCTGTTGCAGTATAGGCATTTCGACAGGTAGTTCCAGTGCTGAGTGAAGTGTCTTGGCTTGCACGGGACGCACTGCGTTTGGCGAGTGGCCGAACAGTGCGCATGCATGTGGAATCCTGGCGGACAGCGGTTACAGGTGAGAGAGACGCCGGTGATGGGGTCATGAAACTGGTAGGTAGGTACCGAGATATTGGTGGCTTCCGACGCCACCGAGAGAAGCATCACCATTGCCGGCAACTACATGTCAATGAACAGATAAAAGACACGAGTAAAAAAAAAAAAAAAAAATCTAGAACTAGCATTTTCCTTAACAGCCAACAGTAAGAAAGGATATAATGAGTATGAACTTGAGACAGTAGTAGCGTAGTAGTTATTTTAACGCACTTTTACTCCATTACAAATAAATTGTACCCATGATAATTAGCGAATGTCATTAAAGTGACAATTAATGCCTGTTTCATGTCAAAGTCGATCTATCGGTCATAATCGTTACTGAGACTTACCATTTTATTACAGTTTATTTCTTTATTCCTGTCCAGTGGGCTGTGAGGAACCGCTGAGTTAGCTCTTGGCTCGGTTTATATTATGTTACCAACTTTGTGTGGGCGGGAAAATAACTCATATCTATCATGTTGTGGTCATCAGGTGTAGTAGTGAGTGAGTGGGTGAGTGAATGAGTGAATGAGTGGGTGGGCGGGCATGGGGGGTGTGCCGGAAGGTTACTGGCAAGTATTACCCTAAAAAACAGTCATGACTACAGTGACTAGCTCTAAAGAGTTAAAGTTTCTTTATTGTCTACCATGTGGTAAAATTGTTTTGGATTAAGGAAACTGCTGCATCAACCAGACATTACAATAAAAACAAATTCATGTCACACTGTGACTCTATAAGAACACGTGCAACATTAGACTGAGATAGAACAACTAAGCAAATTACTCACAAAGTCATTTACACTGTTAAAACTTGCGAAGATTCAAAGGCATGCAGTTGTGCTTAAAAGTTTGCATACCCTCGCTGAATTTGTGAAATGTTGCCATTTATTTTAAAAATATGACTCATCATGCAAAAAAACTTGTCGTTCATTTAAGGATAGTGATAATTTATCATCACATGGGTGTTTGGCTCTTTTTTAAATCAGAAATTTAACTGAAATCACCCAAACGGCCCTGATCATAAGTCTACATACCCTTGAATGTTTGACCTTGTTATATAGACACAAGGTGACACTCTCAGTTTTAAATCGCTATTAAGGGTTAATTTTCCACACCTTCTTAAATGGTTACTAGTGTCTGTGTATAGTCATTGAGTTTTTTAGCTCCCGAGTGGATGCACTGATCTGGCTAGATACTGAGCCATGGGGAGTGGAAAAGAACTGTCTAAGGACCTTCGTAACAAGGTAGTTCAACTTTTTAAAATGGGAAAGGATATAGAAAGAAATCCAAAGACTTGAAAATGCCAGTCAGTACTGCTCAGTCTGTGATTACGAGGTGGAAAATTAGGGAATATGTTGACACCAAGCCAAGGTAAGGTTGGCCAAGAAAGATTTCAGCCCAAACTGCTAGCCGAATTGTTCGGAACACAAAGACGAATTCCCAAGCTTCCTCAAGAGAAATAAAGGATGCTCTGGAAAAAGATGGTGTGGTCGTTTCAAGGAGCACAATAATGAGGTACTTATCAACAATGGTCTAGTTGCTAGAAGGAAGCCATTATTGCACCAATCCCACAAAAATTCTGCCTAAAATATGCCAGACAATACCCTGACACACCTCACAACATCTGGAATACTGTCATTTGGAGTGACAAGACCAAAATAGAACTTTATGGTCACAACCATAGGCGCTATGTTTGGAGAGGTCCATAGTGAAAAATATACCATTCCCACTGTAAAGCATGGTAGTGGCTTTCTGATGTTTCGGGGGTGTGTGAGCTCTAAAGGCACAGGGAATCTCATGAAAATTGATGGCAAGATAAAGGCAGCATGATATCAGAAAATACTGGTCGACAATTTGCATTCTTCAACACGAAAGCTGCACACGGGACGCACTTGGACTTTCCTGCATGACAATGATCCAAAGCACAAGGCTGAGTTGTCCCTCCAGTGGTTACAGAAGAGAAAGGTGAAGGTTCTGGAGTGGCCAACTCAGTCTCCTGACATCAAAATCATTGAGCTGCTTTGGGGAGAGCTCAAATGTGAAGTTCATGCAAGACAAGCAAAGAATTATCTGGAGCTGGAGCCATTTTGCGAGGAAGAATGGGCAGCTATAACACCTGAGAGAATTAGGTACCTCATTGACAACTATCAGAAAAGACTGCATGCTGTTATTGATGCCTAAGGGGGCGATACACAGTATTAAGAACTAAGAGTATGCACACTTTTGAACAGGGCTCATTTAATTTTTTTTCCCCGTAATGCCGTGTTTAATTTGATGATTGTGCCATTCTACATGACCTACAGTTGGATATGAACCCAATAAGAAATAAAAGAAATGTTTTTTGCCTGGCCATTCATGTTTTCTTTAAAAAATGTTACCTATTTTACAAATTAAGCCAGGGTATGCAAACTTTTGAGCACAAGTGTACTTTTTAGAACATACATCTTTGTAGATTAATTATAAGCAAAAACACATCTCGCCAAACATACAAGCAAACAAGTGATTAGTGCAACCATACAGGTATCTAAGGTCTGAGTAAGCTCTCTCTTCCGTCAGTGCTCCAGGAGTTGCCCATCAATCAGTTTTATTGACAGAGGGACAAACGCGTCTTCATAACGATTACGCTCATGCTAAGGGACCCTAAACCTCCTTCCAGAATTCATTAGCACGTACTCAGAGTTCAACTCATGGGAAACGTCAGATAAGATCCTGTAGACTTGCTGAACGCTGGATTACTCAAAAATTTCTTTGGGGGGTTAGCGGTTTAGGCATTCCCATAATCTTCCCTGCTGTCTTAACCTAACTAAATATTTCAGCTTTAGACTTTACCTTCAAGTTTCCTAAAAAGGTGGAAATACTATAATGTAAGATGGACTCTGTATTAGCTTTATGGAAAATTACCATTACAAAATAATGACCATAATATTCCATCAGAAACCAAAAATTCGGAGTTTCCAAAGGAAACGGGAATGCTGATGGATTCTCACACATATCAGGCTGGCAGCCCAGATAGCCGACCATGCACCCCCCACAACAATTTGCCACTTGATTTTTTTCAACCCTTGGCATATCCTGATCACGTTTGTGGGTGGTAACAGTAAAATAACTCATTCCCAGTAGTGATTTTTACGTGATTTTTAAGATGACCCTAAAACGACATTTTTCGCTATGTTACGACATCACGATTACTACGGACATACCTGATTTTTGTAAGCTACTTCTGAATCCAGAAAACATACAAACCAAGGTTGTTATATATCAAATAAAAGCTTATTACCTCAACAATGTGTTGGTTTTAATTGTTTGGGACAGACTTTGACTGATATCAAAATAAATCAATAGCAACACAGGTACTGTATTCAGCGTACAAAATCTTTGCATGCAAACACATTCTCTGAGCTATCTTGTGTTACGTTCAACATACTAGAATGACGTTTATTTTTCCAGAATTGAAGTTCAGAAGACCAAATGCTAAATAAAATTACATGAAGATAATAAATGCATGTTCTTTAAGACTTTAATTTTCAGCACAACCAAAAGCAGTGAACATCAACATGTGCTGTCAACAAACGTCAGTTAAGTTAATGGTTACATTGACATAGAGTCCTGGTGAGCTGTGAAGGAAAAGTATATCTACTCTCATCAGAAGATGGTCGGACGACAACAAAAGTGGAAGTTCCTTCGCTCAGAGCATCTCAAGAACAGAGACACCAGGGTGGTTCTCTACACAGAATATGCTGTCAGTAGGAACTACAGTAAAGTATACATAAAAAGTCCGGATTCTGATATCTTCTTTATTCTTTTGCACTTTTCTCCAACAATGGAGATCAAGATTGTGTTTGACACTAAGATAGACAACAAGGCTAGACTGATAGACATCTCCATGATAGCAGCAGAGTGTGGACAGGAGAAATGCATAGCATTGTTTGGATTTCATGGCTTCACCAGCTGTGATACAACTAGTGCATTTCGTGGTAAAGGCAAACCCACTTAAGAAAATGCTGAAAGTTCCAAACTACATCAACAGTCTTGCAAAGCTTGGTGACAGCTGGGATGTGCCAGACGACCTTATCGATCAGCTGGAGACATTCACCTGTGCAATGTATGGTGCGAACTCCAGAACAGCAAACGTGGATGACCTGCAACTCAGTTGCATTCAAAAACTGTGTAACAAGGAAAGAAGTTCCACTCCAGAGAATGCTGACATGTCAACTCTCCCACCTTGTCGGAAAAGTTTTAAACAGCATGTCCTTCGAGTGAACTACCAGATAGCCATTTGGAAACATGGAAACGTCGCTAACCCAGACTTACCATCAGTACTTCATGGTCATGGGTGGGTCTTAACAGAGAAAGGACTTCATCCTCTGTGGTATGAAGGTGAATGCCAACCATCAAATTTGGAAAACATCTTGCAGGACCAACAAGATGATCACGAAAGTGAAGACTCGGATGATGACATCTCAGATGCTGAGAGTGAGAGTGACTGTTTTGTGGACTCTGACAGTGACCTTGATTAATGCATTTATTATCTTCATGTAATTTTATTTAGCATTGGGTCTTCTGATCTTCAATTCTGGAAAAATAAACGTCATTCTGGTATGTTGAACTTAACACAAATAAGATAGCTCGGAGAATGTGTTTGCATGCAAAGATTCTGTACGCTGAATACGGTACCTGTGTTGGTATTGATTTATTTTGATATCAGTCAAAGTCTGTCCCAAACAATTAAAACCAACACATTGTTGAGGTAACAAGCTTTTATTTGATATATAACAACCTTGGTTTGTATGTTTTCTGGATACAGAAGTAGCTTAAAATAATTCAGGTCTGTCTGTAGTAATCGTGATGTTGCCACATAGCGAAAAACGTCGTATTTAGGGTCATCTTAAAAATCATGCAAAAATCACCACTGGGAAAGAGTTATTTTACTGTTACCACCCACAAACGTGATCAGGACATGCCAAGGGTTGAAAAAAATCAAGTGGCAAATTGTTTGTGTGGGGGGGGGCGTGCATGGTAGGCAATCTGGGCTGTTGGCCTACATACTTTCCACGTGTGTACCAGCTCAGGTCACTACCATCGCAAATCATTCAATATTTGTAAGATGTGACCTGTCTGATGCCGTGGCCATGTATGGTAACAGAACTATTGTCTCTTATTGATAAAAAAAGTGATTCCTCTCAATAAGAAATGGATTGACCTTCAACTGAACAAATTTTTTTAAGCAGGATGGGTGGATGAATAGTGTTAAATCCAGAAATAAAATAAAAAAAAACTAGTCTAGCATATGTGACACAACTTTCAAGGTGCTTCCAGACAAGGTACAGTATTGTGGAGATGGCTTCATTTGAGCTGCAATTTCTTTTGGAGGCAAATTGGCACTGGTAAGCAGGTGAGCATGAAATTTACAGCGATTCAGTGATATTTTATTATCCTATCAGTACGTAATACGAGGGGATATCGCTATCAGCATTTCAGTCTGTACGTCCGTCCATACATCTGTACGTCTGTAGTCATTTTTATTTCCGAACCGTAACTCAAGAACTGTTCATTAATTTTTCTCAAAACGTTCTTCAAGCAACAAACAAGTACTATAGTGGTGCCTTTGGTATTTTGGAATTTTTTATTGATTTACCTCCAGGTGGCGCTACGACAACAAACTTTACATTTTAGCATATAACTTTTGAACTGTAGGTTGCAGAAACAATTTTTTTTTTCAGGATTTTGTGGGTCCACACAAATCTTTTCACATAAGTCATGCCAGTTTGTGTACATGCACATTTCCTACACGGTGTAACAAATTTGCTGGAAATTTGGTGCGCAACATCAGTGGCATGGCGAGAACTGAAAATTTGGTGGGACACAGAACTTCCCTTGAAAACAATTATTAATCCTGACTTTTTCTCAGTCATTTTCATAATTAACAATAGATTCACTCTGATTATGACTACAGACTTCTCATGCTGTTTTCCCTCAAGGGTTGTAAGCTATGAAATTGCATAAAGACAATTCAAATAGTCTTTTATTTCATTTTAACAATTTAAACGCTCATGAAGTGCAAGTTACATCGCCTGATGTGCGGAAAAGGTACCGCGGAAGTTTCAGAGCAGTTTGTCTTTCGTAAAGCATAGGCCTATTTTTGGGTAAATTATTTTTCTGCTCTGAATTTAGCCAATTATTTAGTCGCCATGAGATCGCATGGAGAGCTGGGCTGTAAAGTATACCCCCACAGCCCCCGCAAGGCAGGGGGGCCCTGCCATCCGAACCGGTACAGCAAAATTTTTTTTTGCAACCAAGTTTTGCACAGACGACGTTCCTCAGTAGCATGCAAGCCAATTACATTGCTCCTTCGATTCCCAAACCATTCTGATGATTCTGATTGGTCACTTTCAATGTGATTGCACCCACACGACATCCTTCAACATCAACTGAAGAGCAAGCAAACAGTTTGAGCTGAGACAACACTTCATAGCCAATTTCAGCTGCGCAAAACCAATGTGTATGCAATCGCGAATTCCATCACTCTTCAGATTATATGGCCATCTTGCTTGCTAGCTAACGCTATTTAAGGAAAATCTTTGTTAATAATTGTCATATTTAAGCAATGTAATTTGCTTTTTATCCTAACTTCACAAGCTAGCTCACTGTAACAGCAATAGCTCTAAATTAGCTAAAACATCCTAAATATCAGAAAGTACAGATCGGACGCACGAAAACGCCGCAAAATATATCAAAGAAGTTCTTGCATATTACAGCTAGCTAAGTTGATGGATGGAGGACAGAAGACTCCCGGTAGCCAGGGGAGAATTGTGAAACTGGAGTACCACAGCCTAGGTTGCACAAAAACACCATTTGCTTCTCACTGGAAAGGAATCAAGCTGAAATATTTTACGAGCAGGTAGGGGATGAACCAAGAAACTTGACTACCAGACTGTTAACTATGCCACAACTGTTACATTTTAATATGCCATCTGGCAGCACACTGAAAGCTGCTGGCCGGAGACATCAGCTACATAGGAAGCAAACCAAGAAAGTGTAATCCTAGAAATCCCCATCTCAGTCAGAGTGAAGATTAGGAGTCTGTGGTTAATGGTGTCAAAGGTAGCAGACAGGTCTTGAAGAATCATGACGGAGGAGAGTGAAGAGGCACGTGCCATGGTGAATGTGTTTGTCATAGAAAGAAGAGCAGTCCCTCTTGAGTGGCCAGCTGGGAAGTCAGGCTTTAAGGGGTCAAGGAGGTGATTCTGTTGGAGTATTGTTTGTATTTTTTTCATTGTAGGGGATTAGAGAACCAAGATGGTATTTTTAGTTTTGTCTTGCACATTTAAAATGGTGAATACTCAAATGAACTTGAAGAAAATAATTTTCTCTCAGCATAATCCTCCAAGCAAACCACATTTAACCACTGTAAGTGTTACACCGTAATTGTAGGCTACAGTATGTTGATAAAGGAAGGTTGCAATGTGGCGAGACTTCAGTCTGTGAACAAAACATAATTTAAAAACATAGCAACACCTTTGTGTAATGTTTTGCTTGGGGAAACATGAGAAGCTTTAATCAGTGGCTATAGTGGTTGCTATCAGCCAAATTCATACAGTCCTGACAGTCACTCAGGCAAATGCAGTATGCATTGTAACTAATGCCAATGACAAAAATTAGTCAGACATGCCATCTGATAAAGATCAGGACCCCCTGTCTCACACACACAGAAATGTGTTATGTGCATAGAACAATCTGTCATGCTTAAATACCGTAAAAAAAAAACAAAACAAACAACAAAAAAAAAAACAGAACAGAAACAGCTTGGTATAAACAGTAACCTAGATACACGATCAACTGCTAAAGGTCACAGTATTATTTAGCTATTATCTAAATGTCAGGCATCTGGGAGTGTTCATTCACTGTAGGGTGAGGAAGTTATAATCAGTGTACACACTGAGAATCTATCGATACCACAATGAGGATGTATGGCTATTTCTCGGGGATAGCCCACGTAAGAATGAAGCTGAGAATGACTGGGCAGAAATGTATTTCAAAAATGTAAAAGGACAGTCCACCCAGCATTGATATTTTAAGGCGTATTCTGTCAGGTAGAAAGCAGAGAGGATAACAAAAAGAAATTTTGTATAGCTGAGATGCTAAGTGAGAAACTGAATTCACCACCCATGTCTTTCAAACCAAAAAAAAATATTATGTTTATTGCATCCATACACCAGAGCAAAATTACCACCCAAATCAAAAATTAAAATTTTCTGAAAACTGGCATGTCCTGAACTCTGTACATTTGCATGAAGGTTTTCAGCATGCATTCTACGTCCATTTCACGAAACGTGCTTAATTGCGCCTGCACCTGAATGTCAGCATTTGGGTGGCACTTCTGAAAAATTTGGTTTTATCTTAGATATTGATTTTGTTTCATGCAACTAATAGTTTAATCAATAGGGGGTAGTTTTTGGCAAGTGCAGGTCTCCTCGCCACCTTTGAAGGTCAGTAGGCCTATGCTTTTAACAGCATTAAATACGTTAAAAACATACCCTTTCTTTAAAACCTGATAAAGTGTGAAATGAAAAATTCCTTTCAAACTGATTTTGTATACCAGGAAAGGTATAGGTCCAAGGTCAAAGCCATATTTCCAAGAATTGGGAAATGTTTATTGATTTTATTAATTTTGTCCTTTGGTGAGGTGGAACTTTTTTCAAGAATTGGATGGTACTTAACTTTTTCTCAGTTGTCTATTAGAGAATTCCCAGTAACATTTTCTGAGTTATAGAAAGTTGACTTTGTTTGCTATTTTAACGTGGCAAACAGACAGTACGATCCATCCCAACAACCCAAAAGTAAGCATTGAGGAAAAAATAAACTGTAACTTGGAAAAACTTAGGATGAAATACTAGCGGGAATCTGGCCAAAGAAGTGGAGTGAAGCAAAGCAATGGCATCATAATTAAGATGAGGAGGGTAGAGGTTTTGTGCTTCATTAAGATTAAAAACTTATTAAGATTAAAGGCTCCTTTCACCTGCGAATTTTCGTATTGATGGAGAGAAGGAAAATGAAAAATCAGAAATATTTAAATAATCTACACCCATATGAGCAATCATAACCATTCACAGATGAAGCAAATAACGTTGATCATTTTGTGAGAGCAGCTCATGTCAAGGTTTGCGATCAGACAGACCTTAGACGCTAGGTGAACAGTGAACAGTTTTAGTGGATGATGAGTTGTATGTGGGGGAAATAGGACCTGAGATGACTTTGTCTGGGCCAAATCCTTAGCCAGACAACTGGGTCAGAGAATCGTCGAAGCAGCAAGGCTCGTGGGGGGCTCCTAGTCTTCGGTGGTGAGTACCTTCCTACTCTGGACAGAGAAGGGACAAACCAAGAGCTGGCAACATGGTGTTGGGTGTCCAAGGCTCACCAACCCGTAAGATCAATGAAGGCTACACCATCTGGTATGAAACTACGTACTGAAGGACTACTGCGAAAAATCACAGGAATTTTTAATGGTTATGGGAGGAATTTGTTACAACACACAGTGCAGTGCATCCTGCTATGTTTGGGTTGGACAGCTGCAGACCAGTCAGAGTGCCCTTGGTAACCCCTGTCTACTGCCGATAGCCCCTACGATGGGCAGGCAATTATTGGAACTGGAGTCAAGGAGCACAGGAGAAGAGGGGTGCCTGGTCTGATGAGCTCTATTGCCTTGTACATCATGTATACTGGCCGTGTATGTGTGTGTCATGGACCTGATGACACAAGATGACACAAGCATACACTGTGGAAAAAATAGCAGCTGTTGATGGGAGTGTGCAGCTCTGAATAATCTTTTCCTGGGAAAGCCCGGTTCTGGATATTCATGTGGGTGTCAATTTGCTGGAGCTGGTTGGTGACACGAGAAGGAACGACGGCATATTAGGCAGGTGGTCATTATGTTTCAGTTCTTTGGGGTATTTATCTACAAATGAAATCTTTTTTTTGTGTGAAGACACTGATATAAAATTTTTAAAATGCATTATTGGTACACATTTTGTAACTAGAGTAGACTTCTAATCCACCGTCATGTGTGAACATGCTCTCAATACTCAGGTATGCATATCAATTTAGCATTAAAATTAGTCATGATATTATTGAAGGTTTTCCTGGAAAGCACCACAGAAATCCATGGCATATTACCTTGCAGACTGATCTTTGTTAGACAGTGGTCTGGAGGGAATCCAGCATGTAATTAACAATAGAAAGCAGGTAATTAAAACATCAGGATGGATCTAAAAAAACATCATTCATCGCAGCTTCAAGAGCGTCAACAGAACTACACCTTTTTTTATGGCACACCTGACTGGCATAAAAAGAGACTCTCCTAACACAATGCATCATGCTAAGAATACCCAAATCCCTCAAAATACAAATAGAGATTGGTAGAATCTACAGGCCATACTGCAAAATAATTGTTATTGTTTTCATCAATTACTTTCTCATTATTAAATTTGTTGTGCTGTTTTCATTATCCTCGATTTCAACCAGTAAGGTCACATCAGATTCGAGAACTAAATTCCCCTCCCATGTCAATCAAACCAAAGTAAATGTTATTTTTATTGGATCTATTACAGATTATAGATTTCCCAAGACATTTTCAGAGTGAGAGGAACTTGATTTGGGCAAAAAATTTCTTTGTCATCAATTCATTGTTGTTGGTTTAATCCCCAGTTGTTGAGCTACAGTTGCGTCCACCTGCAAGGTTCTTTTCCTGCATAGCATCGGTAGAATTAATTTGCTGCATACGTGGAATGCATGCAAAAATACAAATACAATGTTATTTTGGATAAGTTTCAACTAAATTTGAGATGTAACCACTTTTAGTCTTGTCCCCACTTTTATAATCCCTATGGAGAAAACTTGGAAGAAACATTTGCCTGGTAGTCTAAGGAAGAATGAGGGTCTAACCAAAAGAAGTACTGGTACAACATTGCTATTGGCACTCGGTGATCCCAGCTCAATGTTACCAGAAAATATTCCTCATTTGGCTTTCTTTTCCTGCCTTTTCATTTACAGCCTTTCCAGACAGCCACGTTGCAATTTCGGTGAAAGCAACGATTACAGCTAATTCTTAGTATGATTTCTGGTGTCTAATGTGGTTCTCCCAACCAGGAGGAATTGAGTGCAAGCTTCTGTTTTGTTAAACGTCTGTCCATTTTAAATGTATTACAGTGAAACTGCTTGGTTCCCGATTTAAAATCCCCTATATTTTCTCCGGGAGAACAAGTATGTTTTGTGCTCATTTTGACACAAGGCCAATGCACACACTTAAGATAGCTGTGTATCAGTGCACACATTTTTGGATGTACACTGTCCTGGTGTATCGTAAAGAATCTTTGTGATGGTGTTCCGTAAAATGATCTACAAACATTATTGTGACAGAGTAAACGTTATTCCTTTAACCCTTTTCATAGCACCACTACAGACTACCATGTTGCATGTGCGACGCACACTAATGCCCGAATTCATAAAGGGTGATGTTCACCCGATTATTTTAGTCACGCACAACTACTGTACGGTGGCTAAAACAGAGAAGTACGCGTGTGGATAAACTCCTGTGACTAACGCAATTCAGGTAGAACATAATCGGGTGTTTACCCATCCGTGTACAAGTCTCCGCTTAGCCGATGTGTAGTGGTGTCATATGCATGTATTCGTAATATGTGTACCAAAAAGGCATGCCTATCTGAAGAAACCCGGAGATCGCGGCACATGTGCTCTGCTGATTTCCGCTCAATGGAGAAAGTCAGGACCTAAATGTAGAAAAAACGCGCTGACAATTTCACCCATGACCAGAAAATGGGTCTAATTGAGTGTGTAAAAGGTAGGAGAACAGTTATAGGGGATAAAAAGAGTGACACCGATGCCAATCGAAAGAAAACTGAACTGCATCAGGTGGTTGCAGACAAATTGACAGTTGAGACTGAAATAGCGTTTTCTGTTATAAAAATGTGCAGCATTAATGCCTCCTGGGTTAACGATTGCGACGTGGGTGCCGTCAATAGCACCGATCACTCCTGGAAAATTATCTACGACATGAAATCCTTGAATAACTGCTCGTCTTTCATTCTCTTCCTGGTGAATTCTTATGAAGTGGTTTTTCCTGGCACATATTGCCTCGGTAATACGACGAACTACTTGACAGTAGATAGCCTGTGATAGCTACACCGCACGTGTCACCAACAACCATTTGGAATGCACCACATGCATAAAAGCGCAGAGCAATACATAGTTGGTGTACTGGAAGAAGGGCATGGTTTCGTCTTGTGGGATGATCAATGTCTGCTTCGATTAGGTCTAGAATATAACGGTATGATTCTTTGGAAATTCTGTATCGCTTGACAAATTTCGTGTCGCTATACTCTTCTAAAGGATTCGTCTTGACTTTGAAAACCTCAATTCGGCACCTTGCCTTTGGTCAGTCGTCTCTTCCTGTGCTATTTCAATTATGCGCAAGAGATCCATGGTCATGCGTCCAGCCACACAAGCAA
Source organism: Gymnothorax javanicus (assembly GCA_029692085.1). Classification (NCBI taxonomy): domain Eukaryota; kingdom Metazoa; phylum Chordata; class Actinopteri; order Anguilliformes; family Muraenidae; genus Gymnothorax; species Gymnothorax javanicus. The sequence goes on from CM056193.1 coordinate 185,377,874, forward strand.
GCCAACAGAGCAGGGGCGTAGATTTAACTGGGAGCTGGGGGGGACGGAGACACGGCCTTTATGACAACAATTAGTCCGGCCAGTTCTCAATCATTTTTCTTCATTGACGCGTTTTCCAATTATCGTAATTGGCAACTGAAGACACGGTTCCTCTCCATATGCGATCTAACAGCATCCAGCGATGATACGGTGGGGTAAATTAAGTTCAGAAAATTAATTTACTGCTTGCCTGAGAGTCGACAGGTAAGCAATTTTGAATAACGTTGATTTAAACACAGCAAATACGCATCCAGATGAATACGCATTCAGTACTGAACAGGTGCTGCTTGTTCTCTCCGATTAAGACGGCAGTCGGTCATCTGGATGCGTATTTGCTGTGTTTAAATCAACGTTATTCAAAATTGCTTACCTGTCGACTCTCAGGCAAGCAGTAAATTAATTTTCTGGACTTAATTTACCCCACCGTATCATCGCTGGATGCTGTTAGATCGCATATGGAAGAATAAACAATTACGATAATTGGAAATCGCGTCAATGAAGAAAAAATGATTGAAAACTGGCCAGGACTAATTGTTGTCATAAAGGCCGTGTCTCCGCCCCCCCCCCCCAGCTCCCAGTTAAATCTACGCCCCTGCAACAGAGAATTGGTAGCTTGTACACGAGATAAACAAGCCCCTTGGGACGATTAGAATTTCTATTGTTACTTAGACCGGTGTGACTAACCATGTACGATGGATAAACAGCAGCTGATCTGATCTCTCTTTATGAATTCGGGCCTAAATTTGTCCGCTCGATCATCACCTGTTTATACACTGTTTAGCCAAGTTAACCGTGATCAAGGGAAAAACACCCTTTATGAATTCGGGGGTAAATGTTTGGTCACATTTTTGTGTATATTATTTATTTTGGAAGGGGTTAAACTGCATTGGAGTGCTTGAGTTTATGTTGTGTCTCGAGACTAGAGGTGCGTCACTGGACTGTGGATTCAGGCGGTAACGGCTTGCGGTCTCATTCCAGATTGAGACCAGCCATGAACCAGACGCACCTCGCTTCGTTTCTTTTATTTAACGGCTTTTAATGCTATTTAGGATACCAGACCTGTACACCCACACCCTTGCCCAAGGGAGTTGTTACACATGGAACAGGTTTAAAGGAGTTTTTAGAACAGCAGTGTGGGATAATGGAGTTGTAATTGATCACCCAAATGGGCAGGTGGCCAGTCTGAAGGCTGGGAGTTATTAATGCTACTGACATATTTTAGTTCATTTTTACTAGAACTGTTTTGCAGCTGTAGAGCCAGATAACATTACAAACATACGCTGTATAAAAAGTGTTTCCGGTATATTGAACTTGGCTAGATTGTGGTCAAGCTGATTAGCGAAAATTTAATTCACAAAGTTACTCACTACTGCTACCTTCTAACCCATAGGATGAAAGGACTGTGATTTCGGGCGAGAGTCACTTCCGTGAGAAACTCCTCTCAAGTAACTCTGCTAACGGATATGCTGGTCTCCCTTAAGCCGCTTTCACACTGGACGCGAAACGAATTTTTTACGCACGACAGATTACATTCAAAGTCAATGCAAAGATTTGCATCTTTGATTGACTTTGAATGTAATCTGTCTGCGAAAAATTTGTTTCGCGTCCGGTGTGAAAGCAGCTTTACTCCTGTCAGCAGGTCTAGTCTTCTTTCACCACTGCCCTGGTCCACCTCACTATTTTATGATAACCTGGTATGTCTGGACTTAATTCCGCCACCTTGATGTTTCATATTTATTCAGTGTACGTATTTACAGTGAACCATGTAGCATAATACCAAAGCCTTTTGATTCGGTTTGGCTTGGCAGTTATCATATTTAGGGCCCGAGCGACGACTGCAAGTCGTCCGCGGAGGACCCTATTGAAATCGTGCTGTTTATTATTATTATTATTATTAGGGCCCGAGCCGACTGCAAGTCGTCTGCGGAGGGCCCTATTGAAATCGCGCTGTTTATTATTATTATTATTCCGACATTTCAAAGGCCAATTTCGCCCCTTTCCCAATTGTGAAAACGCGTCTAACTTTCCACATTCGTCCGGCCGGATCCGAAATTCGATATTTTGGGGTGCTCGTTCATGGTCGACGCAAAATGCCAAAATAGCGCCCCCTAAACACGTTCCAAAATTGCCATAGGGAAATTCGGTTACTTTCTCGTAGCCAGACGAAATTCGGTACACATATGTATCATACCCAGACATACAAAAAATTTCATCGGAGCCACACCCTAAACCCAACAGGAAGTCGGCCATTTTGATTTGAATATTTCAATTTTAAAATGAACTCCTCCTAGGGTTTTTGACCGATTGATTTCAAATTAGGTAGAGATCATCTAGAGACCAAGCTGATCAAAAGTTGTGCTTTGCATGTCTGTCGGTCAAAGGGCGTGGCTGCTAGGGCATGACAAAGTTTGTCGACTCGACAAAAAAAATTCAAAATGCTCTCACGCCCATATACTTGATCGTAGCAGCTTCAAACTTGCTGGACATGATGATGTCTCTGCCCTGAACGTCTGTATATCAGAACTTTTCACTTTATTAATAGCGCCTCACGGTGGTAACAGGAAGTGACCAGTTTTTACTTTGAAAAACGAACTCCTCCTAGATATTTTGCCCGATTGACTTCAAATTTTGTACAGATCATCTAGAGACCAAGCTGATCAAAAGTTGTTCTCTGCATGTCTGTAGGTCAAAGTGCATGGCTGCTAGGGCGTGACAAATTTTGCCGACTCGCCAAAAAAAAAATTCAAAATGCTCTCACGCCAACATACTTGATCGTAGCAGCTTCAAACTTGCTGGACATGATGATGTCTCTGCCCTGAACGTCTGTATATCAGAACTTTTCACTTTATTAATAGCGCCTCACGGTGGTAACAGGAAGTGACCAGTTTTTACTTTGAAAACGAACTCCTCCTAGATATTTTGCCCGATTGACTTCAAATTTTGTACAGATCATCTAGAGACCAAGCTGATCAAAAGTTGTTCTCTGCATCTCTGTAGGTCAAAGTGCATGGCTGCTAGGGCGTGACAAATTTTGCCGACTCGCCAAAAAAAAATTCAAAATGCTCTCACGCCAACATACTTGATCGTAGCAGCTTCAAACTTGCTGAAGATGATGATGGCTCCGCCCTGAACGTCACGATATAATTACTTCTCACTTTACTAATAGCGCCCCCCGGTGGTAAAAGGAAGTGACCAGTTCGGTTACTTTGTCGTAGGCAGATGAAATTCGATACACATATGTATCATACCCAGACATACAAAAAGTCTTATTGGGGCCACGCCCTAAACCCAACAGGAAGTCGGCCATTTTGATTTGAATATTTTAATTTTAGAATGAACCCCTCATGGGGATTTCGCCCGATCGACTTCAAATTTGGTACAAATCATCTAGAGACCATGCTGATCAAAAGTTACGCTCTGCATGTCTGTAGGTCGATGGGCATGGCCGCTATGCTGTCCCCATTTCTGATGCCTCGCCATGCATATTCAAACAGCTCTTTCTCCCTCATACTTAATCCAAACGACTTCAAAATTCTTGTATATGATAAGAGCCCTGCCCTGAACGCCTCCATTTGCTCTTAGGCAAATCCGCTCATGGCGCCCCCTTGAGGAAACAGGAAATGCCATATTATACATTGACATTGGCCGATTTGCTCGAAACCTCACATTTGTGCTGAGGGTCTTCCCCTGAATGCACCTGCCCACGTTTGCTTACGCTCTGAGCGCCCCCTGATGGATGAACTATCCACATGTCACTATTTCTTCGTGCTTTGTCCGATTCGCTCGAAACTTCATCACAGATTGGGACCTGTACTTGACCTGTTCTCTGGCCGTGAGTGCACACCTGCACCCGTCAGGATCCCACCACTACCCCCAACGTGCACAAGGACGCGAGGGCCCGTTCAACGCTGCTTGCAGCTTTAATTATTATTATTATTATTCCTCTGACATTTCAAGGGCCAATTTTGCCCCTTTTTCAAACTTGAAAACGCTTGTAACTTTCCACATTCGTCCGGCCACATCCGAAATTCGATATTTTTGGGCGCCCGTTCATGGTCGATGCAAAATACCAAAATAGCGCCCCCTAAACACGTTTCAAAATTCCCATAGGGAAATTCGGTTACTTTCTCATAGGCAGACAAATTTCGGTAAACATGTGTATCATACCCAGAAATACAAAAAATTTCATTGCAGCCACGCCCTAAACCCAACAGGAAGTCGGCCATTTTGATGTGAATTTTTGAATTTTAAAAAGAACTCCTCCTAGGGATTTTGCCCGATCGACTTCAAATTTGGTCCAGATCATCTAGAGAGCAGGCTGATCAAAAGTTGTGCTCTGCATGTCTGTAGGTCAAAGGGCGTGGCTGTTAGGGCGTGACAAAATTTGGCTACTCGATGAAAAAATTTCACAATGCTCTCACGCCCATATACTTGATCTTAGCATCTTCAAACTTGCTGGACATGATGATGTCTCTGTCCTGAACGTCCCCAAATCATAACTTTTCACTTTATTAATAGTGCCCCCCGGTGGTAACAGTACGTGACCAGTTTTAACTTTGAAAACGAACTCCTCCTAGAGATTTTGCCCGATCGACTTCAAATTTGGTTCAGATCATCTAGAGGGCAAGCTGATCAAAAGTTGTGCTCTGCATGTCTGTAGGTCAAAGGGCGTGGCTGCTAGGGCGTGACAAATTTTGACTACTCGCCAAAAAAATTTCAAAATGCTCTCACGCCAACATAGTTGATTGCAGCAGCTTCAAACTTGCTGGAGATGATGATGGCTTCGCCCTGAACGTCACGATGTATTAATTTCCCACTTTACTAATAGCGCCCCCTGGTGGTAACAGGAAGTGAGCAGTTCAGTTACTTTGCCTTATGCAGACGAAATTCGATACACATATGTATCATACTGAGACATACAAAAAACTCATTGAAGCCACGCCCTTAACCCAACAGGAAGTCGGCCATTTTGATTTGAATTTTTGAATTTTAAAACGAACTCCTCCTAGGGTTTTTGCCCGATCGACTTCAAATTTGATACAGATCATCTAGAGACCTAGCTGATCAAAAGTTGTGCTCTGCATGTCTGTAGGTCAAAGGGCGTGGCTGCTAGGGTGTGACAAAGTTTGGCAACCCGCCAAAAAAATTTCAAAATGCTCTCACGCCAACATACTTGAGCGTGGAAGCTTCAAACTTGCTGGAAATGATGATGGCTCTGCCCTGAACATCACGATATATTAACTTCCCACTTTACCAATAGCGACCCTGGTGGTAACAGGAAGTGGCCAGTTCGGTTACTTTGTCGTAGGCAGACGAAATTCAATACACATATGTATCATACCCAGACATATAAAAAAATCATTGGAGCCACGCCCTAAACCTAACAAGAAGTCGGCCATTTTGATTTGAATTTTTCAATTTTAAAACGAACTCCTCCTAGGGTTTTCGACTGATTGACTTCGAATTTGGTACAGATCATCTAGAGACCAAGCTGATCAAAAGTTGTGCTCTGCATGTCTGTAGGTCAAAGGGCATGGCTGCTATGGCGTGACAAAGTTTGGTGACTCGCCAAAAAAATTTCAAAATGCTCTTACGCCAACATACTTGATCGTAGCAGCTTCAAACTTGCTGGAGATTATGATGGCTCTGCCCTGAATGTCATGATATTGTAACTTCCCACTTTACCAATAGCGCCCCCTGGTGGTAAGAGGAAGTGGCCAGTTTTTACTTTGAAAACAAACTCCTCCTAGGGATTTTGCCCGATCGACTTCAAATTTGGTACAGATCATCTAGAGACCAAGCTGATCATAAGTTGTGTTCTGCATGTCTGTAGGTCAAAGGGCGTGGCTGCAAGGGCGTGACAAAGTTTGGCAACTCTACAAAAAAATTTCAAAATGCTCTCACGCCCACATACTTGATCATACCAGCTTCAAACTTGCTGGAAATGATGACGGCTCCGCCCTGAACGTCACGATATAATAACTTTCCACTTTACTAATAGCGACCCCCGATGGTAACAAGAAGTGACCAGTTCGATTACTTTGTCGTAGGCAGATGAAATTCAATACATATATGTATCATACCCAGATATACAAAAAACTCATTGAAGCCACGCCCTAAACCCAACAGGAAGTCGGCCATTTTGATTTGAATTTTTCAATTTTAAAACGAACTCCTCCTAGGGTTCTCGACCGATCAACTTGAAATTTGGTACAGATCATCTAGAGAGCAAGCTGATCAAAAGTAGTGCTCTGCATGTCTGTTGGTCAAAGGGCGTGGCTGCTAGGGCGTGACAAGTATTGGCGACTCGCCAAAAAAAAAAAATTCAAAATCCTCTCACGCCAACATACTTGATCGTAGCAGCTTCAAACTTGCTGGAAATGATGATGGCTCCGCCCTGAACATCATGACATCATAACTTTCCACTTTACTAATAGCGCCCCCCGGTGGTAACAGGAAGTGACCATTTGCTACTTTAACATGTACTGATGACACATAGTTGAACCCATCAACTTCATTCCACTTCTAAAACATGCAGAACAAGTTGGTGAAGCTACATTATGAATGCTGTGAAGCTTCAAGTAATGGCGTTCATGTTGCAATGCGGCGAAGATGGATCCCTTGCCATGAAAATACGTTTGTGTTTTTGATGTCTTTACTGAACTCGTATCATCATAAAAATTGATACACAGGTCAAGGATGGCAAGCTGTTAAATCTGATAGGGGCCTCGGCTATGGGGGGAGCAAAATGTCTCTATAGCGCCCCCTTGTGGAAACAGGAAATGCCATATTTTACATTGACATTGGCTGATTTGCTCGAAACTTCGCATTTGTGCTGACAGTCTGCCCCTGAATGCACCTGCCCACATTTGGTTACGCTCAGAGTGGCCCCTGGAGGATGAACTATTAACTTTTCATAACTCCTTCCTGCTTTGTCCGATTCGCTTAAAACTTTATCACAGGTTGGTGCCTGTACTTGACCTGTCCACTGGTCATGAGTGCACACCTGCACCCGTCAGGATCTCACCACTACCCCCAATGTGCACAAGGGTGCGAGGGCCCGTTCAATGCTGCTTGCAGCTTTAATTATGACTTGTCCTTTCTGTTAATGATGGTGCGGGGTTCTCTTTACAAGATATATCATAAGTTACAGTGGCTGGAGATTGCATATCGAGGCAGGAAAATAAAGGATTCTGTATTGTCACTGGCATGTATTGTTATCATTTAATGGTAGATATTTTGAAGATTATAATGGAAGTGATTTTTTTTGGCTATATTCCCTCTATACTGCACATCAGTTATGTTTATGGTCAGTTCAAAGGAATAACCCTAATGCCTTTTCAGACAGGAAGGAGTAGACGTCCAGGCAGAGTACAGCAAAGTGCAGGTGAGAATGTTAACCTGGTTGGTGTAAAAAACTGCTGAATTGCACATTGAGATGGTGTTTTGTGGAGGCTCTGCTTGCCGATCTAGTGCCGCTTTTCCAAAAGACAGTTTTAGCACTAATCGACTCGGCTCTGCTCAGTTTTGGTCGTTTTCCATTACAATTGAGTACCACTTCAACGTGGGGGTTATGATAGCAAGCATCACACTCTGGCCAATCAGTGGCCTGCAGTCTGTTGACGTCACATTTTCGGCTCGACTCAGCTCGCTTGGAACCCCAGCTGAGTTGGTACTAAAAAAGTGCCTGGTACCAGATACTATCACCTAATGGAAAACCCTAAAAACCGAGTAGAGTCGAGTCGAGTAGGGCTGAGTAGGTAATAGTGGAAAAGCTCCATAGAAGTTATTTCGCGGCAATGGCATAGACCGAATGAATTCAGCCTTTGTTGCTTAGGTTATTACTGCGTTGGGTAATGCTAATTTTGCACCTCTTATCCTGGGGCTACTGGCTGTCATCAGTAGCCAAAACTAGGCTGAGCTGATTTCATTTATCTCTGGAAATTTGTTGTTGGTGGTTTAAGAAACAGTTATAGGTTTGCTGCCAAATGCATGTGATAGATTTTTGGCGCTTCAGTTTCCACATTCTGTGTGTGGGTGGTAAAAATCAGTGTCTCAACAAGGTGCAAATGATAGTTCCATATTCTGGTGGGGAAAAAGAAACCATGACTTACATGTGTCATGCAAATAAAGTTATATTGTACAATTCAATACAATAACTAGTAGGGCACCATTTTCCTACCTGGCCTAGGTCTGATGATATGCTCACAAACTAATTGCTACCTTTAACGATAACAGTCTAATTGGTAATTTCATGTTAGCGTATGCCATTACAGGCAGAGACTTTAATCCCAGCAAAATGTTCAGGATTAATTCAACTCCCACAGAGTGAAATGAACTCTTGCAGAGTCTATTTGAGTACACTCTCACCAGAGTAAGACCAAATACATTCTTTAAAGGTGACACATTATGCCACAATTCCAAGTTTATATTTTGATCTTGGACTCCCCTAGAGTACTCCTGATCGTTCAACGTCCAAAAAAGGGTCCTTATTAAGCTCATACTGCCATCCTCTAAAAACCTAATTTGTAGCCCATTGCAGTCTCTGCCTGAAACACCTCGTTTGGGCTGCTATTCCGCTATGGCCCCCCCCTCCCCATATGCCCACTTTCTTCTGATTGGCCAGCTCTGTGGAGGGCGGAGCTGGGCGGGACTTGGCAGAACGCAGTTTTCCGGGTCCGCCTCCAAAGTGTGAAACGTGAGACGCGGCTGCCATCTGCGCTAAGGAATTTTGCAATTAAACGCTGTACATGTGTATAGATCTAATGAAATGAACTTGTTCTAATAAACACAGCGGCGAAAGCGGAGGACGCAGTGCGAAAGTCTGGCAGCTCAAGCTCGAATTTGCCATCTACCTACGGCATGGTGAGTACACTGGTGTTTCCACTCTATAGCTAGGATTGAGGGAAAGCTAGAATCCACCCCATGCAGACACATTTGTAGAACGGGTCGACATACCCGAATTAGACCGGAGACCATAGAAATCCAGTGGCTCTGAGTTTAGAGGGAAGCATGGACAGTGAGGAGCAGCAAAAAGTGGACAAACAACTTATGGACTGCTTAGGTGTGTAAGGACCTGCTGGTTCATGTGCATAACTGTGGTGTGTCGTTAGCGTGGAGTAACGAACAGCTTCTGCGCTTGTATATGACGGAGGGACGAAAGCTCCAGGCTAAACGGCCTTTTCGGAAATTGCCTGGGGTAATGGTTTACTTATGTAAGATCTGGAAAGGGGGGTGGAGTTCGGCAAATGCTGATGCGTGGGGGAGCCCAGAGGCTGTAAGTGACAAATGGCTGATAGCTCGGTCTGGAGCCATGCCAGATAACAATAAAACTTTTTTGGACTTCCCCCCTTATGAGTGGGCCCAGGATGCTCGCTCAGCCTGCATGTGGAAGGTGTTGATGGTCTTTCTGTGTCCTTGGTGTTACTCTGTATGGGGGGGATGTAGTTGCAAAGCCCTGGCTGACACAATGCCCCTGTGGGAGTCATATTACTGTCCTCAGTCTTTAATATAACTGGACCTTATCTGTTTAGAATAATCTAAACCTCTGGGAACTTCACAAAATGCTCATATGTTCAATATCCTGCAAAGAAATCACTTCTGTACTTAAAACCCAATTTACCTATATAATAATTCGTCTTAAGACTTTTTCATGACAACTGCATCATATTAGTGCATATTCATATCATGTTTGGTCTTGTTATTCTCAGGGGAATCCAGGGAGTTGAATGGAGTATGTTTCATTCCCATTGAAATTATGATTCATTCCCTTTTGGAAACTCCTGAAAATTGGTTAGAATCCTCTTGGGTAATCATCCAGTTCTTTTCTCTCTGCTAAATTGTTTTATTACATCCTCAAAATGGTGGAAACCCAAAAACCAGATTCGACCCCCCTTCCAGGTCGTTTATGGCCATGCCGCCTGGATCAAAGACGTGATTTGGCTGAAAGCAAAGACAGACAATCAATTCGGGGAAGATCGCAGGCGACTTCCCACACGTGCATCTCTATGCCGTGTGTAGCCCATACCATATAGTCAGGGAAGATCGTATCCGATCTCTCCCCGCATACGTTAGTGCGTGAGTAGTCCTTTTAATTATGGAAGATCGTAATTCGAACTTCCCGCATGCTTGCTCCCTGTGTAGCCTTTTTCGCCAGGTATGACTTCACTCTCATTTTCTAAATTGTTTGTAACTTATAATTGGCTTAACTTTGTTTGATTTAAGCTCTTGCCTACCTGGTGAATAAATTATTGTTATTTCTTTAAACTTGCGTGGTCCCTGTGACTCCTAATCCTTTTATTCTTGATAGCCACGTTGCGGTGGATACCTAGGGGTTTAATCCCAACCGAGGAATGACTGGCCAGCGGCCTGGTATGGGAATTGGTTTTATTAAGTTGGAGAGACAAACATGATCTACTTACATAAAGGGTTCATGTATTGCCGGTTCTGGGATTTTAACCTTAAGGAAACCCATGGATGAAAAGTCGGTTATCTGTTAAAATTCCCTGAAGGAACCCATGGGCATGCATAGATCTGGGTTCGCTGTATTCATGCCAAAAGATGCTGTTGCGGTGATGGTTGACTTCCATCCTCTAATATCATCAACGAACCTAGGAATTGGTAACAATGCTAATACCCGGGAGTATATGTTTAGTGATGGCGGTTGTCTCCGAAGAGTTCGAGATGTAGTCACTTCGAGATCCACGCATGTTTTCCCTAGATTACGAATTCAAATTCTAATTTAGAGTCAGATATTTAACGAGAGTATGACCAAATTTGGTATTCTAAATTTACTATGGAGTCAGATTAATTGTAACCGTTAGGCTTTTGTGCCCCGTTCTTCGAACGTAGGAAATTGATTCATTTTATTGTGATTCGCACCAGCCAGGAGGTCGCGCGTGTTAACGCCAGCCCAAAGAACACGTTTAGCCTTCTCCCCTTGCAATTTCCGTCGTTGGTATTGTTTTGTGGGGTTTTACACTTATTGCGTCGGAGTGACCAGTGGAAAATGGGCGCATTAAGCTGCTTTCACACCGGACGCGAAACGAATTTTCGCGTGAGAGATTACACTCAAAGTCAATGCATTGTCTTTGCATTGACTTTGAATGTAATCTGTTGTGCGAAAAATTCGTTTCGCGTCCGGTGTGAAAGCAGCTTAACGCGCCCATAATGCGTGTATTCGCGTCTTGCATTGACTTTGAATGTAATTTGTCGCGCGAAAAATTTGTTTCGCGTCCGGTGTGAAAGCAGCTTTATGGATAGTAAGCGACAGCAAGAGACAGCTCTGGTTATGTTATGAGCTTAAAGGTGCACTATGCACGTTTGTTTATTTTCTGCGCGATTATATTTTTGTCTCAATTCGCCGACAGCTCCCCACGATCTGCTAGCTGCCTGCACCTGAAATCACTGTAAAAAAAAAAACCGGGCTTTGGAGACCCCACAGGCGTCACAAACTGCAAATAAACACAAGGGGCACAGGCTGTGCTCCATAATATAACAAACCGTTCCGGCCGATCACCGACAAGAGTTGACAGTTACGGAAGCATGGGAGGGAGGGAACTATGGGACGGAGGGGCGGGCTACCTCTGTTTTGTTTGAATTCAAATGTCAACAGAAGTGATGTCAACAAACTTGCATAGTGCACCTTTAATACAGGTTTAACAGACCGTAAGTTCTGTTAGCGTGGACAGTTGCTTTCGTGGAGCTAGCGAATCGATAACTTCTACAGGAAATAATTTCCTATTCAATCTCCGCCTTTTTCGGCTTTTTTTTAGCCAGAACAATTTCTAAAGGGGGATGAAATTACTCCACGGCAGTGCAGAGAAATCGTTTGTTATACCAGATACGTTATAGCTTGTGCTTTTCGCATTGCTTTCACCGCGGTAGCGTTAGAGAGCTAGCCCAGATATTGGTGAAGTATTCGGCTGATCCCGGTCATGGATAAGTGAAGCGATCACAAGTAGCCGTAAACAAACCCAAACACGTATCCCAAGCTCTGCAAAACCTACGTCTGGTCTAACTGCAGCCTTTTCAGCCCAACTTTGCAGACACATACAACACCTCTCCGGTTAGCATCAACTGTAGTGGCTACAGTCAGGCAACGTTATGATGAAACTGCCACATTGATGCTTACCGAAGTAACACAAGCAAACCGATCAGAATTAGTGCATATACGTGAACCAGGAGCATATTTAAGTAACCAAGCATTCAAAACAACCACAGAGACAAACCCTTGCAATACAGGTCTTACAGACAGCAAGTTCCGTTACCATGGACAGTTGTACCAAGCATCCTAATAAAAAACAAGTATAAAAAGTTAGCTTCAAATTAGGTTTATGTTCCCACACCTTCTGTTGAATGTCCCCTGATATTACTCTTGCATATTTAAGGACACAAACATTAGCAACAGTAACTTGGCTACGTTAGCTGCAGTGCTACAGCCACAATCAACAGGCCATCACATTAGGAAGGCTTATGTCGTAAAAGCAACTTACAGCTTCCGCATCTATGAGTCACGGACAGTTGTGACTGATCCAGGCTCTATCTTCAGATATTTTACAAAGCCTGCTTTTGAGGCCAGTTGTTAGTGCTATTGTTAGCGGTCCTGCTAGCCACCCGTAACACATTAGCTTCACTTGCATTATTTGCTGTTATATCGTTACTTACAGCTTGTGGCTCCGAGCGCTTGATCGATGCAACTGCTTCAGGTTTGAGATGCAGCTGATATGCTTATCCAGTGTCGAATTATCCTTTATTGACAAAGCTGTCTTTGGTGAAATGCTGAACACAAACAGCTAACGTTCCCTTTGGCCGAGGCTGTTTGCTGCCAGCAAACAAAAAAGCTACCCATTGATTTCTGGTGGCATCGTCTTTTGGAAGAGAAATAGGTGCTTTTCTTCGTGTCCAAAAATAAACGGACGAGCAGCTTTGGGAGTATACTTTGAGAAGCAGCTGAAACGCTTATCCAGCGTCGAATTATCCTTTATTGACAAAGCTGTTTTTGGTGAAATACTGAGCACAAACAGCTAATGTTCCCTTTTGCCGAGGCTGTTTGCTGCCAGCAAACAAAAAAGCTACCCATTGATTTCTGGTGGCATCGTCTTTTGGAAGAGAAATAGGTGCTTTTCTTTGAGTCCAAAAATAAACGGACAAGCAGCTTTGGGAGAGATACTGACAAACCTGCACCTCAAATGATCTGCGGTTCTTCTTTTGTATTACCAAAAGTGTAAACGCTACTAAGTCATAGTCTGATCCGCGGTTGTTTGTGCCTGCTAGAATAGTTTCCGGTGTGGGAAGGTCCAGCGCCATGATTGGCTTTGGCTAGGTCTGTATTAATTGGACGGCACAACCTGACGTCAGGTTTTGCCCAGATCTCGTGACGAGCTGTTCAGAGAGGAAATCACGTTCACGAAACCATGTTCTTGGATTACGGCAAAACCCCTGTATCTTATGTTTAGAAACTTTTCAGAGGTTGAGTATGGACATCCAACATTACTTATATGTATTAAAAGAAGGACCAGCATAATAGGTCCCCTTTAAGAGTTGATTGCATTCTTAAAATTTTGCTATGCCGTTGAGTTGGCACTCTAAACCGGCACGTATTTGAGAGGTGGTTGTCCAAAAAAGGTGCATTGTCACAAAAACATTTGCAATGAGGAAAAACATTTTGATTTCACTGAAGATGATAATCAATACTTCAGCATTTGGTGTACAAACCATTCAGAGAACAGGGGAATCCGGGCAGCACCATGCCTGCAAAGAAAATACAAACAGTGGAGGATGATTGTGTTGTTACTACAGTATAAGTTAGCTGTTTCATCTACGAGAGCTTCTACTTCGTTGACAAGATAACTGTAAACCGATCATTCAGATTTTTGTTGATGGTAATAAAAAAGACTTGATGGAGTAATAACAGATGTCCAAGGGATGAAACAAACTTGGAATTCAGACAGGGCCTTGTTGATGATCTACAAACCGCGAAAAAAGACTGTGTGCAATGAAACTAGAAATCAACAAGTCGCAGGAGCAAGTGGATGGGATTATATTTTAACTGGATCACAAACTCATTTCCAAAGAAGTTGGGATGCTGTGTATAATGTAAATAAAAACAGACTGCAATCATTTGCAAATCATTTAGACTCTAGATTTAATTGAAAATAGTATGAAAACAACATAGCAGATGTTGAAACAGAGAAATTTTGTTTCCCATTAGCTTGTGCGATGTAATTGCAGTTTGAACAATGTAGATAGCGTAGATCCTTGCACGATAAGCGAATTTACCATTATTTGTGCCATTTATTTGTGTTTTTGCTTTTACTCAGAATGTAATCCGGCCACGCAAAAATTTTGCTTTGTATTTGATGGAAATACACCTTAACTGATGAAATGTGCGTGGATTTGATTGGTTGCTGTGATGACATTTGGTCTCCAAATTCGGCAAGGCAGCTGTTGCAAGAGTTTGTGACACACATTTCATAGGCACCACTCATTTGCAATGAATGTATGTAATCTGACTCAGCTGATGAAAGTGCCCACCAGGGTGTGCTCTGTAATGTCTGGGTTAATATCCCCCACGAGCACAGTTCATATGAAGAGTTTGATTCCAAACCACAATATATCCATTTTACTCATTTTGAGTAAATTAGCTTTTTCTATGTTGGTGCCTATTGCATTTTATAGAAAAACACAAACTTTGACCATGAAAAAAATACACCTTATAGTACGAATTTCAAAAAACAAATTTTTGCATCATGTGTAAGAAGCAAAGGGCTATCGCTCTATGGTATTATTTCAATTTTTGTAATTTTGGCACTTATTGCATTTTGGATACAAACTTTTCATATAAGTAACACTGGTGAGCTCGAAGCTTAGGCCATATCCATCCCTGTTGGTTTTAGTGACTGCAGTATAGTGGCATAGCAAAAAAAAAAAAAAAAACTAAAAGATGGAAGGCAGGGCTAAGGATTGTGTTTTACAGATCACATAAGCCCTTTTTTGAAAAGTGAGTTTATTAATGAATGAAAAACCTACATTAGGAGTTTGTGCAGTGAATGATGCTGGTCTTGGACTCAATGTTATTGACTGTTGTTGATTAACATGTATCAACAAAACAGCTCAGTGTAAGGTTCAGTCAATAGTTCAGTGTTGGCCCTTTTGCTTTTTTTATGGCTTACCAGGATGAAATAAAATGAGCTGCGGTAAAATCAGGTGACTATGGAGTAAAATACCATACCGCAAATACCCATATGCTCAGAAATATTTATCCTCTTCTATCACATCTGCCAAAACAAGTTATTTTCATTCAAAACTGAGAGCTCCTCCGCTAACCCTAATCAACTTTCATCCCTTTTCTCTTCTCTCATCCCCCACCTCAGTCATCTTTCACTGCTGAGGACTCTGCAGACTTCTTTGATGCAGAAGTAACAGAGATTACTAGTTCCTTTTCATCTATCTCTTCCCCCTTTCTCCTCTCATTCTGCTTCCTCCCCTCATTTTACCAGTTTCTCTCCCGTAACTGACTCATTTTGACATCTCCCAGCTTCTCCTCTCCCACCCTCCTACTACCTGTGCTCTTGACCTCATCCCTTCATCTCTCCTTCAGGCCATCTCACCTGATATCTTTCCTTCTTCCTTTTCTCACCTCCCTTGTCAACTCCTCTTTTTCTTCTGGATCTTTTCCCTCTTCTTTCAAATATGTCACCCCACTCATTAAGAAGCCCACTTTGGATCCCTCCCTCTTACAGAACTACCGTCCCATCTTCCTCCGTCATTTTCTATCCAAAACACTCAAAAGAGCAGCCTCTGCCCAAATGTCTTCTTTTCTATCCCAGAATAACTTGCTGGATCCTCATCAGTCTGCCCTCAGACCTGGCCATTCAACTGACACAGCACTTCTCTCTGTTAATGTGTCACTTCATGCTGCAGGAGCAGTCTCTCTCTCCTCTGCCTTGATCCTCCTTGTCCTGTCTGCGACCTTTGATACTATTAATCACCCCTTCCTCCTGTCGTCCTTGGTAGTAGTTGGCATATCTGGCACAGCCCTTGAGTAGATCAAGTCCTATCTCTCAGCCACTCCTTCAGGGTTGCCTGGGATGGGGCACTCTCAGCACCTCCTCCTCTTGTTACAGGTGTCCCCCAGGGTTCAGTATTCGGATCCCTTCTCTTTTCCCTCTACACATGTTCTCTTGGTCCTGTGAATGCTGCCCATGGGTTGTCCTATCCTTCTTCTTCTCTCCATCTGACACCCAAGTCTCTGCTTCGATCTTTGCTTGCCTGAGGGACATCCAGAGCTGGATGGATGACTGTCATCTTAAAGAGCATGGAAACCCTTCCTTCACTATCGCTCTGCTTTCATGTTTTGTTTGAGTACACACCCAACACCATTTTGGAGACACCTGTTCCACCCGGTGGTCCTTTGTTGCCGTGTCACCAAGGTTTGAAAATCACCATTTCGCGCTGCCTGGTTGCCTGGCTAAAAACAGGACAGTGCTCTTGTTAGAGGCATGTGACGTCAGCTCCAGAACACAAATCAGCGTGCAGGCGGCGCCAGGTGCAAATGAACGACCATAATTTGCATTCAGCCATTGACTCGCGTTGTTTTGGTTGTTTACCTAGCTTTCTGAACGGTGGTTCAGCGTTGTGTTGTCAAATTCTGTGGAAATTCTGATAAAACCGGACATAGTATTCACAAAGTATTCCCTACTCGGACATAGTATTCCCTCTCGCAGTCTACCTCTCCTGATGAGCAACAGTTGCTCAGACTAATTGGTAGAACCGATGAGAGTCTAATTTACTTTTGAAAGCCTCGTTATACAGTGCACTGCGAAATTATACGGTGTTTTCTCACGCACATCAATGACAACGAAAAATATCAAGTTGTTATAATTTCTGCGCTCGTGTAGCTGGTAAATTAGTTTGCGAGGCTCACTGAGCAATGAGCCATGAGAATCCGTTCTATAGTCTGGATGTAGTGACAGCTAAAGTGCATTGTTAGGTACTATGCACAGCTGAGTGATGGCGAAAATAATTGCGGCGAAGTCAGCAAAAGTTTCAGATTTTTTGCAGATTGCCATCCTTGCGGAGTCACATCAATTGTATCAACATAGCCGGTGTTCTGACAATTTGTGCTGCCTTGTCAAAAAATGCTACCGTAATGCAAAGCGATCGTAAAGTCTTTGTTTTCGCCGTAATATTGCAATATGAATCAGTGTACAGTAGTAACTTTGTCATTTGTTATCTTATTATAACACAAGCAGATGTTATAATGAGTTGGATAAGTTTGTTTAAAGATATATACCGCATGCCATTATCATCCAATCTCTGTGTTTTCAGGAAAACCCAGCGTGTACATGCAAACATATATATATATATATATATAAATGCTAAAAGGTCGAAAGGCGCACCGAAAAAAGGCGTATATTTATGATATTTGAAGATACTTGAGATGTGAGCGAAGAAATAGAGCCCAAGATTGTAGGTTTGCGCAAGCGCAGAACCACGAGGTAGCATATTTTGATTGGTGACAGAACACTGGCTTTGTCATTAGCATTTCTTAATCATTACGTGTCATGCATTGGTGGTGGTTGTTCAGTTAATAAATTGCTTGATTGTTAATCAGGCAAACTTGATTGCAAACAGTTTAAGAGCAAGAGTGCGGGAAAGGGTGATGTTACTGAAGGCCTTCCTGACATCTGACGGCACGCCACTGTATGCAGCTAATAGTCCAATATATTTGCGGAGATTGGGGATGTTTAACTGTCTTAAGTCATTCCTAATACACTTGATTAATTTACTCTTGTTTTCAAATAAACGTTACCATAATTCAAACTATAGGAAAATAACAAACCAAGTCGTATTGCCAACGCGATCTTGTAATAATACCGCATCGTCAGGAACGGCATCAGCTGCATGTTCCGCTTGGTCCTGGATTTCTTGCCTTGCTGATGGCTCATAAATGTAGGGTT
Source organism: Gymnothorax javanicus (assembly GCA_029692085.1). Lineage (NCBI taxonomy): Eukaryota > Metazoa > Chordata > Actinopteri > Anguilliformes > Muraenidae > Gymnothorax > Gymnothorax javanicus. The sequence continues at coordinate 185,395,876 of CM056193.1, forward strand.
GAGGACCACTGTATTCCTCCGTATCTGCCACATCAAGAACTAATTCTGTGTCTCCTGATTCCTCATCACTCCATTCGTAATCTAGTCGGAATTCCCGCTAGATTCACTTAAACTGTATGACACCATGTTGACCTTGCCTGTTTATGTTCTAGCGCTGATGTCATGCTTACTTAGGGTGCGCTCGGGCCGGGGTCGGAATGTTCCGCTGGAGGTGATCAATAAATTTAATTTGCAGCGATCTGCGGTCGGCTTTTGTAAAAAATAAAGAAGTTTTGCGATCTTTGAGTAATTCTCTATCATATAATGATTGCCTATCCCCTAGGGTTTTCATGCTCTTTAAGCTAAACCCAGGCAAAACGCAGGTTATTTTCAACCCTGCTCCATCCTCCCCAGTCCCAGACTTCTCTATCTCTGTTGGGGGCACTATGGTGTCCTCCTCACCTTCTGCAATGAACCTTATAGTAGTGATGGATAGAAGGATGTCACTCTCTGAAAACATCTCAGTTGTGAGCCGGGCATGCAGTAACTTCCTGTATAATTTCAGGAAAATCCAGCCTCTGGTTCAGGTATTGATACTGTCCTACCTGGACTATTGCAACTTGCTTTTAGCTGGCCTCCTGGCATTTGCCATCAGACCCCTGCAGCTGATCCAGACTGCTGCAGCTTGTCTGATCCACAACCTCCCAAGACACGCTCACATCACTCCCCTTCTCACTGCCCTCCACTGGTTGCCTGTCATGGCTCGCATCAAGCTTAAAACATTGATGCTAGCCTTCTAGCCAACTAAAATGACAGCCCCAGCCTATCTTCAGGAAATCATCCAACCCTATACACTCACCAGACACCTCCATTCTGCTGCTGCTCGTCGAGTGGCACTTCCCTCATTCCGTTCTGGTGCTGCCCGGTCACGTGTCAGGTCTGTTCTGGCTCCCACATGGTGCAACAAGCTTCCCAGAGGTCAGGACAGCAGAGACACTGACCGCCTTCAAGCACAGTCTGAGGACTCACCTGTTCAGACTTGACCTCCCACCAACCTAATGCTGTTATGTCTGGTGAAAGGAACCAACTGCAAGTAGTCCAAAATGCAAAAATCGTGGTCTTTATTCAAACTGAGTCCAAAGCCAGGTAAACACAGTGACGGTACAGAAGGGAAATCCAAAAACCAGGGTCCAAAGGCAGGCAGGGGTTCAAAACCAAAAAGCACAGGTGACAGTAAAATCGTTAGGCAGTAGGAGAGTAGAGTGTCCAAAATCCTAATTCAAAAACTAGGGCAGAAAAACACAGAAATTGTGGTCGGGCAGAAAATGGGTCGTAATCAGAGAGCAAACAAATCCAGGCAGGCAGAAGTGAGGGACTATATAAACACAAGGGAGGTAACAAGCTAGGCGGGGCAACAGGTGTGAGGAATAATCTAAACATTAACTGAGAGGGGAAAACACAGGAGGTAATTAAACAATACAAAATGGGAGACAATGACAAAGACTAGTTTTCACATGACATCCTTAAACAACAATGGCTCCATTCAAGGAGTGCCTGAGATGGAAGAAACAGATTAGTAGAAGAGATAGTTGCAAGGTTTCTGCAGAAACTCAGGCAAGGACCAGGATAGCAAAGAGAGGGCGGAGTTACAGATTGGTGCGGAAAGCAAGAGATTCAATTAGTAAAGTTAATAGTGAGTGCAGTAATAATTTTACCCAAATAGTGCAAGTTAGTATGTTCGTTATTTACAGGATTAGTATATTAGTAAGGGTTAGTAGATAAACCAGACAAAACATACAGTGTTAGTGTGATTAGTACTTAATAAGTAATCAGTGTTGAAGGAAGTAAACGTGGCTTGAAGGAACTTGTGAAACACCGGAAACTTCTGAAATCACCCGAAATGTGACAGCTCGCAGACAGGGGCGTGCACTGGCAAAGAACAAAGAAACGCAAGACATCACAGGGGAAAAACGATGAGCAAAAACTGGTAATGATACTGAAAGCATAAACTAAACAAACCAAGTGGAAATAAATATAAACCAGAACAGGCAGAAATTCACAGATCATAACAAATGCTATATTTGGCACTTGGCTTAGATATTAGTAGAATGGTGTTTTGTCTGAATCAATTGTTTTTACTGATTTATTTTATTTTCCTCTGCAGGTATTTCACTGAGCAAAGTCCTTTCTACATATTATCACTCCAGGTATTTTTAAATGGTACCTCCCGTTTGGGTTCTATGCACTCCTTGTCCTTTCAAAGCACTTTGTTGTACAACCCTCTGGATGAGAGTGTCTGCTAAATGACAAAGTAATGAAATTAATCAAAACACACAACTCATTCATATCAATGGGCAATTTTGAATCTCTATCAAGTCCAGCATGCTTGTCTTTGGACTGTGGGAGGAAACCCACGCAAATATGGGGAGAACATGCAAAGTCCACACAGAAAGGCCCCAGGCCAGATTCAAGCCCAAGGCCTTCTTGCTGTGAGGCAGCAATGCTACCCACAATGCCACTGTGGCAGATCAAAAGAATATAGTTCTTTTTTTTCATAGTCAGATGGTGCATTCTTTACGAACGAACCACTTTAAATTGCTGACATAACTTTTGCACAAAACCAATGTTAAATAAAAGGATTACCCATTTGGAGTCCGAATATTACGACTTTGATTTATTTTTTGATTTTTTGTAAAGTTGTACAACACTTCAGCACAGGAGAATGTGATTGAAAAATAATTAAGAGGTTGCCATCCTTCCACCTACATCTGGTCTAACTGCAGCCTTTTCAGCCCAACATAGCAGACACATACAACACCTCTCCAGTTAGCTTCAACCGTAGTGGCTACAATCAGGCAACATTATGATGAAACTGCCACATTGATGCTAACCAAAGTAATACAAGCATACCGATCAGAATTACTGCATATAAGTTAACCAGGAGCATTTTTTAAGTGGCACGGAATGCAAACTAACATGCAGTAGCTCGGAACCGAGCGGTCATGACAACGACAGAGACAAACTTTACCCTACAATACAGGTTTTAATTACTGTGAACAGTTGTACCAAGCGTCCAAATTACAAATAAGTATAAAAACTTAGCTTCAAATGAGGTTTATGTTCACACACCTTCTGTTGAATGTCCCCTGATATTACTCTTGCATATTTAGGACACAAGATTAGCAACAGTAACTTAGTTATGTTAGCCGCAGTAAAGCCACATTGAATAGGCTATCATGTTAGGCAGGCTTATGCAGTAAAGCAACTTAATGCAACTTACTGCTTCCGCGTCTGTGAGTCACGGACAGTCGCTACCGATCCAGGCTTTATCTTCAGATATTTTACAAAGCATGCATTTGAGGCCAGTTGTTAGTGCTAACTTGAGCGCTTGATCGATGCAACTGTACCAGGTTTGAGAAGCAGCTGAGACGCATATCCAGCATCGAATTATCCTTTATTGACAAAGCTGTCTTCGGTGAAATGCTGAGCACAAACAGCTAACGTTCCCTTTGAGTGTGGCTGTTTGCCGCCAGCAAACAAAAAAGCTACCCACTGATTTCGGGTGGCATCATCTTTTGGAAGAGAAAATAGTTGTTCTTTTTTTTTTTCGCATCCAAAAATAACATGGACGAGCAGCTTTGGGAGACGTATTGACAAAACTGCACCTCAAGTGATCCGCGGTTCTTCTTCTTCTTCTTTTGTATTTCTCAAAGTGTGGACGCTACTAAGCCATAATAAGATCCGCGGTTGTTTGTGCCTGCTAGAATAGTTTCCGGGGTGGGCAGGTCCAGTGCCGTGATTGGCTCTGGCTAGGTCTGTACTCATTGGACGGCAGAACCTGATGTCAGGTTTTGCCCAGATCTCGTGAAGATCTCGGGACAAGCTGTTCAGAGAGGAAATCACGTTCAGGAAATCACGTTCTCGAATTACGGCAAAACCCCTGTGTCTTATGTTTAAAAACTTTAAAGAGGTTGAGTATGGACATCCAACATTATAACATTACTTGTATGTATTAGAAGAAGGATCAGCATAAAAGGTCCCCTTTAATTCATTTTGCACTAAATTTCCAGTCATTTTGAGATGTTACCATACATTGTTTAATGCACAAGCTAGTGCTCACCCTCCCTGTCTGTGTTGGTAGGCTAGCAATGGGAGATTTATTTATGTTCCATTTTTTTCCCTCATTGTTAGTTTCTTTTCTCAGGGCTCTCAACTTTCACTCATTCGGCTTGAGTTTAAATGACATATTCACGTTCCCGTGCTGTAGTCAGAAATTATTCAATCAGCATGTTTGTAAGAGATTCTCAGGTGGAATTGAACTCCGTGTGCATTGAAGTTTATCAGTTTCACATGCGTTACGATGGATTTCGCCACTAGTAATATGGAAATCAATTATGATTCCGAACTTCTCACGCTTTTCTTCACTCAGGGGTTGGAAGCAATGGAATTGCATAAAAATGTTTCAACTGGTCTTATTTCATTTAAACAATTTGAACAATCGTGAAACACGTGCATTGCGTTGATTGAATACTTGCTGACTACAGCACAGGAACGTGAATGAAGCACTAAATCTCATGCCGAATGCGTGAAAGTTGAGAGCCCTGTTTTCTATAAAGTATGGATGAGTGAAATGTGCGTTGTCTTTTGTATTTATTAAACTGTGGGGATATTTATGTTTATGGGGATATTTATTTATGTATATCGCAGGTATTACCGTTACTGTATAGTTCTAGGATCTGAGGAGTTTGCCAGTAATTGGATCATTACTCAATGCTAGCATGTTTGGCAAATTAATTGTTGTTTTAGCTTATGTGGTTAGCCTAGCTAGCATCATTGTTATCTTGCAGTAGGTGTATCCTGCCTCATTTCCTCCCTCAGCAAAACTATTCATACTTACCTGTCTACATCCATTCATACATATGACTATGTATCTGTGCTGAAGCGCTATATAAAAGGGTTAACTGTCTCCTGCTTCCTGTCTTCTTCTTGCCGGAGGCCGCAACAGTGAATGGACATTCAGGTTGGCTTCAAAACTCCCAGAATTGAATTTGCTCTGAAGACATTTCAGGATCATTGGTTAATACATAGCCATGTTGACTTATTCCCACAGTGTCAACAATAAAATGTTTTATTAGTGCTTTAAAAATACAATCATGTTCCTTTGGTTATGCAGCTGATCATTGTTGTATACGTTGATACGATTTTTCACACCTTTTTAAAATGTCAGTGTTTGGCTGTTGGGTGTCAGAGCACTCACAGGAAAAGCAGACACTTCGGGTCTTCTTTTTTTTTTTTTTTCTACCACCTGCCATTCAAGTGCTACTGGACATATGACGTTACTGAAGCTTGCTGTTAACACGTAAATTATCTATTTAATTAGTTTTGATCAGGATGTTTTAGTGTTTATCATTCAGTTCAGTTTTGTCTTAAAGTTACCAAAAAATATTTTGTAATGCCTGAAGGGCAGCTCTTCCATTTGCAGTTCACTTCAAATGTCTTTCACTGTCATGATTTCTTTATTGATAAGGTTGATCGTCTAAGATATAAAATGAAAACCTCAAATGGTTAATGATCAGAAAAAGTAATGAAGAACAAAGATTGTATGTGGACTTCAAACCTGTACTACTGGGGAAGGCAAAAGAAAAAAGAAAAAAACTTAGTACTATGTCCAGTTTTATCAGAATTTCCACAGAATTTGACAACACAACGCTGAACCACCGTTCAGTAAAAATGAAAAACAATCTGGACAGGATGAACTTGTAGAACCAGTAAGGCATATTTTTAACCTTAACTTGAAGCAAAACGTTTTACCTCATGGAAAGTTGTGAACGTGATTTCAATATCAAAAAACAAGGAGTAGCTTTGATGGGGCAAACAGGTGAGCCTTTAGCATTCTATCTGTTCTCAGTAAACTTATGGAAAGACTAGTCTTTGATCGCATTTTGATTTTTTTTTTCTGTCAATTGGCTTCATTCTAAGTTTCAGCATACCAGGAGACGGTCACTCAACCTGCATTGCCTTAACAAAATTGACCGAGGAATGGATGACTTACATTGATTATAAAAAGAAAACTAAAAGTCGGTATGGTCTTACTTGACTTCGGTACTGCTTTTGATATTATTTATCATGAACTATGACTGAAAAAACTTGCATACCACTTTGTTGCATATGCTCTCAGCTGGATGGTTACTTTACTATGAGAATGCAGTGTGAATAGTCTAAGGATGTTCTGCAAAGCAAACTTAGACGTGTTTGATCAGGTGGAAAATGATAAGCTTATGCCAAATATATGTAATACGAAGTTTGTTGGGTTCATATTATGGATTGAGGAATGAGTTGTTTCTCTCACTCTCAATGAAGAGTACAACTTTGGAGCAAGCCCATGAAGTCAAGCTTTTAGGTGTCACCATTGATGCACGGCCAACATGGTCTTGTCATATTGATAAGAACGCTGCTAAGATGAGAACGGCCATGTCTGTCATTATTAGGTGTGCTTATGTCTTGACTGATCACTCCGCTGGCAGTTTACACAAGTGCTGGCTCTGGCTCATCTTGCCTATTACTCAGTAGTTTGGTCACCTGCGCCAAAAAGAGATTTTCAAGTTTCATCTTGCGCAGAAAAAACCTGTACATCTAGCTCTTGTCTATTCATCCAGTGCAAGTGTTTAAGGCATGCATGATGTTCTCTCCTGGCTAAAAGTTCAGATTTTTAAAGCAATCTACTTGTTTTTTCGTAAAATTTGTGTGACTCGAGCTTGGCCTAGAAGCTTGTACTAAAAGATTTCATATATTAATGACCAGCATGGTCACGCAACTAGGCAGGTAACAATGTCATGTTGTAGTATTTCCCGTAGACTAAAGGAAGAAATCAAAATTCATAAAGAAAACTCATGCTAACACAAGGAGGACATGCAAACTCCACGCGGAAAGCCCTGTGGGCTGAATCTGACCCTACCACCTTCTTGCTGTTAGATGGAAGTGCTACCCCTTACACCACCGTGCGGCCTTGTAGAGCTGAATATCTTCAAAATAACTGAAAATGTCTGGGAAACTGCAAAATATTTATTGAAAAAATAAAAGCCAAGGAAAATTACAGTAATACAAAACTCACAATTTACACAACACTCAAAACAAGAACGTGACTCTTAAAAGAGTCAAAAACCAGGCACAATTCTCATAAGACACATTATTATAAAATATATAAAGATTGCACTCCTGTTTACATTCAGCTAAATGGAGCTTTGTTTTCTTTCTTTTTTTTTCAGCAGTCCAGCTTGAATGAATGAAGCAAAGGTTCAGTGTGAAGTCAAGTCTTCATCCATTCCATCTAACCAGTGAAAGAATTGAACATGCTCTCGGCAAAATTCAAACAATTAAGGCTTCTTTGAGATAGTGTATTATGTACAACCTGTAAATTGTTTTTAAAAATTTTCTCGGTTTAGCTCAAATTTCCCTTGAGGATGGGGTTTGGAGGGATGGGGGATGAGGGGTAGATAGTATAGGGGTGAAGGGTTAGTCATTGTAGGATTTTGATTTGAAGCACTTGCTGTCCTGAATCATATGCAGGAACATTTTCTCGTGCATCTTGTGAATGGAGGCCGAACTGAAGATCCGCCCGATGCGGCGGATGCTCCTGAGGAGCTCGCGCGAGACGTCGCGGTCCCGCAGTTTCCGCAGGCTCTGGGCCAGGCCTTTGGCGATGTCCTGCTCGCTGTTTCGAGCCTTCCACAGCCGCAGGAGCTGTAGGATGTACTGCTGAGACTGGCAAGATTTCATCACCTCCTGGATGTCCTCCTCACGAACTTTGACCCCAGGCAGGCTTTCCGTCACAGCCACCAGGTCGCTGAAGGTCAGGTTCTTCAAGCTGGTGCACTTGGAAACTTTCCTCTCACAGTGGTCCACACCTGTGTAGCACAGACAGCCATGCAATTAGAAACTGCAGAGGCAATTAACCCCATAAAACCGATGGATCCATATATGGTTCGGTCAAACGCAGCTGCTGTAACTTGTGGAACTTCAGGACAATTTTAAATTCCCAAGATTACCAAGGTTTCCAATGATCCTAAATATGCCCTGCTGAATTATGGGGAAATGTGTATAAAATGATGAACGGGATCTACATATTTTCCATTTGATGTAATGCTATGGCCATAAAAACATGGCCATCCTGGGTTTTAATATCCATTTCAATTTAAGTGTGAAGTAGATTCATTGAAGTGCTGCAACCAGCAGATACAGAGTAGGTGTGTGATATTGTCCTACAACATGGAAAAAAAAAATGCTATTTCTGACTTTGAACCTAATTCACGGGAAACTTAAGTAAGAGGTCAGAGTTTAAGGGGTTTATGACAAAAGTAGGAGCTCACATGTACCTGCACTTGGGATGCACCTGAATACACCTGATTCAACCTCTGCAAAGCTATTCGTCCCTGACATAATCGTATTGGGGACAGTGCAGAAAAGTTCAGTAATTTATACACAGCGAAACCGCAATGTATAAAAATAAACTTTAACCCCTCTAACTCAAAATTTTCACTTACGTTTTCCCTTAAGTAGGTTCAAAGTAAAATAGTGTTTTTTTTTTTTTTAATTGTACCGCAATGCCAGGAACATATTCTGTATCTGCTGGCTGCAGCACATCAATGAAGAGACATCACTCTTATAATGAGAAATATTTTAACCCAGGATGCCATGTGCTTATAGCCACAGCATTACTGCTAATGAAAATTATCTAGATCCTGTACATTACTTTATACACATTTCCCTACAATTCTGCAGGGCATATTTGGGATCATTGGAAATCTTAGGATCTACACTAGAGTTTAAAATGGGCCTTAGGTTCCACAAGTTTGAAAACAGTAGCTGCATTTGACAAACCCATATATGGGTGCACAGGTTTTATGGGGTCAATAAAATCAGAAAATCTGCACTTTAGGCACAAGTGCATTGTTTCATTACAATTCTTAAATGGTAGAGTACAGGACTCAGCCATGCTCCACGGCTATGAGACACTCTAAAAAAATGCTGTATATGTACAGGGATGCACCGTCATAAACTCCAGCTTAATGAAACTCACAGCATTCTGTTTTTGTTGAGACTGGTTCAAACATGCAGAGACTCAATGTTCTAGCGATATTTCTGTGATTATCAGCAACTACCGAACCGAGTGTCCATTTGTCCATGTCCTAGAGCTTTGTCTAGCGGCCTCAGTTCTATCTGCTATTGATGTTTTTGTTTTTTTTTGCTGTTTAGCATTTGTTTTAATCAATTCTGCTCTGGCTGTCTTTGCCAGCTAAAATAATTTTGGCCATTTTGTGGCCCCGTGAACCAGCGATGCAGATCCCAACAATTTGGCCCCTTTGGACAGATGTTAGTGTCCTCATCATGCTTATGTGACTTACTGAGCTATAGTGCCGCTGGTCCGCTGGTTAGACCTTTTGTTTGTCATTATTGGCAGGACTTGCAAACAGTATTTGAGGTTTTCGTAAGGTTGGCTTGCTGTGTTTGTGGTGTCGTCTTGCTTTTTTTTTTTTTTTTTTCAATGACTATTTTACTTAAATAATTTTGTCAATGTTTCAGCCTAGGAAAAATGCTAAGAACCAACAAACTTGCTTTCTATAAAACATCCGAGCCTGGCCAAAGGAACTTGGAAAGGACAGTCAGGTACTGCAAGTGAATTTGATTTTCAATTAAATAAACATCCTGCAAACCACGGAGCAATGGAGCATCAATGCGGTCAGTTTTCATGAGTCAGAACTATGCAGAATTACCATTTCCTCAGGCCATTTTAAAATTTGAAAGCAGCATTACGTTCTGTACTGCGTACATGCAAATCTTGCCAAACAGAAGTGAAGCCACTGTATTTGTTTACAGATTTTCCGAAATGTCATTAACCCTGCTGTTGGGTTCCTGGAATGACACAAAGTTATTTTTAGTATATCTGAACATTACATGATGATAATATATCTTTTTTGCAGCTTCTATTATAGCTTTGTTTATATGCTTGGAATGGCCAATCAAATAATTTAATTTGTAGGCTTTCCTATTACTGCAATGGTTTCCACCAAAATTGGAAAAACCAGACCAGCACTCCAGTCAGGAACTGGACGTGCTGTAAACAACCAAACCTAACCCTCAATTTAGGGGCAACACTACGGCCAATTGAGAGTCGCACAAAGACTCCAGGCCACAGTCAGCACGGACACTGGGAAAATGTGACTCTAGTCTACTGGGCCTGTCCCTGCACCAAAGAATTCTCATAGCATCCGCAACACTGTACCAAAAAAGGGGGGAAAAATGGATGAGTGCAATGTCTTTGGAATCCACCAGGGGGCGACTAACCTCGAATGATGCTGGAGAGCTTGTCCTGATCCTTGTTCTGCTCCCTCCACAGCCTGAGAAGCTGTAGGATTTGCTGCTGGGGGCTGCAGGCCTTCTTTACTCGCTCCACATTCTTCCGGTCCACCTTTCTGCCCGGAAGATTCTCCATTAGCCGGTCCATCTGAGCCACCGACAGCCTCTGAGATACTAGGAACTGGAAGATGGCCTCCTCACAAAGAGTCACATCTGAAAGAATAATCCAGAAAATATGGCAAAACTGTTTCATCAGTCTGAAATCATAATAATATATCACAGCCAATATGAGAGCTCTATGAATTTTAAATCCACATACGTTTCCTCTACTTAACAACTGTATGACGGTATCTTTAAAAAAGATGAGTCCTCCCTGTCTTTCACCAAATTCAGTCTTGAATCATGAAAACGTAACATTTTCTGCCAATTACTAAATATGATTTTTAAGACTCAGTATTTCATATCCACTGCCTTTGAAAATTTGAACTTTGGCACTGGGCGCGACAGGTTTTGTCTTAAAAGTTTGAAATAGGTTTGAACTTTGAACAGTCAATTCATACCAACTGCACTGGTCACTGAAATTAAATTTTGAAAATTGCCAAAAATAATTGCCAGCTCTTGATTTGATCCAGCTTTTGCAGGCATGTCAAGACTAAATTCCCAAAGTGTCTGTTGGTTTCCAGTCCACAGTGACTCACTGTGACATTTCTATTTGGTTACTCAGTGGCATCTTCCATTTTTGCCAGGAATCTTTAACAATTCACAAAATGGAACAGCTCCTTGCCCTTAGAATGTTTTACCCGCATTTGTCAAACAAGATGCTACTCAATATGGAGTCATTTACTCTGGAACATCCGGTTCATTGCCATCTTGTTGTTTTTGTTTGACAGGTACAGGATAATAAACCATATTTACTGAAAAATAATTGGCTGTCCTTTCACATGGCTGTAAGTCCTACATTGTTTCACCCACTAGCTCATACTATTTTCACCCAAGGAAGAGAACAGCTATACATAAGTATTTTCTCCCTTCCTGACGTCTTCTATTTTTGCTTATTTGTCACCATTAAATGTTTCAAGTCATCCAACTAATTTTTGAAAATATTTTTTATTTAAATAAAACATTGGTATCTCCAATCCCATCCAAATTTGGAGTGTCCAGTCGATTATATACGCTCGTATGCGACTCGTGCTGCCATCTCTGGAGAGCGCAGACAGTTCACAATTTTCCGAAAGAAAAACGTGCCAGTCAGCCCCCACTTCGTTACACTCGCAGCTTCAAACATTGCATGCTCAGAATGAGGGAGGAAGAAACAGTAACATTTGCTTGCTTAAAATTGTAATGATGAGCACCCGGCTGGCCAGCAGGAGGCACTTGAGTGCATTTCATGTGAAATTTTAACATATTCTGCGAGATTTCAATCACTTCATTTTTGAAATGTCAATAAGAAGGTTTTGGAATTCTTGCAGAGCACAGTGCAAATTAGCCTGAACACTTCAGCCCGGTCACATGCATCATTAAATTTGACAGCGACGGCTGATTTGCCCAAATTAATGGTGTTTCACAGGTCTTATTGGATCACAGTGCAATTATTTGATTTCAAGGCACTTGGATTATGCAGCCGGGGCTGTATGGACTGACTTCATGGTCATTTTTGGCTGTTTTCTGGACGCTGAAAAAGTCCAATGACTGAGTCCCAGTAAACTTCACTTTTTTGGAGAAGGGTGCCACAGAATTTGGTAGAATAGTCCCACTGTGTTTTATGGATTGAGAAACTGCACCCTCATTTCAATTGGCATGGGGGTAAGTTGATAATGTCAGAATTTTCATTTTTGGGTGAACTGTTCCTTTCAGCCCAGACAAATAATTGACTCCCCAGTAAAACATCATAGTCTCTGATCTTTCTGAAACACATATATTTTGTAATGCCAAGACCGAAACTGCATGGGACTCTTGATGAAATTACAGAGAAAGTGAAATAAAATGATGTTAGTGTTAGCGATAGCCTTTGCTTTTGAAGCACAGTAAGTCTTTAGGGCAGTGGTCTTCATTCCAGGTTCTAGAGAGCCGGAGGGTCTGCTAGTTTTTGTTTTCACCATAAGAGCAACAATCAATTTAAACCCAAATAATCAGGTGAGAGATGTTCACTGAATAATTCACTGCTTTATCCCTTAGAACGCCAATATAAATTTTTAAAAAATGTAAATTTAATAACTTGTGCAGTTGAAAACCTATCATGTGGTTTTCCCTCCCTGCGGGAGATCTTTTAAACAAGTGGCTACATGATAGGTTCTCAACACTTTTGATTTTGATATCTTACATCCTTGAGCAACAATAGCCGCATTTAGCGCTCCATGGGTTAACTGATCAATTAAGTATTGAGTAACAACAAAAAACAGCACATATTGTGGCTCTCTAGGGCCTGGAATGAAGATCACTGGTTTAGGGGAGCCCAAGTGAGGTCCTGCCATCATGTAGTAAACCGTGGTGGTATATTTACCAGTGTGACACTGCAGGCGCTTTGTGGAGCACTGAGAGGTCTCGCCCTCACACACGACATCCTGTGTGGCTGTCCCGGGGTGGTGTGTGCGCAGGCTGAGATCACTGCACTTCCTGTGGGGGACGCATCCATCCGTCGCAGACTCTGTGCTGGAGAAATATCCTTCCGGACATTTCTCACACTGTGTGTCGCTAACTGGCGTTCCTGAGTCAAACACACAAATCAAAGAACAAAGCAGGATAAACATATGATAACTGCGCTAATTAAGCCCTTAAGGTTTTCCAGATGGGATACTTTTGAGGTGCAGAGCACAGTAATTCAGTGGTTCCCAAATATTTAGAGGCCAGGACCCCCGTAACAAGTAAATGAAGACCACAAAGGAAAAACAATCAGAGTCCAAATTTTGCATTTTTGTATATTTTATATATTATATATTATTATAATATAATAATATTATATGTTATTATAATATTTTGATATATTTTATATTTTTTGCACATTTCTTCAGTGCTTTGTTTCTAAGATCGTTTTGAATTTTTAATTCATCATTTCTCCACAACGTGAAAATGTGACTCTGCTCATTTTTCCATTGTGATCTTCAAATACATTATCTGCAGCCTTGTATTCATTTAAAAAAAGCAAAGGTTACATATAGAATTTTTTTGAATAATGTTGAACTGGCTAAACGTATATGTTCTGGGAGATGTTTAATTCATCTTCTGGTCTCGGTAAAGTGCAAGACACGTGCTAAAACACATCTCATGACCCTCCCCCTCTGCTTTCTACATGCATTGTTTGGGAAGCACCACAGTAATCCACCCTGTGGTCTGGGCTGAATCCAGACCAAGCCTGTGTGACTGTCTGGGTTACTTTAAATTGGCCATAGCGCCAGCCATGCAGGGGAGTTACAGGCCACTATATTGCACAATAGCAGCCTCCCTGGTGAACTGGATGCCAGAAATGAACCCTTAGAGCACCATAGGCAACTATAGTTGCCCAATGATGTACTATATCAAAATCAGCTGCTGTTGAAAACCTGTCATGTGGCAACTGGTTTAAAAGAGCACCCACAGGGGAGCTCTTTTAGACAAGTTGCCACAGGATAGGTTTTCAACAGCTCAGGATGATTACAATTTTAATTCTGTGAAAATGTATTCAGCGCTCTAAGGGTTAAAAGCAGCATTGACAGTGATTGGTTAGGCGCAAAAGTGCTACTTTGGAAAACCAAATTTGGGTAAAAAATGGGGAATAAATATCATTAAAAAAGACAAACTGCACAAATTTTAATCTGTATGGAAGTTGCAAGATAATCATATACGTAAATGAAATCTCTGCAAACTGTATTGCATGTGAATGCCTATGAGCATAGAAAAACTTCTATTCTAGAAGCTCTGTATGCAAAGCCATGATGATGAAGAACAGACAAAATTCATTTGGGGAATTCTAGCCATTAAGTTAGCCAGCAGCCAATTAAAATGACAAAGAAACCATCAGGTGCAGGCAAGTCACAGAATGTCTGTTGCTCCCAGGCATTACATTTCTAGTTTATATTTTTTTCTTGTGAATCCCTGCCCTTGACACTTAATAACCTTTAATAGTGAAACTGGTCACAGAAGAGCTCATGTGCTCAAAACAAATCCCACTATCATAACCATTTCCTTCTTTTTTTCCCGTCATAAACAGTAGTGAAGTTTTCTGCATGTGACACTGTGTTTCATGTTGTCTGTCACACATCAGGTGGTTCTATCCCCCAAACCACACAAGCACTTCTCAATGTGGAACCGCGGTTCCATCCAGTTGCTTAAAGGGGTGGAGTTAGGACAGATCCACAGGTTAGGGTTAGCGTCAGGGTCAGGGTCAACCAACAGAATGGGGCTGTGGGAGGAGCTGGATCAGATCCAGCTCCACCTACTAAATCTTTAGTTTGCGGCAAGAAGAGTCTCAAACCGCATGACCTACGTTGCCTGGACCCCTGCCTTTGTCTGCACTGACCACTGAGACCTTCCCCACTGGAACATTGCACTTGCGGATCAAGAGTAATCAGTGACTATGAAAGACATGGTGGAAGATCCCTTATCCACTGAAGGCAAGCCTGCTTCCTCTAGGCTTTTATGCAATGACAACGATTTGGTCCACTTCTTCTATTACTTTGCTTTCCTGTTTTAAAGGGCTGTTTCCTGTAACTTAGTAACCTTTTGCATAACTTCAAAATGGTTACCAAGGCTACTAATTAATCAAGCCATGTCACCCCATTGCAGAATTATGAGACACAGAGACACAAGTGCTTCACTGAAATTAAATTACAAAAAAAAAATGGTACGCATATTTTTTATGATAGATTTTTCTAAGTCAGTACAACAGAAAAACACATATTAAGAAAACTATTTCATGACTATACATCATCAGACAGGGAAGATGCTCAGAAGAATTTGCGCAAACCCAAGTCTATGACTGATCATTAAAGGATCTGCATTGACGAATAATCCAAAATTCCTCCAAAATTTGCTTTTGCCTCCGTGATATCTGCACTGGATGTTTTTGCACCAAACTATAATGAATTCTTCTGAAACCTTAATTTTGGTGAATTTGTTTATTTATAAAATAAATGTATGATTTTGGTTGGTTCCATTGAATCACAAATAAACTACAATATTTTTTGCATCTTGGCATTTTGAGTTTACATCTATGTTATTATTTTTTATAGTACACTTAAATCTTTTCAAGTTAGGGGAGCCTATAATCCTGGTGCCCACTGTTTATAAGTTTTCTTTCAGGGACTATATGAAGAGTTTGTTTCCAAAACGCAATATATCCATTTGACTCATTTTCAGTAAATCAGCTTTTTCTATGTTGGTGCCTACTGCATTTTACAAAATAAACACAAACTTTGACCATGAAAAAAAGACACCTAATAGTATGAATATTTGCACCATGTTTAAGAAGCACAGGGCTATTGCTCTATGGTATTGTCTCAATTTTTGTAATTTTGGCTCTTATTGCATTTTGGAAACAAACTCCTCATATCTTTGCAAGCGCGTTTAAGTCAGCTGGGATATCTCTTGTCCCTGTATCAATAGTACCACCTCAGTCTTCATCAGGCTCATACTGGTTCCCAACTGTGTGCTGCATGTATTCAGTATTTCTCACTGGAGAGGCACACACACTTAATCGCCAAAGCAAAACTCTCACATAGCTGCAGACCGCACAGGAGGTTCTTGAGTGCTGGGTATGACTGAAATTCCAAAAATAGAGTTAAGAGGCTAACTAAATATTTACTGAGTTTAAGTGAAGTGGTACTGACTGAGAAATTCAGCACCAGCCTGACTTCCCGAAACATTCTTGGCAAGGCTTTCCCCTGGTACGGGATGCCTTGCATATGCCTCTACTGTGCCATGGCATGGACAATCTGCCTCACACAAGCTAGTCGTAGGTGACTGCAGACTAGAGTCGCATCCCCCAGCTCATTTTATGGAATTAGCAGATCCCGAAACCTTTGCAGAAATGGGGCAAGAAAAAAAAAACATGGAGGAAGAAACAGGGCAGAGCCTTTGATATTTCAGTATTACAAAACGGGAGGGGAAGAGCAACAGGCCATCCCTCGGCCAGTTTGGGAGATATTCTCAAGAAACAGGACTGGGGTCAAAGTCATGAGTCAAAGGTCACAAAAATTGTCATGTGTTCATTGGTCAATTTTAATACTTGCATTGGCTTCTTTGACCTAAGCTTAGTACTTTTCAAAGTGCTAGATTAGATGATTTTTCATATAGTTAAAAATTGCTGAAAAAAGTCACGGTCATAGAGGAAAAGGTCAAAGGTCACAGGTCAACAAATCATTCAAAAGACAACTAAAGGATTCAGCCCATCATTTCGGCAACAGAGTCAAAGATATGTTCTGGAAACTAAAAACAGTGAGGGAGGTCATTGATGAAAGATCAAAGGTCAGAGGTTACAAAAAACAGATATGAAGATTTGAACTTTATTTAAAGTTTTTTATACAATATAAATCATATCATCTTGTTTATAATCCTGAGCAAAGCCTATAACTTAAAGGAAGAGAACTAAACGCATGTTAGTGAACCAGACCACGCCTAAAACTCAATCCATTCTTCCTCATCCTTAGCAACCAGCCGACTTATACTACCTTGATTTTACAATCCTGGTCCGTCTTGTTCAGCTTTCCTCCCTCGTGTTCCCTTCTATTAATCTGTCACCCTGTCACTCTATAGGAACCCCAGGGGACTTGAAGGAGCTTTTATGATAGGAAACAGTAACCCCACCCTGAGTTTCATCAGCTGTGGCTCCCCTATATCCTGCATTGTTCTCCATCAACTCAACTCCATTCCATCCTACATCAGCACAAATTCCCATGCTAATCCAATTAAATAAATATTGTTGACTACAATTTTAGGTGTGGTCTGGATTTCATTAATAAGTTCACGAGTTGCCTCAGGATGTACGGCATTACTGTACAAGCTCTGATTTATTTTTTTGCTTTTATGTACAGACACACAATTCTGCTGCTTCCTGCAATTACAAAGCTGGTTGGGAGGTAGAAACTTTTAGATTTAAAATACTCCTCATTGCATACCAAACTTTCAGGCTCAGGGACATTAAACCTGAAAATAAATATGGAAAGTTAACGATCCTACTGAATATGAATATACACTACATGGCTAAACATGTATTCTATATCTCATTATATCTCACTCCAAAATCATGTAAACGAATGTGGACTGGGTTCCCAGTTCTTTCTTCAACAGTTTCCACACTTTTTGGAAGGATTTCCACTAGATGGTAGAACATCTAGATGTTAGGACATGACTTGTTTCCAAAAAAAGTGTGAACAACCAAAATATGATTTTTCATCTCAAATTGGGGCCACGTCCCTGTGTGGTCCTAGATGTGATTCATATGTGATCTCTGGCGATGTGACCTCCGTCTGTCAGACTCGTACTCGTGTTTTTTTACGTCTCAATGTACTGCGCTGGTGCACGTCACAGCTTTGTAACTCATTTTCATGATCTCAGACGTCATCAGCCTTCCGAAGTAGACTATCATTGACAGGCATAGCTCTATCATCCATTTTCACGAATTGAAAGCCGCATACATGACGTTAGTTGTGGTTCATTAGCAAGGCAAATCGCATAATTTGGTGAATGACAGCATGCTTCGCCTTTAAGGGCAGAGACATGTCCACACCAGAGTCAGATGTAAATCACTTCCGAACCTAAATGTGGACCCTAAAGACAACCAGATCGGAAATGACCAAAAAAAAAAAAAAAAAAAACAAAATGGAATAGTGTATTAAGGCCTGTAATGTGAAAGTAGCCCAAATTAGGCCAGGCAAGTATCAGATCTTGAGGTTGATATCAACAGTATGTTGAAAGGATTGAGGCCAAACAGTGTGTGGACTTTGCTTTGTGCAAGGGGGAATTGTCTTACTGAAGGAAGAAGAGGCCATTCAC
This sequence comes from Gymnothorax javanicus, assembly GCA_029692085.1. NCBI lineage: Eukaryota > Metazoa > Chordata > Actinopteri > Anguilliformes > Muraenidae > Gymnothorax > Gymnothorax javanicus. Next base: position 185,414,173 of record CM056193.1, read on the forward strand.
TAACAGCTGTAAGCATGGGATTATCAGGAGTGTCATTATGTGCTGAAGTGTCAAGGTAGTTCTTTGAAAGCACTAAACCAAACCAAAACCAACCACAGTAATGTAATTTTGGTCAAGAAATTTATGTAGACCTGTAAGTGGAGGAATTCATAGACTTAATATCATATAGTGTATATAATAATGTTTACAGAGCCCTCTAAAATGTTTGTAATAAAGACATTTTTATAAGATTTGGCAAATGATTTCTGATTTGCATTCAAACAATTTGCATGTGGGCTGTGATATTAAGTGTTTAAGAGTTCCATCTTTCAGAAAAGGGATTTTTTTACCTTGTAAAATTACAGTTCTATTTAGGCCCTGCAGCCATCCATTTCACAGTACTGGAATGAAAGGGACATATTAACACTATATTAATAAAGTAACCATATCTGCTTCTTTGTGGCGAAATTAACTTAGTTGCATGGAATGTGACGACTGCTTGAAGTTTGTGGATCATACATCATCAGGCACTGAGTAATCTTCTCTGATAAACTCTGCAGGCATGTACCACAGCAATCTCCATTTCCGGCCTGTTAAAGGGCAAGTTGCCTCAAGTTTTCCCTTCAGCATATGAAACGCCTATTCACTTGGATTCGGATCAGATCACTGAATATCCTATATTTTGCTATTGCAAAATGTGTTGCTTTAGCAGTATGTTAGGGATCATTGCCTTGCTGGAGAAAGGAACACCATTAAATATGAAAGGAGACATTTACATGAAGCCAGAGTTCCAACAATTACATCATCAATGAAGTAAAGTGAGAAAGCACCTCTGGCAGCCAAAAATGCCCAATCAATAAAAGCCAAATAAAGTTTTTCATGGTGATTTGCTGTCGATCTTGGGCAGTTCTTTTTGGCCTCAACATTTTCTCTTGCCATCAGTCTTCTACAAGTGAATGATAGTCCCATCAGTGAATTCTGGTTCTATGTGGAAGCTCTTTTGGGTACTTTAGCCTGACCATTCTGTTTAGGTAGCTAACTAGTGTTTGCATCTTTCAGGGCAGCCTTGTTTTTTCTCTCTGATACTTCAGCATTCAATATTCAAAGGCACATCCACCCACACCAACTGAAAAGTAATCTGCGGGAAATACATTAGGCTTTCTCTCAATTATGTTGAGAATTCTTCAGTCAAAAACTGCAGAAGTCTTCCCTCGTCTACCAGGACTTAGCCATTACTAAGCTCTCACTAGTGCTCTCTTTCTTCCTTATGATGCTTCAGATAGTTGGTTTTGGTGAGACAGAGTATCAGCACATGGCTCTGGGCCTCAAGTAGACAAGTATGTGCTGACTCAAATGATTATGATATTTGAGGTGAAAAAGAAATTTGCTGGCGACATGGACGTTTGTGTTAGACTGACCCACACACCACATACTCAGAAGTCTGCCCTGGCGCGAGTGATAGTGGCCAAAAAGAGACTGATTTCTTATTGAATGCTTCCTCTTACGTTAGCCAGGCTACATATATCCCCTATGCATTCCCAAATCAGCTCATCAAGTCATCCGAGTAAATCCAGAATGAGTTATGGCTACAGAAAAAAAAAAATACAGTCAGCACAGACACTCGTGACATATGTGAACTGCAGATAGCAAAATCATTATTGAAATAGCATATGAATAAAGAACTGAGGAGAAATTATTAAGGAAATAAATTACAATACATTTTTTTCGGATTTTTTTTTTTTTTTTTTTTTTTACAAAATATAGAATTTTTTTTTTGAAACAAGCTGTCAGTTTTAAGATACATGCCTCCATCTGCTGGTTGAAAAGTATCACTACATCACTTGATTTTTTTTCCCTCTCCCTCTTAATTGCCAAATCTCCAATCATATTCGTTAGTATAAATGGCTAAAACATCAACAATTTTTTGGGAATGTGCAAACTAAGCGTGCACACTCCTAGTGCTTAACTAAACATTTGAGGTCATTAGGGCATATAATGAGATGCCGCCTTCCCGGCTGGCTCAAACCCTCTCATCTCTTCGGGTTACTAAAGGCTGCCAACTGTTGGTTGCCCAAGGGGGGTGCCGGCCACTGAGCAGATACCAAAATTGACTATAACGTCATTCATGCACAAGAATAGTGCTTTCAAAGGGTGGCCCCACCAGCGTGCAGCTCATTTCCACCAGTGATGAGCAAGCACCTGAACACTGAAAAAATATCAAGTACAGAACTTACCATCTATTTTAGTGTTACGCCTGGACTTAAAAGCTAACTTCTATTAATATTTTGTTAAACCATACAAAACATTCCACTGTGGGGAGCCGGTTTGACGCATTTCAGGGGTAATGAAAATTTAGCATTTAATTTTATTTAATTACGAGAGAGAGAAAATATACCATTACACAGACTCACCATGTACATGTTTAAAGGCAAAGCTGATACAAACTCTGTCTTTTGTCATCTGTCGATACATAGGCACGAATCTTTTAATATTGCAGTAATGTATTCTTTCAGGCACTAGTAAATTATGCATGCCTCTTATGCACCTGATGGTATACACACCTCTACACCCGAAAGGCAGACTTCGAGAGAGGGACATTGTTAGCCTTTGAATGCGCAATTCAGTTATAATCCCATAAATATAACTTAACATGACAGGTACGTCAGGACCATAACTGATGGACAATTTTTTTTTTTACCTAAATTCAATAAGGTGCTTCTCCTATTTCATAATATATGCATTTTGGCATTTTCATGTTTATGTTGAAAGGTGTGGCTAACTTCTAGTCACCAAGATAGCATTAAATTGATTTTTTTTAAAAAAACAGCCAAGATACTTATAATGTGGCAAATTAGGATTACAGTTGGAGAGGATTGTCTCTTAAATCAGTGTTTGCAGGTGATGTCACAGTTGTATTTTCAGCAGCTCTTACGTCAGTGTAGCAGCAATGCAGTGCGTCACCCTGTCCTTACGTTATTGAGCTAATGAGCATTTCGGTGCTAGAAGAGCCACTTCCATCACAGTAAATGCAGCATAAGCTAAACATGTAATCGTTCAGTTCCGATGAACGCTGGCACACTCGCATTTATGAAGGTCAATTTTGTTTTAATGGGCAAAAAGAAAAAACTTTTTCCTGAACCATGTCAGTCAGTTGCTGTTTTGAGAGACGAAGGCCATTCCATGAACGAAACTGCCAGAGGCACAACTGTGGAAGAGGCCAAGCACATCCTCAGCTGGCAGCTTCATTCATTACAATTTGCAACAGTAAACAGACCACTCAAGGATGTAAAAAACTTATGAATCTGGCAAACAAGGGGAAGGGTTTAAATGAGCTAAAGAGCTCAAATTTGAATTGCATGAGGCTGAGAAGGCCTGCATCCCAGAGTCCAATCAGTACTGCTGCTGAGCCTAATGTTCGGCAGGTACTGCTCCGTGGAGAACCAATGAGTTATCTGCATCTCAGACTAGACACTCTGTTTTACTTGTACTATAAGAATTGTGCTTCTGGGCTTAACGATTCATTCCTGTCCTGGTCATCTCTATTTTGCAATCTTTTTTCCAGACCTTGAGCACGCCTCAAAAATTTAGTTTTTTGACACCTACGTTCGTGCAATAGCTTTAATTTCACAAAATAAATACTGACAGACAAGTTTCAAGAAAAAGCTGTCTCTCTCTCTGGTCATTTTAAACTAAAATCAAACTTAAATACAGTGAATAGGATCAGAGCAAATATGGTAAAATGGGCTGTGCAATCACATGTAACAACTCAATTTGTGACATCACTGTCTTGGCTGTATTTTTATTTTTCATTTCTTGGTCAAGAAAATGCGATCATTGTGGATAAAAGAACACAACTGAACAGCCCAGTGCTAAAAGACCTTCAGTCACATTTTCACACACCGTGAAGTAAGGATGGGAAAACGTCTTTTATAGTTACCCAAGTCGATTTTCTTAAAAAAAATTGACATTTTGTGACTTAAGCACGTTTAGCACTAAGGTCGTCAATTCTGTCAATATTCTGAGGTGATTCCAAACTTTTGAACGGTACTTTTTCTATATCACATTACACAATACTATACTTAATCCACAGATATCAGAACATGCTGCACCAAAGAGGAAGGGTAAAAAGCCATGAAAGCAATCTTTCAACAGAGCCAACACAAAACTTTGTGCGCCCACATTCATTTTCGTTTTTTTTTTCTTTCCCCCAAACCTGAAAATGTGGGGAGGTTTGGCTTAAGATTTCCCTCTTGAATAAGCAAGCTGGGTGAGTTCCAATTGGTAAATGAGGAGCAAAGTTCAGAGCCAGACATGTGATTAAAACAGGACAGGAACTTGATAAAGTATAAATTACAAAGAATCAAGGCAATTGCTGCAATTTAGCAACACACACTGACAGGATGAACCTCCTCAAGATAACAATGTTATTCTCCATAATTAATACCCTTGTCTTCCGCTGTCTAGAGTACACCTCTACCAAGCCCACAACTTCGTTAAGGCACAACCCCAGCTATAAATTTGAATGGTACAGCAAAGCAGCCATGTTTCCTTTAACTAAACACAAGCACTTCACAAAACTAAACAATTCAATATGGCTAAAAACAGAAACATCTGCCTTGGGTGTTACACGGCGACCAGAGATTACACCTTGCTGTCACGCCTCACTCCTTCTCATTTGTCAAATCAGTTAGGAAAGTGTGGGCGTCTTCAACGGCAAACAATTACGAAGGAAAGAAAATAATAGTTTGGGATTTGGTAAGAATGAAGCACAGCTACAGTTAGCAGCAACATTAGAGGCAGATAGCGCGGGCCAAAAAAAACTTACCGAGTATGGCGACTCCATAACCGGGCGGGCAGGTGGAGTGCCTGACGCAGAACTCGACCACCAAATGATACCCCGGGATGCACTCGCAGAGCTGGTCGTGCGTGCTGTTGCACTCCCGACGCACTAACTGCCTCTCCTTGCAGACGGAGGTACAGTACTGGCAGGTGTCCCCCCAGTGCCACTGCTCGGAGAAGTGGCGATCTTGGCACGGGGCGCATACGGTGACGGAGTCCGCGGTGCAGTGTTGCTCAACGGCCGTTCCGGGGGGACACTGGTCACACAAGAGCACCTCAGAAGTCCTGGGATCACGATGCTGGTACTTGGGTGGGGGAGCCTCGTGGAATGCCCAGGTGAAGGATACAACGAGTAGCTGCGGGGGGACAGGAAAGAGAGGCCCGTGAACATGTGACGGGATTTCCCCCGACGTCGCGGTGCCAGCAGCACGGCGAGGCTGCTCCCGTCGGAGACCGCGTGTGGCCCAGATGTCACGGGCAGCATCACAAAGCAATTTTCCTTGTGGACTCCCCCCCCCCTCCCCCCCCCACCACCCCGCTGCCATAAAAAGCTCAACTTGCTCAAAGTATTACTGCCCTGATGTGACTTCTGTGGGCTCCAGTTCAAAGGATGCTGGTCTAACATATATGAAAGTCTTAGCCTTAGGACGTCTCAATGCTCTACAACAGGCCTGAACATCGATGTAGTCAATGTCTCTCGACAGGTAAATTTGGTGGCCATTTTTTTTTCGTGCTAAAGCACCATTTTTTTCTGGAGGAGCATCATAAACATTGGAATTCAACAAAGTGAAAGGATTTGAACTCTTAACCTTTCCCCTTTTCAGTGGGAAATTGCCATTTGACGACACACAGCACTCCAAACCAAAATTATATAGTAGTACAGGGCCACTGACGGCCATAATTACATCGTTGAAATGATCTGAAAGAAGCTCACAAAAGATGACTCTCGTAGGCTACAGCCAGCTCAAAATGTAAACGTTTGATTTAAAGGTATCCTATATGGCCCCATAACTGACAGTAAAAGAATTGCAAAAGTTTTCAAGGCTTTTTCCACACCGTAAATGTTGTTTTTCAAGTCACCCACAGCAAAATTGGAAACTTCCTGGTCTTCATTCTCCTGGAAGTTCTGGGTCCAAACCACAAAAGGAGCGAGCTTAAGGGTTCTGCTCTTTGGCGGGACAATAATATCAATGGCACGCGACTCATCCAGTCACAAACCTAATCATAACTAAAACACAAATGTAAATGGAAATCATACCACTTTGAATAGCCTTCTTTTGATCATATCCCAGTCTAGCTGAAAAACGCCATTCAAGTTCTAGCAGTATTGCATGAACAAGAGCACTACCAGTCAAATGTCTTGGCACACCGACAATTTTGAAGCAGTCAGAGATGGACAAAGGAACTGAAAACACCCTCTGTTTAACAAAAAACAACAGAAATCCTAGTGTAATCAAAGCTGCCACCTTCTGCCATAATAACAGTTGAGGATATTCATGGCACTTTTTTTTCTTCAAGGATGGTTTTGAAGGTTCACTCCCAAGGCTTGTGTCCACATTGCGTTGGACGTGCAAGAGTTGCTTCTCCTTGATATATTGGTCTAATTTTCCCCAAACTACCTAGATTTTACTTCTGCAATCAGGAAACAGAAATAATAAGTTAACCAGTTATTTTTTCTCCTGTCCAAAATTTTGACCACTGTCCAGTGAAATAAAAGATTCGTTTTGTGCCATGATATTCAGATTTAGTGCTATTTGAGCAAAAAAAAAAAAAAAAAAAAAGAGGTTAGAAAAGTTAAAACTGCTTATATTTCACTAACGATAAGAAATGTACTAGTTAAGTATATAAGAGCTTTTAACTGACAGAGCACGGGGCTGTCAAGTTGAAGGGTTCAACGGTACCTTGAAGTGGCAAGATTTTGTGTGGTGCCAATGGTTTTGTGGAGGATAAAAAGGCAACTTGTATAAACGCATCGGGAGCTGTCCCGCGCAATTAGTGTGAAGAAAATTCTAAGACGCTCTGTTCTGTGCCCTCCGCTACATGAGAGGAGGTGACCTCCTGAGAGGCCTTGACTTCCACAGCACGACTGCTGTTTCTATATCATGATAAACCATCAAAGTTTTGAACAGGTAGGGCAGGAGCACAAAGTTCTGCTTTCAAAGAGTGGATATTGCATGTTACCAGCCCACCCCTACAATGTTTTCAACTGATTAGAATAGAGTAAGAAACATCCCAACAGATGGGCATAACATCATAAAGCTTGCATGTTTTTTTCCCGTTAAGCGTAATGTATCATCTGAAACATTGTCTCATAGGCCCCCAACCACCAGAAACATTTCCTCAACTATTGGTGATTTACAGAAGGGTTAGGGTATTAAATGACTGTTTACACTATCAATATTATGTGTTTATGTATTTGTTCATACATTCAACTATGCTGGCGCTCATTATGAACGTACACAAAAGCCGCTATTTTTTTTCAGTGAAAACACTATTCTCTCGGGATGCAGAAGGTAGAGCATACTTGACATAAGTATGTTTCTCCTGCCTGGCATGCTGTTTTGAATAATATCTTTCATGAGAGCATGATAACAATGAGTGGGAGGGGGGTGTTTTGTGCCAATAAAAGGAACAGTGAACTTTAACGTTTGTATCCCTTGCACTCAACTGAATGAGGAAGTTATCATTCTGAGCTTCCATTCATTGTGTTGTTCCTTTTTGAATAAACGTTCGATGAGCGTGACGCTACTTCTACTTTCAGTTATCCAACTAAATTCAACAGTGGACAGGTTTTGCTTTTGTTAAAAGGATGTTGCCATTATAAATGTCATTACCCTAAGAAATCGGTCACCCCCAGGCCATATAACTTCTGATTTCTAAATAACTAATTTTGAAGAAGTTCAAATTACCACCTGCTCTTTTTAAAGGTCCAAGAGATTCCAGAAAGACCAGTATCACCCGATAAGAATTCAGGTGATTCATCAGATTCAAAAGATTTCTAAGGCTACCATTAAATGTGAACTTCTGAACTTCACCTATGCTCAGACCTTAGCAGTTCAATATATTTGTATGCACATGTAGGCCTACGTGTTGCTTGGCTCAATATTTTGAAAGAGAAATGCTGAGAATCGAACATCAACTCGACATATTCATGTTTTTCAAGAGCAAATATCTAGAAGTCCACACAGGTATTAACCACACCCGCACATACACTTTCACTGCACATCGCCTTTAGGCGTTTTTGCTCATGTAAGTGAAATAAATAAATAAATACATAAACCCAAGAGAGCATCTGCTGTCAAAGATAAACATCCATCAGGCACATATGCAAATTATGACATTACATAAAGCCGACCGTGCAAAACCAAACTCAGACAAAACCGTAGGCTCCTCATTAAATAAAGATTGTATTCTGGAACAACAGGAATAAATGAAATCGCAAATGTTTCAGCTCCTGTCGACTGACGCGAGAATTTCATTGTGATCGTGTAGCCTACATTAGCTCCTCTGTGATCACATATTCTTCACTTCCACTTTCATTCAATTCCTTATTTTTTCCAGAGACAACTACAAACAAACCTCTGTCTCATAACTTTAAACATCTTGTGTAACTTCAAGAGTAGCATTTATTCCTGTGATTAAAATGTAGGGGTCGGTGCTGACGAGTATAGCTTCCCTGAATAGCTATGAAGCGATGCTTCTCTCTGTAAAGCGGACACCGGTATTCGCATGTGTGCGAGAGGAGAGGACGCCTCTCCACTGAGTTCATTCACGAAGGGTGGCAGGCAGTTCAAAATGTTCATTCACCATCCACTGAGACATCATTTTAGAAGCCTACACCTACAGCTAACCGTAGCAAGTCTGAGGTTTTAACTAAAACTTTGGCAATCAATGAATACAAATCCTATTTTGTAAAAAATATAAAGCATTAATCTAAATATCTGCATTGGTAATATTGACGGCTTCACACTGCGACAAAACCGATGGAATATATAGAATAAACGGTTATTCATAATAGAAAAAAATGGTGTTATTCATCGACGAGACCGTGACGATTTTTTAAATAAAAAACAATAAACTGTCACAACTTTAATGGAAAAAAGCATTAGCAACTTTTCCACAGTATATGTCCCTAACCAGCGAAAACCCAACGGACAGAAATTATGTCATAAATGCGTTCCACAGGAAAATTATTACGTTACAAAGCGCATCATGTAAGATAGTCTCGTCAAGAGCGCCAGTTTCGAGCGTGACGACGCTCGAAGACACCACTCATGCCGCGATCAACAACTTAGCCGAGAGTGGAAAGTGGCGTTAAGCGAATAAAAAGATTGACCCGACCTGTTGTTCAGCGGAGATAAGAAAGCGGATTCCACAACTCACCACGTGTAATTTCATTGCAGACGGTGATCTCATATTACCAGCACTGATCTCTCTGCTTCCAAGTGAAGTCCGCTGGAAAAAGTTCGTTTCCATACTTATAGTAGGGATAAGGGAAGAAACTCTGCCCAACCCACTTGATGGCATTGCCTTGCCAATTCATTTTTTCTCTAACTTCTCTGCATGCTTTATGTTTAACTAAAGTTCAGACCACATTGCTTATTTGTCTGTACACCATTAGACAGCCCACAGTAATTTTTACCCCACTGCAAAACATTTTAAATTACCCAAATTATTCAATTTAATTCCTTAAATTGTGATTAAAATATAATTTCGACATCTAACTTTGCTTTATGATCAAGTTTACCAAAAAGGTGGCGGGTTTTTGAGGATGCATTGGACATATTTGCAAATAACTACATAGCGTACTGCAGTGTAAAAAATTTATGACTGAACTTAAGAAAGTAGGGCAACTAGCTGCAAAGGTTTTTTTTGCTCAATTTCAGGACCTAGTCGTTGCACAAACACATTTTTGAACAAACTTGGAACCTGAATTTGAACAAACTCAAAAAATGTTTTGCAGATGGTTGTCTTTTAAAAGTTTGGACTGCATTTTATTTTTTTACACCATGTCTATATAAATACTAATATACAAATAACTACTTTGCAAATGCTTTATAGATATCAGAAGTTCTCTAAAAAAAACTACTTGTCTACAATGATTTATATTCATGCAAATAAAAACCCTTTTAGAATATTTAAAAGTTAACAGTAAAAATACCTTATTGTGGACAAAGTCTCCCATAGCAATGATACTTGCATAAAGCAGAGATGGATAAATGCTCATCTGCATCAGTGCGTTTTTTTCTGTGGCAGATGATGCAGGGCTCCTTTTTCATCAAGCCTGATGCTATGATGTTATCCAGAGCAAGGGCATTTGTTTGTTTGTTTGTTTGTTTTTGTGAACAGGGTCACAGGATTTCCAAAACCAGGGCCTCATTTCACCTCAGGCACCAGACCAGAGTTAACAGAGTTAACTTCAGAGTCAATTCAACTCACATAGAGTCAAATTAACTCTAAAAGAGTCCATTTGAGTCCACCCTTGCCTGAGTGGACCCCAATAGACTTCTTAAATATTGATTTAACTATGAACATTTTGCTGTGTAGCAGCGCCAGAATTCCAGTCCCTAGTGTGACTGCAATAGCAGGTGGATTTAGGACACCGGGAATATTTGGATAAAGAAGTGAAGCAGGCAACTATAGGCCATCTACGACATTGCATACTGCTGCAGAGTGTTCTGAGGTACATTATCATTATGCCTCCACCACATACAGTGGGCGAGAGGAATACTGTTTTCTGGTTGGCTGTCAGTCCATCACACCATCTGTCTGTCAGACATATCTTGTGTGGGCAATATCCACTAAAGGAGTGGAATATATACATTTTTTTTTTACCAAATCGAACGTGCTATCTTGCCGCAGAAGGTAGCTGTGAACTGATTACGTTTTGGAGGTCAATGGGTCAAAGGTCAAGGTCATATAAGGTCAGCATTTACGGAGTATAATGCTATGGCAGGCGAAGGCATAGCAGTCAATACTTTGCGTTAAGCTGTACCTTGTTCGAGCCAGATTTGAAATTTCAAATAGTAGGGATAACAGTGATAGTCATACGGTGTAGGGAAGACCAGGGTAAACTGGCGTAAGATGATGAAAATTCAAGCCGTAACGGAAGTCGTAACATTAAAATACAACCCCAATTCCGAAATAGTTGGGACGAAGTGTAAATTGTGAATAAAATCAAAATGCAATGACTTTTCAGATCACATGAGCCAATATGTTATTTACAATAGAATGTAGATGACATTTCAAATGTTAAAACTGAGACATTTTACATTTTTATCCACAAAATGAGCTTACTTCAAATTTTCTGGCTGCAACAGGTCTCAAAAAAGTTGGGACACAGGAAAAAAAGGGCTGAAAAAGCTATTAATATATAAGAGAATCAGCTGAAAGAACATTTATCAAGTAATTAAGTTAACTGGCATCAGGTGTGTAACATGATTGGCTATGAAAGGGATGTCTTAGAGAGGCTGAGTCTCGTAGAAGTAAAGATGGCCAGAGGCTCTCCAACCTGTGAAGGTTTGCGTAAAAAAATTGTGGAATACTTTAAAAACAAATGTTCCTCATCGTCAAATTGCAAAGGCTTTGAAGGTCTCATCATCGACAGTGCATAACATCATCAAAAGATTCAGAGAAACTGGAAAAATCTGTGTGTGTAAGGGACAAGGCTGAAGACCTTTACTCGATGCCCGTGATCTTCGGGCCCTCAGACGCCACTGCATCACTCACCGGCATGATTCTGTCATTGACATTACTAAATGGGCTCAGGAATACTTCAAGAAACCACTGTCTATAAACACAGTCTGCCATGCCATCCACAAATGCCACCTAAAACTCAATCATGCAAAAAGGAAGCCATTGTTGAACGTGATCCAGAAGCGCCGCCGTGTTCTGTGGGACAAGGCTCATTTAAAATGGACTGTAGCAAAGTGGCAAAGTGTCCTGTGGTCAGACGAGTCCAAATTTGACATTCTTGTTGGAAATCATGGGCGTTGTGTCCTCCAGGCTTAAGAGGAGAAAGACCACCCCTCCTGTTATCAGCATTAAGTTCAAAAGCTGGCATCTCTGATGGTATGGGGATACATTAGTGTATATGGTGTGGAACACTTGCATGTTTTAAGAAGCACCATGAATGCTGAAAGGTATATAAAGGTTTTAGAGCAAAATATGCTCCCCTCCCAATGACATCTATTCCAGGGAAGGCCTTGTGTATTTCAGCTGGACAATGCAAAACCACATACTGCAGCTATTACAACAGCATGGCTTCGTAGTAGAAGAGTCTGTGTGCTGAACTGGCCTGCCTGCAGTCCTGATCTTTCACCGATTGAGAACATTTGGCGCATAATTAAATGAAAAGTCCGTCAAAGGAGACCCAAAACTCTCCAGCAGCTGGAAACCTGTATTAAACAAGAGAGGGATCAAATTCCAATGGCTAAACTCAAGAAACTTGTCTCCTCAATGCCCAGACGCCTCCACTCTGTGTTTAAAAGATGTGGGGATACTACACCATGGTAAACAGGCCCCTGTCCCAACTTTTTTGAGACCTGTAGCAGCCATCAAATTTGAAATGAGCTCATTTTGTGGATAAAATTGTAAAATTTCTCAGTTTCAACATTTGTTATGTTATCTCTGTTCTATTGTGAATAAAATACTGGCTGGTGTGATTTGAAAGTTATTGCATTTTGATTTTATTCACAATTTACACTTTGTCCCAACAATTTCGGAATTGGGGTTGTATTTGCCCTCTTGACCTCCATCCATAGATATTGTTTAAGGTCATAAATAACATAAGGGGAGGATAAATTATTTTTAAGAAATCGGATAGTGATTTTTTACTTGTATTTATTTAAGGTAATAGAAATGAGAAATTGTCATTTTCATAAAATATTTGAAAGCCGGTGATAAGATATGCTTGCATACTATTATAAATGGGGTCCATAGCTAATCTGTTTTGGATTAGGTTGGCACATGGAGAATCATGAAATAGTAAGAAAATGAGTCAAAAGGCAAGACTCCTGAAAATGTTATATGTCAAGCAGTGAGCCCTGTCATATGACAACATCAGAGTATCATGACCACATCTCTGAGAATCATGTAGTTCTGATTTAAAATGACAATCTTGAAGGACTCCATTTTGTTCTCTTTGGTGGCACAAACAGCAATAAGTGGTTACTGTCGATGAGTTTTTGGACCCCTTTTGGACCTCACTGCCAAGAGGTCCAAAAAGTGTCGCCTGTATGGCATCAGTCAGTTGGCACAAAGTATGCCCTGGAAAGCAAAAAGGGAACGATGTCTTCTAAAGTGGTAAATGTAACACTACTTACTGAACAAAAAAATGTTTTATAAAAGTAACAGTATGTACACACTAATTTACCGTTAAACATATTCTAGCGTATTCCAATCATTATAATATATTGATGAACTTGATGGTGATGTAAATGACATTGTAAAATTACAAGCAACATTCCCATTACAAGCAGTGTATTTGAGAGACAGTTTGTGTGATAAGTAGCATTATCTAACATTTTTTTCTAATTGTTAGCAGACATTAGATTATGTTAGTTACTTTTGCTGACAAGCTAATGTGACGCTACTTGATATGAGAGATGTCAACTGTGCGCAACATAGTGTGAACTAATGCTGCCTTTGTTGACGTGGTTTGTAGCTACCATTAGCAGTGCAAACAGTAAAATAATGCAAATTGTCAAGCTTTAGAGGATTACGCTTATAAAATTGCCCTATCAAACACCGAGGAAGCATAGCCAGACTTGGCTATGGACTTGGACAAACAGATAGCCAACTATTCTGGGGTTAATGTTAGCTTCGATTTCTGAAGTAATTTGATCATAACTAGCTTGCTAACAAAGAAAATAATTTTATTTCATCTAACTTTCATGCTTATTTCCGTCCAGCTCCTGGCCTAAAAACAAGTTGGAGGTGCACGCCGCTACTTCACTGTAATTGATTGCAACTTCACAGCCATTTATCTGAATAAAAATCTTTGAGATTACAAGCATAATGGATATCTCAAAATCTTCAAATCTGGAAAACATCTGAGTCTCCTGTTTAAAAAAAAAAAATAAATTGATTAAAAAGATTCATATTCACTGAGCAGTACTTTTATACCTACCAACCCTATATTGGCTGAGGGGGTAGAGTGGGTTCTTAACTCTCTGCAGGGGTGGCGGTCTGATTCCTGGGCTTTTCCGAGCCATGTGATAAAGTGTCTCTGAACAAAACATCAAACCGGAAGTTGCTCCCAATGGTCAGATCAACATCTTGCACGGCAGCGGAGTGTAAGTGGTTATGTGTGAATGGATGAATGAGAGGCATTGTAAACTGTATTGTCTGATAAGACAGAAAAGCATTACATAAGTGCCGTCCATTTACAATTTCCTTTGACTGTCAATCCCGTGATGGGGATGGTTGGCACAAGGTTTTAGGTTGTTTTTGTCTCATATTAATACATTGAAGGTATACACAGGGTTTGTCCGTTGCCGTTTGTAAACATAACATTCAAAATTGGTGCCTCCTCTGTGACTCAACTGCACCAGAAGCGCACACCCCTGACAAAATTGTGTACTGAGCTAGATATGCACTACCATTATGTAGAAACATTAGGCACCTTGCACAAACGTGTTTTTAACAGTTAGCCCAAAATTACGTTGTACTGTGGTTCTAGAGCAATGCTGTATATGATAACATTACTATTACCAGCTTTGTGGTGGTATAAAAAAGACACTGCCAACAGAAATGTTAACTATTGTCAGCTAGCCTGTATAAGTTGCTTGCTCATTACAGATACAGAATGTTAGCCTTGAACCTCCCACAATCTAGTTACTTGCTATACTGTTTTGTGATAGCTGCGACCAGCGTGGCTTGAGTGTTTGTCAGAAAATTATTCTAAGATCAAACTCAGCCTTACATACCCTAAGGGTTATTTTCTCAACACGTAAAGTTATGGACCTTTCCGACCTTTCAATCACACGTAGCAAAAAAACCAATCAGATTGCCTTATCTTACTAAGGTCCAGCCTATCCCAATAGCACCGCCACAGCTAACTAAGCTGACCACCTGCATTAACCTACCCAACATCAAAAAGTCCAGCTCCTCTCGCTCTTCATCCCCATCCTTTTCTTTTGTGCTTGCCAACAGATGGAGGCCAACAGCAGAAATGCAGTCAATTTTGAACAAGTTTTGGTCACATCATTTTGGCATATTATATTTCTGTATTTTGTGCTCTGTCAGCCATTTTTGCAATTTCATTTTAGGAACCTGGGTCCCCAAGCTTTTACAGAGTACCGCCCTCAAACCCTGTGTGCTGTTATTGGCTGGGGGCTACACACCCACTGCTCAAAGGCTGACTCCCAGAATTATCCTTTATGAAGTAATATAAGAAAATACAGGCTGATGATGGGTTCTCTAGAGAAACAAACGCAGCAACACACTTGTAGTAATCTTAAGTGATGATTAAGAGGGATTATTTTTCTATATGTTTCTTTACAGGAAAATCTTACTCAGTATACCTTTAAAATGAAGATAAAATCTTAGCCACAGCCTATAGGTTTTATACTGGCTTTTTTCTATGAAGAATCTGAGGAGGGTTCACGAGAGTGAAAGCATTACCTCAGTCTCCACTATACATTGCATCGTGACAATCTGCACAGAGCAGTTGCTCAGTTTCCTGGGCTTAAAGGAGGTGTTTTATGGCCATTTCCTAGTTTAACATTTTCATTTTCATGATCAATAGCATCATTACAGGTGCGCAGGCTGTGTGTGCAGCACCTAAGGCTCACTTGGCCTAAAAAAGGCTGTTTTGGCTCCTGTCCCTTTTCGGCCCCATCCTTTAAAGCCCACTCTGTACTGACTAGTCAGCCACGGGTCAGAAAGCAGTCCTTGGTAAAATTAAGGGAACACAGTATAAGCTTGAGGTCATCCTGCCAAAGAACAGTAGTAAAACAGAATTATAACCAGTAATTCTTCACTTTGTCTAAGTTTGGAAATTCATGCAAAGGGGATTTGTCTTTGCACTGAAGAAATCACGTCTTCTCGACATGATGGTACACACGAATCAAACTCTTCCCGCCCTCCAATATACCTAGCTTTGTTTGCAGACAATCCAAACTGGCTGATAGGCGGGCATTATGCAAATGTGTTACATTGTGACATAGACAAGTTACGGAAGAAAAGGCTGGACTACAAAGAAAGCATTACAGGCAGTTCAAGAGTTTTGTTTTCTGTTGCAGAGAAAGACTTATATCGGCGTGAACTTTGGGCTTTGTAAAATTGCAGATGTTTTACATGTGCAAAATGCTTTATAACACAAGGGAAAAACCCAAAGAAGCATATGATTCTTTTAATTCTTTGGTCAAAGCCAAGCTGAAATGAGAAAATGTTACTTGCTCCCTCAAAACGACATTGTACATTTGGGAGTTGTTAGTCATGACAGCAGGTCAGACACTATGTCCACAGCAGGTGCCTGAAAGGGATATATTTAATGTCCCCATAATGTGGTCAATGTAGGCTGTGTTTTTGTTGCAGACTGTGCCATAGTCTGGAGGAGAAACCATTTAAAATTTTATTTTATGAAAGGTTTGATAGAAAATAAAGTATAGTTTTGTAGTTTACATGGTCATTCCATTTAATACCTTGTGATTCCCTGTTCTGAGATATTACCCATATTACAAGATTCTACTGTGATTCCTATCACTTGTAATTTTTCATTCCTTTATCTATATGGAATTTAATGCAATTTGGGCTCAGCGTGCATCAGTCTTATTCGTTTTTTTTCCCCCACATAAATGTACACCTCAGTAGTGCTAATGATAGATGACTGCTGGAAGTTTATTCTGCAGAGTAAGATCAAAAATGGATTTTGGCCTTGCTACAATATACATTTCCACTAAAGAAATATAAGAGTTCATTGGTCGTCCAGATTCAGATATCATCCAAATAAATGTGCAAAATAGTTGGATAAGAAAGTCTTTCACTTGAATTTTGATGCAAAAGAACATGTTGATCATAATGTGGTCTTCTATCAGTTGACAGATCCAGAGTATTTGTGGCAGATCAAGTTTAAACTGTGATGGTAAAATCGAGGACTTATCAATAACACAGCTCTTGTTCTCTTAGTCCCTCTTATTGCTGCTGGAGAAACAGGGCATGAAATGGAATGATCCCTCACAAGACTGGAAACATTTGTAGCTGTTGCACAGACAGAACTAACATTCTAAGAAGTGAACAGAGTTTCTTTAGGCTGAAACTACAGCCATGCTTTTGAGGTTAGTGGTGGAATCCTCTAAGGCAAATTACAAGTTTGACTTAACCGCAACAACGGAAGAAGGGTAGGTGGACAAGTAGCGCACACGGAGGGAGGCCATCAGTGACAAAACAAGCAGGGGTCAGCTGAGCTGCGGTTTTTAATTGTGTGTTCTTCCACGCACTGGGAGGGTGACGTGGGTGTCAGGAGGTAAACCAGCCACTGTCTTGCAGAAACCAGAAATTTAACCAAATGCAAACTTAAATCCTCCCGCTAATAACAAAAGGTAACCATTAAGCTCAGTGGTAAAAACTGTTTTCCAGGCTGCAGGCCTCAACTGAGACCACACATGAAAAAACCCCAAAAATCATTTCTTTGTATTTATGAGTGCACTGATCTCAAAAAACATTAAAATCAGATTCTTATTACGTTGTGTTTTGTCGGCCCCCCTGGAGCTGTCTAAACAGCTCAGTCAAATTTATGTCCACTTGAACTTCCAGACCCAGAATTTCCTCGCAGAACATCTCCGAGGGCATCATGCTTCCTCCACCAACTTGTCTTCTTCCCTCAGTGCATCCTGATGCCATTTATTCCCCAGATAAATTGTACACACATAGCCAGCTGATGCGCATGATGTAAAAGAAAATGGGACTCACTGGACCAGGTGATCTAATTCAGTTACTCCAAGGTTCTGTTGAAAGCTCATGTGCCCATTGTAGGTGCTGTTGGAGGTGGACTGCGGTCTGCTTTTTATCATTGAGAGTTCCCTCCCTTCTCAATGGTCTTCTGATCATTATGGTAGGATTTGATCTTTGTCTTGTCTGTCTAAATGATATTTTTCATATTCAGGGTGTTTCATGGCAAACGTTAATCTGATTTTCCATTTTTGAAGCTTTCGAATGGTTTACATCTTGTGAAAGCTTTCATCTTGAATAACAGACATGCCTACCTCAGGGAAGAATCCAAACATCAGAAAATGGGAATAAACATGGTGAAACACAGAACTTGCCATGGGGCCAGTAAAAAGCTCATACCAAAAAGGACTGAAATCAACTGAGATCAAGTTGTGAAGACAGGGTGAAACACAAGGGTATAAATACACAAGACTAAACGAGTTAACAAGAATCAGATGAGGGAAATAGTGTGGGGAATGCACAGAGAGAAAGGTGACATAACAAGACAATTATTCAATTAATCAAGATACAGTAAGACACAGTAAACACGAAACTGAAAGAAAAACAATGGAGATAACAAAAACGATGATACACAAAGAAAAACAAAATAAAAAATAGATAAAGAAATACAAATATTAATTGCAAGCACTGACAGTACAGCCCCCGTGACTGCCAACTGGCGGTGCAGCAGACTCCCCTGGGTGTCCGTAATGAGAGTCTTTGATGAGGGTGGGGTCCAAGATGTCCCAGGACAGGATCAGCAACATTCCTCAGGTCTGTGCCCATCCCGATCAAGCAGGTCCTGGAGGCTATGTCCTCAGCGTCGTACTTCCAGCAGATGGTGAACGGTGTAGATTTCAGAGCCATCAATGAGGTGGGGGGAAGCGGGAGCTACGGGGGTGGGGGCTAGAGGACTGTGGATGACAGTATTAACTCTGGACACATGAAAGGTCAGGTGGGTGCAGCGGAGGGTGTGTGGGAGTTGATGGCGGACAGCCAACAGGCTGATAACCTTGGTAATAGAAAAGGGGAGAGTGAAACGGAGGACCAGCTTGTGGGAGTACACCTGCAGAGGCAGGTTGCAGGTAGACAGCCAGACGCGTTGTCCTGGGACACAGCATGAAGCTTGTGCACACAGGTGGTCTGCTGCCCACTGGATGCAGCTGGAGGCGTATATAAGGGTGGAAAGGGTGTGCCTCCAGGTCTGCTGGCAGTGTCAGATGAATGCTGCTACAGAGGGTATGCTGACCTCCTCCTCTTGGGCAGGAAAGAAGGGGGCTATCCCAGATAGCACTAGAAGGATAACAGACCCATGGAGAAGGAGGGTAAGGAGTTGATGATGTACTTGACCCAAGGGAGTTGGTGACCCCAGGAGCTCAGCTCGGAGGAGAAGATGCAGCATCTGATGATCTCCATCTGTTGGTTGGCTCACTCCACTGCCCATTGAACAGGGCATGTGATCCTGAAGAGAGCCTAACAGAAGCACCCAACAGTTTACAAAATGCTTTCTAAAAGTTAGACATGAACTGGGGCCCCTGTCTGACATTGAATTAGTGGGAAGACTGTGAAGCTTAAATACATGCTGTAAAAGTCATTCAGCCGCCTCCTCGGTGAATGGGAGCTTATTTAGCGCTAAAAGATGAAAGGCCTTGGAGAATCAGTTTACGATGGTAAGCATGGTACATTTACCATCTGACAGAGATAAATCGCTGATGAAATCCATGTTGATATTTAACCAGAGTCTACAGGGGAGAGGATGAAGGGGACTACCGGGCAGAGCAGTGGACAGTTTGTTCTGGGCACAGACTGAGCTGACCAAAATAAAGCTCCAGATATCCTCCTCTATAAACTGTCACCAGAACTGTTGTGTAATAAGAGGAGCAGTGCAGTGAGCTGCAGGGTGACAGGCAAGTTGGGAAGAGCGTGCTCACTCATCTGGATGTCCTCGATGGTAAAGACAAATGCCAGAAAGGAGACTAACTTCTTGTGGAATTTGCACTTTTCAGCCTTTACAAACAAGCAGTTTTTCAGGACTTCTTTGACATGGCAGGTATGTTCGGCTTCAGAGTGGGAGAGGACCAAGATATTGTTAAGGTGGACGTAGACAAAATGATCCAACATGTTGCGAATATGTCATTGACCGGGGCCTGGAAGATGGCAGGGGAGTTACTGAGCCCAAAAGGTATGATCAGATATTCATATTAACCAGCGGGCTTATTGAAAGCTTTCATTCCCCTCTCAGATGTGGACCAGGTGATAGGCATTGCGGAGGTCCAGCTTGGTGAAGACTTTGGTGCTCTACAGGGACTTTCATTTCTGAGAAGATGAGGGGCAGCAGCTAGTGATTCTTAGCGGTGATGGCATTAAGTCCCCTAGTAGTCAATGCAAGGCTGGAGCCCACCATCCTTCTTATTGATGAAAAAGAAGCCAGCCCTAGCTGGGGAGGGAGATGAGTGTGTGATGTCTGCGGCCAGGGATTTTTGGATATGTTTTTTCATGGCTTCTGTTTCTGATCAAGAAAAAGAGAGCAGGTGGCCACTGACGGGTGAGGTCCCAAACAAGAGGTCAATGGCGCAGTCAACCAAGCAGTATGGAGGAATAGAAGTGAGACAGGACTTGCTGAATATGCTTCTGAGGTCAAGGTACTCAGGGGGAACAGTAGACAGATCTGAGATCTGAGCCTCAAACTCAGGGGCCAAAACCTCTGGATTCAGGGCCTCCCACAGGCAGTGGGTGGAACAGAAGAAACTCCACTTTAACACACAATGGTTGGTCCAGTTTACCAAGGAGTTGTGTTTAGTGAGCCAGGGGTGACCCAGCACTACAGGAGCATGAGGAGTTGTGTTTAGTGAGTCAGAGTTGACCCAGCACCACAGGCACATGAAGAGACTTGATGATGGACAAGGTAATCTCTTTGGGGTGGTTCCCTGAAACCAGAAGACTCACGGAGGAGTGACATGAGTAATGCAAGCAAGCAGACCTCCAAGTACTGATCCACTGACCCCTAAATCAATGAGGACAGAAACTCCCTGTCAACAGTTGGGTGTCTGGATGGAGGTTGACAACAGGGAACAGGTGTCTGGAGAGTCTGCACTACAGGTAATGCTCACCTGAATTACCCTGGCTATGGGTATGCATTATGAATACAAAGTGGCCAGCATTGCCACAATAAAGGCAGGAGTGTATGAAGGACCTTTGCTGGCTTTCCACAGGAGTCAGACACATCTTGAGGTTAATCCACATGATTCTGTATGTTTGAAATTGCAGGTTCCTGAGGGCCTTGGGATTGGTGAAGTGGCGGGTGTGAATGCACTTCTGCTGCAGGCACGGCCCCGATCACCGCGGCAGGTTGAGAGGGAATTAAAATCAAAAAATCCTTTTTCTTCTTCATTATTATTATTATTATTATTAAGCAACGGAACTTGATGGCAATCCATAAACCTGTATTGTCAGAAGTTGTGAAATTAGGCACATTAATGGCCAAAAGTCAACCAGCAAAACACTAATTTTGGGGTCTCTGACTCAAGCTCTCGAAGGCCACCATCAAGCTGAAGTTGCATTTTAATTTCTGGTCATAACTTCTAACTCTGTCATGGAAGGTCAAAAACTTGGATCCCCAGAATCCTTAATTTGAGTTCAAATGAATCTATGACATGATTCTGCCAAACCAAATTTTCCACTATTTTGAATTCTATCAAAAACAGGTTTTTGTATCTCCTCCTACAAATTTCAACCAATCCTCCACAAATTTGGCTCAAACCAGTGACAATAATTGGAAATACGACAACATATGTCTGGCTGTTTGACATGTATTTTCTTTTATTTGACTCCAGACATCATACTTCACACAATTACAATGTGTGAACTGAGCCCTTTTGCTCAATATGACCACCATTTTTTATACTTACTACATCATGCTGCCAATTGACGCAAAACTTGTTGTGTGTTATCAGGAAGGCAGGTTAGGTTAGTGTATGAAATATGGAATTTGTAATACAAAGCATATGGGTGCTTGATTTCATTGAATTTGATGTCATACAGGATGTCAGATGTAGATGCTTAACTTTTTTGTATTGTAATGGAACATGACTAATCAAAAAGGAAAAAAACCTTCTTAATCACATCTTACCTAAAGAATCAGGTCTCCTATTGTTGTTCAGGCCACGGACAGTCATGACAATGATGGTACACAGCAAAAGAGATGTAAATGCTACAGTTTTTCATATTTGAATGGCAAATTTTTCAGACATGTTCATAAATACCTGAACTGTTGGATGGAGAATCAACTATTACGTTGTCATACAGGCCACACGCAGCGGCTTTCGCTTGGCCCCTCAAATGCTGCTCGCAGCTTTAATTTTTTTTTTCCCCTTATTCTTCCTCTTCTTATTATACATGTTTAAAAATAAGTAAGCCCGATTTTGAAAAACTAAATAAATAAATAAATAAATATGTGAAATTAAGTTGTGTTTGAGATGCTGATGGGGGAGAGGCATTTGACAAAAACTTCAAAGGGGGGATCCCAATCAAGTAAACTAGATAAAGACAGTCACTATTTCTCAATATGCAATAAACTTGTGGCTGCCAGAAATGGAGAGAGGGTTACAGGCTGAGGTAAAGGGACCAAATTTCAGTGAAAGCATATGATACAGTAACAGGACTTCATAGCTCTAGACACATTATATAATTTGGTCACCTAGTGTTTGCATGGAGGATCCAAATAGTTTTTTTTTTTTTTTTTTTTGGAAGGTGGCCTGGACATACAGTAGCTTAGAAAAAACAAAGCAGAATTCCCACTTGTGGTGGTATTGTCATCAAAATTTGAACTAGGATTTCTGTAGCATTGTGGCACCATTGTTTCTCTGAACTGACCAACCGCAGCCACAAGTATGCAATCAAAAAAAAATCTCTTGGGTGAGAGAAAAACTGCCATTTCCAGTGTGTTTGAACTTCAATTCTAAAGCAATTCTAGCTTAAAAACCCCAAAAATAGTATGTGTGAGCCGTGAGATCAGCATTATTATGCCAAAAACTTATTTTTTGGGACAGTGTTAAGAAGGGTGTGCCACAAAAGCGTTGAGAAACAAATCCTCTCCAGGTAGATGACAAATCAAACCATTTCTTGCCTATGTGTGCATAACCCCTACTTAAAGCTGTATAGCTCAGAATTTCTGCATCACAGACAAGAGCACAATGACTGCTATTAAGCAAGACATTCATTCCATTTATAAGTCAAACATATTTCATTATTTTGGGAAAAAATAATACAAAACCAGTGAAGTTGGCACGTTGTGTAAATCGTAAATAAAAACAGAATACAATGATTTGCAAATCCATTTCAACCTATATTCAATTGAATACACTGCAAAGACAAGTTACTTAATGTTCGAACAGGTAAACTTTGTAATTTTTTGCAAATATTAGCTCATTTGGAATTTGATGCCTACAACATGTTTCAAAAAAAAAAGCTGGCACAAATGGCAAAAAAAGACTGAGAGAGTTGAGGAATGCTCATCAAACACTTATTTGGAACATCCCACAGGTGAACGGGCTAATTGGGAACAGGTGGGTGCCATGATTGGGTATAAAAGCAGCTTCCCTGAAATGCTCAGTCATTCACAAACAAGGATGGGGCGAGGGTCACCACTTAGTGAACAAATGCATGAGCTGATTGTCGAACAGTTTAAAAACAACATTCCTCAACGAGCTATTGCAAGAAATTTAGGGATTTCATCATCTACGGTCCGTAATATCGTTAAAAAGGTTCAGAGAATCTGGAGAAATCACTGCACGTAAGCGACAAGGCCGAAAACCAACATTGAATGCCCGTGACCTTCGATCCCTCAGGCGGTACTGCATCAAAAACCGACATCAGTGTGTAAAGGACATCACCACATGGGCTCAGGAACACTTCAGAAAACCACTGTCAGTAACTACAGTTCGTCGCTACATCTGCAAGTGCAAGTTAAAACTCTACAATGCAAAGCGAAAGCCATTTATCAGCAGCACCCAGAAACGCCCGCCCGGCCGCTGGGCCCAAGCTCATCTAAGATGGACTGATGCAAAGTGGAAAAGTGTTCTGTGGTCTGACGAGTCCACATTTCAAATTGTTTTTGGAAACTGTGGACGTCGTGTCCTCCGGACCAAAGAGGAAAAGAACCATCCGGACTGTTATAGGCGCAAAGTTCAAAAGCCAGCATCTGTGATGGTATGGGGGGTGTATTAGTGCCCAAGGCATGGGCAACTTACACATATGTGAAGGCACCATTAATGCTGAAAGGTACATACAGGTTTTGGAGCAACATATGTTGCCATACAAGCAACGTCTTTTTTTCATGGACGCCCCTGCTTATTTCAGCAAGACAATGCCAAGCCACATTCTGCACGTGTTACAACAGCATGGCTCCGTAGTAAAAGAGTGCGGGTACTAGACTGGCCTGCCTGTAGTCCAGACCTGTCTCTCATTGAAAATGTGTGGTGCATTATGAAGTGTAAAATCGACAACGGAGACCCCGGACTGTTGAACAACTTAAGCTGTACATCAAGCAAGAATGGGAAAGAGTTCCACCTGAAAAGCTTCAAAAATTGGTCTCCTCAGTTCCCCAAACGTTTACTGAGTGTCGTTAAAAGGAAAGGTGATGTAACACAGTGGTAAAAAGGCCCCTGTGCCAACTTTTTTTGCAATGTGTTGCTGCCTTTAAATTCTAAGTTAATGATTATTTGCAAAAAAAAAAAAAGTTTCTCAGTTTGAACATTAAACATCTTGTCTTTGCTGTGTATTCAATTGAATATAAGTTGAAAAGGATTTGCAAATCATTGTATTCTGTTTTTATCTACGATTTACATAACGTGCCAACTTCACTGGTTTTGGGTTTTGTACAAAGTAATACAAAGAACGTAATGAAAATTCAACATTGACATTGTTCTCTGTTCGTTTGCAATGAAATGACCAGGAGGCAAAACACTGAATTTACAGGATCATAACTTGACCAGAAATGTGGTATATCTGTCATGGTTTTGCCCCGCCAGCTGAGGACAACTAGCTGGCGGGCACAGGGACCAAGGATCCAAAAGCTAAGAAAGGGACCCAAACGCACAGGCTGAGTAAAAATATAAAAATCTTTAATTAAACAAGTAAAACGTGAGGGGAGCAGCAGCACAAACACGACAGGGCTTTAAAATCAGAATGCTGCTGCATTCAACTGAGGCACAGCCAACCCTTAAATAAACAGACCTTCACCTCCACCTCAACGAGCCACACCGGTTGCCCGTTAAGGTGGAGGTGAAGAATGCAGCAGGGGGAGGGACTGCAAGGACAAACCCTTACAATATCTGAGGGTGATTTTCAGAACTATGAATATCTGTGAAGCCAAAAATAAGCAGCCTCCCCCATGAGCCCAAAATGTTTTAAGAGGGATAAACTGTGCATCAATGTGAATTCTAGTTATATTTTACTAGCACAAAACTGTTTTGACTCATGGCACTGTATCATTTGTTAGTAGATATCATTATATTTTAACTGATAGGACAGGTAAAATGAGGTTGGGGAATTTTGGGGGATGGTTTATAATGTGACTCCATTCGCCTATGAACCTAAGGAATCTTGGGCTTTTTTGGCCGTTTTTGAATGCTTTCGATTTTTCTTATATACATCAAGCTGAAAAATGTCCACCATGCTCATATTTGGCATATGATCTCACCATTAATTTTCATGTTGACATACATATTGGACCCAAAATCACACAAACATATAATATCCTATTTCAGTAGAATATATGTTTTTTAATGAAACATTCTGTTTAGGTTTTGTGGAACATGGTGATTTTTTTTTTTTTTTGACAGACAGTACTTAATGTTACCATGGGTCTACACAGGTTTGGCAAGTGAGCTATATTTTGAAAGCTTAACTATTCGTGGAGATCAAATACTTATGACTACTTCAAGTTTAAAGGTGCATGGAGTAGGGTTTTCCCAAAAATGAGTGTATTGGCTCATACAAAACTAATCTCTCTCAATCATAATTTATGACCCATTAGGAGTGTGTGGCAGTATGCATCTACAGAGGTCCCATAGTCTGTCTATATTTCCATATTTTTCATTTTACAGGACATTTCTGGGCGTCAACTTTCAGGCAGTGGGTGTGTAGCCGTCAGCTAATATCAGTGTGCAGGGTTTGAGGATGGGACATAGCACTGCACTGCAGGGTAGCGCTTCTCATATCACTGAGCCAAAGAGGAAGGGCCAGCTTTAAGTGTTGTGTTTACAAACTACAACTGAGAAATCCTACTCAGTATACCTTTAACCCAGACATGGTCTACTCACTCATTAGTTAGCAAGAAAAATTAGGTTAAGTTTCTATGAGAAAACTCAGGAGGTAAAGGGTTGATAATCCAATATTATGAAATAGTCGCAAATATTGGCAATATTTTAACCTTGAATAAATCAAGTGCAACAAAAACGGCATAATATGGGGCCTTTACATAAAAGTTCCTCAGAATATATATATGTGTGTATATATATATATATATATATATATATATTCTTCATTTTTTGCAGTAAAGACCTGTAAAAACAGATTTTCAGAACAATAAAGCTGATTTTCAGAGGAGACACATTAATCCATCACTATTCAATTATTATAGCTAAATAAGTCGTGTTGCACTCGTATGGATGATGCTTTGTGTTTGCTGGTTGTGAGGGAACACTTCTAGGTGTGTTCCTGTGGTCCAAAAGGTGGTCAATGGATTCAGCAAGTGATGATGTCACGCAAAAGACATATTGACCTCTTCCACCCTGAGACTCTAGCTCAGAAAATGCTTAAAATGACATGCCCAAAATAAAATGAGAATTTCTCTGCAACTACTTGGTATATTTGAATAATCTTGGTATCATAATAAAGGTAACACCTTGGGGATTTTTGTCATGGTGTAAAAATCAGTGCACATGTCACTGATGTCACTGACTCAGAGTAAATGAAGATGAAACACAGCATAAATGAAATATTTAATTCCCACCTTACAAAATAGGCGGAATATCCCTTTTGAAATTACATAGTTGCAGTCTGAAACCTGAAAAAAATTGCAGCACAAAATCTCATCATTATCTGTGCCAAAGTTTATTCTAATTAAGTAAATCAGAGCAAAATAAGAGAAGTTTTAGTTCAAAAATGTCTCAGCGGCTCTCCAAATGGGCAATTTCAAGCATTACAAGCTGATCACAGAGAGGAAAATACATTGCAAGCAAGCGGAATGCTCAGGAGCTGAGATCTTTTGAAGCAGTGCCCCGGCCATAAACATGCATGGGGACTGGCAGATCTAGTTTCGTTATAACACGGACACATTGGACTAACACCAGCTAGTGCAGATTTACCCTCAAACACAGTTTTTTAACGACAGAATAGCAAAGGTAAGAAAAAATTTTTTTCTCATTGCTGTAGAATATAAAGTGTATGCCTGCTGTTCTTTGAGTGTGGTGTCGGTTTAAAATGACAATGCTCATATCATTGGATTCTGTGGACTTTCCTCTTTCATTTGATGTAACGTTTGTATGCATAGCACAAATTCAGTAGAAACACAAGTGATCAAGGACTGATATTAGTTTATCTCATGTTTTGCTGCATGCTTATTTACTTGCTTGGTGCTTGAATTGTGTTCAGTCAAGGTAAAAATGGTCATCACAAGCTTTTTGTCGAGTTACTTCCCATGCTGAATGACGATGTTGCTCTTAGGAAATATGCTGTATTTATGATGTTTATTGACTGCCCCCGGTACCGGGGCGTTCGGACTTAAGAGGTTAACAAATTGCTACACACTGTTCATAACTTCCAAGAGAACAATTATAGTATTGACAAAGAAGAAAAACTTATGGGGACTTGATACACTCTGCGAAATGTTTTGATTTTGAGATATTTTGTGACAAGAAAAGATTCCTTTTTTGAAAGATTTAAGCCTGAGGTGTTGAATTCTATCAAGCTGATTTGGAAATCAAGCTATATGCAGCTATACAGGGTCGTAGTCTTGAGCATTTGGTAGATTAATAGCATAAAAGCATGCATTTTGTCTGTTTGCAGTGTTAACAATCAATTTCTGAACTAAATTTTTTACAAGTTCTTGAGTAAGTGTGTTTCAGGGATGCTCAGAGAGGACAATTTACATGTTTAAGTGTGAGCCAGTGAAGAAAAAATAAATGACTGACCAAAAGTAAACACATAGGGAAACTGTTTCTTTTTTGTTTATCTGTTTTGTGGCAGTTGGGTAGAAAGCGTTTCCTATGCTTTGGGTTTGCAGAGCAAAAATGACAGCAAATGCCAAGTTTCACAACTTGGTTAACAGTATCTTCTCAGATGCCACAATATACAGTGGACATGTACCAACTGAAAGTTCCATGCACTGCACACACAATTTCAGGCCTTGACTGCAGATGCTGTAGCTTCAAGGCAGATGGGAGGGGCTCAATTCATGTGAGATGCACACATTTAGAAGCATGTGTGGTCACAGGCCTCCTTGTACTAACAGCCCATGAAAGCTATTTTTAATTTCTTAAAGCAGACCTGAGAAACTTCAATTAATTGACCAGTTTCAAGGCATTCAAACTATTTTTGACATGCCCTCAGCACATAACAACTGTAACTGGTAATGCACTGCTGTAATAGAGTTGTGATTCACAGCGTTGCAATTCGTTGCCTTGCGATTTATACAATTTATTGCATTTTGATTCACAGAAGTTCATTTTGTTCAATTAAATTCAGAATTGCTGAGCAAGATGGACAGGAAAGTATTGCCCTCAGGTGGCTGTTGATATCGTAAATGAGCAAAAGTTCACAAATTTAACTGCAAACGGTTATCAATGTGGTCCAGCAACCTGAGGCAATTGTTATTTTTTTCCTGGAAATATTTCAAAATGGCAGAAAATCACAAGCAATGCCAGCGTTGATTCCAAGACAAAGCCGTCCATCTGAAGGCGAGCCATCTAATGATCTGAATGATAGAACCTGGCACTGCCCCCACAGGCAATAGCAGACCCACAGTAAAGTGCAAATCTTCCGTAGCACTCCTTGCCAATGACCAATTCATTCCCAACAGACACTCATTTTTTTCCCCAATCTGGACACTTTGGAACAATAAGGAACCAAAACTATGGCAATACAGGTGTCTATTTCCTTGTGCCATTTTGTATAACTTCACTCATTGTATCCCTATAGAAAATGACATTAAATATAACATTTTAAAGAGGAGAATGACATTTTATGCACAAGTCACGGACATGTAAAGTCGCTGCCACATCTCATCAATCCGCAATGCGATTTCCCACCCTGTGGAATGCTTTTAGATCTTTAGAAGTGGCCATTCATAAAGCAAGTGATGCAACTGAACCAAATGAATGATCATTCAGGCATCCTGATCTTGACAGCTTGCTGAATTACATCACAACTTGGCAATTAATCCTATTTACTCTATCAAAACTTATCTTGACAGGAAAGTCCAAGTACGCTGTCTGAAGTGGCCAATTACCTTGACAGGGTTGCTAGCTATTAACTGCGTCTCAAAGACAAAAAGGCTATGCTCAGCCAAAAGCCTACTGAATGCTGTGAGTCACCATGAAGCCGCTTGATTCTTGATTCTGCTGTGAACCGGACCCAAGAATTAACTTAAAAACTTTTCAACACACTTTGTTTGTCATCAGACAAGACATGCCCATATACATGGCTCGTTGGACCATTTCTGCCATAATTCCTCCTGCACCCCATAATGCATGCTCTTCAACCACTCATGTTACATTTTGCAAAGCCTGAAACAGAATTCACCCTCCAAACTGAAGCAATTTGTGAAAACAGATGAATACAGACGTGCAAAGTATAATATGACCGAGCTCAGCAAAGCACAAAATGCTCAAGCAAGACCTGCCTTGCAGCGCTGCATTAAATGGGAGATCATACAGGTTTTACAAATTTTAGGCTACTTTGTGAACGTAACCTTGTCCAGAAACAACCAACTTTAGGAAAACCACTTCCATAACTGATGGTGATGTTAAAGTATAATATGACCAAGCTCAGCAAAGCACGAAATGCTCAAGCAAGACCTGCCTTGCAGCGCTGCATTAAATGGGAGATCATACTGGTTTTACAAGTTTTAGGCTACTTTGTGAATGTAACCTTTTCCAGAAACAACCAACTTTAGGAAAACCACTTCCATCACTAACTATGATGTTAGAACTCAGTTTGTTGCTTGATTTCTAAGTTAATTGCACACTCTGCAAATACAACCTGAGGAAAATTTGCAAACAAATCCCTCAGTTGAAATAACTGGCTGTGATAGTAAGAATTATATGGTGCAATGACCAAGCTGAAGATCAGGCAGCCATACTGGTGCAAAACAGCAGTGCATGGACAAGCAGAGGGAGAGCTGGGAGATTTTCTCGGCTTATATAGACTGTCATATTGGGAGGGTGTGTTTGTAGAGAACACAAACTGTGAGGTAAAACAGCAGCCCGAATTGACTGCCTGAACTAGCTTGCAGGTGTCACTTCTTTAGGAAAAGTGATTATGGATTAGTGCGAGTATCATCATTATCCTTCTGGTATGTAAATGAAAATATTAACAAAAATATCAGTTTTATTTGAAACACAATGATTGAAAGAAAACAGTAATTTTCGTCATGACAGATAACTCCCCTTGCCAAAATAACAGCCTTAAGTCCTTTCTGTTATATATAAAGAGGTTGGGGAAACAAATAGAGTCACATCCTGAGAGTTTTCTTAATTGTTTTCCCTTGCAGTCTAGCTGTCTTTCTCAGTTTCATTTTGTTTCCTATTATTTAACTGTCACTTCCTTCTATGTCCCTTCCCTTATGTTTCCACCCCATGCTCTGCATACTCCCATCCACTTTGTTAATGAAAAGGATAAAAGCCCCCATTGAATCAAAGATCAACCACTATTACGGCACAGTGGGGATGAGGTTTTTTTTCAGCATGGCTATTTTTGTTTTTTTCAAAGACCTCGATTTTGGTCCCATCAGTCCCATTGAAGGCTCCAATAGTGTTTGACAAATTGAAAGGGTATGAGTTTGTTTGCTGATGATGCAGAGGTTTTTTTTCTGGCAACCCTCCCAAACATCTCGTAGTGGTATAGATGGCGCCTGATTGAAGTTTTGAGACTTTCTCACCCCAAGACATAACATAACATAACATAACGAGTGGGGAGAACAGGCCGTTCAGCCCAACTAGGCTCGCCAGTTTCTTTTTACTATCGTGAATATATCACTTCAGATAATCAATGATTTGACATCTTTAAGTCAAGCCTGCTCTTGAAAATTCCCAAGGTTTCTGCCTCAACAATATGGTCAGGCAAGCTATTCCACACTAAGATTACTCTCTGGGTGAGAAAATGTTTCCTAATATCAGTGCTAAATTTTCCCTTGGTCAACTTCCATTTGTGACCCCGAGTTCCACTAGCAAAACTTGGCTGAGGAAATTCTACATAATTCACTTTGTTGATCCCTTTAACATATTTAAAGACCTCAATCAGATCACCCCTAAGTCTCCTTTTCCTAAGACTAAAGATATTAAGGATCTTCAGCCTCTTCTCATAGCTTTCATCTTTTATACCTGGAATTAGCTTAGTGGCTCTTCTCTGAACTTTTTCTAGAGCCTCTATATCTTTCTTAAAGTATGGTCCCCAGAACTGCACACAATACATAATTAACCTCTTCCACCCAGGACTTGCCATTGGAGGCATTATGGCACTGCTCTCACCTCGCCTTTGTGGGATTTTAAAGAGAGTTTGCTGTATTCCTCCGTACTTTTGTAAGTAGAAAAATAAATATCTTAGTTGCAAAGTGGATAGTTTAATAGAATAGAGGAACTAGTGGGTCTGTTCCCCAGACAGATGAACAAGAACCAACAACTGAGGGAAAATGTGAACACTTATAGCTGAAAGTTCAAAGGATGCAGAGGAACAAATGGTAATTTGCCTAAAGTGATTGGGGGAAAGACAA
This sequence comes from Gymnothorax javanicus, assembly GCA_029692085.1. Classification (NCBI taxonomy): domain Eukaryota; kingdom Metazoa; phylum Chordata; class Actinopteri; order Anguilliformes; family Muraenidae; genus Gymnothorax; species Gymnothorax javanicus. Next base: position 185,445,914 of record CM056193.1, read on the forward strand.
ACAAGGTGAGGGGAAATTGGGGTTGGGCTGAGGGGTGATGAGGTTAACACACAGGGCTGAAGGGTGATGAGGTTAACACACAAAGGAAATGATCAAGGAATTATATACAAGAATCTTTGGGGCCAGACAAGGTTGTGTATTGGCCCTCCACAATGTGCAAAACTTCAGAGGGCCTATCTGCTATTGGCACCCATGTTTTCCAACAGCCTTAAAGTGCATTACTCTCCAAAACCATTCCCATTCACATTTTCTAATTAGTGACTAAGTGTTCATTTGTTCAGCTGCATGGATCACTCTGTAGAATTACTGTCCATTGCAATGGTCATCAAGCATTTTTCTATCCATATCAATGGTGACATGAAAAAAATCAATGTCTTTTGAAACTTCTGAATTCCTGTAGCTCACAAAACAGTCAGTGTCTGATCGGCTTGATACGCCTAAGAAAAATTTTTTAAAAATGTGGTTTTCCCGACTCAGGGCTGTGTGTTAAGTTTGTTTCTGTAAAAATAAATGCTGTCTCCAACCAGGGACATTACCATAATGCGGGTTAACTCTCAACCTGTTTCCGATTAAGAATCGGACAATTAATTGAATTAATATTCTGAGCAAATAGGCTGCCAGTAAGCTGCGTGATTAAGACATATAGCTTTACGTCAAAGTGGAAGGCTACAATATGAGATTGTATGTACGGTAATTAAATGAAATTTCTCTAAATTCCATCTTGAAGTAGAATGTTATGTTGTAAATGCTGCTGAAGATCATATTTAGATAAGTTTTACATTTCATTTCCAAATCATTCATTACATATTTTCGGTTCATACAATCTTATATTGTAGCCTTTCTGCAACTTTCCCAGAAGCTGGACAATAAAGATCTCATCAATGATGTTGTTACCATGAAAGTTTGAGGCATAACATGCATTTTAAATGATTTTAAATGCATGCCATCTAATGTTCACAATGCACTAATAACCAATTTACTAAATTATTCCATTACCAGCGCTTTGATGTAAGAAGCATTGGTATTTCCCTGCAAATGTAGCCAATTCTTTTGAATGCTGAAAACATTTTGATTAAGTGCAATATTGTAAAATAAATTAGGTTGCAGTACTGAAAAAAGGTAAAATGGCAGATGGAATTCAGAGGAAATATTGGATTAATTGTTTGTTTTTTTCTTCCATCCCTGCAATATCATTATTAAGGACGCTGTCAATGTAGCCCATAGGTGATCTCTGTCATTTCTTAATAATGTCTTAATAATTATTCAATAGAAGATGGAATTCTGAGTTTTTTAAAATTTAGTGCAATTAAGTTTAGTTTTCTTAAAGTAACTTTTGATTTAACTGACCTCAGTAGAATAGTTATTTTGGGTAAGCAGTGCTTGCATTATCTATTCTACTGTAACATTACTGCAAAAATCTTTTGTAGCACTTTTCAGTTTAAGTGGACAGAGGTATTCACTTATTTAACTTTCCTACAGACTTTTTTGTTTTGCATACTTCTGAACCCGGTGATTGTTGATTAGTTATGATAGAATGTACCTCCCACTACTCCATATACTACTCCATAATTACCGAAAAACTCCCTCAAGATACAAATATTGTCATAATTGATGCTAAACGTCAATACTGAGCACAAGGCATTAGGAAACAAAGCAAAGGCTTGGCTCTTACTGAGGAAATCAGAGACATTAGTCTGCCTATAAAATGCTCTGTCCCCTTTAGGTATAAATAAAAACAGACAAGGGAATGGATTTCAATTAGACGAGATTGTGAATTACCCTTCAGACCCAATTCTGGAAAATTACTTAACTTCCCAGCAATGACATATACGCACATCGGCTAAATCATTTTGTGCTCAAAATGGAAATGGGTGCCTAAAATGGATGGGAAAATTCCGCGGGCGAGGTTCAAAATTCAGCCTGTTCAGAAAAAGAACACATCCACATAAACAGTCAGTATCATAAATTTCATGATGTCAACAAGTTATTGTTATTTTAGCAATGCACTGCAGCATACTGGAGTTGATATATATATATACTATAAGAGTATAAATTTTTTGCATATTTACATTCAAATTAGGTGAAGAGTTACGGAATTTGAGGACTTTATACATGCTCCACCACTTTTTTCTTTTTTTTGGGGGGGTTATCCCATTTTCCCCCATGAACACAGCCAAAACTGTTTAGTCCACTGCAGCAACCAGTACCCAGGACTCAGGAGGAGGATGCAGTGGCAAGTGACTACTCTGACTCAGGTGATGACCAGCTGCCGCTTCTTTACATGTTGCAAGAGCACTGTCTATTACATACTGCCGATGCCATCAGAGGAACACACAGTCAGTGTATAAGAAGTCCAAATAGCTGTGGCTGCATGCGCTCTAGCTATTAATAGGCTGAAAAATCTAAAAAAACCAATTACAAAAATAATTAACACATTAGGTGCAGCCAAAATAACAATTCAACACTTTCCAATAGAAGTTGGGAGGATGGCAATTAAGGGCAAATCGTGATGTAAAAAAAAAAAAAAAGAATAATTATGTGATTTGAAATTGCTGATGTCAGCAGGTGATTGTAATCACGATTTGGTACAAAAGCAGCATCCAGGAAAGGCCCGGTCCTTCAGGAGCAATGATGAGCTGAGGCTCATTAATTTGTCCACAAATGCATGAGAAAATCCCTGAAAGTTTTAAAAACAATGTTTCTCAATGAAAAATATAAAAGAATTAGGACTTTTCACCCTTGACGGTGCATATCATAATCACAATTCAAGGAGCCTAGAGGAATTTCTGTGCATGACAGGCTAGGCTAAGATGAACACCTGTATTCTCCCATCGCTCAGTCGGCTCTGTGTCAAGAACTACCATTTATCCCCTCACTCTGCCTCTTAAATGATGATGAACGCTCTCGTTTATCGGTTTGTAACCGTAGACTTCCATTGGCAGCGTTCACTGCAGCTAAAAAAAACTATCCTCCAAGCATGGTTTTTTTTCCAGATATTTTATATATAAATACTTGGTTGTCATATTATAAACTATTGCTACTTGTGAAAGATCCTCAGCAAGATTACACAGAGTTTCTGCAAAGACCATTAAGACATGGACCACAATTATTGGATCCATTAGAAAACTGCTAATGTGACATTTTTCGTGTATGCATGTTTTGTGTAAGTCTTGGTTATAAATTTTGAATGCAATTTGTGTATGTATGTACTTAATGATTTGATTTTAATGTATCATTAACTGTATTCCCAGTCTTGTTCCTCTCTTATCTTATTTACAATAAAATATTGTTCACAAAAGAACTACCATTTATCTCTGAGTGATATAACCACAACGCAGGATTACTTTGGCAAACCTTTCTCAAGTACCACAAAATGTAGTTACATCTACAAATTCCAGTTAAGACATTACTGTGCAAAAAGGAAGCTTTATGGTATCAGTGCCCAGAACGGCTAGTGACCTCTCTGGTCTCAGTGGCATCCCTGAGATCACACAGTAAAAATTTGTTTTGTGGTCAGACAAATCAATATTTCAAATGATTTTATTGGAAGAATTGGATGCCATATATTCCAGACCAAAGAAAAAAGGACCCTCCAGACTGTTATTTACAATAAGACATAACCAAGATAAGATGTAACCAAGTCATACGGCGGGGAATATCACAAGGCAGGAGGAGACTACATCGCCTTTAATTAGAATGGGCTGGAACCTCCATTTTGAAAAAACACAACAAAAGGCAGCAACTGCAGTTGTACAAGATTTTTATTAATAATGAAGCTCTAGCAAAAATTCAGTCGAGAAGACGCTTCTTTTGCATGCTGCAGCTTGTAGTGTATTTTCCATTCCATCAGAATTTCACTCCTTTCACGCATATTCTATATTCTTGCTAAGATTGTCTCGGGCTATCATTTGGAGACATCGGCTGCCCTATCAGCTGATCTCTTCTGTCCAATAGCACAGCAACTCACCTACGTTGTTAGCGTGTCAGCTTGCTATAGTCTTTTTAACCCCTTCTCTGCCAAACCCCTTCTCTGACGTGTACTATATATGTCCTTGCTGCAGCCATGCAATGACCCAGGAAGTATACACATGTTCTCTAAACTACCATTTGACCCAGAGTTTGGTTGTTCAAATACAATGTCGCAACTTATGCTGGTGGCCGAGAACAGTTTGGTACAGACTGAAAAAGACAGCTGACAAGAATATCCAAGAGCAAGAGGCTCATGGGCCTTAACGGTCACCTGAGTTGCATAAAAACTGATGTTATTGATGTCAATGAACAAAATATACCCAAAAGTATCATTTTCCTATATAAACTATGGTAAATTTCACCCCCTCCCCAGGGGCAAACATTGAGCTCGAGGGTCATGAAGTTCACAATTTTAATAAAGCACCTCAAGAGCCTTCCATCTATGAAAAGTATTGTTTTCCAGCATATCTGGGTCTGGAGAAGAAAATTTTAAAATTTCAGCCAATTTGACCAGTTTTAGCTCTGCCCCTCAGAGCACCTGAGGGTGGGCACCATATAATTCACAATATTGGTGCATATTTGACCAAGGAAGGTTCCTGCAAAATTTAATTGAAATCAGATGAGCGGTTTCTGAGAAGTGGAAAATGTATTGACCAGTTTTAGCCCCACCCCTCAGAGCCCCTGGGGGTGGGCACCATATAATTCGCAATTTTGGTGCATATTTAACCAAGGAAGGTTCCTGCAAAATTTTATAGAAATTGGATGAGCGGTTTCTGAGAAGAAGTCGAAAAAGTATTGACCACTTTTAGCCCCGCCCCTCAGAGCCCCTGGGGGTGGGTCCCATATAATTCACAATATTGGTGCATATTTCACCAAGGAAGGTTCCTGCAAAATTTAATTGAAATCAGATGGGCGGTTTCTGAGAAGTGGAAAATGTATTGAGCAGTTTTAGCCCTGCCCCTCAGAGCCCCTGGGGGTGGGCACCATATAATTCGCAATTTTGGTGCATATTTGACCAAGGAAGTTTCCTGCAAAATTTTGCTGAAATCGGATCAGCGGTTTCTGAGAAGAAGTCAAAAATGTAAATTGTTTACGAAGGCACGACGGATGACGGGCGATGCACGACGGACGACGACGGACAAAAGGCGATTAGAATAGGTCACACTAGACTTCATCTCAGGTGACCTAAAAACCCACCTGTTTATGTTTTGAATGTCAAAATAGCATGTCGTCCTTAAGTGTACACATTAGAGGAAGATGCAAACAACATTTTCATGGATGCAGACTTGGAATACATTGAAAATAGTGAAGACGGTGATTCTTATGTGCCAAGTCGTTTAGAGGAGAGTTCGGAAGAAGAAACTATGACCACATGCAATCAAATGTGGTTCGTTGTTGTCCTCATCAAGTAACTTCATCTTCTATATCGGTATTTTCTCTTTCCAGGCTTTCCTCAAAGTTCACGCTGCTGATTCGTGAGCCCTCCACCTCCCCATCACCACCCAGTCAATGCGGATTTATCCACTTCATCATTTCTTCATCTCATCTGCCTATCAGTCAACAGTCATCAGCTGCCACCACCATCATCACCAGTATCTGGACTCCGTAGGGGGGATTTATCCTGCTGCAGCTCAGAGCAGATGCCAGTCAATTGCAGAATCTCCCTATAGAGTCCAAACACCAAGGACTCTCTGTCAGGACATTATCATCCATCACGCATCTGTTAATCTGTATAATTTGCAATCTGTAATGAATAATTATCTTATCATCATTCACTGGTCTTTCCAGTTTGAAATGTTATTTAGTTGCTTATTCTTATTCAGAGATTGAGCGTAATGACAAGACAATCACTGCCAGCCGCCATCCTAACACAAAAAAATACAGAAACTTGCCGATAAGAATAAATGCAACGAGTTCTGAAATACAGCCTTTAACACTACAACCCTAATAGACGCGGTATAGCACTGCACAACTGGTTACATCAAGGCCTCGGGGGTTAAGGCCTGCCTGCTTCAGTTTTGATGAAACAAAAGGTAAAGATAATTAAGCAGGGTTCCCATCAGCGCTTGTCACGATCGTCATTGATGAACATAATCCATCAGTGACGAGAAGAAAATTACCAGCAGTAGTCACAATGGGGAACGTAATTGTTTCATGACAAATAAAAATTCAATGACAAACAGTGGCGTCGCCTGGCCAGGGCATTCGAGGCTGTCGCCCCGAAGACCAAACTCAAAAACAGCTTGGCCACAGTGCTCCTGACAGCCCAAGGCTAGAAACACAGTGCATACACTGCTTCCATTGACATTCAAATAAGTAAAGAAATCAATACAGCAAATATACCTGAAAGAAATCACTCAACCCCAATCATTACCAAATACAATTATGCACAGTATGAAAATGAAAAAAAAAAAAACTCTGGTGGCTCAACTAATTTCTTCACTAATTTTTGTTGATGTACAAAGAAACTATGGCCGTAACGCCGCCGATGAAGAATAACCTAAAAATCTAAAAAAAACAATGAATATGCAGTATGAAAGACAGAATATAACCAGAGAATAACTTTAACGATGCAGCAATAAATAAAGCTTTAAGTAGTCAATAAAAATGCCTTGATATTCCCAAAGGAGAGACACATCAATCATAATAAATAAACAAAATGCAGGGCAGATAATTATGCATAAATAATAAAAATGATAACACCCAGTCTATTACTCGTCTAAACACCCAGGGTAGGAAGCTCCACCTCCTCTCCGCTCCTGCTCATCCTGCTCAAGACTGCTGTCGGTCCTGGCTCCCCGTTGGTGGAATGATCTACCTGTCAAGGTCAGAACATCAGAGTCCTCAAGCATCTTCAAGAGCAGCCTGAAAACCCACCTCTTCAGGCTCCAGCTTTTCCCTACTTCAGTTTGACTCTCCTGACGTCACGGCCACGTTCCTTGACTGTTATTTAGTTCTCTTTTGTTACACTTCACTGGTCTTAACTTTACTTAACGTTTGGTCTCTTTAGTTGGCTACTGTCTGTTCTATTGTCACTATTTTCACTTTGCGTTTCTCCTCACTTGAACTTTTGGCACTTTAACTTGCCTCCTAGGAGCTCAGCACTTTTGGACCGAACTTTCGCACTTTTGTACGTCGCTCTGGATAAGGGCGTGAGCTAAGTTCCTGAAATGTAATGTAATGAATCGATATTGTCTGCATAATATATATATATATATATATATATATATATTAATAATTATATATTATCCGCAGTATCCACTGATACTACGACGCATGCTGCAATTTATCCATATTGCAAATCTGGAAGCAACAGGGCGCTGTTCGTTCATGGTGATAAGTTACACAAATAGTTAAGTTTTAACAGCTTTCTATAGATAATGTGATGTAACTAACATACCCAATGCTGATCCAAAAGTGAAGGTAGGAGGATGATTGAACTTTATTAATTGCCAATAGTTGCACTCCAGTTTCAGTCCAACATGCGAAACACTGATGTAAAATACATGTGATGCTTCCAATTACAACAGGATAACATTTAAAATTCCAACAAAATGATAAATAAAAAATAGTATACCTATTTTAGTTATCTAATGGCTCCTACCCATGCCAAACGATTCCTGAGACTCAAGATGCATGGACTCGAGAGACACAAAAAGGAAGGGTGGGCACACCTGGCACATAGTAAATGCCCTACGTACTTACACGCTATAGGGCAAGACAGTGCAACACCCTTATTTCTTTTCTTGTCAGACTGCATGGTGCCAATTAATCTGATAACTGGGAAGTGTTCCAATTGGGAGGATAACGGGAGGAAAAAAATGACAAAATACACTGAAACAAGCGCTCATAGCACAATTGAGGAAAACTTAAACACCTATATAATGGGTGTTTTACGCACCTCACAACAAAGACAACATCTTCTCTAGGGAAGCACATGCATATTTCAAGAAGATAAAGCAAGACTGCATTCTGGATGCATTACAGAGGCATGCCTGCACAAGAAGACGGTGAGTGCGCTGGACTGGCCCGCCTGCAGACCTGACTTTTCCCCAATAGAAAATGCTGCACAATGCAAAATCCTCGAAGACCCCCCATGCTGTTGCGCAACATAAAAATTGTTGGCTGGAAGAATGGGACAAAATTACAACCGAAACTATCAATCACTTGGTGTCTTCAGATCCTACATGTCTATTAAGTTTTGAGAAAGGAATGCCTACATTAAAGAGGTGAATACTTTACTGGCCAATTTTTTTTTTTTTTTTTTTTTTTTTTGAAATATGCTGCATGAATCAAAATTGAAATAAGTGTTTATTTTAAAAAATCAATAAAATTCATGTGGTGAAACATCAAATAATGTGCTCTTGTATTGTTTACAATATAACAGAGGTTAAAGATAATTTACAAATCAGTGCTTTGAATTTAAATTTTGCTTTAACATACTGTCCTAATTTTTTTTTTTTTTTTTTTTTTTGATTTGCTGCAAAAAGTAATCCCCATGTAAATTAGTGGATATAAATACTGTATTCCTTGACAGGTACTTACATCAAATCGCAATCCTAACATAAAACAGGAAGAAATGTTCCTGTAATCATTTCATTCAGCTTTATTTTTGAACCTATCTGATTGCCTAATGAACTGGTCATGTTTGTCTTACTAACGACTTACAGTAAGAGCCCGTGATAATTTTATAGCCACGCGCCCTAGAATACACAACATGTACATTATTTCAAACCGAAGGTCAAGTACAAGGATGCTTTGACTGCTCCAGAGTGCCAAACAAGGAGGGCTAAATAAAATGAATTCATTGCCAGTAAAAGGGCGTTGAAAACTATATTTGTCTGCCGAGGTTTTGTGACTGGAAAGAGAACAGAAGAAACTGTTTAATCCTTTGGTAGAAATTGATAGGTGCAGAATGGAAATAAGTCTCTCATTCAAGGAGAGACCCAGTTTGGAAAGAAAAAAAATAAATATCAGTGAATGCACTCCTTGCGTTTTTTCACCATGCCCTATTTATTTAAGGGGTCTGTAGAGAGGAGTTTTCTAAAACCCTTCCGCCCTGAGACATTTTCACTGGGACTTCTTCATAAACCACTGGTGGTACACTGACGGTCATCCTGTGGTTACATTATGTACCAGTTAGTCTTTTTTGGAAGCCATCCTGCAAACCACATAATAAGCTTCAGGGAACCCAAGTGTTTTGCAACCTTTTGAAATAGGCTCCAGTGATGATGACTTGTCTGGGGGATAACCTGGGCATCTCCAGACATCTCCAGAACTCATGAATGACATAAAATAAAGTGATATATATAAAATCTTGCACAGAACTGATTCCATTGGATGGTTGGATGTGTGGGAGAGCGGTGAAGAGAGCAGTAAGTGCAGGGTTTGCATACATCTATTCAGTGATGAAAACTCGCGTCTCAAAATATGCTCAGTAGGCAGTGGATATGTTCTCTGTGCCTGTGAAATTTCACCATGCTCTGGCATTATCACAGGTTTTGGCTTCCTCTTGATCTTGGCTCTGGATTTGCAAATTATACAAAAATTTCTTCAAAAATATAGAGTTGACACATTAAACACTGTATTACCATTAACAATACTTAAGCCCCCCGTGCCTGCTTTAACTGTCATTTCATCTTTTATGTCAGGAACACAAATTTTGGTCACACTTTATTTTACGGTACACTGATTAGATGTAATAAGTGCATATATTGTATCATATTTGACAGAAATAATAAATATAAATCCAACTCTGATAAAGTTGGGACCGTACAGTGTCCTCAAAAATCACTGGCATCCTTAGTGAATAGGAGCATAACCAGTTATGAAAGAAAGTCATTGCTGTGTATCCTCTCAGTCTTTCGTTAAATATATTAATAAAATCTTACCCTTTCATCGAAGTATAATTATTGACGGAAAAAAAACATTGACATCAAGTGAATGTGAGCCCTACAATTATTGGCATCCCTAGAAAATCCTCCGATTAAAATCTAAGTGAAGCACAATTCCAGTTGCATTTTAAAAGCGCAATTCCAAAAAAGTTGGGATGCTGTGTAACTTGTCAATAAAAACAGAATGCAACGATTTGAAAATCTCATAAACCCACATTTCATTCACAATAGAACATAGACAACATATCAGATGTTGAAAGTGAGACATTTTATAATTTCATGAATAATATTACCTCATTTTGAATTTGATGGCAGCAACACACCTGATAGCACCCCATAGCCACTGGGAAGTGTGGTGGTGGTGGATCTATGATGATATAGACCCGTTTTTCTTCTAAAGGCCCTGGACATCTAATGATTCATGGTATCATGAACTCAATCAAATACCCCATAAAGGGTCTGTTGAATGCAGGTACTGTATTCAAACTTGTGGCTGATTAGGCACATTTTGAATTCTAGTGGCGATCCAAATTTGCATCAATCCCAAATATGTCCTCCTGAATTACAGGGAAGTGCGTATAAAATGATGTACAAGTTGTAGACATTTTCCATTTGATGTGATGCTGTGGCCTTAAAAACATGACATCCTTGGTTTGAATATTTCTCACACTAAGTGGGATGTGGCTTCAGTGAAGTGTTGCAACCAGCAGACAGAGAATATAAATGTTACATTGTCCTATAATATAAAACAAATACTCTCAGTGAATTTGAATCTGATGCCACCATCGAATTTGGGATTATTTCTAATTTATGTCCAATTGATATCAAGCATGCATTCATGGAAAATACAGTTTGATTCAAATTTCTTGTTATATAAGTGGAATATCTAAGACGGACTATCAGGGCCAGGCATAAGGAAGATTTTTTAAATTTTACATTTCAAGAATAAAGCTGAGATGCCAAAAATAAAGGCGAAATGTGGAGAATTAAGCGGAAATGCAGAGAATAAAGTCAAAATGTCAAGAATGAAGTTGAAATGCAGAGAATAAAGGCGAAATGTTGAGGATAAAGTGAAAATGTGGAGAATAAAGGCGAAATGTCAAGAATAAAGTGGAAATGATGACAATAAAGTCCAAATGTCGAGATTAAAGTCCAAATGTCAAGAATAAAGTCGAAATGTTAATGATAAAACAGAGTTTTTTTTGGGTTTTTTTGCATTTCGAGAATTAAGTCGAAATGTCGAGAATAAAGTTGAACAACCATTTCGAGAATGAAGGCAAAATTTCGACAAAGTCAATATCCATCAATACTTTAGAGAAAGACGACTGGTGGATTGACTGACCACCCTGCCAGCTGTGTGTACATCTTGGTGTAACGTTAACATCATCTTTGGGTTCGGCCATCGTCCCAAGTGCGCAATGGATGTGACAAAGTAGTCCCTTATTACTTTTGGGTCATCGGTTGTTCTGTAAGCTTCCATCCACATGACATAACGGCTAAAACCATTGATTCAATCATTGATGGCAATGACCTATGGCTCCAATTTATCGTACGAATCCATATGCCATAGTGTGTTGCGACCTTTGTTGCGGTCGTGCCTGCGTCTCAGACGACACAACCGCCACCTTCAGAATCAATCAACTTGATCAATTGTCTTATTGTGTCCTGGGATACAACATATCTTCTCTGTATCGCACGCTAGTGTAACCATCGATACCCTTGCATCTGTCCATTAACAACTATTTCATTTTGCACGAATGCAGCCACCTCTTCTAAATTCGTGTGGTTTCTCCTTCTGAACAAAAGCAATTTTCTGCACACTATCTTCAAAGTCTTAATACTTACTACCACACTGTATTTATGCACTAAAAGGGAAAGAATTTCTGTGTAATTCTGAAGTTCAGTTTCACAAATTCATCAGCATTAGGCATTTTGTTGAAGCAGCGATATGCGCTACCGTTTGTTTGATTTGAAGTTCGATCTGGAAATGAAATGTGGAAATGTCAGCTTTATTCTCAACATTTCGACTTTCTTCTTGCAATGTAAATTAAAAAATGTTTTACACTTAATACTCTGTCGTAGATATTTGTAAACGCCATGATTGACATGAATTTTACCCGAAACAAAATTTTAATACCGTGAAGCTATGCTGTGAATTTTACGCAGTGTTTGCCAGCAGACATAACATGTTGGAATCCTTTCATCCTCACTGAATGACAATCAGTTAAATACTCATTTGTGAAATGCTACCATTCACACTAGATTTAGGTAAAATAAATTTAGTTACATTTGTGAGGTTTTTAGGAAAACATTACATTACAAGTACTTAGCTGACGCTCTTCTCCAGAGCGACGTACAAAGTGCAAAAGTTTGGTGCAAAAGTTCTGAGGTCTTCTGAAGTTAAAGTGCTAATAGATCAAGTGACAAAAGAAACACTTTGTGAAAACTGTTGAACTAGAACGAACCGTAGCCAACCGAAAGAAACCAGCAAAGTTAACAAAAACCAGCAGCACAGTTAACAAAACGAGACTCAGGTCTTGTTGCACGTGACAAAAAAAAACAAAGAAAAAGGCAAAAAAAAAGGCAAAGGAGGGATAAATGAGACTTTTGGAGTCGGGATGGTCGGACCACAGTCATATAACCAAGCCTCCAACACCATGGTGATTCCCTTTCAAGGGAAACACTGCTATTGTGGGTGTTGACTCATACCCTAGAAAATGCTTGACCTCCGTGGCATAAAACGCAAGAACATTTGTGAGAATTTATGCACAGATAAGAGATAAAATCATTGACCTTTCATTCTTCCACTGCACTTTCCACGGCCTTGGTGTTTCCACTGATTAGAGCGAGCCCAAATAACGACGTTGTCATTTCAGTCTGCCAAGAACACTGAATGATTCAGGCAGTACGGCTACAAAACTTTTCCGTTTCTTCCACACTGGAACATAAACGTTCCCACACAGGCTCCATTAGCATGTGTAAAATAACAAATGCACTGAAAGAGGCATAGTAGATCAGTGTAGTGCTTGTTGGCCAGGACTGGGGAAGGGGGCGATGGTGGGGAAGCCTCTCCACATGAGAGTGCCGTGGCCAGAACTGTGGAGGTGTTTTTTTCGGCAAGCGGTCAAAAGTGCGCTCAAGCACTCCTTTATGCCAGTCTGCCCCCGAGCAGGGATCGGCCCTAGGGCTTGAAACTCGTGACGCCACCATCTCTCCATGCTAATGCGGGCTGGCTGCAAACTTCTACCAAGAACCTAGAAAACCGCAGCTAGGCTTACATTCACACTTGTTCGGGTGTTTCATGTAAAGTTGGGGGTGGAATCCCTTGGTTGGATGACTCAAGCGTTTGCCATTTTTTGACTCACTCGTGTCTTCTGATGCTGCGAGGCCTGCCCCGAAGCTTTAAATGCAGGTGAGGAGGGACCTGCTAAAAAAGCAGTGGGAACGGTCACAGTAAGTACCACAGTTTTGGCACATGAGCACCTGCGTGCCAGTATAGACAAAAGCCTCAACGAATCCAGGGAAAAACAATGACGAAGGCCCTTTAGTGAACAATAATGAGCATCTTGGAGATAAAGAAAAATAAACAATTTTGTTTCCCAAGGTTACCAGGCCAGAGTAGAAGGAAAAAACGGTGTATGTATTCTAAAGTGGAGCGTATCGTGCATCACGAAGGCCCACAAACTCAACCTGACCTTCTGATTTAAAAGATGCCAGCCAAGTTGTAATTTGTCTGCGCTATTTAAAACTTGCTCGCCTAAAAGCCTCCAAACCCCATTCCGGTGGAAACACAAGATAACAGTGCTGCACTTTATAATTGTATGATTAATTCAAAATAATTTTGTGCAAGTTGTAGCGATTTAATGGCTACATTTAAAGGACATGCACAGAAAAAGCTGTAACTCCTTGTCAGAAATTGCACACGATGATAGAAGAAGCTCTCTTAATTTTGTTTCTGGAAACAGAGAAAAGGGAAAAAAAACTAATATGTCACAGGAAACTGTAAAATAGGCATGAAAATGTAAAACCTATAGACAATTTTCATCAGATAAAAATAAAGTAAAATTTCCAGTTTTTAAAAATTGACCAGGGTCGATGTTAAGCCCCGCCCACTGATGTGACCTGCTGGAGTACAACACGTTCCAAAGAAATCAACATCTGGTGCTCAAGACAACTTCACAGAATATTGCTTAGTGAAATGTGGGTAACCGGAGTAGGAATAAAGCTTAAAAGGTCCTCTAAACTCTGAGTTTCAAAGATTCCCTTGGGCTAAAATGGAGCATGTTATCAAGCCCATTTCTTATTTGCCTATGTTTGTGGTCAGGTGAGGAAACGGTCATTCTCTCTGACTCAAACATGGCCAGCTGTCATTTTGGCATCCAGCAGGTTGAAAAAGTCACATGAAGTGCTGCTTTAAGAGTTTTGTTAGGTGCAGAATCTCAGAAAAAAAGACGAAAAATAGAGAGGTGAAGCTGATAGGAGAGAGCATCTCACTCCCGTACAGAAACTGAAGTTAGGGGAAAAACAACGATAAGCTATTCTTTCAGTGGAGAACCAAGTACTCACGGGGACCACCCATTATTAAATGTCAATCTGCCGACCACACAGCCTCCGTCTAAGATCACACTCCGTTAGATCTTAAAGGAGCTTTGTTGGTAGCTGGTGAAACCCAAGGCCTGCTGCTCCACAGCAAGAATGGCAAATTGGTTCCAAGAATCCCAGCTGCCTGGAAGCTGGAAGGCCGCAAAGGGCTTCCTCCGGCATTTCGGAGCGGGGCAGTTCTGAGGAGAGCTCATAGCTCATGTCACAGTAGCCACAGACACACCCAGCACCAGTCTGCAGCTGCCTTCGGGCCATTGCGAAAGAGATGGTACATCAAGTAGCACGCCGAGTCTTTGTTTTTGTGACTTTTCCTTTTTACTACTCCATATTAAATCCATGGCCTTTCTGTGGTTACATATTGTTCCAATTTCCCCTTTTTGCCATTTTTTGCAGCCGTACAAAGGGACCGCCAAATTGAACGTCTGAAGTCCGGGTGAAGTCATCATATAAGTATAAAACCTGTATCATATTGTCCTGGGGAATATTTTGAATTAGAGACACTCCTATGAGAAATTTCAGGAAAAGTGACGCAGTGCTATAATAAGAACTGCCAGACTTTTGAAATATAGGTGCTGATTTCCTGGAATTGAGAGAAAAATTAGAGCGTACTTGGTAGAGAGCGTACCTCCGCCACGCCATATATCTGTTCTTTTGGTTATAGAATGTGTTCAGGATTACTTTCAAAATTAAATGAACTTTTCTGTGGACTACCACCTATCATCCTGCCAAATTTTGTGCCAACCTGTTGATAACTTCTTGAGTTATCTGTTCAGAAATATCACACCACGTTAGACAGATATATTTTAATTCTTCTGGATCCAGAATCCAGAATATGTTCCGGATCGTTTCCAAAATTGAATCAACTCATCTTTAGACTACCACCTATCATCCTACCAGATTTTGAGCCAAACCGTTCATATTTTTATCCTGTTAACAGAGAGACACACAAACAAACAAACAAACAGGGGTGAAAACATTGCTTTCTTGGTCGAGCTAATAAATGCATTAATAAATTGACCCATGAAGTTCACTGCAAAGATAAACAACAGCTGATGTTCCAGAGATTCAATTTGCCTCAAATGAGCAAAGCCAGCCAATCTCCCTCGTAAAAAAAAAAAAAAAAAAAAAAAAAAAAAAAAAAGGCGAAACAGACACATGGGGTTCGGAAGAGCACACAACCCATGGAATTAAATTCCCAATTAAACAGACAGGCTAAGAGAGCTGCGTTATTTAAGAATTTCATACAAACTTCTGCTCTCAATTATTTAATGAGCATTTTACCCACAACCTCGTGTCCAAAAATAGCATCACCATGGAAGATACGCAGTGTCTGATGATGTCTGCCAATCACAGGTTTCAAGCAACCGTTACATTCAATTACTATGTAGCCAAATTTTAAACAAAATTATTTAATTGCACATAATGTTAAATTGTACAATATTTTTTCATGTGCCTGGAAAATGAGTCGGGGGGTAACCACATACAAAAGGTCTTGTCACTGCATATTCTCAAAATCAAAGTGCTACAGACCAGAACCGAAACAGAAAAAGGGGCACTGTCAAATTAATCGTGGCACTCCTTGTGCATGCTCATTATGAATTTAATACCTGCAACACCTTCCTAAAGGAGGCTCTGACAGGACTAAGATATGACTGTGAATTTGCCCCAAGTGGGATCAATAAAGTTTTCTATAGTACTGTATCGTGGTGGAAGGTTAAAAATGGGTGAAATGGTGTTGAACAGGTGATACTCTAATGCTTGGGTGTAAAAAGAGCATCCAAAAAAGGCCCAGTCGTTCATCAACAAGATTTGTTCGATGCTTGCCACTTTGCTAAAAACTGCATGATTAAACTACGTTGTTGAATGTAATTTTTGTGAACAAACTTTAAGTTGGCTTCACAAAGCCAAAGTGTGATCATTAGAATGATGTTCTCACTTCAAACAAATCAAAGCCAATTCTCTACAACAAACAGTTAAATAGTTATGATGGGTATATCTGGGGGTGGGGCTTCACAATTTAACACATGATCCTTTCCTGCAACACCCCAGCCCCCAGTTGCCTGTGACAAACCTTGTCCTTTGGCTTGTTTCATAAGGCTCCTGCACAGTCTTTAAAGTTAGTACTAGTTCACAGGGACAGTCGGTTTTCATGTTTGGTTCTTATTTCAGTGTAAGAAGTGTAATGTTATCTCTGTTAGCTTTGCCATTTTTCTATGGGATTTCCCATTGGATTTCGTTCGCGTCAAGCGAGGATTAAAGTCCTTGAGGCCAGTTAAACTGGAAACCGGTTAGCGAACAGTATTGCATTTATTAGAAGCTCCGAAGCAGCAGACCAAATAAGTTGAGAGTCAAATATGTTTTTCTTTTATTTGTGTATGAAGCACACATGAGTGTTTTAGTTGTAGGTTTTCGAGAATTCTACATTCATATTGTGCAATTCCAAGAAAAAGATATGGGACTCAAGATACAGATAAAGTACAATTGAAATAAATATTTTGCTGTTGTTTGCAGAAAAATGTAATCTGGCCACAGGTCCCCACACCTGGGGCTAAAATCCGTTTATGGTAAGGGACGTGACATTTGTGACACCCGCACAAAGCAGTTGACCAATCAATAGTGAGTGGTTCAGCTGACCAATCACCGCATACAGCATTTTTCAAGGGGGGGCAGGAGTTCAAACAGAGTGTTTCAGACAGCGGTGCTGCAGAAATGGCCAGCATGAGAAAACTGAAGTGTTTTTTGAACACTGAAGCTTGTATACCTATTCTAGAAGACCCCAGGAATGCAAAAATGACTTTAAAAAGGAGCACAATAGGTGCATTTTAAATTCTCCTGACAAATTCTCTCATTGACATTTTTTCTCATTTCTCTTTTGTCATGTCTAAACCTTTTCCCTTCTTATGCTTGTCTATGCTGTTGCTAGCTGGTTTATTTTTTTTTCTCTCTTTAAAATACAACCCCAATTCCGAATTAGTTGGGACAAAGTGTAAATTGTGAAGTGTCAAAGTGCAAAGTGGCAAAGTGTCCTGTGGTCAGACGAGTCCAAATTTGACATTCTTGTTGGAAATCGTGGGCGTCGTGTCCTCCGGGCTAAAGAGGAGAAAGACCACCCTTCCTGTTATCAGCATTCAGTTCAAAAGCCAGCATCTCTGATGGTATGGGGATATATTAGTGCATATGGTGTGGGACACTTGCATGTTTTAAAAAGCACCATGAATGCTGAAAGGTATATAAAGATTTTAGAGCAAAATATGCTCCCGTCCCAATGACATCTATTCCAGGGAAGGCCTTGCGTATTTCAGCAGGACAATGCAAAACCACATACTGCAGCTATTACAACAGCATGGCTTCGTAGTAGAAGAGTCCGTGTGCTGAACTGGCCTGCCTGCAGTCCTGATCTTTCACCGATTGAGAACATTTGGCACATAATTAAATGAAAAGTCAGTCAAAGGAGACCCAAAACTCTCCAGCAGCTGGAAGCCTGTATTAAACAAGAGTGGGATCAAATTCCAATGGCTAAACTCAAGAAACTTGTCTCCTCAAAGCCCAGACGCCTCCACTCTGTATTAAAAAGAAGAGGGGATGCAACACCATGGTAAACAGGCCCCTGTCCCAACTTTTTTGAGACCTGTAGCAGCCATCAAATTTGAAATGAGCTCATTTTGTGGATAAAATTGTAAAATTTCTCAGTTTCAACATTTGCTATGTTATCTCTGTTCTATAGTGAATAAAATACTGGCTGGAGTGATTTGAAAGTCATTGCGTTTTGATTTTATTCACAATTTACACTTTGTCCCAACTATTTCGGAATTGGGGTTGTAGATTGTGGCATCCTCTGCTAACTTTTGCCTACTTCACATTGCCATCAACATTTCCTTTACGTGATGTTTGGATTCAACAACGCTGACAGTATTCATGCCTGGGTGCATAGACGGCAATTATACCCAATTATAAATTTGTTTTTTTGGTTGATTTAGTGTCTAAGGGGGCAATCACTTTCTCACATTAAGCCAGGTGGGCTTGGATAGCTTTTTTCCTCTCAATAAATAAGGTGAACATTTGTAAATTGCATTCTGTGTTTACTCAGATTATCTTTGTCTAATATTGAAATTAGTTTTATGATCTGAAACCTTTAAGTCAAACAAGTATGCATAAATAGAAAAAATCGAGAAGGGGCACTGTAAATGTGCTAAAATGCTCTGCTTTTTTCAGCGATAAAGTTTGGCTGCTGCCCCTGATTTGGCGGCACCAGGATGGGTACAGCCTCCAAGGAACACCTTGCAAAGTTTACAACAATAGGTTTGTCACAAAGCACAGAATCATAAAATTGTGTTAATCAGATATGAAATAATGTAGACAAATATTTACAATTCTTATGCAATACAGTTTAGTTATATTGATCATGCAAAGTATTATAGATTGGCCATCTCAGAAATGAGAATAAGAATCTTATACCTGGGATTTAAAAAAAAATAGATGTCAGTAGATATCATAAACCTAATTTTGTGTCGTGTCAACTTTAATGGTCAGGTCTGATGGTCCCAGAGAACACAGTCTGACTGTGAACAGGGAGTTTCCCTACATCTCCAGGTGAATAGGTTCTTTGTGCCTTTTGAACTGCCAAAGTGCCATCTTTTATCTCTATAGTAGATGTTATCATCGCTTAACAAATGCGTACAAAAGAACAGACAACGCATGGAAATGTCACATACTGTAAGTAACATTCACTTTGCCCACAGTAAAATCATAGGAAAATTGTGAATCTTTTTAAAAAATATTTATAGCTTTGTTTTGAACACATTTTAAATCTAAATTAAGTTAATAAATTACAAGTTCAACAACAGTTTTTTTTTAATGCTTTATTTCCACTAAAGGTTTTCAATATTTAATTTTTTAATGGCCAGAGCAATTGCGCAATAAAACAAAACCATGAAAATGATACGGAGATGACCATATTAGACTATATAAATCCACAGCTGAAGTCCAAATGCTTTAAATCACAGTGTACGCAACAATAAAACCTTTTCCGGTAATAGGTCAAACCGTTTTCTCTTTATGTTTAGGAAATTATAATGTTGTTCGTCATCACACCACTAATCTGCTCTGGTGACTCAGTGCAACCAACACGCGCTTAGGAGCTTTATAAAGGTCGCAGATTTAAGAGAAAAATTAACATGAATGAGAGGACATGTGGAATGTCCAATTCTTCGGGTATAACTGGAAAACCACAACTCCAGAGCCCTGTTTAGATACAGATATAAAACTTTGGTTTGAACTTTGCTGCTTCACTTGAGAGAGAAAATGAGTTCTTCATCTTGGCTGGTACAGATCTGCATTCTTAAATTACTCTGCTTACTTAAAATTAGCTGCCAAATTCACATGAAGTCCATGTGCGTCCTTCCTTTAAAATCTTAAGGTATTCAAACAATGAGACACATTCTGGATTTCAACACAATATTTTTCCACCCAGTCAGCATCCAAAAGTACATTAAACGACAGCAACTAAGAAAAAATAGCAATATTCACCCTAAATTATTAACCGTACTCTGGCAACTGTTGAACAACGGCATGAAATATCCAAGTCGGACCTTGAACAATGGAATGCTTCCACAGAAGCTGTGCCACTTACATAGCAGTGGACTTAGCAGCCCTGAAACTGTATCAAAACAAACGAATAATGTGCAAAACATTTCCTTCGAGCAATGACGCTAAATTAACACAAGGTGGTGGGCTGGCAGTCGGCCCAGATGAAATCAGTTTTCTTTGGAGAGAGTACAGTAGATGTTGTTTGACAATGTGGAGGCTAGCACTGGGGATAGAATAGTGAGAAAGCTAGACAGATCAAAAGCATTATTACAGTTATCATTGTGAAGGGAAAGTAGTTTATTCCTGAGTGGAGTATGACAAATCTGTATGCCTGTATTGACTCAAACTTTAAAACCTTACATTTGTGTATTTACATACTGAAATTTTAATCTGTCCATCCCTCAGTTATTCCTTGGCAGGGTTGAGAGGTTGCTGGAGCCTATCCCACCATTCAATGGGAAAGAGACGGGAGCACTCCCTTGACAGTCCCCCCAATCTGTGTCCGCATCGTGCTCACACAATTAGCCTGGCATCATGTCTTCAGACTGTGTAACTGGAGGAAACCCACGCAAACAGGGAGAACACACAAACGCCATACAGAAAGGCCCCCAGGATTCAAAACTTCTTGACTTTCTTGCTGCCAGGCAACTACGCTACCCACCGCCACCCACTTGCAAATGTTCGTTAAATTTATTAAATCACATGCAACAAACTCCAAGATTATGTGATTCACTTCACCATGAGAAAACCTGCAGCTGAAGTGTCTCCTGATCTGCTCCTGGACCTTGTATTCTACAAGGCATTTGTGAAGAGTTTTGCAAACTAGTTTGTCCTTAGAAGTCCTGGAACAAATAAATAATGTACATGTCATAAATTACTACATAAAGAGAAGCCACTGCTAATATCCACAAGTTTTAGCAAGAGAAAAAGCACATGGGAAAAGGAGTTGGTATTTCACAAGCAGTTATGTAAAGTTGGGATTCTTTTTTCCTTTGGTATGGTAATGCTAACAGACATTTAAAAAAACACATTAAGTGCACAGCCCCTGATGTGCCTCATCCACCAGACCACCCATATGTTCTTTAGTGGGTAAGTGCTCTAGTCCATAGATTGGTGCAGAAAGCCCCTCGCTATCCAAATGGAGAGCAACTGACAGTGAAAAGGCCTCTGATCTGGCAAATGGCATAATTTCCTGTACTTCAAAATAAACAAAGAAAAACCCAGCACTCTTCCAAGGATAGTTATTGAGGAAAATCCTTAAATGGGAGTATGTTCCACCGAGACCATTTCCTTATTTTAGAGTGACTTGCTCTCTCCTTCTCTTCTCTGACTCATACATTCTGCTCGACTGACTGACAGATTTTTTTCATTCGTAAATCCCATGTTTCATCAACGGTGAGCAAAATGTTTCTCCAGATGAAAAGAAGGCTTTAAGCTTTGATCTGAGGAGTCTGACCATTTTCGCGTAAGGCCAGGTTTTGCATTTGCATGTTGCCTAATGATCTGTTATTTAGGCTGAAAAGGCAGCACATAAGCCAGACCTTACATAGGCCTGGTCTCTGCCCTCATATTCTCATAGGACTTATATGTAACGCCCATTTTCCAAAATTGGGAATAGAACAGAAAATGTTAAGATAGTAGTAATTTGACCTGTATTAAATTGAAAACAGTGCAAGAGAAACTAATTTATGATTTACTGCATCAAATATATATTTTTTTGGACATACTAGTTCATTCTGAATTTGATGCCAGCCACCAATTAACCAAACTCATTTTAGAAAAGTGACTGAAGGAACTATAATTTGGGTGAACAGCAGTTGAGGAGGGGATCCAGTCAAGATATACGCGGAACATCCGTAAAAGGCTCCGCTTTCTGGCTTGCCAAAACCTGAAATGGGTATTTGCCCAGTTATTGTTCCTCAAGAAAGAGTCTCCCTGTGGTCTTGAGTTCCGTTGACAGGTATGTTGGCTTTTTTTCTGAAATGAACATTTCAGTACATGGTCATCCCAGCATGAAGTTGGGCCCTACATATCCTTCCATTCTGGCATCATCACCTGTTGTTTCAAACCATTGAACAATTCTTTTAAAAGCTGAAAGAGAAAGAGCCATTTTCTTTCCCTTCATGGTCTTATACAGTAAGTTTCAGAAACGCTACAGTTACCCTGACAAAAACCAGCTATATGGTTTCTGACAGCAACCCCTGCATGATATTTTGCCTTTTTTGGAGCAGATTATCTCACATCTTTACCTTGGGACGCAACACTGCATATTCCAGACCACCCTCTGCTCTGTCGCTTTGGGTTCCATTTTTGAGCAGTGGCCTTCAACAGGCTACATCAGATGTGGCAGATCACCAAATAATGACTAATCTTTTGGGGAAGAAAACGCCCCAGAAGATATCTACAGAAAATTTTGTGCACTCAGAGATGTGTAAGTTAGAATTTTGTCTCTAACATTTTAATCATTGTGATATTACCTTTTCATCTAAGAAGATTATACGAGTGAAATTCCCTCTTTCCTCGAGCAGTTCACTGCAACAAAACTTAACCAGCAAATGATGGCACAAAAGGTCCCAAGAGCGCATGTGTTTAATTCCTATTACAAGTTTTTGACCAATGATTTGTTGATTTGTAAGACTATCAAAGCTTTTTATTTTGCCAGTTTGGGTTTAGCAGTTAGAAAGTTTTTTTTTCAGGTGTTTAACAAGGAAAACAATGTGTATACTGTAGGGTAGCAGACTGTCATTTGAAGAAACATTGCCCATCCCTAATCTCTGATGGCCTTCTGGGAAGAAATATTTGTCTATAAATACTCCAAATTCCAAATTCCAATTCAGTTTTTGCAATTCGACTTCAGTTCACTGAGTTGCACATCCAGTTGCTGAAAAAGAGCGATCAAGTTCATATTAACATAACTTTTTAACTTATATTTTTGACCATTTCCTTCAATTTCTTGCACTTGTAGGGGTTAGTGGCAGGTGTTGAGATTCCTTTAAGGAACATGGATCCTTTGACTCAGTTCCATGAGAGGATTCGTTCATGGCTTTGTTCACCTGTGCCCAGTGGTGTGCGGTCACATGTTCAGAGGGGCTTCAATAACCTTACCCTTTACCGCTCGACTGTCCTCTCGCTGTTCTCATTCAAGTTCGCCTGATTAACAAGCAAACAATTTATCGACTGAATGACCAAGACCAATCCATTTTCCATAATAAGAAATGATAATGAAAAAATGAATGCCTATTGCCAACATTTATATACTCAGCGCCATTAAAAACGCACAGGTGAGGTATGTACTGTATTTGCGGCAAATTGAAGAATTGATTGATTTTTATTGCTTTTGCAGTGAGGCACGAGAGGAAATAAAGAAAAGCGCGTGGTATTGTAATCCTGACGCGCACCACGTGCACGCGCCAAGCACTTCAGTAATAACAAACATTGAGCTGTTCGTGATGTGTACAGTGACACTTGACTTGTTCTTTTTGGTGTGGTCAATAGCCTTAATAAAGCCAACAAAAAAAACGAAAAATGCTTCTGCATCAGGAAAATGGAACAGCTTGTGACACAGGAGAGAGAAAAAGAGCCTTTGGCATTTTACGAGCAGATCGCAGCCACCGAGAGGTGGTGTGTCATTTGCACTGTCACCGTTCAACAATCAGTCGGCTGTCTATCCAAGAATGGAACACAGGCACTGTCACTGACCGACCCTGCTTAGGGCAGCCACGAGTGACGATAGCAGCTCAAGAGCGCCACATCTGGTTACAGGATGTACGTGACAGATTCCGCACAGCAACCGAGACTGATCATGAGATGAGGGCTCCGAGACGATTTAGGGTGAGCGCAAGTACTGTTTGACGCCGTCTATTTGAGCAACACACGCGTGCACATGGGTCCTACAGAAATCCCAATGTTGATACAACATTGTTAGGATGGAAACATAAATGCAAAAAATCTGAAACGCCCTTTAGCTGTCACTACGTTCAGACTATAGAACGAATTCTCGTGGCTCATTGCGCAATGAGCCTTTCAAACTAATTTACGCAAATCTGTGCTGTTTCATGAGCTACACAAGCGCAGAAATTATAAAGACATATAAATATTTTACGTAGTCTTTGATGTGCAGAAGAACACGCCGTATAATTTCATGGTGCAATTTATAACAAGGCTTTCAAAAGTAAATTTGACTCTCGTCGATTCTACCAATTAGTCTGAGCAACTGTTGCTAATCGGGAGAGGTTAACTGCGAGAGGTTTAGGTCATGAAGCAGTGAAAGGTGAGGTTATGGCTGGCCCTGTGTTTCTGCTGATGGACCGCCACTGCCTGTACCTTCGTTCAAACTCAGGTGAATAAGAATCAGAGTAAGGCAGCAACTAATTCTGACCACACAGAGACAAAGAAGCTGAGTAATTGTAGCCCAGCCGCACAAGATAATGGTCTCGTCTAACTCTTCACATTCTTCATGTCCTCTTCACTGATAATAAATAATGTGTACATTACAAACATCTCATCTTACAACTTGAATTTACTTACACTGTACAAGGGGGAAAACTCCACGATATTCTACTTTTTGATTAAGGTCAGGGACAGTAAGTTAGCCTAATCTGTTAGTGCACTAAATCAGGCAGGATGAAGGATACTTCAAGCACTGGTTGTGCTTCAGGCATGTAGCTAGTAGTCATTTTGCAGGTCAGTATTAGCTAACTTGTTTAATTAACGTTAGTGAATTTAAAAACTAGCATTATCTTAGGGCACAGCTCTTTGGGTTATTCTCTTCAATCAATGACATTCGGGGCCCGAGAAACAGAAGGTGGAAGGACTGGAGACAAACTAGGGCAGCAAACAGTCTGGAATTGAACACAGACAGTCTGCAAGGACAGGAATAAACAAAACAGATGAGCATATTGCTTTCGGAAAGACTGATGAAATAAAGCAAGGTTGTTCAGTTGACTAATTAAGAGCTCTGAAAGAACAGCATTCTAACACATGGCCCTATTATGCAGTGACCATGTGTTGACTAGTTCACCAATTAGAAGCCAAGTGATTCTTTCAGTTAATTTCAATTTGTGGTTGGAACCAAATACTGGCAAATACAGCGTGCGATCTTCCAGGACTGAATATGTTCTGGTAAATGCCATATTTAAACTTCACAATAGCTGACAGTTTCAAAATTGATGTGCCATAGCGATGTTAAATCATGTCTATGCTTGCCGGCGGTCAGGCACACTTCACGTTTATAGCGACTATTATGATAGCACTCCAGAATTGTGATGAATCTGCTGATCTGAATTGATAGATGGTTTTGTAAATACCCGCAATTCAATGTTTTGTTAGTACATCTGTCTGAGGTAAGGAATTTTCACAATAAGAACAAATTTTATGACGTTAGCCGAACGTATTAGCTAGCTAAAGTTGGCTGAGTGGTGAGCTGTCATCTGGCCTCTTCCCTTGTGATAATTTTTATGGCACGCTAAGTTGTGCCATATTAGCTACATTATTAAATGCCGCAGAATTATGAAAACAGCTGTTTTATGTTAATTTAGTCAGAGTAAAAGCCTACCTCAAAACCAGTGGCTTGAGTGACCATCTTTCCTCAAGCACTGCAAGCAACTGGTGAGAGCGCGTTCTATTCCTAGGGTGCTGTTGCGCTGGTAGTGAGAAAACCAGCGGTGGGACGACCATGAACCTACCTATCTGAGACATTTGAAATAGAATTTGCAAGAAATCCACCTGAGGGCTGATGCTTATTAGATATTATGAACAGAATGCCAACATTTTTATATTGATTTAAGGTTTTCAAACTGTATTCCCAAACTTTAAATTAGAGCAATACTGAGTGCGATATTCACTTGGTCAGTTTACTGCATGGATTTTGCTGTGGTTAATTTCATGTTAATAACCTCAGACACTTGCAGGCTCATGCAGGCAGAGCAGATGCAAACTATGCGGGCGTAAGGCAAAAGTCATCTGGCGCATGTCAGCTAAGCTCCTGAAGAAAGGCTCCATGTTACCATGTTTTACCACTGAGCAGATATACATTCAATGGGTGGTCATTTTTGTAAACTGTATACAGTTCAATATAATATATCCAAGAATAGAATTTGAATGACAAGAACTGAATTTGATTTGTGAGAACTAATCGTGCGAGTGTATAGGGAATTGAATTTTTCAGTGAGGATGAAATACTATTTCAAAGCAAGTGAATTAAATTTTATAATATCACATTCAGTTTCAAGTCTATTAGAATTAATTGCCAAACTAATAAATTCAATTTCAAATTATGCTATTCAGGAATAGTTTTTCAATGTAATTATGCAAGTTCAACAATTTAAATGATCAAAATTCAGTTTCTAGTGACACCTATTTTTGCCTATATAGGCAACCCTCACCCCCAACTCCTAATCAGAGCAGTGTAGAACAGGGCCTGCACTGAACCTCACAGAGAGCTGTTACCTCCAAATGGTGACCATTTGGAACGGAGGTGAACTTGTAAGGAGTGGCCAGCTAGCCAAGATTACTCCAAGGGTGACAATTTATCCCTGAAGTGACGAATGATCCTAGGTGAGTAACACAAAAACTGCTACCCTCAGTGGCCCTACGTAAGGTCAGTGGCCAGGAGTAAAAATTTCAGAGGGACTGAATATGGAATTCATGGAGGATTGTATGGCAGAAACCACAAGAGAAACAGCAAAGCTTGTTTCACATTTTCAAAAAAAAAGAAAGAAAAAACAACCGAAAAACACCCCCAAGCCTTTCATCACAATGTTGTATCAAACATTTTGGAAAGCATGAGTCTAAATGAAGCTTAGCAAAAGTTCAATCAGGAAGACTCTCTCGCACACTTCAACTCCGTTTATTATTTTTAATTCACTCGCATGTTCACTCATAAATCTCTGCAGTCAATGTCTGGGGCTGTCAGTTGAGCTGTCAGCATGGTATAGCAGCTGATCTTCTCTATCCAACCATGGCACACCACATTCACATCGCTTGCCAATCGTTCTGCTGCTGTCTTTTTAAAAAATGTAATTTCCCTCTGCCCTAGTTCGCTCATGCTGCCGTTCGTGGGTCCTCCTCCTCCCCAACGCCACCCTGCTCTCGTCACACCTTCTGTCCTGCCGCTTCAGCTTCCTCAGCCTTCAGCCACCACCGCCACCAGTGCCTGGACTCTGCGGGGGATTTTCCTGCTGCTGCTCTGGGCCGTGCTCCTGCTCTACGAGTCTTCCCGAAGAGTCCAAGCGCCAAAGCCTTGTCTTTTTCTAAGCATGTGCTACTTCCTCCTATGCTCAACGCATAATAAAAATGTCCTCATTTCACTTGAGTCTCGCCTGATTGAACTATATGTTTGGGGAAAAGCAAATACAGTATTTCACAATAAGAGCATCAAACCAACAGTCAGGCACAGCACTAGTATTGGGATGGTTAGGGGATACTTCCCTGTCTCGTCACCTGAGGACTTGCCTTTGTTGAAGATACTGAATTCTGCTTAATATCATGACATTCCATCGGAGAGTGTGCAGTTTCTCAGTCCATGGTGAAGTGAGTCTGGGTTATTCAGCAAAAAATGATCCATAAAACAAACTCTTGGATTAGCCGATTCAAAGTCCTGCGTTGAACCCGGTTGGAATGCTTTTTTAGGTCCTAGAACGCGCAGATCGTGCTCAAAAACCTAACAATTTTATGAATTATAGAACATCTGCAAATAAGAGACATGAGATTAATGTGCTGCGACTTAAAATTACAGGAAACATTTAGTTCCAGTTACTGCTAAAAGTGGACAACAAGTCATTGAGTCAAAGGTGGCAATTACTGTTCAGCAGCGTGTACATTTGTACTGTATATAAAATAGATACTATCCTCTATAGTGCAGTGTTTCATGTGGAATCAATTGGTAGCTGTGGTTCCCTGAGTGTAGAGACAATTTTGCATCCATATAAATGGGCATGGTCCCCCAAGTCATGTGACGCGGATACTTTTTAAGACACACTAGTTCTGCCAGCAACAGCCAGATCAGAGCTCATAGCACACCTGGGTTGGTGTGGTATCACTGATCATTTGTTTCACCCTGTCTAAAAGCAGCCACGAGCTGGACACCACAGAAATGCCGACAGGGAAGGTAGCAACCTCACCTTAGGCACAGATTTTTAATACAGGATTATTTCACAGTCATGTAATGGCTTTATTTACAGATACAAATTCACGCTGATTCTTGTGAATTTAAAGTTCCGTAAATCATTGAAAAACGTATGTTTTATGACATAGAGGTAGGAAAATGTTCAATAACTCTGCAATGCAATAAGCAATATTGAAATCTAAACATACTGTAGTAGTTATTCTACTGATTAGTCTTTAATTATTGAGTAAATCAATTGATTGCAAACAAAAACAAGAACGGGTTGAAAGCACCGGCATATTAAAAGGACAGAATGCTGTCGACCCTACATAAACTCTGAGCTGAAGGTATGGTCTCCACTCAGAGAACTGGGGTTGCATTGAAGTAAATGCATTCTCTTTCATATCAAGACAATGTCTCTGCTGGGTCATATATGCCATATGTACGGGAAAAATAACAAAAGACAAGCCGTGAGGAGGCACGCACCTGTGTCCATCAAATATGCTGTTTGTTATTTATACCTAAGCAGGTGAACACCCACAGGGTGAGAGGACAAACAGTGACAGGTGGAAAGCGCTCAGCTTGCCAGATTCCAGGCTCACGGAAGAGGCACATAACCCCAAATAAAGCCCAGATGCGAAGGCCTCCTGTGCACGGGGGCTAAAATATTCTCGATACCTTTGGGTTCCGCTGCCTGGGTCTTCAACCATAATCAGACAAGCAGCCAGAGGTGTACTTAAAGTTAACCATCTTGCTGATGGCGATGCATGTAACAAGATGACTGCAGTTAATCCGAGAGTGAAAATGCTTTCCTGAAAACGACAGAGGAAAGGTGACGTTTTACCCTTATACCTTACAGAAGATTTTACATGAGTTTCGTACGATTGCCCGATCTGGTTCTTGTATCAGATGTGCTCACTTTAAAAGGCAATTTGGAAGGAACCAAATTAACACTATGTTATAGGATAAAAAAGGGGGCTGATGCAGCACTTGAGGAACCTTGCCTAACAGCCCAACCAGCTTTGATAGTTGCGACTATGCCCCTAGGGGAAGTGCATGCCTTGTTTTGCCCGCATGGGCTATTCCAGAGGGAAAACGACTCTCCTCCGGGCTGTGATGGATAGTTCAGGTGGAATGTTAAATGAAAAGATGTAAAAACTCCTCACCAATACACATAGGCTATCTTAGTTCTTGATGCTCCCTCAGCCTGCAGCAATTTAGAATGCCTAAATCAAAATTCCAGGCTGGTTTAGCCCAAAGCTTGGGGTGCTTAGAAATATGTGGTCCAAGGTCCTTCCTTTCTAAGACAGAAGGTCCCTCTGAACCAAACCTCCAAATGTTTCCTTCGCAAAAGAGACGTATCATAGAACATGAGACCATATGGAGCTATGGTTCTGTCCACTGATCTGTATGGATCAGTGGTTCTGTCATCATTGATCGGGCTCTGGTGGAGAGGGTGCCCACCTTCAAGTACCTTGGGGATGACATAGCGAAGGTTCTGAGCTGTTCTGATCTTTGTCTTAATGCTAAACCCTAGATTGGAGTGGAGTGCACCAGCCGGACATACGTATGCTTGGTTGCGACATTACATCCGGCTTCAAACTGAAAATTACGAGCAATTAATAGTTACGACTGCTGCACCACTTAGACTTAAACCTGCTATGTCTTGTCTCTGGGTGTAACTTCTACACCTAGTATGGAGCAGGCTTAAATGGGAACTCCGGTGTGAAATTGACTTGGAGTGTATTGAAACATGATAACGAGTCCTAACTTTTGTCGAATACCCCACCTCCGAACGCACCCAACATTTCGATAAGTCGATTGACGAGCACGAACAAATTTATTTTGCAATCTGTTCTCTATCCGACCTATTCGTTCATGCTCGTCAATCGACTTATCGTGACTTTCAAGATGGCGGCGATGGGAAACTACCTCAAGGTACTGTCTGCATAAACAGTCTTTTTTAATAAACTACCAGCGCATTTTCAAAGTTCTCAGTGCCTTGTTTTAATTATCAGGGCCCTCGGAATTCTACCAATGAAGTGTGGAGCTACTTTGAGTCTTGTTAATGATGTAAAAATAGCGATTTCATTGCATGGCAACGCTATGCCCCATTCACTACCATTGTAAGCCTGTTGGGAGCTTCGGCTAAAAAGCCCTGTATTTCGAAATGTTGGGTGCGTACAGAGGTGGGGTATTCGACAAAAGTTATAGACCGGGAGCTGGCTCATTTTATTTATGAGAAAAGGGTAAAAAGGTTTGACCCCTACAAGTCAAGCTATTCTACGTGATTTATATAAATCACCATTGCTGGCTGCTGGACTCCTGTACGTTTGACCCCGGCACCCTTTTAAAGGGTCCCAAAAGAGGTTTTATTAATGCGAACGCCGACTATGAAATCAACTACATGGGCTTGTGGGGTGATGATGTGGCATCATAAATTTGTCAACGTCAGCAACTTCAGCTTGAACCCTTGCAGGGACAGTAAGCCTTTATGGGGTAAAAAAAAGCCAAATATTTATGTGAAGGCCGACAAACATGTGGTTTACCTTTTCTTGAAGCTAGAAGAGCCCGCAAGTGCCAGCAAGTTTTGACTGTACCAAACCCTTGCCAGCAAGACCCTTTTTAAGGGGTGAAAAAAATCAAAATATTCATGCGAAGGCCGATATACACGCGATTTACCTTTTCTTGAAGCTGGAAGGGTCCGCTATTCAAAAACCGAAGTACCAGCAAGTTTTGAGTGTACCAAACCCTTGCCAGCAAGACCCACTTATGACAGGTATGGTTTCACCTTGTTCGGAACAGCCTTTGAATACAGTGTAGACCAGGGGTCTTAAAATACAAATCTTGAAGGTCCACAAAGAAATTTATCAAGGAGGCAAAGGTCCGTTTATTAGTTGGTCAAGCCACGATAAATCAATGAATTGCCCACCAACCAACCAACCAACCAACCAACTTAACTATACTGTGGTGTACAGTAGAAAAATAAAATGCATGACTCAACTATAAAATGTAGACTTTTAATTTTAACACATATTGCCCTCCAAAATTCCTCAGGTAAATAAATATATCAAGAGATACTGTGTTGTGGTTAAAGAAAACAAAATGACCTTTTCATAAAAACAACAAAAAATACATACTAAAAAAAAAAATGTCCTTTTGATTTTAACAAAAAAAAAAACAAATAAAAAATACTCAAAAACAAACCTTTTTCTTTTTAACATAAATTCAAATAAATGAATAAATACTTAAAACAAAAAAAAAACACACCCCTGCAAAGAATCCAAAACAAATATATCAGGAGGGGGGTAAATAACACTTTTCTTTTTAAAAACAGACACAAAGGACACAAGAAAGAAGGAAAAATCCACTTCAGTCATACATTGTTTTATGTGATCACTCTGTGAGCACTCTGTTGCGGGGACAGTGATGACAGCGAGAACATGTAAATGATTGCCATAATCATAGACAAGCCCTGTCAGGAGCAACTATTATTTTGGTGACTGTCCTGTTACATGAAAGTAAGGTACTTGAATGGCCGTCGTGCCACATAACTATTCTGGGACCTGTGTATGTTGTCTGTTCTTTTTTCTATCATCAGTCACCAGGTACAATCACCGACAACCGTGTATATCAGAAATTGTGGGACACAAAATTTCTGTTTCTTGATGTTCGAACGTTTTAAGGCTCCCTATCATGATTTTTACCCGAGGCCAAAATATGGCCATCGGGTATTGCGAAGACCTTGCGTCTGTCTGTCTGTCCATCTGTGTGGAAAATAACTTGTTTCCTATTAATGTCAGGGTAATGAAATTCACAGGGACTGTACTTGGGACATATAGCTTGGACAAGTTCGAAGATGGGTAACCTTGACCTACTTTAAGGGGTCAAAAGGTCACATTCTTTGTAAACACTGTTTCCTTGATTACATCCACTATATTTGTTGTAGCAGCGCAAAATTTACAGCGTGTATGTTCTGGATAATCAGCTTGCAGAACATTAAAGGTGGATGACCTTCACCTGGTTAATGGGGTCAAAAGGTCACATTGTTTCTGAACAGTGTTATTTTCATTACGCCTTTGCACTACCATGACATTTTTTGGTTTAGCTATGTCAAATTCATAAGGTGTACTCACTGGATAATCAAGTTGGAGGACATGGAAGCTACATGGCCTTCACCTACTTTAAATACCTTCTAATAACAATTTCATGTAGCAACATTATCAACCAAACTGTTCAGTCACCTTCAACATAAGATCGAATTTAGATGACTGCGCATCATGTCAGACTTTATATTCTGAATGCCAAACGATGCAAAGTCCTAGCTGTCCTGTTCCACACGTTCCATATAACCTGCCAGATCCTAGATGAAATTGGACAATTTACCTCTGTCTTCCTTTTGACTCTTGAAACTTCTCTCAAGCCCGAAAGTATTAAACACATTGTGTTACATAGGCATACATTAAAAAACCCTTTATATGTTGTAATTCCTTGTCTTATGCCCATACGGCCGAGGGTACTTATTGCGTTCTATGTTTGTTCTTACAACCCCAATTCCAAAATAGTTGGGACGCAGTGTAAATTGTCAATAAAATCAAAATGCAGTGAATATCAGATCACATGAACCAATATGTTATTTACAATAGAACATAGATAACATTTCAAATGTTGATACTGAGACATTTTACATTTTTATCCACAAAATGAGCTTACTTCAAATGTTCTGGCTGCAACAGGTCTCAAAAAAGTTGGGACACAGGCAAAAAAGGCCTGAAAAAGCAATTAATACATAAGAGCTGAAAGAACATTTAGCAAGTAATTAAATTAACTGGCATCAGGTGTGTAACATGATTGGCTATAAAAGGGATGTCTTAGAGAGGCTGAGTCTCTCAGAAGTAAAGATGGCCAGAGGCTCTCCAACCTGTGAAGGCTTGCGTAAAAAATTGTGGAATACTTTAAAAACAATGTTCCTCAACGTCAAATTGCAAAGGCTTTGAAGGTCTCGTCATCGACCGTGCATAACATCATCAAAAGATTCAGAGAAACTGGAAAAATCTCTGTGCGTAAGGGACAACGCCGAAGACCTTTACTGGATGCCCGTGATCTTCGGGCCCTCAGACGCCACTGCATCACATATCGGCATGATTCTGTCATTGACATTACTAAGTGGGCCCAGGAATACTTCAAGAAACCATTGTCTGTAAACACAGTATAAAGTATATGTAACACAGTATAAAAATAAAGGCATTTCATGTTCTAAATACAGTACTGACTGAAAATTAATTTGGATATTGTTATTTTTTATGGGATAACCGAGTTGAAATTGGTTACTCTTTTAAAAAGAAGGGTCTTGCTGGCAAGGGTTTGGTACACTCAAAACTTGCTGGTACTTCAGTTTTCGAATAGCAGACCCTTCCAGCTTCAAGAGAAGGTAAATCGCGTGTATATCAGCCCTCACATGAATATTTTGATTTTTTTCACCCCTTACAAAGGGTCTTGCTGGCAAGGGTTTGGTACACTCAAAACTTGCTGGCACTTCGGTTTTCAAGTAGCGGGCTCTTCTAACTTCAAGAAAAGGTAAACCACATGTTTGTCGGCCTCACATAAATATTT
Organism: Gymnothorax javanicus; assembly: GCA_029692085.1. NCBI lineage: Eukaryota > Metazoa > Chordata > Actinopteri > Anguilliformes > Muraenidae > Gymnothorax > Gymnothorax javanicus. The sequence continues at coordinate 185,479,682 of CM056193.1, forward strand.
GGCTTTTTTTACCCCTTAAAGGCTTACTGTCCCTGCAAGGGTTCAAGCTGAAGTTGCTGACGTTGAAAAATTTATGATGCCACATCATCACCCCACAAGCACATGTAGTTGATTTCATAGTCGGCGTTCGCATTAATAAAACCTCTTTTGGAGTCCTTTAAAAAGGGTGCCGGGGTCAAACGTACAGGAGTCCAGCAACCAGCAATGGTGATTTATACACATCACACAGAATAGCTTGACTTGTAGGGGTCAAACCTTTTTACCCTTTTCACATAAATAAAATAAGCCAGCTCCCAGTCTATTAGTACTTGTTATCATGTTTCAATACACCCCAAGTCAATTTCACACCGGAGTTCCCCTTTAAGTTGGAAAGTCAAAATAATTAATATGATAAAAGTAACAGGAAAATAAATTATCATATTATCAATACAAGACAAAAAAAGAGGCTTCTGACTTCCTTCTTTGACGCCAGTGTCAAAACAAATGCCCTTACCCTGAACCCTGGCCCTAATCGTCAAATAAGGAGTGGATAGCTCGCCTCTGTTCTTTCTTTTATTTATTTTTTATCTTTTATTCGTTTTTAGCCCCAGAGGCTTATAGTGGGCCAGTTATGTCCCAGACCATGAATAAAGCGCAGAAACAGACTTGCAATACAACAGGTAATTTATTGGCAGCAGTACGGTAATGACAGGGATGGAACCTTAGAGAGGAGGAGAGACAGTTCAGCGCAGATGTAATAGGCAATGCTTTGGCTGATGTCGCTGGCCAGTGGCTCCTGGTGTGGTGCCAGTGTGATGCGCTCGCCAGCACTGGACCGCCCACGAAGAGAAGGGTTGATGCTTGAGAGGAACTCAGCCCCTGTCCTGGCCCCAGCTCAGAGCTGAAAGCTTGTTCCTGACAAAATTAGTAAAGAGAGAAGACTTGCAAGGGTTAACAAGAATGCAGGGCCTCAGTCCTGGACCCTGATTAGGATTGGGAGTTTGGGGGCACCCGGTGGCTCATCGGTCTAAGCGCGCATACTATAAAGGCTGTGTCCTTCCCCAGCGACCTGGGTTCGACTCCGGCTCAGGTCATCTGCTGCATGTCTTCCCCCATTCTTCTCCCCAACTTTCCTCTCTCTCTACACTGTATAACTGTCAAATAAAGGAAAAATTCCCAAAAAAAAAAAAATCTTAAAAAGGATTGGGAGCGTGTTTGAATTAAATCATGACAATTAAGATCTACAAGAGACCTTGGCTGCCATTAAAGTACTGGTTGCATTGAGACGAGGAAGTTCAACGTACATATGACCAGGCTCTTAGTCCGAATGTGACTTTACAATCTAGCAACAAGCACTTGCACTAGAAGGCTTAAATACCAATCACTCGCTCATTAGGAAACATGCGAGTAATGAGATTCAGCTGAGAGGGGAGACGCGCACAAGACATACACCAGTCACAACAAACACCCAAAAGACACGCTTGCTGCTGAATTGCAAAGACACAAACTGGGGTTTTTAAAAACTGCTTGCAATTTCACTGCAAGGAACATGACACTTGCTGTGTAGTTATGTCTCCCCCCACAAGGGAGAGGGGAGACATATTGTTTTAGGCTCGATTCCCATTCGCGTTCGCATGCACGTTCCCACTTCGTTTCCGAAGCGCAACTCCAAAACTGTTTGCAGGATCTTAACGAAACTTTGCAGACTTACTATTCAGGTCCTGAAGTGGCGCCTTTTGGTATGAGGCTGTCTGTCCGTCCGGATGTCATCAATTTTTGTCCAGAGCATAACTCCAAAACCGTTTGCATGATCTTAACGGAACTTTGCATACTTACAACTCAGGTCTTGCAGTGGTGCCTTTTGGTATGTGCCTGTCTGTCTGTCCGTTCGTTCGTCTGGTGGGTTAGGCAGGGAAGGGGGGCCGGGGGACCGGGGGGGAGACCTATGTTTTTACGAGTTATAACACACTCTAGTTTCATGTTGGGTCAGATTTGTCATTTTCACATTTTTTATGATCCCACACTTCCATCCCTTCTTTTTCATCTCTGCTTCTTCAGCTCCATAGACTTCCATTCATTTTCAAAAGCCCTCATATTGTCACAATTTAAAGGCAAGAGCCTCAAATCATTTTATACAGCTTCAGACTGCCCAAAATTTGTTAGCTAGGCATCTAAGTTATGCTGTTATTCACCACTGTTCTACACACCGAAGAAGATGTTTCCAATTTTAAATGTATTCTTTTTAACTCTGAAGAAAATTTGAATAAGTTAAATGATAGAAGAGTTTGTCCGCACGCCACTGAAAATCGCCTAACGTCGGCGTTCCCTCTTGCTGGAGTTGGGGTTGTAAAGGTTAATTTTAAGTATTAAGATTGACACAAAGTAAATTTTGGCTCAAATAGTGATTTCTAATTTGGCTGGACAGTGAAATCCCATGCATCAGTTTGTCTTCTTGTGTATGGTAAGAGATAAGTTCTGCAGCACAGATGCAGGCCTACATTAAGGTATCAGCTTGACTTGTTTCTGAAAGTAACTGGCAGTTTGCTTGAAAACAGGAGAGTATTGCCTTGCATAAGTTTGTCCTTACCAAATACACTGTTTACCTATCGAAGGCCACAATCTAAATGCAAAATACCTGACAATCCCAAATTTATGGCTCTGGAGTAATAACAACACAGACAGGAATGCAAATGCAATGAGATGTCACAATGTGAGGTTTCTCAGCGACTTGTGTAGTTCCGTGAGTTTAGTAATTCACAACACCAATATGTCAATAAAGTGATCATTTACTATGATGTTTCTATGACATCAGCATTGAACCTAATATCTGGCCAAAATGTAAATAGCATAAGTGAATAAAATTTCTGTATGAATTCATATGATTTTCTTTTATGACCCAGTACCTAAAAATTGCACAATACATTTTCCAGAGGGATGAAATGGGAAGCCAAAATAGTTTTTCTGTGAATAAAGTGAGGTGTATTTTGCCTGGTAGATAGAAATTGAAATTTCTGTTGCTTTTGCAGCGATGACCGGGGAAATCAAAGTGAACAATGAATGTAAGGCATAGCAATGTTTGCAGATCTTCTTGAACTTTAACCGCAAACTTGCCAGTAACAGCCTATGTCTTTCAAAAGGTGCTGTGGGATCTCTAGTGATGATACTGTTTCAGATGTTTTTACCACCAGTTCCAAAGCAGGTACTTTCTATCACAATGTCCAATCTCGGGGAAGCTGTTTTATTCTAATTACAGAAAAACCCATGTCCCTCACTATTGTAATGGCTGGTGAAATAGAGAGGCCAGGTGCAGCGGCCAGGGAGAGAACGAGCAGCACAGAAACAATACAAACGGAGAGAATCACACAGACCACCAGAAAGTACTCGCGCTTCCAAAGGACGTATAATAATCCGAAAAAACGGAAGCAATGCGAGAGAGAAAAAGTAGAAAAGGGAAAATTCCTATATAGGAAGGAACTCCAAAAATAACTGGAAGATATAAAGTCACACAAATACTGACTAGAGATATCTTCGGCTATAGTGCTTAGCTACAAACAGACACTCTAGCAACGGAGGCGTGGCGGAGTTCCGGCTTATATAGAGACCGGGGAAGCGCCGCCCCAGTTCAATCAGCCAGCTGGTTAAAGAGTCCAATAGAAAAGGAATTCGGTCTCGTCCCGGGACGAAAGCACCAAAGAAAAGTTCAAAACACATGCACGCCTCACAAACCATGACAACTATTGATTAAAAAGAGATACTGTCATCACTGTCAAATTAAATCCTCCCTTACCTGCATGATGCTCGCAAGCTATGGGGTAGCAGACCACAATAAGTACTATCTAAACTATATGGCCAATCCATGCTCTTGAATTCCGCTATAGCAGGACTAGCCAGCCTGATATCTACCCCCAGTGTTATTTTCCTTCAATTTCATATCAGTACCATGAAAATTTTTGCTGGTCAATGAAGGTACATTTTATACTGTATCCTGTTTTGTTTGCACTGTGACTGAACATGTAAAACTGTAGACTAGATCCTGACTGCACCATTTGTCAACTATGGCTGGGAGCGCTGCAGGGAGATGTGTAATTGGGGGAGGTGTAATACAACGAAAATGTAACAGTCAAAAATTTGTTACATTTTGCATTTATAGTCACAACGCAAAATGTAACTTCTGAAATCTCATTATATTTGGTCAGAAAAATTGTGAAATAAACAACTTCATGCTGATTTCAGCCATGAAGTCAGCGGCAAAACCAAATTCTCCATTTTTTCTACCTCATGATAGAAACTTTTTATATTCAAGTCGGGTGTGAGTGTAGTGTATATAATGCTTCAATTAGCATATTAACTTCCAAGAAATGTGGTTGTCACGTGAAATGAGTTTCTGAGTTGATTACTGCTGCCATAAGTTTTAATAGCAAATAACGGCAACAGCCATATTACTGATGACACACCTGGTTGCTATTGCATGCGCAGCATATGAATTCGCAATTAAATTAGAATATTAAATTATTTACCCTCTTCTCACTAATGAAATCCCCTAAAATATATTTTTGCCCCTTTTTAAAATCGTTCTGGCAAATAAAAAGCTGTAAAAAAAAGTGTTGGTTGGATATATGATGGCTGGTATTTCGAGACGCCAAATGCAGTGGCCGGAACGAAAGGAAGCACAGCAAAATGACGAACACAGACAAAACAAGAGAGAGGGGCTCGCGCTTCCAAAGGACATAAATCTCGTCCGAGTAAAAATAAGGAAGCAAAGCGAGCTAGACCGAACGAAATAAAGGATAAATCTTGGAAGCCAAGATCAAAAGATTAAGCACCCAGACGGTGCACAGACAGAGGAAGAGAGAGGAAAAGAGAGAGATAAATTCCCTTACTAACTAACACTTTCCTTTTTGCAACTAATTCCTAACCAACTTTCTAGCTAGAGAACTTGCGGGCTTTAGTGCAATCGTAACACTGACACTCTAGCAAAGGTGGCGAGGCGTAACTTGGGCTTAAGTAGAGTCTGGGCGCCGCCCATAATTAATGCCAGCTGGCCAAAGAATCCGATGTGGGCAAAACGATATCGTCCTGGACGAGAGTAACAAAGAAAGCTCCCAAACAAACGCCAACCTCCAAAACCATGACAGGCCCCCCTAAGGGACAGCTCCAGAGGTCCCTAGGGAACCCCGTGCACGGAACACGGAAATGAGCGTGGGATCCAGAATATCCCAGGAAGGGACCCATCAGCGGTCCTCAGGGCCATATCCCTCCCAGTCCACGAGAAACTGGGCCCCATGACCAACACACCTCTCGGCCAGAATGCAGCGCATGGTGTAAACCGGCCCCCCCTCCACCATTCGCGGTCGTGGCAGGGGTGTGTCAGCATGTGCTAGGACGCTAGTGCTAACCGGCTTAATCCGAGAGACATGGAATGACGGATGGATACGCAAAGATCTAGGGAGCTTTAACTGGACCGTGACCGGATTGATCTTCCGCACAATCTTGAATGGGCCAATATAGCGGGGAGCCAGTTTTAGTGATTTTACCTTCAAGGGGAGGTCCCGGGTAGACAGCCAAACTCTCTGACCCACCCAATAAGATGGGGCTAAACAACGCCTTCTATCAGCGGCGGATTTCTGTTTGAGCCCCGAGCGCAACAGAGATGAACGGACCCTGGTCCAAACTGACCGACAGCGACGAATGAAATGGTTGACCGAGGGAACCTCGGAATCATTCTCAGTCTCAGGAAACAGTGAGGGTTGGTAACCCACCTGAGCTTCAAACGGGGAAAAGCCCGTGGAGGAATTACTCAGTGAGTTATGGGAATACTCGGCCCATGCTAAAAATCGACTCCATGAAGATGGATTATCCGCCGCTAAACAACGAAGAGTGTTTTCCAATGACTGATTAGTACGCTCAGTCTGCCCGTTGGTCTCTGGGTGGAACCCAGAGGAGAGACTCACAGTGGCCCCCAACTGCCTACAAAACGCCCGCCAGAATCTGGCCGTAAACTGAGGACCCCGGTCAGAGACAACTTGTTGTGGAAGCCCATGCAGCTGGAACACATGGTTAACCACAAGAAGGGCCGTTTCCCGCGCTGAAGGCAGCTTGGGTAGCGCGACAAAATGAGCGGCCTTGGAAAAACGGTCAACCACGACCAAGATGACCGTGTTGCCTTCAGACACAGGCAGTCCCGTAATAAAATCCAATGCAATATGCATCCAAGGACGCCTGGGGACGGGCAATGGTCGCAGCAGACCAGAGGGAGGGAGATGGGAAGTTTTATTTCTGGAGCAGATGCCACAGGCAGCAACAAATTCCTGAATGTCCCTCATCATACCGGGCCACCAAAAACGTCGGGCCAGGAACTGCTTGGTCCGATGGGCTCCCAGGTGCCCCGCCAAGCGGGAAGAGTGTCCCCACTGGAGGACCTGTGACCTAACCCCAGGCGGGACAAACAAACAGCCAGGAAGCTCCCCCCCAGGACCGGGATCGGTCTTCAAAGCCTCCTGAACCACCGCCTCAATCTCCCATTGAATGGGCGCCACAATCTGAGCAGCCGGAATAACTGGCTCCGGGTAGGATCGCGATCAGAGCGGTCGTAAATCCGCAACAAGGCGTCAGGCTTAATGTTTTTAGAGCCAGGGCAGTAGGTTAGCGTAAAATTAAAGCGGTTAAAGAACAATGACCACCACGCCTGCTGGGAATTACATCGCTTGGTCCGCTGAATAAACTGGAGATTTTTATGGTCTGTCCATACCACAAAGGGGTGTTCAGCCCCCTCCAACCAGTGATGCCACTCTTCAAGGGCCAACTTGACCACCAATAACTCCCGGTCACCAATGCTGTAATTCCGTTCCTTGCCGGACAATGACCGGGAGAAGTATGTGCATGGGTGTAGCTCATTGTCCCAAAGGGGGCGCTGGGACAAAATAGCACCCACCCCAACCTTCGAAGCATCCCCCTCCACCAGAAATGGGGGGGAGGGATCGGGCAAAACCAGAATAGGCTCTGAGCTAAAACGTTTCTTTAATTCCTGAAAGGCAGCCTCAGCTGCTGGAGACCAAAAAAACGCTGAGGAGGTATTCTTTCTGGTGAGTGCAATAATGGGGGCAGCAACCACGCTAAAATTACGGATAAACCTCCTATAAAAATTAGCAAAGCCTCAAGAAGCGTTGGACCTCCTTAACACTTTGAGGGGCAGGTCAATTCCTGACCGCAGCCACCTTATCAGGGTCCATACGGACCGACCCCTTAGAAACAATGAAGCCAAGAAACGAGACGGTCTGGGCGTGAAAGATGCATTTCTCCGCCTTGATAAATAGCTTGGCTTGAAGGAGGGCCTCAAGCACTTGTCTGACATGTTGTTTATGCTCCGAGAGAGTTGAAGAAAAAATCAGAATATCGTCAAGGTAGACAAAGACGAATCTCTCCAACATCTCTCGGAGAACATCATTGTCAAGCACCTGGAATACAGAGGGGGCGTTAACCAATCCGAACGGCATGACCAAATATTCGTAGTACCCATCATGCGTATTAAATGCCGTTTTCCCACCCGTCCCCCTCCCGGATTCGGACCAGATTATAAGCATTGCGGAGGTCTAACTTAGTAAAAAACGATGCCTCCTGCAGTCGCTCAAAGGCAGAGTTCATTAACAGAAGGGGATATCAGTTCTTGACGGTGATATTTCCGCCATCTTTTTTGCCCATGAAAAAAAACCCCGCACCTGCAGGAGAGGTAGACGGCCGAATGAATCCGTTAGCTAGAGCCTCCTGGATATACTCTCGCATAGCTTTACGCTCAGGCCCCGACAGCGAGTATAACGAACCCCTAGGGGGAGTGGTACCAGGGTGAAGATTAATCTCGCAATCATACGCGCGGTGAGGAGGTAAGGTCGAGGCCCTTTGCTTGCTGAAAACCTCAGCGAGGTCAGCATAATCATTAGGAACATTAGAAGGTAAATTAAAGTTCAGGGTGGCCCCCAAATTCTCACCCTCTTCAGAACCTGATGTTTCAGTGACTGATTCAGAATGGTGAAAATCCTCTAAAATGGTAATTGTCCTCTGGCTGTCGCCAATCAAATTGAGAATCCCATTCCAACTCCTCCTCTGTCCCTTTTTCCAGTTTAGGAAGGTAAGGTGAGACAACCTCCTCGCACTCGCTCCAGGCATCAGTCTGCCCCATAGCTTGATGTCTGGGAAAACAAGTCACATTCTCTCTACAATGGGACCTACAAGCGGTACCCCAGTGGACGATATGATTATTCTATTCCCCCCAAGTGATGCAAGGCATATGCTCCCGTAGCCAAGAATGCCCTAAAACAATGGGAAAAGCAGGGGAACTGATAATAAAAATCCGAACCTCCTCAGAATGGCCACCAAAGTAAATGAACATATTTAGCGGTTGAGAAACTTCGGTAATAAATCCCGTTCCCAGCGGGCGACCGTCCAAAGTTTTCATGGGGCGTGGCTGTGAAAGAGGACAGGTAGGAACGGAGTGCCTCCTAGCCCACTCCACATCCATGAAACAATTCACGGCTCCCGAATCCACGAACGCTTCAATAATAACCCTCTTGCTCCCCACAGTCAGTTCAACAGGGATTAGTGTTCGGAAGGGAAATTGGGTCTGCCCCTCTAGCGCCCCCCAAACCGCTAGAGGGATTTCCCGTTTCCCTGAAGCTTCAGGCAACATGGACGGGTATGACCCGGTTTATTACAATTAAAGCAGATTATTCTTCTGCGAGAAGGTTTATGAGTCCGACTCTCAAACGAGCTATCAACCTGCATGACCTCAACCGGAGTGGAATTTCCTGTGAGTGGAATAGGAACCGCACACTTGCCATGAGCAGCCTTGACCCCGTTGTCAGCAAGCGGCAATTTGTTTAGTCTCTCCCTGTTACGTTCGCGGAGGCGATTGTCAATTCGCACCGCAGTGCGAACCAAGGAATCAAAAGTCGAACAGGACTCTAATGTAGCCAACGCGTCTTTTACCTCCTCAGTGAGAGCATGACTGAACATAGTCATAAGAGGAGCCTCCGGCCAGCCTGTCTCTGTCGCCGGGGAGCGAAATAAAATAGAAAGCTCCACGACACTTTCATAGCCCTGTTTCAGATGCATTAAACGCATAGCCGCATCCTGACCACAAACATCCTGATCAAACATTGACAACATCTCCTTAACAAGAGCCTCCACAGAATTTACGACCGGTGAATTAGATCTGATAAGTGGGCCAACCCAAGTGAGTGCTGTGTCTACCAACAGGGATAAAATAAATGCAACCCGAGAATCCTCATTAACAAACCGTGACGGTTGAGCCTTAAAAAATATCTCACATTGGGCAATGAAATCTTCCCATTTTCCTGCCTCACCGCTATATCTTTGGGGCAATTGCAACTTCGGTTCTCAGGGAAGGTGTATAGGTGATGCTTGTGTGACATTTTGTGAAACTTGTGTAGACAGGGATCTGATACTCTCGGTCAAACTTAACAGAATGCTCTTTTGTTTTTGCAAAGAATTCTCCTGAAGGTGGAGTCTCTCAGCCAAACCAGCCTGCTGGTTGCCCAGGCTGGAGAGCCCTTCGCCGAAACCAGAAAGCATAGCTTGCTGGCTGGTAACAACCTTTTCAGTCGCGGCCACAGCTGAAGTCTCCATGTTGGCTAGAGTGTACTGTGATGGCTGGTATTTCAAGACGCCAAATGCAGTGGCCAGAACGAAAGGAAGCACAACAAAATGATGAACACAGACAAAACAAGAGAGAGGGACTCGCGCTTCCAAAGGACATAAATCTCGTCCAAGTAAAAATAAGGAAGCAAAGCGAGCTAGATCGAACGAAATAAAGGAAAAATCTCGGAAGCCGAGATCAAAAGATTAAGCACCCAGACGGTGCACAGACAGAGGAAGAGAGAGGAAAAGAGAGAGATAAATTCCCTTACTAACTAACACTTTCCTCTTTGCAACTAATTCCTAACCAACTTTCAAGCTAGAGAACTTATGGGCTATAGTGCAATCGTAACACTGACACTCTAGCAAAGGTGGCAAGGCGGAACTTGGGCTTAAGTAGAGTCCGGGCGCCACCCACAATTAATGCCAGCTGGCCAAAAAATCTGATATGGGCAAAACGATATCGTCCCAGACGAGAGTAACAAAGAAAGCTCCCAAACAAATGCCAACCTCCAAAACCATGACAGGATATGGAACTCTTTCCCAGTCCATTTCAAAGGAGGTAAGTTGTTCATCTTCTTGACAGTTATCTTGAAAGTAGCATCATTGACTGAATCAGTTCACAGAAATCTGTGGGTCGCAATGTTGAGTCAGATTCTGGGGAATCTGGGTGCTGCAATGTTGAGTCAGATTCTGAGGAATCTTAGAATGGCAAGGTTGATTCAAAGGGTGGTGAATCTGAGGAGGGAAATTTAGAGTTACACATTGAAGAATCAGATGATTTGGGTGCTGGTGAATCTGAGGGTGAAAATTTTGAGCCACAGGGGGAATATCTGCCCTGGGAAATCCTCAGACAGATCATTTTGTATGCTTTGAGGGATGATCCAAGCTCTCGCTTCATACTACAACGGGTTAGCACATTTTTCAGCTCAGTTGTCGACGAGGTCCGATGGCCAACTATGCACATAAGTCCACAAGTCATTTTGCTGGTGCATCATGGGCTTGCACATGGCGGCAGAGTCAGGAAGTGGCCTTGCTATGGAACTTAAGCGCATTGTGAACAACAGAAGATGGTGGGATGCATGGATCTCCCTTTGTGAAACAAGTTTCAGGAATTTTGAATTAATGGGGGTGTGGTCCACAAGGCAATTGATTATCCTGTTTGATAATATTTTAGTCTCAGTTCTAGACTGAGATTCAGTTTTAGTTTCACATTGCAAATTGATATTCTAACCATATTATGCTAACTTTTGTTTTGCTTTTAGTGAGTCATGTTACAGATTTTTTTTTAAAGGATTACAGTGTCAAGAATATTGTTAAAGAAAAGCACTAAGTAACGTGCCAGTATATTGCCTGAATATCAAATTCAGATTAATTTTTGGGCAACTTCTCTTATGTATATATACAAGTATATATATATATATATATATATATATATATATAAAATACAGTTTGTTACATTTTGCGTTGTTGTTACATTTTGCGTTGTATCAGAGGTGCCACTCAGAAATATGGAGGGTTCTACCAGGCTATGGGTGCATCTGAAAGCATAGGCTGTATCCTGCAAAGGCTGCATTTTTAGGGGTCATCATTTATTGCCATCTGTCAAACTGACTTTTAGGGTTAGGGATAAGGTTAAATTTAGAGTTAGGGTTAAGTTCTGGGCTAGGTTTAAGGTTAGGGGTTAGAGTTAAGGTTACGGTTCGGGAAACAAGCAATAACTCGCGTAAACCAAAGCTGTTTAACAGAGATGAAATGGTGTCATGTTAGTTTGGTGGATGGAATTAAGTCAACAACCTCTAAAAATGCAGCCTTCGAAGGCTGCAGCCTACGCTTTGAGTACACCCAAAATCTACGTGGCCAGTCTCACTCTTGTGACCCCTGCTGGTCGATCTTTATCCTTTTAGTCATGTCAGTATATCTTTGGCTTGTGAGCTGTGATTTAAAAAAAAATCAGTCAGTTGTAAGATACTGAGTGCATCATTGTCTATTTCTTTCCGCATCAGGTGTGGATACTGCAGCTGGAGCTTGACTGTAAAGGGCTGAGCTTTTTAATTGGGCAGAAATTGGCCAAAAATCTTACTTCTCTTGACTGCTGCCAGAGCACGAAGTGTGCGAAAACTGCAATAACTAACTGAGTTATGCAAAATGAAGAGTAACTACACAAAATGATCCTTCTAGCTTTGAACAAAGTGCTGAGTGCAAATACAGTACCTGAGTTTGGATTGCTGGAAGCAGAGAAAATCCTCTAAGAATCATATTTACTGTAACCTAGCAACCAAGTTTCTTGCCTGAACAAGCTTGATCAAGAAATGGTCAGACTCACAAAGGCCACTAATTACTGCTGCTTTTGTAGGTGACATTTCTGACAGATTCTGCAAGAGAAATGGCTTTAGGTGGACTAAAATGTATGAACCTTCTCACCTATTCTTACCTCTGCTACTCCCAATCGTGTTTGCTCATGTTAGCAAAAAATAAATGTGGAATGAACAATCTGCAATCAAAAGGGAATCATCTTACCTCAGAAAATTGATGATGAGAAGGAGCAACTGTGCAAAAGGACACATTATCATAAAGAGGAAAGTAATATATAACTTTACTTGGTACCTAGTGTTTCATTCAGCCCTGGACAAAAATTATCTATTCAAGACTGCAGTGTTTCAGCACTCTGACCCTGTGACAAAAGAGTGAGCCAAAGTGAGCTTGAGTGGTTTGCCAAACAGGAAACCTGGGACAGTAAGAAAGTACAAGCTGTCTGGTTTTTCAGTGGGGTAGGGGAAGTCTCCACCTTGTTGTGTTGGCGAGCTTTGGTTGAGTTGTACTGTCTGGGTACCAATTACGATAGGCAGCATTCTGGCAGACCTGCATTACACCTGCATTCAATGACATCTCATTACTTTATGACATCATGATGGGGTCTGCATATATTGGCATGCAGTCTACAGTAAAGTAAGACTCAACAGCAGAAAAAAAAACACAAGGAGTGTTCATGTATTGGTTTGATTTTGCTTCTGATTATTTCATATTCTTCCACTTCAGTGTTTTAATGGAAGAAAAAGTGTCATTTAACTCTACCTGTATTTCATTTGTTTTTGAGTTCATGTCTTTAACAGATGTTAAAGACCAGATGTGAGCATTTCGAGAGGCAAACAAGAAGTGCCCCGGGTAGATTTGGTCCAAAGGCCACCACCAGGAAAGCTGCCAAGCGGGAGGTGGAGTAGGAGAGCAGTAGTGCATCTGGTGGAGTAAATTTAGAAATGGCTAATTGGTCTTCAGTAAGTGAAACGTCAGTGGTTACGATCAATACAGAACTGGACAAACCAGACGGTGACTTCATGTGGTGAGTCAAGCTTTATTCTTGGCGGCAAATTTTTCAAATAGCTCTGTGACTTAAACATCTGAATTTATCATTTATTTAAAATTGCTTAAAATATCTGCTCTTTACAAACCAAGCCCTCCAGATGTGCACTACAAGAAGCTGAGATACAGACCAGGACTGGTTTTGATAATATAACATGGTGCGGTATCACTTTAGTACATGACATTATGTGAAAGGAGCGTACCTGGGATCGCTTGTATGAAGACACATGGCTGATGCAACACAAAGGCCTCTATCATTGTCCTAATCTAGAGTCCAAAATTGAACGATCCAGCTGGCACTGGGTCTCTTTTTACGCAGAATTGTTTTAATTCAGCCTCACTGAGGGATTTTCGAGCATGACCTGCTGCTGTAAGGTCATGCCAGAACATCTCAATCAGATTCAACTCAGGGTTTAGATTATGCTCAACCTTCTTTTTTTCTTTTGAGCCCTTCAGAGGTGGACTTGTTTGTGTGCTCCAGGCCACTGTACTGCTGCATCACCCAACTGTGCTTGAGCTTTAGGTCACAAACTGATGGCGGCACTTTCTCCTTCTGGATTTTCTGGGAGAGAGCAGAATAGTTCCATCAATTCTGGCAAGTCGCCCAGGTCCTGAAGCAGCAATGCAGCGCCAGACCGTCCAACACATTCTCATTCTGATTAAGGAAAAAAAAAAAATTTAGTTCCATATGAACTAGCCTTTTAATTAAAGCTTTTTATTATAAGAGGAGTGCCTTGGTCTTACCACTTTCTTGAAGACATTCTCAGTCTGACTTGTCATATAGTGACGCTACCTGACCAAGCATGGATATATGACGCAAAAGGAAGTTTTTGCCATCTGTATTTGATCATGCTTAGGGTCAGGGTTCGGGTTAAGGGTTAGGGGTTAGGGGCTAGGATGCCAAAAGCATCCTTTTGTGGCGTATATTGACTCTTGGTCAGATAGCATCAATATATGACGCGGCAGGATGAGACTGTGCTTGACTATCATGCTGCCAGCACCTTGTTGACTGTTGATACGATGGCTTATTGTGAAATGCTGTGTCAGCTTTATGTGGGATGTAATGGAACCCATGCCCTTCAAAAACTTCCACTTCAGACTCATCAGTCCAGAATATTATCCCAAAAGCCTTGGATGTCAGCAAGATGTTTTTTTGGCAAATGTGAGACAATCCTTTGTATTCTTCATGTCAGCCTTGCAGTTCTCCCACATATGCCATTATTGCCCAGAGTCAGTGTTCCATGATTTGTTTATTTTGTCTTTCATTTTATTTAAATTTTTTTGACTCCCTCGTTTGATGTTATTTTCTCTTATGTTAGCTCGCACCATGTGTCTTTGTTTTGTTACGGCTCCCCGCTCGCCCTCCCCACTCCGTGCAATCATTGTTAGTAATTTATTGTTGGTAGGGACATAGCACTGTATGCTATGTTTCCCAGTGTCTCACCTGTGATAAGTTTCCCAGATTAGTCCCCTGTGTGTCAGCAGGCCTGAGTTTTAGTTCCGTGCTGAATTTGTCTCTGTGTTTTCTCAGTTACTCAAGTACTTTGTTTTTCTGGTGTCACAGTTTGATTCTCTTTGGTTTACAGGTGTTGAGTTAGGACTGTCCTCTCAGTCTTATTGGACCCTTTGCCTGTTTTTCGCTCTGCCTAGTGTGTGTTTTTATTATTTTTTTATTGTACCTCTGGTTTTGACTCGGACAGATTTACCCTGATTCTCTGATTAAAGTTGTATTTTTTGCCATTTAACTCCTGCCTGCTCTTGGATATATTTATAACTCTGATGCCCAGTCTCTTTCTGATTGTGGAATTGTGAAAACTGACCTTAACTGAAGCAAGTGATGCCTGCAGTTCTTTAGATTAGTCTTGTTTTTTTTGTGTGTTTTTTTAGGACCTCCTGGATGAGCTTTCAATGCGCTCTTAAAGGAAATTTGGATGGTGGGATACTCCTGAGAAGGTTCGGCACAGTTTTGTAGGCAATGGTTCTGGCCATTGGATCGCTGGTGCCCTAGAGCATTAGCAATGGTTTTGTAACCTTTCCCAGACTGATAGATGTCAACATCTTTTTTTCTCATGTGTTCTTGAATTTCTTCATATTGCAGCATCATGTGCTGCTTTTAGTCCACTTCTCACTGCCAGACAGTACCTATTTTAAGTGATGTTCAGACTCAACAGGGCTGGCAATTATCATGATTCAGTGTGTCTAATGAAATTTAGCCCAATTATCAATTTTTTTTTTTTTTATTGCAACATTTAGTAACTAAGAAGGCTCATACTTTTTCGCATAGGGCCATGTAGGGTTGGATAGATTTTGTTCCTTCAATTAATGAAATCATTTGAAAACTGCATTTTATGTTTACTTGGGTTATCTTTGTCTCATATGAAAATTAGTTTGATGATTTGAAACATTTAAGAGTGACAAATATGCAAAAATAGAATAAATCGGGAAAGGAGCAAATACTTTTTCATGTTACTGTAATACCATTGCTAATTAATTACTAAATATATAACTTAGTATTAATTAGCCCTCAGTACCCCAGAAAATAATTCTAGAATATTAAGAGCCATTTTTTTAGCTCCCCGCTACCTGCACGATACCACTGTACTCTGACTTTATGACCTATACCGAAACTTCATGTCTGTTATCTTTTTTGTGACTTCTTACCTTGACAGTTCAGCAATGACATCACTGTTTTCCATTTCTGGAGCAATTTCCGACACTGTTTGCCTTTCAAAATTGCTTGTGAAAGATGTTTGTATCCTCTAGTTGTGCCTATTGAATGTTTTGTTGACCTGTGACCTTTGACCTTTTCCCCAGTGACCTTTTTTTTTTTTTTTTTTTGCAATTTTCAGAAAAATCATCCGATATTTTTATATAGCTCATGACAAGTTTAGGTCAAGGAAACCAATGCAAGTATTAAAATTAACCAGCCACCTTTACAGGACATTTTATGTGACCTTTGATTTTTGACCTTGAACTCAGTTTTGTTTCTGGAGAATATTTCCCTAAGTACTTGCAGTAGCCTTTCAAAAATGCATTTCAGTCCCCCCGCCACCTGGCGTGTAGGTTAGTGGACTGTTGATTCAGGCCAAGTCCGTCCATCTGTATGAATATTCGTTCGTACGTCCTGGCATGCGTCCTTTGGATGAAGAATTTTGCAGTCTCTGACTGGCTTGTTTTCCCTGTGAAACGCAATACTCACAAAGACTATCACAACCTCCTCTGCAATTTATGAATGGGAGTGGTTCTTCTGTGTAAATTTAAACAGATGCAAGCATTATGCAACAGTGGCAAGTGAGCTTAAAAACAGAGGCAGCAATCCATATGAGGATGTGGGGTAAATTACTATACCCAACGTCTTCAGATGTGTACTGCTGTTATGCATCTGGTGTATGCACAAGAAGGCAGCATACATGACTTCTTCTCTTGTTTATTTTCCCACAGGCAGTTGCCTTTATTTTATGGACATTACCAAAATAATTTCATTAATCGTATCATTATCCCCCCGTATGGGTGCGGTTTTCTGTCCGTCCGTTTGTCTGTGAACATTTCGTTTTCAGAGCATAACTAGAAAACCGTTCAATATTTTTTCACAAAACTTGGTGTGCACATTAATCATGACCTGACGTGGTGCCTTTTGCTAATCCGAACTTGATGATGTGGGGCGGGGGAGATGTGCTATCTCCTGATGGGGTCTTGTTTGTTTTGTTAAAGAAAATTTTTTGGTACATTTAAGTTGTTTAAGAAAAAGCACAAATGCATGCATCGTCTTCACCGAAAGATCAACAGGCCACGTTTGAAATAGCATACTTGCTTACTAAATACTGCATACTTCGCCAGTATACACCAGTGAGCCGATACAATATGATCACTCAAAGAGAAAGTGAATGATGATTATCTCGTAAGGACGGCAAATTTCATGGTCACGGTTGTATGAGACAATAAGCGAACAGTTGACACTGATAGTGGACGTTTGGATGTGGGAGACATGGGCAGGCATAAAGACCTGAGCAACTTTCACTGGGGGTAAATTGTCCTGGTCAGACAACCGGGTCAGTGCACCTCTGAAAAAGCACAACTTGTGGGGTGGTCCCAGTCATCAGTGGTGAGTACCTACTAACGGTGGCCCGAGGAGATACAAACCAAATCGACGACAGGATGTTTGGTGGCCAAGGTTCATTGATTTTCAAGCGAAATATGGGCCATCCCTCCTGATCGCCGCTTGTTCCTGTGGCTATGATCAATAACTGAAAAGTACTTAGAAATTCCAATCACGGCCGGTAAATATGGAAATCTGGCAGTCCAGGTTCTTGCTTCCTTGCTCTTTCTGGAATGTCCTGTGCAGATTGCCACCACATTGCTATTCCAGAGTTGGAAAAAAAAACAATTTAATAAAAGAATAAATGAAAATTTAATTCCAGTAAGGCATACAAGTTGATGCTGGAATGACCCAGAGGCACATAAAGCCAGGGCAACTTCTATTTTCACTGCATTGGGGAGGAAATTTGTATCTCTTGGATTACAGATGTGCCACGACCCATGGAAAAGATTTCTCATCCGCCAGAAATGCCTGTCTGACTGCTGGGAACTATGTATTCCATGTAAAAACTAATGGCATAAATTGATTTTACAGAATAAAATAAAATCAAGTAGCAGATGAGTTTCACTTTATGTCGCAAACTGACTTTTTGAGGTAGACTATTCTTTGACCATTTCCTTTCTTACCACGAATATGAAACCCCCCCCCCCATAGGTCTGTAAAAAAACAGAGGTCTGTAAAATCTGTTTTTGTTGTGATCAATTCAAAACATACCTATTTGACCCATGTGGGGTCATACACCAACCAGCCAATGAAATTTCTCCATTTAGTCATTGCCAGTGTATGTTTAATGCAGATTGATTGCTACAACATGTTGGCTACTCCAAATTAGCAAAATACAAATTTGTCATATTTAAATATTGTTTTATCTTTTTATTGGTGCTTGTCCGCAAACTTTTTCATATAAAAACTGTTTCACCTTATAGAAATGGTGAATCTAAAGTGGCATGTTAGCTCAGTTGTATAACCCTTCATGTCCTCAAAGTGCCACATAGCACACCCACCTCATTAGGGTGGGGCAACACCAGATACGGCCTGGGACTAAAAGGTTAAGGATGGGGTGGCTGTGTTTTGTGGGCACTTGAGCAACAGCTGCTGACAATAGGATTGTGCAATGGTACATAAAGAGTGAATAAACAAAATTGTGTATTTATCATTTGTAACATTATTAGATGACTTGATTGTATTGTTTCTTCTCACCATGTATTCTAAATCCAACCTCAGTAAATAAAGGTTTGTGTTTTCTTTTAAATATGAATTTATCGAGACTGAATCCAGCCTGTGTGAGTGAATGGTGTGAGCACCCTGAGATGGACTGGCAAGCTGTCCAGGGTGGGAGGGGCTCCAGCTCCCCCAGAAGCCTCCGTGAGGAAGAGGCGGTATCAAGTACAGATGGATGGAAAGGTGAATTTTTCAGTGATTAAAAACTTTTAAATGGAATTGCATATTTCCGATGTGCAAACAATCCATTATAATGACTATAGCGCTCATCTGATTTATTTGGTAGGGTTAAGGCCGTCTGCCATTGTGCATTTGCAGCTTTGACTGATAATTCCAAACTGAGGAAAAAATGTAATGCTTAAAATATAATTCGAAGAGCATACAAGCAACTCTCACCTGTGTTTGATACAAATCTGCATGTGCATTTACAAGTATATAACTTTTGCTATTAGAAAACTTAACTGAACTATGACCAGAAGGTTGACTGCAGTCTTGGGCGCATTTCCATGAATGCGAGTCACTCTATTGCACAGATCGAGCATGAGCAGTCATTTCAGTGTTGCGTGTCTTCCAGCGATACAGCGGGAAATCCTATTTCCCATTTCCCACACCAGTTAATCAGCGAGCACTACTTTCCTCGGCGAAGTCATAGTTTTTTTTTGTCCTGTGAATAATTCGTGGTATGATGCAGTCCACCACCATCCACGATCTTTCAGTTCACTGGTGTGAATCATGTTGGCCCTCCTCCTCAGGGAATGAGAGTGTCCATTATAACACATGTAAACAATTAGTATTCATGATAAAGCGTAGTAAGTGCCCAGCACTATTTATGTGTCAGTTTGAATAAAGGAGAAGAAAGTGTCGGTTTCCCAGACCCCGGCAGTGTAAACATTTTAAGAAAGAATGTGGTAACTCGATTAGCCGGGGGGAGCTTCTAATGCTGCCTTCGGACGAAAGTATTCTGGGTGGTTTCCTCGCCCCTCTGTCCCCTCTATCCCCATTACCGCACAAGATTGATAACCCTGCCTTTTCCATCAGCTGGAGAGCAAACAGCCGAAACTAGATTTGCCAAGACATGGCGCAGACTGCTTACGTATCTGAGGGAGTGCAGAATCCGCTCATTATCTCTACACTGAAGGGCTGTGATTATATAAGAATGCCTATCTCAGGACCACAAAGTGTAACGCTGCTGGCCATCAGAGAGGAAGGACCTTGGTGAGCACTCAGAACTCTGAGAACATTCACTGGCAGTGCTCTACTAGTCCTCAGTTCTTCCATAGGTTCTAGTAACAGTCCTAGTATCTGTGAGACTGGATCCTCTTCATATTGTCCTGGGATTCTACTCAGCACTGGTCAGAGTGGCAGTTCTTCTTCTACAGTACTTCCATATGGCTTGTAGGCCAGTCTTGGAAAGCAGTCTTTTGTCTTCTCTAAGAGTGGAAGTGCAGTAGACCATATCTGCAGGTCTTGTACAATTTGTAGGGATGGGCGGGGGGGGGTCCTCGATATTTTCTGGGCAGGATGAGAAAGGTTTATGGATGGCAGACATTTAAATAACCAGGAACCCCAATAAAAGCTTGAGTATCACTATTCCAGCCGTTTTAACAATTACCCCGTCTAGCCTCCGTTTTGTGCATGAAATTCCACTTAGACCTCCAGCACACAGAAAACACATTCCAGATTGCACTTCTAGACCATTCCACCAGCAGTGCTCAAAGGCCATTCAACTGACAGCTCCAATAAACTTCTAGTTCCTTAATGCAATTAAGTAATAATGATTACTGCTGCATCTTTTTTTTATATTGCCAGCACAAATTCATCAAGAGTTAATATATCCTAATTTAACCTGAAAGTTAATGTGCTGGATAGAGGAACTTTGGCTCTGGACAGTGTTGTTTGACAGCATGGAAGCTAAGAGATAAGATATCATAAACTGTTCAAATTTCCCATTCCCAAAGACTTCACATATGGTCCATTGAAGGAGTAAAGGACATGGAGAGCTGTGAGCACAGCAAAAGGGTCCTAACACTCTTGATACTACTGAAACTTTTTACTTCAATCTGCACCACGGAAGTCTGCTCAAGCACAATTTTGCCAGGATCTAAAGGTAAAAAAATTACTATTCTATTTCAATACCTTGACTTTCTCATAAGATATGGTACATATTCACTTCTTCCACAATATGCTAGCCAGATTAAAATTGTTCTATTTACAGTCACAGTTTTTTAACTTTCTTGGCTGACACTGGTGGGCTACATTATCTGTGAAAGAAATTATTTTATATATATATATATCTATTGCAGTGCTGTATTGCATAAGGTGTTCACAACTGTGTGGCTTTTAAACATGGCGCATTTCATTATTCAGTCAAGAGGACCTCAACATAAAAACAAATATCGAAGTTACGTATGCAGGTTATCGTACAGAGTTGCTGATAGCACTCACTTGGCTGTTTAATGAGCTAATAGTCCATTCCCTGGTTTAAATTTTTTACAGCGAACGGTAGCTTGTGTCGTTTTACGACTCCTGCTGATGAGCAAACAATAACCATGTGAGAAAACGGTGCCCACTCTTATCCGTCCATCGTTTAGC
Source organism: Gymnothorax javanicus (assembly GCA_029692085.1). Lineage (NCBI taxonomy): Eukaryota > Metazoa > Chordata > Actinopteri > Anguilliformes > Muraenidae > Gymnothorax > Gymnothorax javanicus. Next base: position 185,500,578 of record CM056193.1, read on the forward strand.
AAACTGAACAAAGGAGGTTTTGTCAGGACATCATGAAATTCCCAAACAGTGGGCGAGAGGTATTAATAGAACGGTACAAGCAGTTTAAAGTCAGCAAGAACTCCCCTTGGTTGACTGAAGAAGGAAATGACAACACTGCGTTTTCGTAAAAAATTTTTTGTAACCTCTGCTGGGAATAGAGAGATGAATAATTCTCAGAATTACGGGCAAAACCAACTCTCACAGATTTCACACATTTCCTAACACCTCAGTACTAACTGCCGCTCATGTAAAATCACCATCTTTGTTTGTTCAGCTGCGAGGTGATAAAAGTTGCTCATTTGGTTTACGTGTCCCGTTGTCCATATGGACATTGCATAGCAGGGAAGTCTTGATCCATTTTCTTTTCTCCAACAGGCGACCAGGGTGAGAGGGGAGATGACGGGGACCAGGGAAGGCTGGGCAAAGCTGGCCCACCAGGACAAACAGGTTATGTGCTAGACTGCCATTAAATTCACAGTACATAGGTCTAAAAAAAATGTTCATTCTGTTACAGAAGAGTTGGTATTCAGATGAGGCCTCAGTATGTTGGGCTTGCTTCATAAAACTTTTCTAGTATTCCTCTTACATTTGCTCATAATAAAATATCCTACAGAAATCAATAAGGTATTCCCTGGTTTTTAGAGCCTTAAGGCCACATTCTGACAGCAAAAAGTTCATTCAACTTAAAAAAGTAAGGCAGCCAGCTGCAAAGCACTTTTGAGTTGGCCCAACTTCAAGCTCTGAGTTCTTTCAATAATTAGCTTTCAACTCAAGTTGAGCAAACTCAAAAATGCTGCGCAGCTGGTTGCCTTACTTTTTTACGTTTTATTTTTTACTGTGTTGTTTCTAATTTGAAAGCCTGGAAACACCTAGAAAATTCAATGCAAGACATACTGCCTTCAAAAATTAGATAATTATTAGTGAGAGGGAGAAATGGGGTCACCTTTGTGCCAAACTGCTAACAGAGCCACAGGTTGGGATACAGAATTTGCTGCAGTTGTTCGGTAGTGTTAGCTGCTTGCCTCTGATGGTCCAATAATATTCTCTGTGTTTCACAACTAGCAACTTAAGAATGGAGAAAAAGATTGCAATTCACTTCCTTTGGCTCATACAGGATGGCTATGCATTGTATTCAAAGCAATAAGGATGAGTCCATCCGTTGAAAAGTGTCACCGTCCTGTACAAATTATACATTTTCTCCAAACATGACTGCAATTCAACTCTGAAAGGACTATACTCATGGTCAGTGACACACTGTGTTTTACACTAAATTCATAGCTTTTGTGAATGTGCGATCACGCGCCTTTGTTTGCATGGGGGTAGGCTGGAAGGCTGCAGCCTGGACATATTACAGGGTTCTTCTCTGTTCTGCTAAAGGGATATGCATTGAGAGAAATTCAAAATTGACCATTTTATTTCTCCAGCTACATGATGCTAGATTTCCAAAGATGCAAAAGTAAGTGAATAAATAAGCCAATAAACCAAACAAGTAAAAGTAAAAGTGGCCATAAATAGGTTTTATGGATATTCCCACTCACAGAATTTTTCTGCGCTCCAGCCAAGCTACAACAGACTGAAACCCACTAGTTTCCCAAAGGCTGTACTTGGTTCTAAAATGGTTTTATTCTGACTAGTATGAAATTATAGAGCAAAATTATCCTGAGTAGAGCTCCAGGTAAACATGACCTGTGCATACATATGATGGCAACAGAATATTGTCTTTTAATTTGGAAAGATTTTTTAGAAATATTTTCATGGTCCATTGCTCATGACCTATGGTGGAATTATTTATTTACAATGTTCATTTAGGAGATTTTTTATAATTCATTCTGTGACTGCATTTTTAATTGGCATACCTGGAAAATGACTTCAGACAAATATTAGGCTAATGCATTAGCGGTCAGCATTTAATTCTAAAACAGTCGTTTATAGTGTGCCCGTTCCAACGCTAATTGGACACAGGTTCAGACCAAAGTTAGCGCAGCACAGACGGAACCACATGCTTTTCCTGAAGTGAAGTCTACAACGGAAGCAGACTTGTTAATTGGATTTGGCATGGTGAGATCATAAGGCGGGACAACCTTTGCTTCTGACTGCCCCTTCCAGGCAACTGTTTTGTTTTATAGTTTACACTTTCCATGCAACTCGTCCACTTCGCTCAGAAAAGGCGCCTTCATTCACAAACACAGGTTTCTTTCGTCTGACCTGGGAGCTATGGGGAATATTTAATGTTAGTTTGGTCGGGAACGAAAACAGCAACTGTAAACAAGAGTTATCTACTCAGCAGTGAACACTGCTGCCTGAAGAGAAGACAAATGGTCGATGGTTAAGTCCAACTGTAAACATACATTAGCATACAGTGGCCTGCCTCCTTCTGCCAGGGCCACAGTTGAAATAGCTGGTGAAAAAAATGTCATCACCACTTGTAATGGTTCTCTGAGCTAGTTTTAAAATAAACGGCAGGCTTATGCAGACATATCACCCTTCCCCTTTGCACAATTCCTCCACCTGCCCCATTTCACTGGTTTGTTTACCCTGTGCAGTCAAATTCACTACGAAGGGGTGATTTCTGGGAAGCTGTAGTCGCCTAATGGCTGTGTAACAGTGTGGCGCTTTCAATAACAACAGAATGAAGCTATAACCTCTAACTATCTGTGACATTCAGGCCTTAGCTTTGCAGGTTGGGCAGTTATGTCTCTCCAAGAACAGTAACATTGTAAGCCAACCTTTCCTGAAGTCTTTCAGCGAGACATAACCATCAACTTTGGAAGTTAATATAAAACTGAAGTCAGTGAAATGTTCATGCACAAATGCACTTGGATAAGCCAGCCCACAACAGAAATAACTTTTCTCCAGTGCCTAAGAGTAGTTTCAACATAATCAAACTTCAGCCACTACTGTTGCTGAATTAATTCGATTTTTTGCAGACAGGCAGATTAAATTTGGCTCTGCCATGCATGCATTCAGGACTTCAAAATATATCTGCCCCAGTATGCATTGCCTTAGAATGCTTTTTGAACAGACATCCTAATTCTAAGATTTTAAGCCATTGGTAGCTTGTTTTTTTCATGAATGTTGTTTATCCACTGCAAAAATGGATTATTAGAAAATGAAAAGCAACAGTGAAATGGTTTCAAACAAGTTTTATTCGGTGTAATGCCACTTTTCATGCAAACTCCTAATAGTTTAAATGTTGTATATTGAAAATTATTCAGCACACGTTGCTGGAGTTTTTTTTTTTTTTTTTTGGTTAAATATGCATACTAAGTACCAATGAAGATGGAGCTATTGTCCTGTGAATAATATTTTCCCACACAAAATGATTTTATATACATCCTGGCAATTAATTGCTTTTAAATTGTTGCACATTAAAACAGTATTGTGCATGTCTTTTAATACAACTTGTAATTAAAAACTAATTGTAAATTGTAAATCCTCTGGATTCATGTGGTGCAGTTTATGTGGTCCCTAAGGAAACCTAAAAATTTTTCAGAAAATGTAATGCTACCGGGGTTGTGTAAAATTGCCCAGTGGGCATCAAACAGAAGAATTATAATGATGATATTTTAAGAGTACTTTCAGTCACATGAGCAAATCGTCCCCTCGCAGGTTTGCAAGGAGACCTTGGGTGTCGGGGAAACCAGGGACAGATGGGCAAAGTTGGGCCTGCTGGAGAAAAAGGTATCAGCAATCTTGGCATTTGTGCTTCTGTTGTAACAAGATGCCAAATATTCATGATATGAAAATAATAATACAGCACTGCTTTGCAACATCATCAACAAAAAAGCTGGGATGGCATGAAATATGCAAATAAAAAAGAAAGGAGTCATTTGTCAATCATATTTGACTCGTACTGGATAGAAAACAGTAAAAGACAAGATGTTTTTATCTTGTCAGCTTTATTATTTTTTGCTTCACCCCATAAAACTTACGGACCCATATAAGGGTTTTACAAATGCCCTTTTCGAACCCCACACAATTTCAAGTTTATTTTAAATTCTCGTGGTTTCTAACAATCCCAAATATGTCCTGCTGAATTTCAGGGAAATGTGTATAAAATGATGCACAAGATCCAGATATTTTCCATTCAATGAGATGCTGTAGCACATGACGAAAAAGCAGCACATGATGCCACAGTCTAAAGAAATGTAATAATCACAATGAAAAAGACTCATTACTAGTTATCGCAAGCGTTTGATTGCAGCAGTTGCTGCCAAGGGTGACACAACCACTTACTAGGTTGAGGCAGTTATTTTTTCAAATGGGTGATATACGCTGCTCACAAAAAATATGAGGAAATTATGGTTATGTTACATATTGTAAGGGTTTGGCCTTGCAGTCCCTCCCCTGCTGCATTCTTCACCTCCACTTTAATGAGCAGCAGGTGTGGCTTGTTAAGGTGGAGGTGAGGACAGGGTATTTAAGGGCTGGCTATGCCCAGTCCTAATGGTAACTGCATTCTTGGTTTTTATGCCCTGTATGTTGGTGTAGCTGCTCCCCTGTTTTTCTCTTTGTGTTTATTTGTTATTTTTAAAGTTATTAATTCTTAAAGTTGTTTCCCAGCCTGAGCGTTTGGGTTCTCAACTCTTTTTTAGGCTCATGGTCCTAGCTCCTGCCGGGTTGAAGTTTGTACCCGGTGGGAGCAAATCCATGACAGAATGCAGTTACCATTAGGACTGGGCATAGCCAGCCCTTAAATACCCTGTCTTCACCTCCACCTTAACAAGCCACACGTGCTGCCCGTTAAAGTGGAGGTGAAGAATGCAGCGGGGGAGGGACTGCAAGGCCAATCCCTTACTCATATAAAATAAAATATTGAAGAATTGATATTATGCGTACCATTTATTCTTCTTCTGAAACATTTCTTTGAGCCAATTGAAAAAAATGAAACATGAACAAGCAGTCTACCAGTCTGTAACGAGCGAGCAATGGAGTAGCCGTATCCTGATGAAAACGCGGAGGTGGGTGATAGGGGTCAATATCGAGTGTGACCACTTCTAGCATCAATCATCGCCAGACAACGACTTCTCATACTGTTCACAAGTCTTTTCATGCAATCCTGTGGGAAGTTTTGCCATTCCTCTCGCAGCGCCACCTGGAGTTCATGCACGTTTGTTGGAGGCTGAGGGTGATCCTGAATGCGTCTCTTTAATTGATCCCAGAAGTGCTTGATGGGATGTAAGTCTGGAGAATGTGCAGGCCACTCTAAATGAGGAACTCCGGCCTTCTGGATGCGCTCAGTGAATATTCACAGCTGGTGTTCTGGCATTGTCACCCATGAGCAGGAAATTTGGGTGGTGACAGCGATGTAGAGGCACAATAATTGGGTTCATTATTGTGCTCAATTAGTACTGGCCAGTAATTCGCCCATTCATGATGATTAAATCGGTTTTAAAGTCACTAGACATGCCTGCCCACACCATAGCACCACCACCTCCATGTCCTTCATGTTCAACAACATTGACATCAGCATAATGCTCGCCCCTCCATCTCCAACCTCGCCTCCGACCATCTGATCTGAACATGTTTACCTTACTTTCATCAGTAAAGAGCATTGATGACCACTGACGACATGTCCAGTTGACGAGTTGCCTTGCCCACAGCAGCCGTTCCCTGCAATGTCGGTTCGTCAGGGGTTCAGCCAGCAACGGACGTCTGGCAGTCAACCCATGCTGATGAAGGCAGTTCTGACTGGTTTGTCTGGACACACTGAGTCGCCTGACCTCTCCAAGACGCAGCTGCAGTTGCGTGGCATTTACAGTTCGGAGACATAAGGCGTACGTACGAATGTAACGGTCATCTTGTCGGGTTGTGCAACAACGACACCCTCTGCCCTGTCTTTCCTGAACACTGCCAGTCTGTCTAAACCGTGTAAGGAGTTGAGAGATGACACTCTGACTTACATCAAACTCTGCAGCTACCTCATCTTCCTGTTTAGAGTCTGGCCAATGCTAGGTGGCGCTGCTCCACAGTGAGACGTCTCAGGTTTGGCATTTCAAGACTAATCACTGTATTATCACAGCAGCTGAATGTCTCTGACTGAGAAAAAGCTCCATGACCACTTTTATAGGAAAACTCTTATCGCTGAGTTTTACTCTACTATCCCCTGTACACAACACGGAGTACAGTTGAAAAATTCATTTTGTTGTGCATTCACAGTTGGTTAATTCTGACAGCAATATGAATAAGGTATCTCTCATAGAGAGCTTTAAGGAGTGCCTCATACACTTTTTACAAAATTCCGCGTGCCTTTACAATATCCCTATATTTTTGTGAGCAGTATAGGTTTTGGATTATTCATTACCTTCAATAAATGAAATGATAATTTAAAAGCTGAATTTTGTGTTTATTCATATAGTCTTTGTTTTATATTAAAATTAGCTGGATAATATGAAGCATTTAAATATGACAAATCAGCACAAATTGTGGAAATTTGGAAAGGGGCAGATACTTTTTCCCTGCACTGCAATCAGACAGGCTTGGCACTGCTTTAAAAAAAAACTTTGTCAACAAACACCATTCACACCTGCGTGTCACTCACGGCAAAGACATTTGTCTGGAAGCACCTTGTGGTCGGGCAGTCAAATCTCAACCAAGCCATGACAGGCAGTGTCCAGGTCTGCATTGGAGAGGCAACAATAAGCTCAGCTTTGCTGGGGATAATAGGGGTTAAAATGGATAAAATGTGTTAGTCTCATGGCCCTCTAGAAGCCACTCTTTATCGGCCAGGCGATTGTAGCTGTCCAAACTGAATATACGCTGACTGCATAATCATCCCAAAGCAGTGTGTAGCTGAAGATGCGCCTGCAGTGTTTAAAAAAAGCCAGGGTCATTTGTCATGTGCTTCAAAGGAATCAGGTGTCATGGCAGCCTCCTGCTTTGATGGCAGCAGGTAGCTGCAGTGGGCTAAACAGTTTGGTTGAGTCTATGAGGGTAAACAAAAGGAAAATTCAAAAATAAATTAGTTTTAAAACGATACCATTGGTCGTTGCTTCTCTGGGCTTAAGCTCAACTGATGCACAGAGGGAGCATGTGCTGTTGTCAGACTAGCCAACTTTTCAAATCATTTATGGTACTAAATGACATTTTGTTCTCTGAGCAAAAGAAGGAGAGAACCTTCCCGATTCTTACCAACATACTGTTCAAAAGCTAGAGGCTGTCATCGTGTGGGAGTGTGTTACAGTCCATGGCATAAGTAACTTTTAATGTAACTTTTGACATCCAGTACCATTAAAGCTGAAGGATCGCCCCCATTGCTCGGAAAATTTTGTGTTTTCTGCGTAAATTCATGATTTTTTTTACAAATCTAATAAGTTTCCAAATTCATGGAAAATATAGTCAAGACATTGACAAGATTATAAATAATGATTTCTGCTTCAAATAAGAATTTTATCCTTCAAACGTAGTTTTTATCAAGACATCCGCTATTTTCAGCGATTACACCCTTGCACATCTTCGGCATTCTAGCTGTCTATTCGTTGATGTTTATCAGCAAATATTTCACCCCATGCTTCCTGAAGGACCTCCCACAGGTTGGATTGGCTTGATGGCCACTTTTTTTGTACAACACAGTCAAGCTGCTCCCTCAACAGCTCAGTGGGGCTGAGATCCAGTGACTGTGCTGGCTAGTCAATTACAGGGAGAATACCAGGTGACTGTTCATTCAAAAAGAGGTCTTGCATAATTTGGAGAGATGCTTTGGATCATTGTCCTGCTGTAGGATGATACTGGCTCCAATCAAGCACTGTCTACAGGGTACAGCCAAAATGGAGGGATAGCCTTACTTGTTTAAAATTCCTTTTAGTCGGGATAAAGTCATTCATTTACCAGCACTAAAGCAGCCTCAGGCCTTCACATTTCCTCTGTGTCAGAATAAATGCTGAACTCGGGGGCAGACAGTAGTGACAAAACTAGAGTTTAATAAAATCAGGAAGGTAGTTGGCGTAGTCAGACAGGCAGTGGTCTGAAAACAGGAGGGCAGAATATAGTACAAAATCTCAATCCGGAACTGTGGTTAAAAAGCCGAGTTGAAGGTCTGCAACAGGCGGCCTTAGGCGGACAGAACTGGGCAAAAGCATAATCAGACACTGGGACTGAAACTGGATTGGAAATCTGGAAGGCAGTCAGACTGAAAATGGCACATACTACACAGGACTATAAAGTACAAATGACGAATTTGCGATGAGACGGGGAAACACAAGGCAATAAATCCACGTGAAAGAACAAGCGAGCAATGGGAAACAGCTGTGAAAAATGAACAAGGGGGGTGGGGAGGCATGAGACAATAATAAAATAATTGAAATCAATTAACAAGATAAAGCTGAAACTGACGACAACAGCCAACATGCGGGCAAGCCAATTAACAGAGATGGCGAACAAGACACAAAAAGGAAGGGTAAACAGAAGCGTGTGGACACAGGAAACAAAGACAAAACACAGAGCCTAAGGCCTTGTCCAAATGTACACAGGTATGTTTGAAGACATAGCATTTTCTATGCGTTTTGTCTTTTCGTCCACACGCAAACTGCATTTTTGGTCGCTGAAAACGGACCGTTCGGACAACGCCTTCCAGGATGAAGATTTCTAGAAACTCTGCTTTCACTGTTAACATGTGGACAGGGAAACAGAGTTTTTTGGATTGTGACATTGGAGTGTGTGCGCCTCATAGTGAGTTTTTAAGGCCTGTCATTGGCCAATACAATCTTAAATTAAATTATATCATTACTGCCTGTTAGCTTGGCATGCTCTTGACAGCTCTTTAATTATGTTTTCACATTTTCGTGTAGATGGAGATTTTTTTGGAAACAAAGGAGGTAAAATCCCGCATTTAAAAATACATGTGTATGTGTGGACTAGGCCTATCGCTGAAAAACGACAAATGAGGAAAACTAAAAAAAAACATTACACAGATTGACAAGGCTGATTACAGACTCTTGACGCTCTGCCATGCTCGACAGATGACCTCAAACTGTCCTGCAGGATCTTCTCTTCTGTTTTGTGTCTCACATATATTCTCAAACTTGGATTTGTCTGTCCATGACACTTTTTCCATCTGTCCACCATCCACTGTCTGTGGTCTTTTACCCGTTTTAATGTTTTCCTGTTATTAGCCAGTCTTAGGTATGTCTGTTTCTTCGATAATCAGCCTCAAAGTTCCTCCTATTGGAGTTACCTCTTCACTCTTGAGAATAAGGCCGGCGTTTTATGAGTACTTCTTAATAAAGCAGCCAGCTGAGGACCTGCGAGATGTCTGTTTCTCAAACACAATAAGCTACTCTTTGGTTTTCATTCTCCATCACATTTGCAAGAAGAAAGACTTTTCTGACCCCAAAGTACAGACGCAAGTGCTTGCAATTAGCCAAAGGTCATTTAAATAATGACTGAACGAAAGCACTGTGGTCAGATGGGACCAAATTTGAACGCTTTAGTTGGATAAGAGTACAGCTCCAACACGTTTGTCAATAAGATAAAGCACCTCCTACCCAGAATAAAATATGGTGGTGGATCACTGATGTTTTGGTGCTGGTTTGATTCCAGAGGTCCAGAGGCACTGGTTAAGATCAAAATCTTAAAGGATTTCACCAAGTGTCAAGCAATTTTGGTTGACAATATGGCTGCCTCCGCCAGAGGGCTGAAAATTAGCTATAGGTGGACTTTCCAGAAAATCAAAATCTGAGCAGAAATGGTTCTGGGACAACAAAATCAATGTTCCACAATGGCAGTCTGAGTCACTGGATCTCAATCTGATCCAAAACCAGCAGACGTAACTGAAAAAGACAGTTAACCCAAAAATGCGACTAATCTTGAGCATATTTGCGTGGATGAGTGGTTCAATTTCCCTCCAAATGTCAAACAGGACAGGAAAAGACTCCATGCTGTTAGCCTTGCCAGAGGTGGTCCCACCGAGTAGTTAAAATCTGGGGCGTGAATAATTATAGAATGTTCATTTTAATTTTGGAGAATTTACTGAACTAGTGCAGAGCCCATTCAATTGCTGCTTGAGCAGTATACATTTCCTTTCAGAGGTGCCAATAATTCTGGATCCCGCTGTATGTTTGGGTAGGCAGAATCCTCACCTTTTAACCAAAGAATACTCTTTCGACCAGTATGCATTCAATTTGTTTGATTTGCAGTCAAACATTTGATTCACTCAATCACAAAGATTAATTGGTAGACTTTGTCTACCCAGTTGATATTTAGGTAGCATCTTTTTTGTTGAATTCTTAACTGTAAATGCTCATGAGCCAGCTCAGTTTGACGGCAATTTTTTTTACAAGGTTTAGTGTACATTTTTCAAGTTTGTGCGAATGCTGTCATGATCCCATGCCTAGCCATCTGAAAAAGTATGACCAGAAACACGCTAGTCTAGTGTATAATAAGACAGCTAGAAGTTTACCCAAACCCAAGTTTAAGTGTATGTATGTAACCAGCGTGAGTGTATGTTTCAAGCTAAGGTGCTTTCCATGAGAGCACTGGGGAAGCTCTCCCTAACTCACTTATTCCTGGGCAAACACAAGCAGTGTAAAGTACTTCAAATTAAGGATGTTAACAGTCCAAACGATACATTAGAAGGTGAGTTGGGGTAAAGCATACAAGCTTTTGTCCTGCATGGCCTCTCAAACCACAGTCATGTCCCAATTTCATCTTGAGGCAAGTCGCATCACTGCCTTAATGAGTTTGGTTCGTAAAGCTGGAATAGCTCCCCTAGTGGATGACGTGTCAACAGAAATATGGTGTCTTTGTAAATACGCTAACTAGTATGTGATAACGTGAACATTCAACAGTGGTTTGATATGCTCCAAAAAATGGTTTCAACTTCGTACGTATGTTTTTTTTAACGCAGTGTCTAGAGATACGGCAGTTTTATGGGTACGGCAGTCGATTTGAAGGGATTAGGATAAGGATTAGGGGTTATGGTTAGGGTTAGGGTTAGGGTTAGGGGTCAGGGTTAGGGTTAGAGTTAGAACTAGGGTCAGGGACTGCCGTACCTCTCTACATTGAAATGCATTGGAAAACTGCCATACCCGTAGCAACTGCCTTTTTTTAAATGCTTAAAAATAAAGTGCCGTTTTAAGATGACCCTCACTATATTTGAGGAATCTTTCAACATCCAGATGAGTCCGCAATTATGACTGCGCATTCCAAATGAGGCGGAAAACTCAGAGCTCAAACTAGGTATTATAAAATTCAGGCAATAAAAACAAAAACTCTGTAAGATAGCATCTGGTAGAGTGGCTACTTTTGTGTCAGTCAAAGAGCTGAAAAGGAGCAAATGGTGTGTTGAACAAATTGGTCATAAATGTACACATACAACCATTTTGATGATTACAATATTAAAGCTTGCTGAAGCTCACAGGCCCAGCTATCATCATCGAGACCAATTCTTTACCACTGGACAGAAACGGCAGTAATGGCTAGTTTTTATGGCATCTTGACTTAAGTAGGACAATTGAAGTCTGTGGCTAAGAAACTCATGAGTTGACATCCGCAGGATGTTACCTTGAATTAACTCTGCATCAAAACCTCTTCATCAACCCTGACTGTTGGAGGGAGGCAGGAAGAACTTTAATGTGTGTGTTTATGTTACTAAACCGCGTCCATGTGGAGCTCATGAGCCCACTGCTGATGCCATACCCCACTGAACTGGGTGGCAGGGCTAATTAACTCAATTGCATGACCTGTAATCTAATGCTCTTGTGGGGAACTTCCATTGGACTGAAATTAACTGCACAGATTAAACCTCTGCGTACACAGTGAGTCCTCACGAAGCATGAGATTTGAAATTGAATGAGTTTGGAAAATATTATGTAATTTAAAAGCGAGAAAACACTGTTGTTTCAATAAGGACAACTACATTTTTAAGATACGAGGAGTGCTGTAATTCTTTGGACAGAAGCGTATAGTTTAACTTCGGTTCTACGCTCTTGCACTTTGAGATTGAACAGAGATATGTAATAGCAATGAGGTTGAAGCGTAGACAGTTGATGTCATGATATTTGCATCCAGGCAGCATTAATCATTCAGAAATGACAGCACCTTTCGTGCAATGTCCCCCATTTTCAGCTGCATCAAAAAATATTGGTCAGTTGCATGATGTAATCATTTTTAATATTTGTTTGCATATCCTTTGCATGTAATGACTACTTGAAGCCTGGAACACATGGACATCAACAGGCACTGAGTATCTTCTCTAGTGATGCTCTGCTAAGCCTGTGCAGCAGCCATCTTTAGCACATGCTTGTTTCAAAGACTTTTTGCCTTTAGTTCCCCTCCATCCCCTCCATAAAATGCATTTTCAGTTGGATTCAGACCCAATGACTATGTTTCGGTCAACAGAAACAAATTAACAAAAAATGTGTCACCATCCAATGAATTATGGTGTTCACTGCAAGCGAAACCCTGTAACAAATGAAATTAAAAGAGAAGGTAAAGTTTTTTTTTTCTTTCCCCAAAAAAAGGCCCTCATCGGCCTGCTTCATTTGCACGGAAGTATAATCCAAACTTGTTCATTTATTTCAGGGGACAAAGGAGTGAGGGGTAATCATGGACTCAGTGGCCTCAAAGGAAAACCTGGTACAGTATTAGAAAACAGTACTCAAATGCTAATTGGTAATTATATGCTTAATTCTTGCTTAACTAAATGAAGTAGTGTGTCTGTACTCCTGGAAAGCTTGCGTCATGAGATACCACGCTTACAGGATCAACGTGCGACTGTGGAAGATACCGGAAAGTTGTCGGACAGCTGGATATTAATATTAGCAAGCTGAGGAATGCGGTTAAGTTCATGAAATATGGTAAGGACCTTGCCACCCACCCTTCAGTTGAACGGAGTCTAATTCAGGAATGACATAATCATAGCCAGAAATTTTAGGCCTATATGTCATCCAACAGAACATTCCTCAACATATTAAATACCATAAATTTTTCCAACCATTCAAAATGAACCTTACTTTTCTAACGACTGCATATTTTTGCTATTATGGGGAGTCAGGGGTTGCCGTACTCAACCTGCGTCTAAATTTGTGGTTGTTAATTTTATTTTATGTTTATGCCCTCCTTCAGCGCAAATACCCTGATTTCCCCTTGCTGTGTATACACTACCTATTGTTGTCTACAGATACAGAGGGTAGGTGGGCTGCTATTGACCACCTGCCAATCAAAAATGCAAACCCCCATGAAAAGAATAATGTGATTTCCTGTGAACACTGTAATCCCTTAGTCATGTAATATTGAATGATTAGAGATTAGTGTGACCTGGCTATTTGATTGAAGCAATAAATAATATGGTACTGCTCATCTAGACAAGGAAATATCAGACAATGACTGAAGGCCCAGTAATAACACTGACAAACCTTGAACACAAACAGTTAGATTCTGTATCAATAACAAAGATGCATGTCTGGAATGGTGAATTCTCTGAAGCTAAAACTGTAACTAAGCGTCACACCATAGCATTGAATAATCACCAAATGTAACAACAGTGTTTTGCAGCCCTAATTGTGGAATCTGATTGTGGATGCCATTTTCTGTAATAGCCTGTGTCTTGTGTAATTAAGGTCAATGAAAATTAAATTTACCATGATTTTGTGGTTAAACTCATTTTAGCAAAATGGAGTTTGGCTAGTTGCTGTTGGCTGTCAGCAAATGTAATGCATTTTGCACACATGGTGTCGGGCCTCCACACCCAGTTAATATGACCCAGCTGATTTAAACCAGTAATTAATATTTTAAGCAGTTAAAAATTCAATCTCATTTAATCATTATTTCCCAAATACTGTATTTTGACGAAAAGAAAGATCACATCAAGGCGTTGAAATTTTTGTGCGATGAATACAGGATGTATTTTTAACAGCAAGTGTATATTGTTTTTTTTTTTAGGTATAATGTGGCTTTAATTTGGCCTTCAACTGATATGAAATGTTTGATTTTGAACAACTAGTGTCAAATTTCAAACAGATAGCAGCTTAATACATACTTTCTACAATGGTGGCTAAAACAGAAATTTGCATGTCCAGTGGATCCCTGGAGGCAGGGTTGAGCAACTGCAATGTAGAAAACATTAATGTATGGCAAAAGAGAGAGAACATTTGAAGACCTGGGTGCAAGAAGTACTTTAGTCACAAAATAACACTTTTGAGATATTAAGGGTCAAAGTTTTGAAAACATGCTGCAGATACTTTTTTTAAAAGATAACATTCAGTGGCGCCTGCTGCTAGTCCCAGGGGTTATACAAAGTAGACAGACACGTTTTTGTGGAAAAATAATGCTTTATTACGAAAAAAAAAAAAAAAACAAGAAAATCAGTTTCGGACTTTGATACTTCTTACCATAAAATGCCTGGACTTCGGTACTTATTGCCATAAAATGCATGGACTTCGGTACTTTTACCACACAAATGCCATTTCAATCATTTTCTGATTGCCAAACAGTCATTTTTGCTACGCTTGTCACATGACACATACTAGCAGCTGATTGGACAGTCATGGACTTAGACACTTGTTCCTGATGACGTCAAGGACTTGAGTACTTCTGCAAAGACTTGAGCATTTCTTGCACAAAAATTCAGTAGATTCAGGAAAGGCTGTATATTAGTATTGAGGACTTGAGTACTTATATTTGGAATTTTTTGGCTTTAAATGATGCACATGACACTCTACTTTATGGTAGTAGTGTCAGCTCATTTTTTGGAAAATGTGACTTAAGTACTTCTTGCACCCAGGTCTTCATTTGCACTCGTACCTCTATGACAACTTAACTTCGGTGCGAAGTTAAGTTGTTTCAGTTATCTGTCCATACATGGATAATGCATTATAGCAGGGACATCAAGCTCTCGTTCTGAGGGGCTGCTGTGTCTGCAGGATTTGTGGTTTCCATTAGCTGCTAATTAATGCCTTTGAGAACAAAGTACTTGGACTCACTAGCCAATTGGCGACTTAAATTAAATACTAGTACAGACACATTGCAAAAGCCAGCAGATAGTGCGGCCCTCCAGGATTTGAGTTTCAAAACCCTGCATTAAACAAACACCAATCAGTTTTAATTTTTTTACTTGGTATTTGCCATCTTTCAAGTTATTTATGGCATAGAGGAGACGGAGGAGAAGTTCTACCTGATAGTGAAGGAGGCCAGGAAGTTCAAAGAAGCCGAGATGAACTGCAAGTTCAGGGGAGGTGCCCTGGCTACACCAGAATCTGAGAACACCAACTCACTGATCGCCAAATACGTCTCCCAAGCTGGCCTAACTCACGTGTTTATCGGGCAGCACAGCCAATCCCAGGAGGGCACAGATCTGGGTGATTCTCGCTGGCAGAACTACACAGCTTGGGCCCCAGGCGAGCCAAAGTACACCCCCACCAAAGATAACTGCACGCAGATAAGCAGCACAGGGGCCTGGAGCCAGTTGGAGTGTGACGCCGCCATGTTCTACGTCTGCGAGTTCCTGAAGACAAAGAGGGGTACTCCTGGTGTGCTGTGAGGACCTCTCACAACAGCGCCTACTACTGGTGGCAGTCCAGTGCAGTGTTTTGAGGACTTCAGCAGAAACCATAAGCTGTTGCTCCCTTCTGTAAATGCCAGTCTCAATTTTTTTCCAGTATATGCAGCCATAGCAGAGAGCACAAATACAATAGAGGCAAAAAAAAAAAAATTGATGCCGAGAACTTGGGGAAAAGTAAGGCTGAGTTGAACACATAGATGAAATGTGATGTCATATTTTCTGAAAGAGGTCTATATTTCTTACCCTCCAACAAAATGGTTGATGAACATTATTGTAGCCAGTATCACTGAAAACCATAACATGGTGTTTTTTGCATATTAGAAATAGCATTTTTTTTTTTTTTGCACTCATTTGACACAAGCTGACATTATAAATGCCATGGGCAAATTATGTACAAGGACAAATACAGAAACATTTTAATACTGAACTGAGGAAGTCAATTATTCTACTGTTAAACTTTTTGTGTGCTCTATGCACATCAATCTGAAATTTAGTAATATGTGTAACACCGCGGGAGAAAAAAATTATGTGGCATCTCCACCTAGTGGAACAAATTATGCTCTACATCAGAGCTGCTCAAATCACGATCCTCAAGGGCCAAGAGCTGCTGGTTTTCCACCTTCCCTTTACCTGGAAGTCTGGTGTGATGACAGCCTGGCTAACCGTTGACAATAATTTTTCAGTTGCTTTTTTAGACAGAGAGAAAACCAGGGCTGGCTTTGAATTTGAGGGTCAGATTTGGGCAGCTCCACATCATTTCTGAGAATAGACAGAAAAATAGCTCAGGAAGATGAAAGGATGGAAAGAAAGCAGAAATGAAAGGGAAGAACCTAATAAAAAACATGCAAGTTGTTGAGCCTGCATAATCATGCTTTGACACTGTTGTGTGAATCAATAGTTGTTTAAATGCATGCAGCCACTGAAAGTCTGGCCATAGCTTTCCACCATTATTTTTTTGCATTGAATTCAAGAGTGAATCAGTCTCATTTCAGCCTTAAACTCAGGACTGCTTTTGACCACAGAAGCTAACGCAGAGGAATAAAAAAAGTTGTGATAGGTTTATACAAATGTGAACACAATAAGTATGGTGCCATGAAAAAACATTTGACCCGTTTCCAGTTTATTTTATTTTTGCATGTTGGACACGCAAAATTGTTGCAGATGTTCCGTAACACAAAATACAGTTTTAAAATGGTCATGGAATTTATTGAGTGAAAAAAGTTACCCAAAACCACCTGGCCCTGTGTATAAGAGTATTCACTTAGCTCACTCAAGCAGCTAATTTACCTAACTAAAATCATAATTCTGTAAACGTAGACAAGCAACACCTTGGCTTGAACACTGCCAAACCAACTGAAGCTAATACTCACTTAAATAAAACCTTTAACCCATAAGTAGAAGTTGGCTAAAAATTCTCACTCTGTGCTGCAATCCAAAACAATTCTGGAAAAGATGAGAAAGAAAATTAAGATAGAGAACTGAAATTCTGTATATCAGCCTGGAAAGGGTAACAAAGTCATTTCAAAGGCTATGGGATTCCAGCAGACCACAGTGAGAGCCATCATCTCCAAATAGAGAAAACTTGGAAGAGTGTTGGAACAGTGTATCCCCAGGAGAGGCTGACCAACCAAAATTCCTCAATGAGTATACTGACTAATCATCCAGGAAATGATTAAAAAAAAGATCCAAACAGAGATTTAAGGAACTACGTGTAGGGTTCGTTGGCCTCAGATAAGTTCAGCATTCATGATTTCGCCAATGGAGATGCAGGGCAAAACTTATATCCACTTCCTCCAACTCTACCTGGGGGACCCCAAGCCGTTCTTAGGCCAGCCGAGAGATGTAATCCCTCCAGTGTGTCCTGGGTCTGCCTCGGAGCCTCCACCCAGTGGGACATGCCTGGAAAACATCTAAAGGGAGGAGTCCAGGAGGCATCCAGACTGGATGCTCAAACCATCGCAACTGACTCCTCTCGACACGGAGGAGCAGCAGCTCTACTCTGAGCCGCTCCCGGATGTCCTTGCTCCTCACCCTATCTCTAAGGGTCAGCCCAGCCATCCAACAGAGAAAGCTCATTCCGGCCGGTTGTATTCGCAGTCTTATTCTTTCGGTCACTACCCAAAGCTCGTGACCATAGGTGGGAGTTGGAATGTAGACTGACCAGTAATTAGAGAGCTCCGCTTTTATGCTCAGCTCCTTCTTCACCACAACGGATTGGTACAATACCCGCTTCACTGCAGACACTGCAGCGATCCGTCTCTCAATCTAACGTTCCTTTCTACCCTCATTCGTGAACAAGACCCCGAGATACTTGAACTCCTCCACTCAGGGTAACAACTCACTCCCCACTTGAAGGGGATAATCCACCTTTTTCCGGGAGAGAACTGTGGCCTCAGATTTGGAGATGCTGATTCTCATTTCGACTGCTTCACATTCTGTGGCGAACTGCTCCAGTGCGTGTTGGAGGTCACAGTGTGATGAAGGCAACAGGACCACATCATCTGCAAACAGCAGAGATGCAATCCTGAGGCCACCAAACTGGACACCTTCCAAACCTCGGCTGCACCTTGATATCTTCCATGAAAATCATGAACAGAATAGGTGACAAAGCACACCCTTGGCGGAGTCCAACAACAACTTGAAGCAAGTCCGACTTAATGCCAAAAATACGAACACAACTCCTGCTTTGGTTGTACAGGGATCAAATGGCTCGAATTAATAGCCCTGGAGTCCCATACTCCCACAGAATCCCCCACAGGATACCTTGTGGAACATGGTCATAAGCCTTCTCCAAGTCCACAAAACACATGTAGACTGAATGGGCAATCTCCCATGACCCCTCCAGTATTCGCGCGAGGGTAAAAAGTTGGTCCATTGTCCCACGGCCAGAATGGAACCCACATTGCTCCTCCTGAATCCAAGGTTCGACAATTGGGTGGAGTCTCCTTTCCAGCACCCTGGCATAGACATTCCTTGGGAGGCTGAGCAGTGTGATCCCCCTATAGTTGGAGCACACCCTCCAGTCCCCTTTTTAAAAAAAATGGGAACCGCCACCCCACTTTGGCAGTCCAAAGGTACTGTACTCGACATCCACGCAATATTGAACAGGCGTGTCAACCATGACAGCCCAACGACAGCCAGGGCCTTCAGCATCTCAGAACGAAACTCGTCTATCCCTGGTGACTTGCCACTGCTGAACTTTTGTTCACCTCAGTGACTTCCATCAGGGAAATGGGCAATGACTCACCTGGGTCCTCTGTCCCTGCCTCCTCAATGGAGCGCATATCTGCCGGATTCAGGAGTCCCTCAAAATGCTCCTTCCACCGCCGGACAACATCCCCTTTCGAGGTCAGTAGTTCCCCACCCCCTCTGAAAACAGCCTGGGCAAAGCTCTGCCTCCCCTTCCTGAGTCGTCTGACGGTTTGCCACCCGAAAGTCCTGAGTTTTTGAATCAGCGAATACCGTGGCTGCAGTCCTTCTAGCCTGCCGGTATCAGTCTTCTGAGTCAGGGATTCTTTGGGCTAACAAAGCCCAAAAGGCTACCTTCTTCAGCTTGGCGGCTTCCCTCACCACTGGGGTCCACCAACAGGTTCTTGGGTTGCCGCCACAACTGGCACCGACAATCCTCAGGCCACAGCTCGTAGCAGCTGCTTCCACAATGGAGACTTTAAACAGGGTCCACTTGGACTCCATGTCCCCATCCTCCCCCGGGATATGGGAAAGCTCCTCTGAAGGTGCAAGTTGAAAATCGTCCAGACATGGTCCTCTACCAAACTTTCCCAGTCAACCCTCATAACACGTTCAGGCTTCCCAGATCTGCCCAGCAGTCTTTCCCGCCATCTGATCCAACTCACCACCAGGTGGTGATCAGTTGACAGCTCTCCTCCTCTTCACCCGAATGTCCAACACATTACAAAATCGGTCATCAACCTTTGGCTAAGGGTGTTCTAGTACTAAGTACACTTATGAACACCCTTATGCTCGAACATGGTGTTTTTATGGATAATCCATGATTAGCACAGAAATCCAATAACAAAACACCTCTTGGGTTCAGATCAGGGAGGCCGTTCTTCTCAATCGCTGCCCTCCAAGTGTCTCCGTCATTGCCCACGTGAGCATTGAAGCCTCCCAGCAGAACTATGGAATCCCCAGTAGAAGCCTTTTCCAGGACCTGACCCAGGGACTCCAAGAGGGCTGGATACTCTGAACTGCAGTTTAGTGCGTAAGCACAAACAACAGTCAGAGCATTGCCCTCTGCAACCCGCAAGCGAATTGCAGAGACCCTCTCGTTCACCGGGATGGACTCCAATACAATGGCTCTCAGCCGAAGGGATACAAGTATCCCCACGTCTGCTTGCCACTTCTCATCTCAGGCAAATCCAGAAAAGGAGAGAATCCAACCCCTATCAAGGAGCTTGATTCTGGAGCCAGAGATGCGCGTAGAGGTGAGTCCGACTATATCTAGCCGGTACCGCTCAACCTCCCGTACAACCTCCGGCTCTTTCCCCACCAGTGTGGTGACGTTCCTTGTCCCAAGAGCCAGATTCCATGACCAGTCTACAATGCACCCGACCCCTACTCCTCTCCTCGTGGGTGGTGGACCCACATGGAGGCAACTCCCTGTAGCCTCTTCAGGCTGAGCCCGGCCGGGACCTGGGAAAAACCAGGCCACTGGGCACTCGCCTGCAAGCTCCCCTCCCAGGCCTGGCTCCAGGAGGGGGCCCTAGAGTCCCTAATCTGGGCGAGGTTCTTACTTCCATCGAGGTGCACGTCATAGGAGGCTAATGAATCGCTTTTTGTCTCGCCCCTCACCAGGGACCAATTTGCCATGGGAAACCCTACCAAGAGCTAAGCTCCAGACAACACAGCTCCCAAGATCCCAGGGGCACGCAATCTCCTCCACCAGGATAAGGTAGCGATTCATGGAGGAGGCTAATGAATCGCTGTTCATCTGGCCCCTCACCTGGGTCCAATTTGCTATGGGAAACCCTACCATAAGATAAGCTCCAGACAATATAGCTCCCAAGATCCCAGGGGCAAGCAAACTCCTCCACCATGATAAGGTAGCAATTCATGGAGGAGTCTTTCATAATCCGATAAATAAAAGATTAAAACAATGCACAGAATTACCGAGACAGCTGAAATTTTTTATGAAGATTTTCATCCTTGTAGTCTCAAATCAAAGCATACATGTAAATGAACCTTTTTGTCATCATCACAGGCTACATATAGGCCTGGTCTTAAAGGTGCACTATGCAAGTTTGTTTACTTTCACTTCTGTTGACATTCAAAGTCAAAACAAAACAGAGGTAGCCCGCCCCTCCCTCCCATAGTTCCCTACTTCCCTACTTCCTATGCTTCCATAACTGCCAACTCTTGTCGGTGATTGGCCAGGACGGTTTGTTATGTTATGGAGCACAGCCTGTGCCCCTTGTGTTTATTTGCAGTTTGTGACGCCTGTGCGGTCTCCTGAGCCTGGTTTTTTTTTTTTTACATGAATTTAGGGGCAGGCAGCTAGCGGATCGTGGAGAGATGTTGGCAAATTGAGACAAAAATATAATCGCACAGAAAGTAAACAAACTTGCATAGTGCACCTTTAAGGGTTCTTCGGGGTAAAAATTTCACTTTTACTTTTTTTTTTTCGAAAATTTCAATATTTTTGATTTTCACATAAAATAAATAAAGGAATGCAGTGAAATGCCAGTAAACACTAAGAATCTATGTTTTTCCTCTGCCTCAACTGATACTTGTGACTTTAAATGCAAATTACCGAAAATCACAATTTTGACTGATTTTCAACCTCGTGGCATTCATAAAATCATTAATATTCACCTGATTGACTTGAAATTTGGACTGAAGTTGTTTCTGTTGGAGATCTATGAAATGACATAGAATTTGCTAGATAGGTGCATCCCTAAGGGGTTAATTTTGAAAATGAAGCAAGTTAATGATAGCGATTTTCGTTATGGTTACATAACAGAGATCTTTAAATATTCATAAATGTTCCAAACAAAAAAAAATCCTATGTCATTTCATCGAACTATCTTAAACCTTTCATATGAGACTAATTTGAGTAAAATCTGACCATGGGTTATTGAAATATCAGTGCCACAAAATATTTTCAGATTTTGTAATTAAAGTGCTGTTTCCATAGCAACCATGTCAATTTTTATCAAAATACTACATTTTATGAGGTTAAAATCATGTTGAGTATGATTATTTCTTAATTTTTACATTATTATGGTTATTTCTACACTTTACCCTGAAGACCCCTTAATTGTTCGGTGAAAAAAGTAAAAAACTGATTGATTGTCAATCAGGCATAGTACATGGAAACAGGATGACAAAATCCAGTGATATAAGGTGAATTCACTTCCTCTCCTGGCTGCAGATCTCTGATTTCAGAGACCTAGATTTCTGTCCAGACTTAATCACCTTTGAGATGTTGCGGCAGAACAGGCTGTTAATGCTCGAAAACCATCCAGTGCGGCTGAAATAAAGCACTTCTGCAAAGAGGAATGGCACTAAATCCCTCCAGTGTGATGTGAAAGACTCAAGTGATCAGAATTGGTTGGCTGTAGTTGTTGCTGGTGACGGTAGCAATGCCAGTTATGTTTCAGGTGGAAATTATGTTCTCAAAGGGGTGACGTACAGTAGGTGTTGGGTAGCTTTTTCCTTCAATAAATGAAATGATCATCTGAAAAACAGTATTTTCCGTTTTTTCTAGTTGTCCAATGTTACATTTTGAGTGAAAATCTGAGACGAATCAGTGTGACCCAATGACATAGAGAAAAATCAAGAATGCATTCCGCCACGGTCAATAGCTGCCAGTTTCCGGTCATGGCAAAACGCATAGTAAACATCCCTGTTCGGAAATAAATAATCTAAAAAAATAAGGCTGCTATAGGGCACCTTTTCAAATAAGGACATATTAATAAGTGAAAGCTTTCAGGATATAACCAATGTGATCAAAATTAGGTAAACTGATAAAAAAAAAAACTCAAATATTTATCCAAAAATATCAGTAAAACTAAGGTTTTAGAGAGAAAAAAAAATCTGCACAATGTGCACAGTTTTCACAGCCAACAGTGCAACAGGACCTAACCATTTTGACACATAAATTGTACGCATCCAAATTGGTTAAAGCACCATACTTTGTTTTGTCATGACCGGGGAAGTACTTTTAAGTGCACTTATGAAGCGTATCAGGCCACAACACTTATGATGGTGTAATGAATTTTTTAAGACCTGTACCCTTTACTTTTGGCCTTATACTGTATGTACTTATGATATGCACTGCACATTATTCAGTAGGCATGCAAAGTGTAACCACTTGCACTGACTTAGAAAATGTCCTTTTTGACTGGTGGTTTACAGTATTCTTACTCAAAGTTACATCATCAACCAACACAGCAGTATGCAGGAAAGAGTTTGATGAAGCAACCAAGCAGGTATTCAGTTTCAGTTAAACTTTTCTAACAGAGAATACATTTTATACAAAATAATTACATCCTCATTTGATTTTATCACTTGCAAACCAGTGGAGTGCCAAGGTAATTTAGACAGGAAAAAAGCTACTTACAGAAATGGCAATTTACAAGCTTTTAGCATTAAACTGGGCATGGGTATCCTCACTCTTAAAATGACCATTCACATTTAAATTCCAGAACCCTTATGTTTTTAATAAAGGTTAAAATTGTTTCCCTGCATTGATTTATTCTTCTTCAATCTGAGAACCCTTTGAAGTAAATATACACCAGTGAGCCCTAGTTACGGAGTGCCACCATGTTTCTGGTCAATGTTCCCTCTGATTACACTTTTTTTTTTTTTTTTTTTTTTGTGTGAATTGGAGATCCAGCCAGAAGATTCTGAAGGACAAACACAAGGTACAGCGCCTCCAGTGAATCCACTCACCTAAGGACTTCAGCACGCCATTAATCTTCTAGTCAGGCTCTTGAGTAGTGCCATGAGATACAATTTCCAGTCAGCTTAAAATCCTCAATGTCATTTTTACTACTGAGTAGTGATTGAGGGCTCACATATTTGTCAACCTAACCTCAAAAATAAATCATATTTTAAGGATAATTCCTTCCATTGGGTATTAAGCAGTAATGCGATTTGTATATACTGTAGTCGTTAATTCCAGGTCAAGCTCATTCCCAATGTTCCCCCTCCATTCCAGACCTGAAGAATTCAAGTACTGTACGCTGAGTTTCTTTTATCCGCTGTTCAAGTTAAAATTGTTTCTCTGGCTGATAAATGTTCCTCCCCGCATGACCTGGTAACACAGAGATTTCTGTGTACCAAAAAAGTTAGTATGCAGTATAAAATGCAAATAAAAACAGAATAGAATGATTTGAAAATCATTTGAAGTCTAAGATCAGTTGTTGAAACAGAGAAATTATATTGTTTTTTGAAAAAATATCTGCTCATTTTGAATTTGATGTCATCAACTGGAAAAGTTGAATGATGCTAAAAAAAAATACCCCTGCTGGAATATCCAACAGCTTGTTATGTTAATTGGCAACAGATCAGTTGCATGATTGGGTATAAAAAGATCATCCCAGAGTGGCGGAGTCTTTCAGAAGTAAAATTGGCCTGTAAAAAACTGTGAATAATAATTTATGAATACCATTTCTCATCATAAAACTGGGGATTTCATATTGCAAGGTACATAATATAATGTAAAATGTCCGGAGATCCGGAGAAGGGACGCAAGGGACAAGGCTGAAAACAAATACTGAATGGCTGTGATCTTCAGGCCCTCAGGCTGCACTCCATTAAAAACAGACAGGATTTGGAAGTGGAAATCATTGCATGGGCTCGGGAACACTTCTGAAAACCATTTTCAGAGGATGTTTGTCACTGCATCCACCAATGGAAGTTAAAATTCTGCTATGAGAAGACAAAACCGTGCATGAACAATATCCAGAAAGACTGTCGCCTTCTCTGGGCCTGAACTCATGTAAGACGTCTGACGTAGCGTGGAAAACTGTCCTGTGAAATTCTTTTTGGAAATCAATGACGCCGCGTCCTCCGAGCTCAAGAGGACAGGGACAATTTGGCTTGTTTTCAGCGCAGAGTTGCAAAGCCATCATCCATTCTACAGTGCCTGACAAAAGTCTTGTCACTTATCCAAGTTGTAGGAACAACAAATAATAACCTGACTTGTAGTTGATCAACTGGAATCAAAAATGGCTTATATGAACGGCAAAGCCCTCTAGATTGTGCGAAATATACCAAAATAGAGTTTTGTGTCATTCATTGAGTTTTATAATTTAATTTGTACAGAACAGTCAGATTTTGCTGGGACAAAAGTCTTGACGCATTGAAAAAAAATGTGGAAATTATACATACACCTTATTTTGAATACACAAATATGCCACTATAATATCAGAACATAAAGTCATGGTGCCTTGGAAAAAAGAATTAATATTGTGTATGACTCCCATGAGCTTGGAGGACTGCATCCATACGTCTTGGCAATGACTGAAATAACTTGATGATGAAATCATCTGGAATGGCATAGAAAGCAGTCTTGCAGGACTCCCAGAGTTCATCAAGATTCTATGGTTTCATCTTCCAAACCTCCTCCTTCATCTTACCCCTGAAATGCTCAATAATTGTTCATGTCAGGTGACTGGGTTGGCCAATCGTGGAGTACCTTCACCTTCTTCACTTTCAGGAACTGTGACATGGAGGCAGAAGAATGAAAAGGAGCAGCAGTATAAGTAGGGCAGCAAGAACTTCTTGATATTTCAGGCTGTTGATGTTGCCATCCACTCTGCAGATCTTTCTCACACCCCCATACTGGATGTAACAACAAACCATGATTTTTCCTCCACCAAA
This sequence comes from Gymnothorax javanicus, assembly GCA_029692085.1. Taxonomy (NCBI): domain Eukaryota; kingdom Metazoa; phylum Chordata; class Actinopteri; order Anguilliformes; family Muraenidae; genus Gymnothorax; species Gymnothorax javanicus. The sequence continues at coordinate 185,525,944 of CM056193.1, forward strand.
CATGATTGTTTTCTGGGAGAATCTTGGGTCCATGAGGGTTCCAACAGGTCTTGTAATGGCGACTGGGATGCAGTTCAATGGATGATTCACCAGAAAAATAAACTTTCAGCCACTTTTCCAGTATCAATCCTTTCTGCGAGCTGTGGGCCTTGGCAAATGCAATGCAGGTTTTATGTTTTCTGTTTAATGCAGGCTTCTGTGTACTAATTCGGCTATGAAAACCACTTTGAGAGAGAATTTGACAAACTCTTCTTGTAGATACCGGGATTTTTGGTGACATTTCCTCATGTAGCTTCGCTGTAGTTGAAGAAGGGCTGGCATTATACAGTTGAAGCAACAAACGGTCCTTTCAAACAGTTGTCATACCGGGGTCTGTCTGACCGGCGCTTGCCATGAACGTCATCAGTTTCTTCAAATCTTTTTCTCATCCCCTCCACTTGACATTTGGATACATTAAAGATGTCTGCCACCTCAGCAGCAGACTCAGTCTTCAGGCTCTTGATGATCAGCACTTTGGTCTGTGGTTGAATCTTTGGTATGTTGTCAGAGGTCTAGTCGCACCTCATATGAAAGTCTGGTGTGCTGGGGTTATTTCTATACACATCTGGGAATGTGTTAATTACAGTATTTGTCATAGGTTAAACTCTAATCTGCGATTTGTTGCATCATCTGAAGAGACGACAAGACTTTTGTCCCAGCAAAAACAGATGTTATGGGCTTAGCCAAGCTGTGAACATCAGAACACTTTTTGACGGTTTCATTTTGCACCAAATTATTAATGTGAAAGCCCTTGACATTAAAATGGACCATTTATTGTAACAATTGATTGGTTAGAAATAAAGTTATATGCTATTTTTAGTTACTATGTCCTTATGCGACAAGACTTTTGTCAGGCACTGTAGTATGGGGATACATCAGTCCACACTGCATGGGTAACAAGCAAATCTGTGAAGACACCATTAAAGGGGTTAAACCTGAACAGTGTATATTGTCATCCAAATAACTTTTTTGGGAAAAGCCTAGCTTATTTCAGCAAAGCAATGCCAAACACCACACTCTGCATGCATTACAACAACATGCCTCAGCAGTAAGAGTGTCTGGGTGATAAACTGACCTGCCTGCAGTCCAGACCTGTCACCCGATGAAAATATTTTGAAATTATGAAATGTAAAATATGACAAAGGAAGTTATGAAGTGTTGAGCAGCTGAACTCCTACATCAAGCAAGAATAGGAAAATTTTGCTTTCATAACCACAGAAGTTTGTGTCCTCAGTTCTCAAACACAGAGGCCCGCATCCATGAACGAGGTATAACTTATACTGGGTGTAAGCTTATACCGAGAATAGTTATTGCAGCCCCTGTGGTAGAATAAAATTGGTATGCACGAAACGTAGTTTAACTATTCGCGGAATTACTATTGTGCGAATAAGCTGTTCCGTAGTCGTAGGGTTATTCAATGATTTATTGCTGTCGTTTACCACAAATCTATTAATAGGCCTGCCCTCGCGCTTCATTACTCTGAATAGGGAGTAATTTGCAAGCTAGTACGCAAACGCCTATCTATTGTTCGACCGCTGTTTTGTGGTCAACGCACAAAAGATGAACGTTCGCGTACACGTTTCGGGGGAGTTTGCGGAAACTCCCTAATCACAGTAGGGCTCCGCGTAGAACTGGCAACATGTCACTGAGGTGGAGCCAAATGAACATCTCGAGGACAATATGCAAGGGGTTCGAGTCAGGGCCAGGCTGATTGCCGATCATTGCGCCGGTTAAATGAATATGGACTGCAACCTTGAATGTTTGTTCAGGCATTCAGTTATACTTTTTTTGGTAACGAAAAGTATAAAATGAGTTGAAAATTTAGATCTCCAAATGAGTGTCAATCTATACAGGGTAATTTGAACATAATTTCATGCCAGTATCCTAAAAACAGTAGGCACAGTTTTGAGACATCCACTGAAAGCAGACTGCAAATTGTCTTATTCCACTCCTTAAACCTACCCCTTGGTTGGTATAAGTTACACCAGGAAATCTGCAGTATTTACACCACAGATTAAGCTATTCCATATTTGGGCATACGACTCCCTATTCAAGGTTTAAAGTTATACCGCAGTTTAACTTATACCACCTTCATGCATAGCAACAGTGGTAAAAAGATTGATTTATACCCGGTATAGGCTATTCTTTCCCTATTCTGCTTTCATGCATACGGGCCTTAGAGTGTTGTTAAAAGAAGTGTTGATGCAACACAGTGGTAAACATGCCCCCATCCCAACTTTTTTAAAATGTTTTGATGGCATCATATTCAAAATGAGCAGATATCAAAAAGCAATAACATTTCTGTTTCAACAACAATTATGTTGTCTTTGTACCATTTACAATTAAATAATGAGTTTAAATGATTTGCTCATCATTGAAGTCTGCTTTAATTTAACACAGCATTCCAACTTTTTTTGGAAATGAGGTTGTACAAAAATAGTTTGTATTCTTATTGAAAATGTTATCAACATCATGGATTTTCTTGAACATGGTGGATTAGTGCAGAAGACTGATCCCCGGTTAGTAAGGTAAAGAGAAAGTCATCAGCGAATGGTCCAGGCACAAGGGTTTCGCAAATGAAATCACCCTGAAAGATTTCTGAAAATATAATGACTATCCGCCTCCCAATACTAATACGAGCACAAACATATTGTGGCGATTTCGCCAGAGTTCTGTATTGCAGCGTTTCGCGGTAAAAACTAGCTCTGTTTTCCCCTGGGCCGCTGTGATTGGCTGCACTACTCCGTTCTGACGGGAGCCAATCACAGCGATACAGGGGATACATATAAGCAGGCTGATCAGCGGCCTGAGGTTGTGTGTGATATGCTCTGTTACTGAGAGGTTGTGCCATTCTGATAAGAAATCATTGTGTTCACATGAGTATGGCAGAAAAAATAAGGCGAAGCTCCGCTTTTGGGGCAATGCGAAAACTCCAGATCCTGACTCCGCCTCCGCTCATTGGAGAAACCGCTACACTGGTGTCAGAGGTGGGATGCAGTGAACTGCGGCAAGAAATCCAGTGGTTGGAGGCAGAGATAACAAGCCGGAGTCGGCGGAGCAGCCCCGCGGTAGTCGCGGCAGAAGAGATCCACACCCCCACGCTGAGCCTGGGAGAGCGAGGGCGGCAGTCAGTGCGGCAGCGGGAAGTCAAGCTGCCGCGATTCAGCGGCTCCTCCTCATGGGAGCCGTATCGAGCGCAGATGACACTCATCGCCCAGCACAGCGGGTGGAAGAAGGCAGAGACGACAATGCGTCTGGTGGCAGTGCTGGAGGGGCCAGCGCTGCAGACTCTACTGGACCTGAGCGCATACGAACAAAGCAGCTTATCGGCGCTGATCGCCGCACTCGAACGGCGCTAGGGGCGCCGTGAGTCTACGGAGCTGCATCGAAGCCGGCTGACGAGTCGCCGTCGACAATCTGGAGAGAGCTGGGGAGCTGTGGCGGCCGACCTGCGCCTTCACGCTCACCTGGGGCACCCAAACCTTGGGTACCTAGGCCAAGACGAGCTGGCGCTGCAAGTGTTTCTTCAGGCTCTCGCGCCAGAGAAGCTCCGCCACTATGTTGCCCTCACAGCGCCTGGCTCCCTCGACGAGGCGCTGAAGGAGGCCGAGCGAGCGGCGGCCATCATGGGGGAAGCTGACGCAGCTGAGCGGGGCAGGCCACGCCCCCCGGTCCGCGTGGCGGAGTGCAGCGAGGAGACGGAGGAGGTGCGCTGGAAGCGCACTTTGCCTAATTCGCAGCGGCGTTGCTACCGCTGCGATGAGCGGGGACACATCGCCCGCTACTGCCCCGCCCCAACACCGACACACCCTGAACCTGAGCCGGCCGAGCCTAATCTGAGCAAACAGCCATCTGCCTTTTTAAAGGCGGATAGGTGGAAATTCCCTTCCTCTGCCTTTGTAAGGGCGGGGGCAAAAAAGTTCCATTCCTCTGTCTTTGTAAAGGCAGATGAGCAGCCATTTCATTCTCCTGCCTTTCTAAAGGCAGGGGTGCAAGAATCCCATTTCCCTGCCTTTTTAAAGGCAGACGAGAGCAACTTTCCACAGATAGGCCGGCTAGGCTCAGGAAATGGGTTGTACCTGCAGTGCTGGCTGGATGGGCAACCCTGCAGGGCGCTCATTGATACGGGCGCCACTATCTCTCTGGTGCGCCCAGGGGTCCTCCACGACGCCCACTGGAAGCCCACTGACACACGGCTGCAGTCCGTGACTGGTCAGCGGATGGGCATGATGGGCTGGAAGAAGGTGGGCGTGGCTGTCGGATATCGTTGCGTCGACCACCAATTCTGGCTGACCGAGATACGGAATTACTGTATCGTGGGCCTAGACCTGCTAGCGCGCTGGGGCGCCACGATCAACATCGCCCGCCCAGCCCTCATCATCGGAACGGACGCCTATGAGCTCCAGTCCACGGCAGGAGAACAGATCGCAAGGAGAGCTCACCCACCTGCCATGGCCACAGCCCAGCCAACAAATTCACCGCCCCAACCAGCCAACCCAAGCGGACGCACAAACCCCATCTGCCCAGCCCCCTCACCACCATCCTGCTCGCCGTCAGCTGACACAACAAAGGCAGTCCATGAGCTGTGGCAGTGCAGCTGCAGTGGCCTTGATCCCGCGCAGAGCCAACAGCTGAAGCGCCTGCTGACCAGCAACCTGAACCTCTTCGCCGTCAGCGACGAGGAATGCACCCAGACGAACCTGGTGCAACACCACATCGACACCAGCGACGCTGCACCCATTCGCCTGCGGCCACACCACCTCTCCCTCTCCAAACAACGAGCAGCGGAGGAAAAGGTGAGGGAGATGGCTGCAGCGGGCATCATCGAACCCTCCGATAGTCCGTGGGCAGCCCCTGCTGTCCTGGTGCTGAAGAAGAACAGCAAGTGGAGGTTCTGGGTTGATTACCGGCGCCTGAATGCTGTAACCCGGAAGGATGCCCATCCTCTCCCGCGCATCAACGAAGCACTTGACCACCTAGCAGGCTCCAGTTGGTTCTGCTCGCTGGATCTCCGCAGTGGATACTGGCAGGTGCGGATGTTTGACGACGCTAAATTAAAAACAGCATTTACCATTGGACAGGGGCTGTGGCACTTCTGGGTTAGGCCGTTCGGATTGTGCAACGCCCCCGCGACCTTCGAGCGGCTAATGCAGAGGGTCCTGTCAGCTGTTCCCCGGGACCGCTGCATCATGTACCTTGATGACCTCCTGGTGCGCGCCAGCAGCTTCAAGGGCGCTCTCTCCAAACCTGCGGGATGTGTTCGCCGCGATCCAGCGGGTGGGGCTGAGACTCAACCCGAAAAAGTGTCAGCTGCTCCGGCAGGAGACGACATTCCTGGGGCATGTGATGAGTGGGCAGGGGGTGGCCACAGACCCAGCAAAAGTGGCCGCTGTGCAAGGCTGGCCGGTGCCGACCGACGTGGGTGAGCTGCGCAGTTTCCTGGGACTGGCAAGCTACTACTGGCGGTTTGTGCTGGACTTCGCCTCCATCGCCAGCCCTCTCCACCGTCAAACTGACAAAAACCAAGCCTTCGAATGGACGGAGGAGTGCGCAGCTGTGTTCGCCCGGCTCAGAGCGGCCCTTACACACGCCCCAGTGCTGGCCTATCCCGATGTCCAGCGACCCTTCATTGTGGACACTGACGCCAGCAACACTGGGGTAGGGGCCTTGCTCTCCCAGCAGGACGAGGAAGGGGAAAAAGTGGTTGCATACTACAGTCATGCTCTGAGTCGGGCAGAACGCAACTACTGCACCACTCGCCAGGAACTGCTGGCGGTCGTCAGGGCGCTCCGCCACTTCCGCCCGTACCTACAGGGCACCACCTTCCACCTGCGCACCGACCATGCCTCCCTCACTTGGTTCCTGAACTTCAAAGATCCCGAGGGCCAGGTAGCGCGCTGGCTGGAGGTTCTGCAAAGCTACCACTTTACTATTGAGCACCGTCCGGGCCGCCACCACGGGAACGCTGATGCCCTGTCCAGACGACCGTGTGCCACACTGGAGTGCAGGTACTGTCAGCGGCTGGATGAGCGAGACCAGCCGGCTCTTAAAGTGGCAGCTGTTTCGACAGGGGCAGATGGGATGCCAGTGACGCTAGAACCTCATCAGCTACAGGAGGAGCAGGAGGCAGACGGCACGCTGGGGAAGGTGAGGGGCTGGCTGGAGGCAAAGGTACCACCAACATGGGTTGAGGTTGCGGCAGAGGGTACAGAGCTGAAGGCTTATTGGAGCCAGTTTCAGCAACTGGAGCTGCTGAATGGGCTGGCCTACCGGCGCTGGCAGGCGCCTGGCCAGGGGCGCGACATCCTCCAGCTCTTGGTGCCCCACAAGCTACGCCGCCTGGTTCTTGAGCTGGTTCATGGCTCGGTGGGGGCGGGCCACTTTGGGGTGACAAAGACCCTGCGCCGCCTGGGGGGGCGGTTTTATTGGCCGGGCTGCCACCGCGACATGGAACTCCACATCCACTGCTGCGACTCCTGCACAGCCCAGAAGGGACCCAGCAACACTTCGCATGCTCCCCTGCAGCGCTATGTCGTCGGCGCCCCAATGGACCAGGTAGGGGTGGACGTCCTCGGGCCATTTCCAGTCACCAAAGCTGGGAATTGCTACATCCTGGTGGCGATGGACTATTTCACCAAGTGGCCTAAGGCATACCCTGTGCCCGACCAGAGCGTGGATACAACAGCGTGCTGTTTGGTGGAGCAAATGTTCGCGTGCTTTGGGGTCCCTAATGAGCTGCACAGCGACCAGGGGTGGAACTTCAAGGCGCAGGTGCTGGCGGCAGTCTGCAAAAGGCTGGGGGTGGCAAAGATGCGGACGACTCCTCTCCATTCACAGAGCGATGGATTGGTGGAGAGGTTCAACCGGACCCTCGCCACCCAGCTTGCCATCCTCGCGAGCCAGCACCAGAGCGACTGGGATCAACACCTGCCCCTGGTCCTGTGGGCGTACCGCTCGGCTGTGCAGGAGTCGAGCCACTGCACCCTAGCAGCTCTGATGTTTGGGCGGGAGCTCCGAATGCCTGTGGACCTGGTATTTGGGGCCCCGCCCGAACCAGCGGTGCCAGCCATAGGGGAGTCGGACTACTACCGGCAGTTGCTGGAGAGGCTGCGGGTGGCTCATGATTTCTCCCGACGGGCGCAGGAGACTGCAGGGTTGTGTCAAAAGCGCAACTATGACGTCCGGTGTCGGGGGCAGGCCTTTGCTAAGGGAGACCAGGTCTGGATCTACTGCCAGGTCAGGAAGAAGGGCCTGTCCCCGAAGCTCCAGCACCACTGGCGGGGGCCAGGCAAAGTCATCAGACGCGTGGGAGAAGTGACTTACCGGGTCTGGATGCAACATAACAGGCGGTTAGTGGTGTTGCACCAAGACCGGCTCGCCCCGTACCGCCCCCGCCTTCCCAATGTCACAGCCAGCCCATCTCGCCATTCGCCCGCTCCAGCGCCGGCCAACTGCCAGCCAGCTAACAGCCCGCCTCCCCACTCACCAGCTTCGTCACCGGCGGCTGCAGTAACTCCGCTGGTGCACCATTGCCCAGTCTGGCGACGCCAGGTGCCGAGGCGCCTGGCGGACTTTGACTGTACATAGTTGAGTGAATTTTTTGTAAATAGCTTTGTTAATTCTTGTACATAGATGTGATTTTGTTGTTGCGGGGTCGTCAGGGGACTAGTGACCCCTTAGGTGGGGGCTATGTGGCGATTTTGCCAGAGTTATGTATTGCTGCGTTTCGCGGTAAAAACTAGCTCTGTCTTCCCCTGGGCCGCTGTGATTGGCTGCACTACTCCGTTCTGACGGGAGCCAATCACAGCGATACAGGGGATACATATAAGCAGGCTGATCAGTGGCCTGAGGTTGTGTGTGATATGCTCTGTTACTGAGAGGTTGTGCCATTCTGAGAAAAGATCGTTGTGTTCACATGAGTATGGCAGAAAAAATAAGGCGAAGCTCCACTTCTGGGGCGATGCAAAAACTCCAGATCCTGACTCCGCCTCCGCTCATTGGAGAAACCGCTACAATATTAATTAATGTAATGTTTACTAATTACTTTAGTAACAAATTCAACTGTGTCCTAGAAGAATAACAACAAAAAAAAAAACATACATCAGTGTTCAGAAACCATGTGCTCCAGCTGTGTTTGCATTAAGCAACATAAAAAAGGCTTGGTCTCCAGAAAAATGACCTCAGATGGGGGGAAAAAAAAACAATTGTTAGGGGCAGCAATGGTGACATTGATACTCTTTCTGCGGGAAAGGCAGCTGGCAGAAAGCTCGGGGTGGAAATAAACAGTGCTAAGGGCTGTGCTGATGTACATCGAAAACTTATAGGCATGTCTTTCACTAAATTACAGACTGAAACTTATTTTTCCGCAAGGATCCCGCAGCTTCAGTTATCAACGATTGATCAATGTGTCTAAGTGCATTTCTGGAATTCAGCAGCAACCGAACAAATTCATTTTATTTAAGACTTCAAAACAATGCAGTTCGCTCAAAGAATAGGCCTGGAATTGTGCTGAAAAAAATGTGTTAGAGGGCAGGTAAATGTACGCTTGAGATCTAGAGATGAACTCTCTTTGTTTGGATAAGCATGTAATAATTAACTTCCTTGTGCCCAACAGAACAGTTGCCAGTATGAGAGATACGGTAAAAGGTTCTAAATTCCAAACACTTGACACTACATTAACATATTCTGCTTTTCCCTGCTCTCTGAATTTTCTTCCTGTAAATAAACATCAATAATTTTCTGTTCATGAAAGTTTACCTACTTCTCTTGATTTCTGCCTTTCAAACAGACTAGGTTGCCCATAGACTAATATTTTTTCTTTTGCAATAGGGTTTGCATGCTATTGTTGCAAACTTAATAATAAAGCTGAAGGCAATAATAATAATAATAATTCTTAGTTTTATTATTTGAATAAGAAGAGCATTAAGACCTAAGGGCATTGGGTGTTTTTTTTTTCTATTCTCAGCATAAATTCTCCTCTGGTTACAATATGAAGCTACATTTTAAAAAAAAAAAAAAAAAAAAAAATCAGTTTGTATTTTCAAGAATACTGATTAACATAAAAATGAGACAGTATTCCAAGAGACATTTTCTTTTAAAGGGGAAAAGTGGGGCTACTGCAATGGAGGGGATAAGGTTTATTTTGGGGAACACATTTACAAATTAAAATAGGCAAATATTTGTCAAATTGCATGTTATTCTTTGATACGTATACTAATATTAGTCAAAGTTCTCGTGCGCAAACATTTTTGTTTTGTTTGCACGGTTTAAACTAGAAAGTAAAGCTCTCAAACGGTTTTTTCTCCATCTAAAATGGGCCTACATTGGTCAAGCGCACTCTTTCACGGTCAATTGATCTTTACCCTGCTTGGCAAGAGGGAGCTCTGCGGGCTGTGGCGTTGTGGCGCTGTCGCAGTATCTGGGAACCAAAGGGAGTGGCCGTCGCGTACACCTGTTCGACTAGTTTTGGCCATATGAGCTGCGAGGAATTTTTCCTGCGATTTTGTCTCACGGCTGAACAATCGCCATTGAATCCAGTTAGCGATGTCTGCTCCAGCCGATCCCGCGGCGGCTGCAACGACCTTCCCTTCTCCAGCTATTTCTTTACCTGTTGGACTTGACATTTTGCGAACGTACTCGGGTGCCCTTGTCTGCTTGGAAATCGTGAGTACAGGTGCATGTGTCCAGTCATGGTATCGCTAACTGCTGAACAAAGCGCGGAATATTAGTCTCTTTCCGGGCCTTATCTGTAGCAGTTCGAGAAACTGAACTAATAAACGTACTAAACGTAGATATGTCGAGTTTATGCGTTGTGAAATCAGCTATCGTTTGCTTGCATTTTCTACCATTCAGTGACCGGAGACGGTTCAGTAGCCTAGCAACCCGCGTTGACTAAAGCGTCTCCAAACTAGTTGTGATACTGTATGAAGGCGATTGCTACGACCTAGTAATGAGCCAAACAAATTTAGCTTTTCTTTTGGTTATATTTTACGCAGTTCGAACCAAATTTCGGTCCTGCATCCACTATAGTAGCCATTAATTGAATTTAAAAAAAAAAAACTCGCTGAGTCACTGTTTATACAGAATATAATATGGAATTCAAACATAAAAATTTCTTGTCAACACAGGCTGATGTCAGCCTACATGATTTCAAAAAAAACCATCCATAGGCTACATTTGGCGTAAGAAAAAAAAAAAAAAAAAAAGCGTGGAAGGTGTATTTTGCATAGGCTACCCTTTGCCAAATATTAAAAAGCAACAAAACAGGGCACTTATGATTTCAGTTTATAGACATATTTGCGCGAAGATCAGCATTTTTTTTGTGTATATTGGCCATATATAGGCTACTGTAACAATATATTTTTCCTTTTGGTTGGCAATGGCCTATGCATCCCATTTTATTGATTTGAGGCATCTAATACTCTTAACTAGGACTGCCTATTCCTGGCAATTCCATTCTTTATGTGCTTTTACTATGAACAAAAGGTGAATTTCAATTTAAAAACGTAAAAGAAAGGGTAACTTTCAGACTTTTATATAACGTAAATGTGATTTGATTTATTTTTATGGTGGCAGTTTTTATGGGTCTGTCATCACTTTGGTTGTGGACATATGTTTTTTGGCACTCTGCAGAAGAAGCAAAATAATTATGGAGTTCTTTTGTGTAATTTTTTATTTATAATGCCTTTATTAATATTTCGGTAGTGTTTTGTGGCATAAATAGAATTTCATATGAAAAGGAATTAGTGGCCAAACAGCTCTTGTTGTTCTATTCTGAATACATTGCAATAAACCAACAAAAGTTGGGGCGGTATGGAAAAAAAAAAATTACATTAAAAAAAGACTTTTTTTCATTTGTCAATCATCCTTGGCCTGTGTAAATTGAAAACATTTTTAAAACAATTTTTTTTTTTTTTTATTTTACCCTCTCAACTTTGTCTTTATTTTTTGATGGGCGTGTGCTGTGTTGCTTCACCTGTCCTATGAACCTCACTTAGTGATTAACTTGGCAACTGAGGACTCCAATTGTTCTATTTTAAAAGGTGCATTTTTTAAACCATTATTCCTTGATATGCATTTTCAGCTGCTCAAACTGCCAGGGTGTGTATTGTTGTATTTTGCTCTCCACAACGCTGCATAAATTTTCAATGGGTGACTGCTGTGGACTGCAGGCAAGATAGTCTAGCACCCGCACTCTTTAATCATGGTGCCACACTGCACATGCAGAAAAGGGCTACATTGTGATTTTTAAATAAGGGTCGACTTCCCCAACAAAACATGTCATCTAGGAGACAGCATACTGTCAGGTTTATTAGTAACTGGTCAGTGACAAAATTTTAACAGGTTTATTAGTAACTGGTCAGTGACAAAATTTGCGTGCCACAATGAAACAATTTAAAATGAAACAAACAAGATGGGCTTGAAGGACAGGCTTGCTGTTTTAAGGGTTTTGTCAGAAAGTGCTTTATGATCCGTGTAGGAATTACAAACATTTTAATAAACGAGCCCGCAATTTTAGGGGCTCATATGTAATCGGACAGACTAATGAGCTTAAGACCTGAGAAGTTGGCGGTGTCACTGGGTATGGTTGGATTATAGATTCCTTGTTCTAGCACTGCAGGAACTGCCTTAACTTGCATTGATGTTTTCAAGAATAAATGCCTGTCTATTTTGGGAAATGAAACAATTTGTTATGTGTTTAAAAATAATAATACAAATAATTGATCATGATTGTGCAGTGTATTATTCTGTCAACATTAATGTAAAATTAGAGCCCCACTAGTATGTAGTGTATAAAGGCAAGGTTTGAGAATACACAAAACAATATCAGTTTACTACATACGATGAGATTCAAAAAATTATTCATTTACTGGTTTTTATTGTTTTTATTTATTTTGTCCCCCTCAGTGTAATGCAAAAAAAGGGTATGCAGAGTTTTTACATTTGTGTCACTTGATAGAGTATGGAATTTGCAAGATGCAGAGATATAAGTACAGTCAAAGAGTGTTGGGTCAGAGATGTTCATTTAACTTAACTGACAAAGAGTGCCTGGGAGGCCTTTATCTTTATCGATTGGTTGTGGCCCATCAATGAGCTTGCCTAGACCATATATATCACAGTGTGTGATTTCAAAATGTTTGCCTTTCCAGAGTGTTAATTTTTATCAATTCTATAATGAAAAATGTATTATTTTTTAAACTTTGAAATTGCATTCTTGTAGCATGTTCCACTAGGCATATGGAACGAACAGGGCAGTTAAAACCTGAAACAGAGCTAGAGCAGCAGGTGTAGTGCCGACAGGACATACAGTAAACTGCGGCAAGATGCAGACTCCCAGCCAATCATACTGCACAATAATCAGCTGACTGCTCAGCTGACCATTCCCGCCAAAATTGAGACAGCCCATTCGCTCATTGCCAAATTATTTGGTCAATTTAAGTTCCAAATACCGTACTTCATTCTGCTTCATGCCATTATTACTACCCCAACACCTCCCCAGCTTTACTTCAGTTTCGTTTGCTTTCCTTGATTCATTAATTGCTTTCTTTTTACACTATCCATGAGAGTTAAAATTGGTTGCTTTTGTTGTAACGTACTATAGCAATGTTGTGACATCAATTTCATTGTTGCACTGCTCTGTTCTGTCCCCTGGGGGTTGCAGCACTACCTGCATTCAGCTCTATTCATATTTGTATGGAATGTGCAGGAAGGTCTCAGAACAGAGCCATGACACAAGTTAAATTTTCGCTTGTTCATACATTTATTTTATTGATTTTTTATTGTGTATTCATTATGACTAAAGTGATATTGGCAGAATTCCATGTACTGCTTTTAAAATACGGCAAGTCGGCGGGATCAGGTTGCTCTGGAGGGGAAAGTCAAATTTTTGATGTTATCGGCCGCATTTGGAATGGTCCGCATTTGGAATGGCTCCTTGCTATTCAATTACTTATCATGGACTTAGTAACAAGTAGTATGTGTACTAACATGATATTTACCAGTCAGCCAAAGATACTTGTATCTCATACTGCACTGGCAAAATTTCACAGTAAGCTGTCAGAGCTATCTTTTTATTTATTTATTTATTTTATTTCTTTATTTTCCTCAAGTGCAAACAGTACCAACATATAATAACAACAAAAAAAAAAAAAAAAACAAATTGTTTATAAATTAAAAAACAATCCAACAAAACATATAAACAATTAAAAAAAACAAAACAAAAAACAAATCCATTATGAGGAGGGACAGAAAGAAGCAACGCTTAATCTTCAATGCATTCTGTATTCCACAATTCACTGCTATCAATACCAAGGTCCTATCGACACCATGGTGAGCTTAGGAGGTGAATCTGTGGCACTTAAAATAGTTATTGTCACATATTGACTACAAAAATTTTTACAATGATTTGTAGTAGTGTGTTGCATCCAATATATGCTGGCACAGAGTGTAGTAAACAAGTATGCTATTTCAAAATACTATGGTTGTTCCCTTGGGCAATCCTTTGCATTCATGTTTTTTTAAATGACATAAATTACTTTCATGTTGTAAATAAGTAAATGCTTTGTAAAGGTCTAAAAAGTAAAGGTAAGTAGTGTACATGCGCGCCTTCCTCTTGCACGTACACCAGAAACAAGGTGGAGGTTGGCAGTTTTGCTGTTCAGGTTGACCCAACCTCTGTCAAACAATTGCTTTCTGATTAACATGTGCAGCTAACATTACTATAAAACCTGTGCAGTCTAGAAGAACAGCCACTCCCATTGACAGAGTACAAAGAGGCTGTGATTGCCTTTATGTGTACTGTGAATAATGGGCAACATTTGGCCCGAAATATCTTGTGCTGTTTTCACTTTAGTGCCAGTCAGGCATGATTTACAACTTACTCAGTTTATTTGTATTTTACATACCATCCCAAAGTTTTCGGAAATGAGGCTGTTTGGTCATTCAGGAAATATAAGTCCAACACGCATAGTTTCTCATAAAAAAGTTATGTTTTTTTTTTCCACAAAAATTGCAAATTTGTTGAAATTTACCCTCTTTTCTATTTAATCGAGGAAATAGTTCAAAATGGGATACTGTCAAACGAGCTCCTTTTAAAAAATTCATTGGTTGCGTAATTCAAAATAAAAAAATGCTGAGTGGCCAAAATGAACAAGTTTTGTCACATTGTGGGCTATTAATCAGCAACCTTCCTTAAAGACTTCTCCTGAAACATGTTCCCTTTATTGCAGATATTTGGAGGACTAGTATGGATTTTGGTGGCATCCTCCAACATACCAGTGCCATTGTTGCAGGGCTGGGTCATGTTAGTTTCTGTTAGCATGTTTGCCTTCTCCTTGACGTACCTCATTGTCTTTCTCTTGGGCCTCGCCGACCGGATCAATACAGACTGGAATTTCCTGGTAAGGCCTTGTACTGCTATCTCTGCAACTACACAAAACCTGTAATTCCCTTTTCATTTCATGTCAAAGGTTTTTTTGGCTCAATATTATCTTTTATATTTACAATGGTTTATACATGTAAATCAGGCAAGTTTGTGGAAACTGAAAAACTAAACAGATTTCCAAAAATTATTCTGTCACACAAAAAACATTAATTAATGTGGTGACTTGATAAACATGACCTAATATGTCGTTAATGATAGGTAAAAAAAAAAAAACCTGAGTGCTTTATCTAGCATACTTTTTGATTTAAAAGCACTCAAAATGGGGGTTACTCTTTGTTACATTTAGCATTTTTGGCCATTTTCAGAGCTTTGTGTGAGGACAAGTACACCAGATACACGAGAACTTACAAAACTTTCAAATTCTACTGCAAAAGTTCGTCAAAGTCACCGAGTTTCAAAGCTGTACAATTCATACAATGAGAGTTATACATATGGAAGTTGGACCGAAAGGCTTGTTTAGCAAAATGCATAAAATTTATTGAAACTTCAAAGGGCTGTAGCTTCAAAACTATTTAAGATACGGACCTAATACTTCGGATTTCTTCATAAGTTTGGTTAAAAAAGCACGTGAAGTTTTTCAGGGGAATCAGAGAGGGTGACCAGGGACCCATCAGGTGATATGAGATGAAATGACACAACTCTCAAATCGCTGAATCAATGAGCTAATGGTTTAGCAAGTCGAATATCCATTTTTTTTTTTTTTGTCAGCTAATGTTAATGTGCTGAATGGGTCTGGCAGTGGGTTGAGACAATGATGACTAAATTTTAACTATCGTCACTTATAAACAAATGACGGGAGTGGGGTGAGTAACTGGAGAAGATGTACATAAAATGTACAAACTAACGAAACAGGTTGTAAAGAACAGAATTTTTTGTGCATTATCCTGGAGAATAGTCAAGTCATTCTTCATCTCATGTATCATAGTAGTTTACCTTGTTGTATTATTACAGCTCACCATTGTTTATTTCACTGTTGGTGTCACCAGTTGTTTGTAGACATTAGTGGACTCCATGTCTAAGCTAACGTAGGGGAGCTGAAGGGAAGCGGGCAATGCACTCGGGAGCGTGCGTAAATGTCATTTCCTTTGGATTTTTGCGGAAAATTTGACTGAAAACCTCCTCATAAAAATCAGTTGACGAACTATTATAGGCAACTGAGAAAGTCTAGAAAGGTCTAATTTTTTAATGATAGGTTACAGCACGTCCACACATCGGCAATGGAAAAATTAATTCATGCAAAAAGTTGCACATAGTATCTTTAATCTCTTGAATTATGAATTGAAGCATGAGGATAACCGCTAATTTTGACAAAGCCATGAAACAACCTCACAACCTTCACTTTTAACCCTGGAATAAGGTATTTATCTTTCAATGATTCCGTGAAATTTTCAGTCAGTTGACTTTGCTGTGGTTGTTGCTTCTGTCTTTTTGAAAGGATTTGGTCTACCATTTCATCGCACTCCTCTTCTATTTTGGAGCTTTTGTGCTTGAGGCTGCGGCCACAGCAGCGAATGGCAGGTCTTTCACATATGCCAACCTGACACAAGTGTGTGTGACGATATCAAGTGGGAATATCGTCACCTTCATGGACTCTCGCCAGTACAGTATTAATGTTGCAGCCACAGTAAGTATGTAGCTCGGTTTGTACCATAGAATGCACAGGTGGAAATGTTCAGAGGCATTCGTGAAAGTGCCATCGCCCTTGTATACTGAGAGGCATTAAAAACGCATAATAAAACATACTGTTTTAAGTAGTGGTAAATGGTTTCTTTCGTAGTTGCAAAACACGGTCTCGGGAAACTGCTTTTGGTAGTGAGACTTGCCCTCACTGTTATCGCTACATTGGCAGTCAATTCAGCAGTTCTTATGCATTATCTGACATGGCAGAAGACGTTTTATGGAATTTCTTTTTGTGGCGTCACAGATGACACACTTTGTCTGGGGACGACAGCTGACACATCTGGTCATTCTGTGTCATCCCTGCTGCCTGGATACAGTCATTTAATGGACATTTATGCGTCTAGAATCTTTTCTTTGAGACTGGCCATCATTCAACATTCAAAATGTTTGATTCTTCTGAGATTCATTTGTTTGTGGCATTTGAAGTGGGAGTGATGTGACTTTGTTTATGTGTGTTTTTATTGGCCCTGATCTTCAACTTTTCATGTGCAAAATGATTCCTCCCAATGTGATTCACGACCATGATCCAGACTACTGGGCTGCATTTAGATAATCATTATGAGGTGTTAAACCAAGAAAGGATTCAAACCCAGACACTTGACATTTTGCAATGCTTACCATACCTGATGGTCATCATGTCAATCAGCAAAAGGAAAAACTATCAGTTTTCAAATTATACAATAAAAACCACTTTGCATTTTTAATGCCTCTCAGTATATTTCAGTCTGCCTTACCTTTTGACTCAGGTATGCCAGCATATACTTAAAGCTTGTACCATTCCTCAAATTTCATTACCATATCTATATATGGGGTGTTACCAAAAAAGTTCCAAGACTTCATTTTTATTTTGAAGAGTATTGTATGTACATTTGTATGTTATCAGCTGTCGATTCGATATGTCTGCTGATAGACTCTTGTTCAAACACTCTGCCATTTTCAACAACTGTGCCTCAATTGTTATTCAGTTAAGCTCTGCTTTCACATTACAATGGGTGTTTGGAATGACTTAAATTCTCTTTGCTTTTAAGTTAATTTAGCTTTTTGGAGCTGGCACTCCTGAACATTTTTAGGATTTCTGTCCGCCTTTTATTGTTTTTCCCGCAATAATGCTGACACGCTGCTCTTTTTAGTCCAACGGCCCAAACGAGGGGCCGATGGTCTGTTGGGATGATGAGGTGTCTGGCATCCATCAATCGTTCGTCCGTTTGTTGTTGTCATCGTTAGAATCTCCTCCGATACCGTCTGCCAGAATTACTTGATATTTGTTGTGGCATATCCTTGTGACAAGATTGACCAAATTTGTTCAAAGAATTTGAACATTTAGATTTTTTTATTTCTTATGAATTTTTAAAATTTAAATCCTCCCATCTGCTCAATATTGGGCATATTTTAATGGGCTATATCATTGAAATGATTGGAGATATTGATTGTCAGCCAGAATGACTTGATGTTTGTTATGGAGCAGCCTAGAGACACGGTCTACCAAGTTTGTTCAACATTTTTTTATTTCTGCTGTTGTTATCCACTTCATCATGTTCATAATTACAACTTCTTACATGTTTCTCCGTTGGAAAATGGTGGCATGGCCCTATAAAGTCTGTGTAGTTTATCATGTGGAAATGTTTACTCATTGATGTTATTTCATATTAGTGTTGAAAGTATTGACAATATAATTGGTACCATGACTTTTTACCTTGACAGTGCCAGTTTGCAGCAAAAAATTTCTTAGTTCTTCCAAATTCTCTATCTTTGGCTATTGTACACCAGGACCCTTGGTCCTATTTTTTTATTATTATGAGGGGTAAGATTAATTCCCGTCTTTGAACACATTTTTTGCAAGACACTGCCTTTTTACATGAATCTGTAACAAATGATGTCTCCACCGTTTTTAATTACACCTAATATTACAACTTTCTGAGGACAAACTTGTTATGAACAAACAGGAGACATGGAAGGCAATGTCTAACATGCAAATGCCTTATCGGTGAGATACTAGAAAAGTAGGTTATGGCTGCATCCTAATCTTAGGCTTGCTTTTGTGCCGGGTTAGAAACATTATTTTCTTGAGTAGTCGATATATTGTTTGTGCTTACTTTGGACTCTTAGCTGATTGTTGAATGAATAGTTCACATGAGTTTAACCAACATGCAAAAAGCTTTTCTTGTTTCATAATATTTGCCTGCACTTTCAGTGATTTCATAGATCATTAAACCCTTTCAGTAGAGGAGCTAGTAGTGCATTACTGGATATTTAGGCCAGGCCGCCTTCCTGAACATGTCTTGAACATGAACAGCCAATTCATTTTCCCTCTTTTGTGTTATGTGTACTGGTTATGGTTTATGCCTGATGAATACCCGTATGTATGATGCCACTGAAACATAAAACGCGAAACTGCTTTCTCATTCAAGTTTGCGGCAAAGTTTTAAAAATTTTAGAGGGCTGTTTCATGATAAGGGATAGCATTTGTGTAATGTTAACATTGGTATTTTTTATTTTTCTAGATATTTGCATTTGTGGTGATGCTGTGCTATGGCTGTAGCATGTTCATGGGCTTCAAAAGATGGAGAACGTACCGTTGAGTGACAGAAGCTATGGACATGGTGGTCTTACACATTAGAGCCGTACTGTATTGAACAAATATTTTTCTAATTATTATTTTTTATTTGCCATTCACATGATTGGAATTCCAGAAAATATATAATTTTAGAGTAGTCACTCACTTTAATTTGTAGAACCGAACATATAACATTTGTTATTCTTTAAATAATATGTGAACTGAGACGATGTGAGACGGCTACACCGATTTGATTATGTGGAGACTGTCATCTGTCTTTGTGGTGGGAGAAAGGTCTGAACATTTTAACATGGAATTTCATGTCACCTGGAGACACTATACAGGTCTAACATTTCGAAAAGCCTTTCTATTGTAGGAAGATTATCGTGAATAGACAAGGCCATACAATTTTATGAGATTGTGCTGCTACACTTGATGTTCAATGTTCCTGTAATAGTACACCAACAATCACCATGCATGTCACTGCTTTGTTGAAATATGTCAAATTATGTTATGAGCATTTCAGGTTTTGGTTTTTTTTTTTTTAAATTTTCCTTACTAGTCCTTCAGTTTTGCATTTTTTATATATCTTCAATGCAGTGAAACTTGTTTTCACATGTCAAATGCTCGGCCTAAGGCCAAAGTCTCATATATTTTAAAAACTGATTAGAAATTGATTTGATATTTATTAATAATTAATGACAAAGGTTACAGTTACTATTCACAGAATTAAATTGGAGGTAAGAAGCTAGATCTATGATAAGCTGAAGGTACTGAATCCTGTCCCTTGTCTACCTCTCAGTACGGTTTTCATCTGTACCTCAGCTCTCATTTCTCTTCATGAGTACATGAACTGTTCTCACAGGAAATCCAGTTCTCTCTTAGTTTTCTCTTAGTTAGCAAATGAGATCAATCATTTTAAACGTGTATTTTATGTGTATATTTAAAAAAGAAAAATTAAAAAACGACAATGGAAAAGCTTTCCTCTAAAACCATCTGGAAGGCCAAGAAATCAAACTCAAATTCTATTTGTTTTACGCTTTTTACATGATGACTGTCACAGAATCGCATTACCAAAAAAAAAAAAAAAAAAAAAAATTAGCTTTAGTGCCACTGTGTGGACTTTTGTGTTATTGATTGTTCCTTGGTGAAGGGATTGTATTTTATGAAAAAGTGTTTTTTCATTAACATGTATCATTATTATAATAGTGTTCGAAATTATTGTTTTCTAAAAATCCGTACCTATTTTAGGAAACCCTTTACTGCTGTATGTTTTTCCTTTTTTTTTTTAATAAATAATGAATTCAATACTGCCAATGTGCTGGAAGTTCTGTACATATTACAAATTCTATGAAAACAGTTGTGCAAAATGGGATCAAGAGTAATTTTGTCATTTGCAGCTTTACTGAATGTTCGATTCTGGATTTCAGGCATAATGACTCTTTTGCCAGGTACATTCCAACTCTTCTGAAATGTGGTTTCCCATGCTGAGTGGATCTTAACCACTAGAGAGCAGCCTTTTGATAAAAATTTTGCCTGAAGTGTTCGTTTGCTTGACTGCATCTACTGTCAAGCAGTTTTTAAGGAGCCACGATTTCTGCCCAGTACACTTTTCAGCAAATACATCCAAGACATAGCAAACACTGGCATTCAGAGGACTGCAGGCGATAATTTCTCTTCAGTAGCTCATAGCCTCTCATTTGCAGGAGCCCATGCTAGTTTGCCACAGTGCCAACAGTGGTGACTTCACCGGAAGTGCATTTTCTGCTCTAAGAACGTCTGTTAGCCTCACAGGTACTCAGGTTAAGATTAATGGGGTGTGATCTACTATTTGTACTCGGTATTAATGGGTAAAGATTTCTGTAAATGTATTTGTGCTGTGATTGCTTTTATGTTAAGGCACCGGTGAGTTACTGAGCAAATACGTGTGAGGGCACACAGTCTTACTGCACTGATGGCTATGCAAACAGTATATAGGCTTACGGCCATTTGTAAGGTGTTCAACGGTTGTTTGCTTTTGGAATGTGTGTGTGGTCGGAGTTATGAACCTGTAGGTATCCTGTTCCAGATTCTCCTCTTCAGGTCAATGGTGTCTCAGACTAAATACGCAATTCACACACAAGCATGAAATTACACTTATTTGGGCCTCCAAGGGGCTCACAGTGAAGACATTCATTTTAGAGCTCTGTGGTCAGGGCTCAGATCCATGAAGAAAAAGACCTTAAAGGGTCAGAACTTACCTATAGTTTCCAAATAAGTTATACTTCTTTATTTTTAGTGTTTAAGTGAGCGTGCGAGCCTTATTATGATATTGTTCACATCCCAGCCACGTCATTACCAGCTAAGGCTGGAGGTCTGGATTGGTGAGGTAACAGTCGTCTTGGCCTTGCCAGGTATATTTGAGTAAGAGTCCTCTAAAAGTGGTTTGTCTTGTCGCACTCTTAGTGCCCCAATCCTGTTCAGCTTGGCACTTACAATTGTACAAGCCAAATATGTACTGACTGCCCAATTCCCCGATGGCATAGTATGATTGGCAGTGTGTCTGCATGGTGGAAAGAAGAGGGGGCTGGTTGTCACATTAGAGCATGGAATCACCTCCAGGGATGAAAAATGTAGCTAACATTGAAGTGCAGAAAACTGCAGTTTCTCGAATAGCCACTTGAGACCAGCTTCATAAGCAAGTCAGTCCTCATAGACCTCTGAGTTAAAATGCTCTACCGTAGAAATAAACATATTTACAGCCTGCGTTTCTTCGTGAAGTCTAGGCTGCCCTAGAGTTGTTGACACAGAGCTGTAGATCCTAAATAGGTGCAATACAGCGGGAATACAGAGAATGAGAGAGCTTGGAGGTCTATGGCCATGTTTATTGATTCTTCAGGTGAGAAGACAGGTAATGCTACAAAGAATCAGTGCCTCTGATGGGGAATGACATTGGAGAATGAGTCAGCCTCCACTGCTTCATAGCTATGTACGGCATTTAGCCTGCTGCCACACTCTGCAAGCGTCCCTGGCTTCTTAGCCTAGCATTTTAGCCATAGCTAGCTTGATAGCTTTGAGCTAGGTGCGCATGTCTCAGCAACCAGGGTTCATTTGGCTTGCCTCGGTTCCACCTCTTTTCCAATTTTTGGATTAAGCCTGCGGAGCCGGGCACTGACAAGATGGCGATGACCAGGAGCCAGTGACTGAGCTTCACAATGGCTGCTTCTCAAAGCCTAGGCTGCAGCCTAAGAAGGCTTCTAGTAGTCGACCAAGCCTGCATGTTTGCATCATCGGTAATGTTGATGTTTACATGGAGTACAGCAAGCGACTTCGTTCTGCCAGTTTATCAGCCTTGTACTTAAGTTAGTTATCAAGCTATTTGTATAAACTGAAAGTATAAGACTTAGCTAGCTGGCTAAAAATGTTTTCGTATGGTATTTGTGTGTACCTGTAGGGTTTTAACCTTGTTTAAATGTCTCTGATATCATGCATATAGAGATGCGCTTCTGAGGTGCATTTACTTGCAAAAGTTATGAACTCCATGTACAATATATCAGTTTTATGTTTAGCACTGGAACTATGTCAAGTTGTACTGTCCCTATTAAGTACAGAATAAATAATAATAATAAATAATATTTTTCATAATTTTTATTTTTATTTACATTCAATAGCAAATTCAACCAGCACTGAGGACTGTGCACTCCGCCGCATTTACCTGATCCCTGCATCTGCACAGGATTGTGGGATACATATGGCCGCAATGAATACGCCCTTCCATTTTTAGAAATCCAGCAGATGAAGGCTGGGTTTTTTTGGCTGTATTCAAAGCGGTCTTCACATTGGAACAGTCTTCGATGACGTAGCACCCTAGAAATGTTGCATATCTAGGCTGCAGCCTACGGTTCGACAAGTAGCTATAGACTCTTCACAAGCCTATTTATGATGTCATGAGGATTGCATACATTGCTTTATTCAGCCTATGGCTCAACATGGGAAACCATTGCGTTCAGCACTCCACCGACCCCACCCTAGACTGCATTATGAATCAATAGCCTGCTTGCTAATCATTAGAAATAAAAATGACCAGTTTAATACTACAAATGCATAAAAATGGCTTTAAAATGGCTGTAGTTTATTGCCAAAGGCTGAGCTTTTGTTATTTAAAGGATTTTTAAAATTATATACTCATTGAAAATAAGACATTCAAATACCTGTGTTCTTTCTTTCTTTCTTTCTTTATTTATTTAATCATGCAAATAAGGTGGAAGCCTGTGTGCACTGGAAGTGCAAATAACTTCATAAATAGGGTTGCTTGAAAAAAGAATATTCTGAAAAAAAAACCTTGAGAACCTCTTAAGTATTTGGAATCTGCTGTGTTTGCAGTGTGCTGTCAGTTTTTACACGCTTGTTCCTTTTGACCCCTTGGTTTCTCACACCCTCCCTGTCTGGGTCACATCAGTCTAAGCCGCTTTCACACGGGACGCGAAACGAATTTTTTCGCTCGACAGATTACATTCAAAGTCAATGCAAAGACGCGAATACACGCGTCTCGCGTGTATTCGCGTGTTTGCATTGACTTTGAATGTAATCTGTCGTGCGAAAAATTCGTTTCGCGTCCGGTGTGATGCAGCTTAATGCTGACGTGAACTATTAAGTGGTCACATATTGGGATTTTTTTTCCAGGAATGAAACACTTAAGGGTTTTTTTTTTTTCCAATCAATTCCTTCTGGTGACTATGGTGGTTATTTATGAGCCCTTGTTTTGCAGCTATTCATGAAATAATGAATTGTTTCTTCAAGCTGGACGCAGCAGAGAAAAAAATCCAGTCAGAGATCCAGCAGAAAAAGTATCTTGAATGTAACTAATTTTGTTTTGACTCGTTTCAGGTGGGAAGACTGAAATGTTGTAATTTCGTGTTTAGCTCAGAAATTACAGCACATTGCCAAAAGATTACTGCACCTTGACGATTACTTTCTTTTTGCATGTTGCACTCATGGTTCAGAACTTCTAACAAAATTTAATATAAGACAATGACAATATGAGTAAAAACAAAATCCATTCATCCATCCATCCATCCATCCATAGTCTTCCACTTATCCGGGGCGGGGTCGTAGGGGTAACAGACTAAGTAGAGAGGCCCAGGCCCCCCCCTCCCCAGCCACTTCCTCCAACTCTACCTGGGGGACCCCAAGCCATTCCCAGGCCAGCCGGGAGATATAATCCCTCCAGCGTGTCCTGCGTCTGCCTCGGGGTCTCCTCCCAGTTGGACATGCCTGGAAAACCTCTAAAGGGAGGCGTCCAGGAGGCATCCGGGCTAGATGCCCGAAAAATGCAGTTTTTAAAAATTGTAATTTCATGGATCATAGAAAAACACCAACTGGTCCTGTGTATCTAATACTAATGGTGTCACACCCTGTGCGAAAAGGTAACTTCACTCTGATTTGCTCAATCAGCCAGTTAACCTAATTTAATCACTGACTGGGTTCAACTGAATCTGTGATATCAATAGATTGGTCCGTATTGAATTCACCGATTCAATTAGACTAGACAGCCCTAGGCATGATTATTGTCCTCCTGATTGACTGTCACTTTCCAGGAATGTGGAGTGGGCTTAAAGGTCTCAACTAGCACCACACCATGCTGAAATCAAAAGAAATTCCAGAAGAGATGAGAAAGTCATTAAAGTATATCAGTACGGAGCCATCCCTGAGGCTCAGACAACAGCGAACCTCAGTGAGATTTGTTGAGTCCACATGGAGAAAACTTTCGCCTTTTCTAACTCCTGACTTGAACCCCTTTTGAGATGCTACAGCTCAACCTTAAATGAGCAGTTCACACTTGAAAACCCGTCAATGAGACTGAATTAAAGCAAATCAGTGAAAATGAGAGGACAAGAATTCCTCCGATGCAAAGTAAAAGACTGTTCCCCTGTTATTTTGAGTGTTTATTTGCACTTGTTGCTGCTAATGGTGGCACAGCCATTTATAACACTGAGAGGGACAACTACTTTGTCACGCAAGTAAGTGATATATAAATATGTGTAACGAATTTATCAACCTGCGTGTCATCTGTTTGAAGTCATCATAAAGTCACTCATAAAAATAAAAACCTCAGTTGAAACTGCAGCCAAGTTGTTGGTAAAGCATAAAAATGTTACATCTGTTTGGTTGCAGAATAGTCATCATTCGTGACATGCCGCTTAAGGCTATTCTGAATTGCACTGGAATGGAGCTTGGCCGGGCTTCTGGCTTTAAGTGCATCCAGATTTGAAAAAAACTGATTGGGAATGGTGAGAGTGCTTACAAAGTCTTTTTTTTTCTTTTTGGAAAAGCAGCTACCTTTGGCTCGAGGATGAGGGGGCACAATGCTATTCATCTACTAACTGTTTGAAGTACCCTTTATTTGAGCCATGTCCAGCATCTTTAATTTCCCCTCCTCTGACTAATATCATACGTTTTCTTAAGGACCTCAAACATTGTTCTTGGCAAGGAGTTGCTAATTCCACACCAAGCACCACTGCAACATACATACTCCCAGCAACAAAATACTGAGAACATCAGCCATGGTGCTCTGTTCTGGTTGATTTATTGACTGTGGCAAGAGACAGTTTCCCTACTCTGGCAAAGCTTTAGAAAATCTTATGGACTTTTTTTCTCTTTTGTCTGCCTAGGGAGGATGTAGAGTAAACAACAAATATGTGGGTGCTGTAAAATGTTTGGCCAATAAAACGCTTACTTTGCGAGGAAACATTTCTGCCTTCTCCATGGAGAGCTGTGCATTCCAAGTCAGTTTCCAATGAGCAATAACACAGATGAGCGTTTACTACTGTTACGCTTGCCATGCTCTGCTGCTCGTAGTTGAGGAGAATGGTTTCCATGGGCCTGCTATATTAAAGGACCCCTGACCCATCATTTTCCATGGCCCTATTTGTCTCACCCGTGAAATATGACTTGGGCGTATCAGTGCATTTTTCAGATCCCTCAAACAAAGGCAATGACAAAAAAATGTTCGGGTAATAAATCGTCGGACAGCTAGAGCAGACATCTCAGGGTGGATCTTCTGGAAAAGCAGTTTCCCATAAACAAACCGTTCTCCCACTGCTTTCTTTGTACATGTGGCTTTCATGAGCTAATGTCACTACAGTTCTTAAGCAAACCATGTAATATAATTATATGTTCATGATTGAGCTATTAAATGTTCTCTTTTGTTGGCAGTTTTACCAGACTCAAGTTCTTTCCCAATAACACCTACAATGTCTTATTTACATATGTCAAAAACTCAAACCCGACAGAAATGACCTCATCATATCTGAGAACACAAAAGTTGCTTAAACTACTCGTGGGTGCGGTAATTTTGTCATTTATTAAATCAATCATATGATTTTTCGGCCTCGTACTTAAATTAACTGGGCACAGTTCTTGGATCTGAGCAAATGGTTCCAAAACAGCCAAGCCACAAACCACATGACTGACCTGAAAGTAACCAGCTGGTGAGAAACCCCAAGTTTAAAAACAATATGAAACTGGAGAAAATGCCCAGCACATTGCAGCCCTCTACCACAGTTCCCTAAGCATAAGGTGGACTATGAAAGTCTTTACAATCCAGGCTCTTTTCAAGATTTGCTTGACCCGATGGTATTGCAAGAGCAAAGGTCATGCACAGTATGGTCATCGCAATCAAAAGGTGTATTCCTCTTGGGTGCGCCCAGCCATTTCCATGGCAATTCTTTTCCAGGTAGTTGCGCAGTGGCGGATCCAGGGGGGGCCCACAGGGGCGTGTGCCCCCCCTTTTTTTCGCAGAGAAGCGAAAAAATTAAATGCGGGTTGTTCTTTAGCGAAGCTCAAATTTCGAGTGTATGCGCCTATCCTTATGTATACATCATCGATTACAACCTCCTACTTTGTAACTATTCATGGATACTAGTCCTCACGGTTTATATACCACTTTTAATGGTTCAACTTCACTATTCCGGTTGTCTTGCATCATGGCAAATTTGTTGGGATCCAGTTGTATATATTTGCTTTATGCGATAGGAATGACCGAGAAACTCTTTTCTTGCAAATAAAAACGATACAGGGACTTAAGCTATGTGCAATTTGTTTAATTTTATTGTTTTTGTCCTAAAGTTTAAGAAGGCAGGCTTGCTGGGAAATTTGTTCGACTAATGGCCTTGCTTGTCCCCTATTGCGGTAAAACACGTTTCAACGACTACAGACGAAAATGTCAGAAAGCAATGGAAAGGCGAAAAAGCTTAGAGAATAAAGTAAACCTACATTTGAGGCTCAGCCTTTCAAATGCAAAAAAATGACCAGCTGTTTGGCCATGATGATCCTCGTAGCAAGCAGTTTTCATTTGCAGGGGGACATGGAAGCGGTAAGACTGACGTTAAATTAATAGGCTATCGCAAGTATGCGTTCAGTTAAAATTCGCTTGATCTTTCAAAAGGACCCAACTGATGGACCAGTTGTTCATAGCCTACTATTTGATGTATATTGATTCGTTGTTTTACGGTGCCAAATAAAATTTGTCCTGGAATACCGGAAGACTTTCCAAATTTTCCATTCCAAAACCCTGTCTTGACGTTCAGAATCACCCGTCATTAAACTTGTAACCAGCGAGTACTGCAGTTCTGAAGCTCGTGAGCTATTCTATGCCCTTTAGAGTCTGTAAGTAAGATATGTAATATTATTTTAAAAAGGTTATGCATAAGTCAATCCAAATAGTTCAATGGTCTTATTGAAAAAATTCTAACTGGCCCTAAAGTTACATTTCTTTTTCACATTTATTCATGTAAATATAATAATAATAATATTTCTGCAAAAAAATAATTTATATGTTGACAATGTTTTGTTTTAATATAGGACAGCATCATTGCATTAAATTTATATCAGGACATCTTTAGGATAAATATGATCTTTAATATAAATAAGATTTGTTTTTGGACATTACCCACCCAACCACTGCCTCCAGATTAGTAAATTCACTCACGTGTGCAGAAATTCAACTTAATGGTGACTCAGATTATGTGTATGACAACACTTACTACTCTCACAACACTTGGGAGTGTTTTGGAAGCATTAAAGCCTCGTCTTTTAGAACCATTTTGAAAAAAGGCAGTCACAGCATTGTAATAACTTTTTACAAGCTGTTGAGGGTGGTATCTTTTACTAAACCTGTCATGGTTTAGTCCCGCCGGATGCAACATGCAATCCGGCGGGCACTGGGACCATCTACCCAAAGGCTGATGAAGGGACCCACTCGCACAGGCTGGTACAAAAAGTAGAAAGATATGTAATAAATATACTTTAAAAAAATGACAAAGAGACAGGGGAGCAGCAGCAACACACACAGAGCTAAAATGGCAGAATGCAGCTGCACTGCCAATTTGGCAGTGCAGCTCTTAAATACTCTACACTTCACCTCCACTTCAACGAGCAACAGGTGTGGCTCATTGAAGTGGAGGTGAAGACAGCAGGAGGGGGAGGGACTGCAGGGCAGAACCATCACAAAACCTGGTTTAGGGACTTGGGGGGAGGGGGGATTTGGTGATCTGTTGACATCTGCTAAAATCACAGATGCATATAGCCACTGGGTTTGCATGTTAGATATACACTACAGTTATTTTGTTGGAGGCTATTTGGTGTTATATAAACTCCTGCTAGTGGTGATTTTGTCAACATTTCTGAAACGTCAGAACCTTTGAAAATCACTCAAACCATAGTACATTGGTATTCACTGGAAAGCTCTCATCAAGCACTTTCCAATGAATACCAACACAGTAGGGTTTGGACGATTTTGAAAGATTTTCTCTTCTTTGAAATTTTGACCAAGTCACCAACAGCAGTGAAAGTGTTAAGGTCACGAACTTTGACAGTAAAGAGAAAGTCTTAGGTAAAGGTAAAAGTTGTCAGTTAATGTAAAACTGCGTTATAACGGCTCTTTGAAAGTTTTTTTAGCTTAATTTTTGGAACCTTGGGAGGAAAATCATTGAACAGATAGGCCAGATTTTTCTCCCAAGATGCCAGGAAAACGTGTTTTCAGCACATTAATTATTCAAATTTTTCTGGGGGAGAGCCTCCAGACCCTCCTTGCTGCACCCCCCAGCAATTCCTGGATCCGCCCCTGCGGATAGTGAAACATAATAATGTATCCCTCTTATATAAAATAAATACTTGTCACTTTCATCCTGAACTTTGTGACATGAAAAAACTATGCCATTAACAAGTTAGAGATCAAGATGATTTGTAGATGTTTTCATTGAAAAACTGATACTTTTTTCCACCAAAGTTTCACCAACCTTTCATTCCAAAATCATTATTTGGAGATTTTAGAACATTACTGGGAGGATTAGCTTGATGTTCCTGCTGGAAAAGCATCAGTGAGGTGGAGTTGTGGTGTTGGCTTATTTAGGCTTTGCTCACACTCAGCTTTCCACTTCATTCCAGTGGAGTTGTTCGGGGGTTATGTGCAAGCCTGTCAGTATGGAACAGCCATGGCAGCCATAAATGGAACGCACTCTGTGTAAGGGAGTGATGGTGCGCTGAATCAGGAAAGGGACTACCCTAAATTGTTGGAGGCAAATAATCATTTGGAACATCTTTACATGCAATCTTGGAAGAAATGAATATCAACTTCAAGATGACACCACTCAGTCATTAGTGTCATAATTTTAAGAATAGGGATTACATGGTATGGTATTCTTCGCAGACCAGCAGTCCCTGGTGAAAACATAATGCATTTTTCTGCTCACAGAATCAATGCACAGCATCAAAACTCAATTAGATGACCTCACTCGCTGTCAAGGAATAGGACAGAAAGTTACTTGTAGTACAAGAGTGAAGCGTGACTTCACTTTTCACCGAGTAACGCCCCTCTTTGTGAAAGTATCTGTGGGAATTACATCATTCGACAGCTGGTGCGGACAAGCATTTCCTAATGCTTACGTAATGAAAGCAGTAAATGCGTGGCACTCCCATTTCAAAGAGAAAGATAGTTGAATTTTTGTGAAAAGCGAGGTACAGATGTACCACCCTCACAATTTTTGCAATGAGATTTATCATTACTTTCAATCCATCTGTAACCAAAAACAGCCATTTTCAAAATGAAACAGATATGCTTTGCAGAGGTAAAAGCAAAATTTGCCAAAATTTAAGCACTTGTTCCTCTTATGCTACTGTAATATCCTGCAAAGTTTGGTTAAAATCTATGCAACCATTTTTGAGATATCCTGCTAACAGACAGACAAACAAATAAATAAATAAATAAACAAACGGAAGCAAAAACATAACCTCCTTGGCGGAGGTAATGAAACATTTTCTGAAGCCCTTATGTTGCATAGAGGTTTGGACAGTTGGCGTAAACATGGATGCGAACACCAGACGATTCCATTCACCAGGGATGCCAGGGCTGTGAGAAGCCTCTTTGTTCAAATGCCCCCGCCCCCCCATTCACCCCAAGTTTTTTACTCCAGAATTTCAATTCCTTATTCATTGGAAGCTTAGCCTGTATTAGCCTGTATTTCCAAGGAAACAAGAGGTTTCAGTTGCAAGTTGTGGTTCTCTTGTTTAGTTCTATATAAATGTAAATAAAATTAATTTGAGAGCATGTACACCAGCATTGAGTGAGTTGTTCAGGAATTACAACCCTTCAAAATTGTTTCACTGTTCAAACATCACTGTATACTCTGATATATTCTATATTTTTCTATATTTATTAAGAAGCTCAATGAACTAAATATGTAGATCTCATCACCCTTCAGTTGTTACCAGTGCAGTGAAGCAACAGTGGACATGTTGTCGCTAACACCTTTGTATTTGCACCATTTAAGCCATTCCCTGTTATTGAAGAGATCTGTCTGTTACGACAGAATGCTTCCCCTGCCATCGACGAGATAGTCAGGTGATCAAGGTTTTCACTGTTATAAGGTGGGGGGTGCGGTTACAGATCTTCTGACAAAAATTAGGCATTGAGAGATAAATGAATGCCAGCAGTGACTAATGAACTTCAAAAAAATACACTGTTGGGGAAAGTGCTAAAATGAAATGCAAGATGAACTCTGGAACTCCACTACATAGCCAACTGTAGGAGGAAACCTGCTCATCCAACATGTCATGCCATCTCATTGGGCAGTTATAGGGAGTTCATATTCTTGTCTTTCCTGCATACAGCCTCCACTCTTCTGGGATGGCTCTCCACTGATACGAGAACATGGCTGCTGGAGCCTCCGGCCAGTAAAATATTAGTGAGTTTGGGAAGGGATCAGCTTGCAGTGAATCTCAACAGTGTTTAGAGAGAATGAGGTCAGGGCTCCACACAGGAGAGTCAGAGGTGCTTTGATCTCAACAAACCAACATTAAGATTTTCCCATAGTGCAATGAAATATGGCCTCCGACAACTGCTTTTGGTCTTAGAGCATATAATGCTTTTGGCCTTATAGCGTATGTCAAGAGTGCCGATTTCTATTTATTCTCCCACAAGTTGAATGAACGTGCATATTCACACAGTATAGTATAACTTAAAATAAAATGTTTTGAACCACTCAGATATATTTTGTTTTTTTAATGTTTGTGTTTTATCTGTTGTATGAAATTGATTATACAAATGCAGCCGAGAAATCGGCAATATTGGAAATATCGACTATTGTTTGAAATTACATTTTTTAGGCGTATGACCACAAAGCCTCACCTGCAGCATTCAATGTACTTACATAACGTCATCCATCACTATTAAATTGTGCAAATGAGCTATTATGTGTGAGCCAAATTCACTCTTATCAAAAGTGCCGCAGATGCTATAAATAACTTTGTGTTAGTTGCAGCGCTATGTACGGCACTGAAGTTTTATAAAAGATCAATTTATTTTTTAACATACGGCACCTTCCTCTTGGAAAATATGAATCAATTGTTATCATGAGCGATGAAGGCCATCCCATATGTGAGACTCCAAAAAAACCGAAGACCTATACAAATGTGCGCACTAAGGCCTTGAATGAAGCCGGTGTCTGAAAAGCACAGAAAGAGAACTGGAAATGTGAGATGCACAACTCTGCAAGAGGATCATGTACTACCTCATTCACAAAGTAGTTGGGCGGGTATAGAACATGCAAATAAACACAAAGCCATTGTTTGTGAATCGTCCTTGACCTCGTGGTGCCGAGCCGGGGTTCGCTATGACATGGTGTGGTGGGCCGGCAGATCTAGCGCAAAAGAGATCATTAAAAAGATGAGTCCAGGGCCTTTTACTGGATCACCAACATAATAAACTGAAAAAAAAAACAGATCTTAAACTGACAAAATCAAAACTCAAAAGGTTGAAAATAATTATTGAGAGCAGTAAAACTCCTTCAGAATGTAGTCTTCTCAACAATCCCACTGTCTCCCTCAGGCCCGGGAGGTTGGTTTTTTATAGTGTATACCAGGGCTACTCAACCATGTCCAGAAAGGGCCGGTGTGGGTGCAGGCTTTCATTCCAACCAAGCAGTTACACACCTGTTACCACTAATCAACCCCAAGAGTCTTTGCTAATGAGCTTGATTAGTAGTATCAGGTGTGTAAGTGCTTGGTTGAAATGAAAGCCTGCACCCACACTGGCCCTTGCAGGATAATGTTGAATAGCCCTGGTGTATACAATGCCTTAATGAGGCTATGGGCCACAGCTGAGGTGATCGAAATTCCCTGTAGCCCTACAGCCTGTTCATAAGGTGCAGTACCCAGCATTGTTCACTTCCTGCAGCCATATTCCCCCGTCCTCAGCCTTAAGGCCATGCAAATGAGCAGCAGGAAAGGAGTCCTGGGGTGCATTTTATTTGAATAACGTGTCTCCTCACCTCCTTCACTTGTGTCTCTTCATCGCATCTTAGTTCCTCCCAGCGAGGATCTAGGAGAGAGATGCGATGCGTCATTCCATCAAGCGAGGTCACGTGGAGGTGCGGCATTGAAACATCACGTCAGGAGATAAAAGGCTGTGTTTCCTCACTTTAAAACCCTCCAGAAGCCTCTTTACTTCCTGCTTTGTGTCTCCTCCAGTTGCATTTAAGGGATTGGACGGTCCTCCATGATGGCGAAGGGGAACGATTTTCGGGTCACAGAAGAGGAGAGGACGCGAGGAAGCAAAAGTTAGCATTATAAAAAGCACCCCTGGAGGTTCCTGGTTACTCGTAGCGATAGCAGGCAGTGATGAGTGTGACTCAGACTTGAAAGAGCTGGCAGAGACTGCGGGAGGTGATTTGCATCTCATTGGCCAGGAAGGGCTCCCTGTGAGTCAAAGAGGCGATGAGAGGGAGGGCTTGTGTCGATTGCCGGAGGCGATGAGTGAGGCCCCCTCCTGGAAAGTAACCAGTGACCACAAGGTTTGATGATTGTGACACTGGCTCGAGAAAGCTTGCAGCTACTAAAGGAGGTGACAAGCGTGGCTTTTGCTTGAGAGGCCTAGAAATGACTACTGTGAGCAACAAGAGCAGCTCTGCTTTGGGAGGGCTCGCGGTGACCGCAGGAGATGTTTGGATCCATCTGCCACAGCTTTGCTCCTGGCAATGACCAGCAAGCGTTTGAATGCTACTGTTGACCACCAAGAAGACACACATTTTTTCTGTCTCAGATTGGTGCACAGCAACAGGCACAACCACATTCATGCATGCATACACACAGTGTGTGTCTGAGCTCCTGTTACATAACATGATGGTCACAAGAGTCCAAGGTTTATTGGTCAAACTGGAGCTTGTTATGGTCGACAGGGCAACACACCGGAGTGGACGGCAAGGTTCTTTGCCTCCCACACATTCACATCTCTGGAGAATGATATACAAAAAAGTTTTCCCCTTAAATCAGTGGTGAGACGTTGAGATTTTACTGGTGATTTACGGGCTCTGACCTCTACAAATCTTGCATATTATTTACATTACTTGAGGGGTCTATAACCTGAAGTAAAATCTACTAATTTAGTATTTTAAGCATGAATACGTGTCCTTTTTTTGAAATGTAACTGTTTATTGTGGTTACAGTAAAGCCATCTAGTTGGCTTTTTTTTTGTCTCAAGAGGCAATGAAATAACCCAGAGTGTGCATCTTTGGGCACATGAACCATACATGTTTACATCATCAGATTTGTCACAGTTAGTGCAAGTACAATAACATGTTTCTATACATGTGCATGTGTGTTCTTGCATTTATGTGTGTGCCTGAGTGTATATCTGCGTCAATACTCCTGTCCCAGGTGTCTGGGATAGTTGTTAGCTTCCCCCTATGAAAGCCCTCTGCTTTTAAGATGTCCACATCG
Source organism: Gymnothorax javanicus (assembly GCA_029692085.1). Taxonomy (NCBI): domain Eukaryota; kingdom Metazoa; phylum Chordata; class Actinopteri; order Anguilliformes; family Muraenidae; genus Gymnothorax; species Gymnothorax javanicus. Next base: position 185,559,912 of record CM056193.1, read on the forward strand.
CCATTATGCCCAGGGGTCCCCCGTGTATTTTTCAGCGAGTTCCAGCTGTGTGACGCAGTCTGTGTCCAACATTCCTAACTAGACACATAATGGAAGGCAATGGCAATGTCTGGGGTGGGCTTAGTACAGCTCATTCTTTCAGTGCTACAAGCTGTACTTTGCCTACCTGTTGAGAACATTTCCATACAAAACAGTGACATGATGAACCTTTAAGTAACTCTAGTTGCTAGGAAACTGCTTCCAAACCTTTTTGTACATTTTTGTTTAAACAATCCTCTTGAAAACATCTGTGCATGATCACCATTCATTCCAAAGGTGGCATTAAAAAGCATCATAACAAATACTCTCCATTATGGAATCACACAAACCGGTAAACCTCTGCTTATATACTTCTGATTTCATAGCACTTTTGCAAAAGTGAAAAGCATTCTAGTGTGAATTTACATCCTTTGAGAACTTTGAGTATACATTGAGGAAAGTGAAAATCTAAGCGCACAAATTGTGTAACTGGCAGCACTACCTAAGTGAACAATGGTACACTGGAGAATTCAAGTATTATTTTTAAAAAAAAAAAAAAAAATGTTCTGAGTGTACTATACTTAATGTTTTAGGATGCCATTCCTGAAAAATTTGGGATGGTATGGAGAAAGCCAGTACATTGTAAAACAAATAGTCATTTGTGACCTTTATTAAACTGAAAACTGTCCAAGACAAAATGCCACTTGTTTTTCCTTCTCCACATTACTTATTTCTTCTGAAATTTTAACTCAGTCAGCCAATGCATGCATATAACTATAAGAGCCAATTCATGTGTAGCTATTGTGTAACTGCACAATAAATGCAACCTCAAGTCTGAAAAAGGTGGCACATTATGGAAAATGCAAATAAAATGAAAAAGGAGTGATTTTAAAAGTCTATTCACCCTCTGCTATATTGAAAACAGTAGAACAATGCATTATTTCACGCTGCAATGTGTGAATTAAATTGCTCATTGGTATGGTTTAGAACTTCAGACTGTCCAGAGATGGATAGTTTGTTGTGTAACAGCACAAAAGTCACTCTTACCCCACAGATGGTAATAAAGGTCATTTAAAGTCATGCTATGATGCATGTGTGGCTGAGGAATTGCAGTTTGGCTCATCTTGTTGAGGCACTGGTTTAGCTTTGTGATTTGATGATCAACTGCAGCCAACAGCACCACAGGGTGACACAAATAATTTCATTTTTGCCCAGGGAAAAGAGCTTTTGTCAGCTGCACGCAAAGGACCACTGCTGGGTACTAGTCTGTCATTCCCACTTTTAAATAACACCGTAAGGCTAACTGTGTACCTCTGTACAACTTATGAAAGTGACAGAAAGTGACAAGTTTATTTGCATTTAGGGCCACATGACCCATATTGCTAGTACAGAAAAAAAACTGCACACAGTGCGCATCACAATATACATATTGTCAAATTGGCAAGTTTCTTTTTAAATACAACGACAAAGATTTAATAAGTTTTGCATTTGTGGATGATAACAGCTGATACATTTTTAAAGCAGATGGATTATTACAATAATATGCAGGTAAAAACTGTTGTCTGCTTGTCTTATAATAGGGACAAATAAATAAAAAGTGGAATTCATCTTCAATACAACCTAGACTGCATTTTGTACATAACAAAGCATTGGGATTATTGTAACATTTAAATCTAGATAACTGAACTTTCAATTTATGTGATGCACAACGGAACTTACAAAATAGCCTCAACAAGTCCTTTTCTGGAAACAGTTCAAGAATATACTTTTCAACACCCAGAATAGATTTAAAACCACTATAATGTTTAAGAAATGAAGACCCTGAAATTTTACAGTGCCAATTTTGGAATTGTATGTCCTTACATCTTTGTGAAAACAATTCCTTAAAAACATTTATACTCCCACAATCTTGTGCGAGCCATGCATACGAAAAACCAGTTTCAAACAATAATATTCGAATCCGCGAAACCCAACATACTTTATTCTGATCATCAACTTATGAGATGCTGTGTGACTTGAAATTCAGACTAGGGGACTGCCTGGTCGGCTCACTCAGTAAAGGCACTATGGATTAAATGCAGCCATGCCAGTGCATACTTTGTCTGGAAGTCTCACGAGATCAAGTGGCTTCAGACTGCTCAGGGATATGGGAGGGATGCAGTCGGTTTGGGTCAGCATTGTTTATTGCTCAAGCACCTCCTACTAGCCATCTGGGTGCCTTGTCAGTTACTTTCTGAGTGAGCATATGTTTAGGTATTCTCCGTCCTTGTTCTGCGCATACTGGGACTGTGACCTTGAGAGAAAACAAGCGGTGGCTGACTGGTTCATGTTTCGAAGGAGAACTGCACAATCCCAAGATCAGATCAGCATGAGTTGCATGCAAGCAGGCTTGGGCTTAGTCTGCTGATTGGACATTGGTGATTTGAGAGGGAGTGGACATGGTAAAATTTACAACAACAAAAAAAAAAAAAAGTTCATCAGAAGAAATGCATTCTGCTCAACTGGATTGATGACTAAGAATGTAGCAATGAGTGCTAATAAAGAAATAGTTGGCTCTAAACAGGGGAGAAGGAAGGCATGTGTGACTTGTGCAATAAAATTTTTATAAAACAGGTCTTCTTTTTTATTTTCATTTTTACAGCACATTGAATTTTGCGCATAAAGAGCCAAAAGGACATTTTAAAGCTAGCTGAATCATATGCCTTAGATTACATGGTAAATATATGGTTTCATGTGTTTCCTTTTACCAAGTGAAATGCATCACAACTGAAAGCTAACAAGATTAGAGCAAGAAAAAGTTGCTGGAATCATGTCTGCATTGTGAGACCCAGAATATATATCTGGAAGATTGATCTGTTGAGCATACCCTGACATTTTTTTTTTCAATGACGATATGGCAACTACAGATCTGTGCAAAGCATTGCAAGTTTCTCTTGAAATTTGGCCTCAGATAATTAGTTTTGGTTATCTAGATTAGTGTTGCAGTAGAAAAACAAATTTGATATTTACAAGTCCTCCTTCTGGCAAAATAAATAAATAAATAAATAAAGTAAAATATTTATTACTTAAAATAAATTGCAGATAGTATGATTTCCACAGTGCTGGTATCTGAGTATTGTCAAGGCTGTCTGGGATTACCCTGAAAGACAGAGGCATGTAATGTTTTTGTGCCCTTTACGACTCGGGCATTTTGCTTAGTTTTTTGGGACTGTCATGTATGTTCTAAGTGTCCACATCTCACCTGTTCAAACGGAGCCGTAAACAAATGACAAACGCCTCTGCCCTGAGACCTCTACTGGCCTCTGAGTCAGCAACTATTTCACAACTGTGGATTGAATTTTATTGAATATAGATACTCGAGCACAGTTGAAGGCTAAGCTCCCCTCATCCAATCTATATGTGAAGATGCATGATTGTCACTTATTTGGGTGGAAGATAAGTAGCTGTCAACATGGTCACAATGGTCCCTGATATAGTGTTTGCCACCTCCTCACAAATTCACATCTCCTCTTACTCCTGGGCCCCCAGCGGTAGAATGAGGTCCCTACAAGAGTCAGACTCATTGCCCATTTTCTAAAGTATAACGAGAATGCAACAATTTTCGTGTATGTTGGCTCATCTATTGCAGAAAGTTTCACATGCCCTCATGAAAATATCCAATAGTTATTTCTTAGTCATACTATAGTGTAATGGCATAACTATAGTATTACTATAGTTTGCATAGTATGACTAGAGTAGTACTATAACCATCACATTATAACTATAGTGTTACCACAGTCAAATGATATTACTATAGTCCAAACAACTGTATTATTGTAGTTTGAATAACTATAGTATCACTATAGTAATACTACACTATAATGGTGAAAATACTATCCCTTTACTATAGGATAACTAGCTTGGAACTATAGACGTTTTTCATAAGGGTGGGAAAATTAACCAAGCCAATGCTAAATCAAAACCAAAATACCCAAAACTTGTTTCGTTCTTAGTTCAACATTCGCAATTTCCCTCTGTCTAGATTACGACTCAAACTTTTCAGTATAAGATGAGGCATTGATGCGTACTGTGGGTGTGGTGACGATCAATGGTACCAACTCATAAGGAAAATGTTAAATTGTGCAACTGGTAAATGCACAGGAGATCCATACTATTACTTAACCCTGTGGAATGTACTGGAAAGCACACCGATTCCTGGCAGAAGAATTGTCATGTTAGACTCCCGTCTGCCCTGATAATGTTCACGGTTACAGTGAAGTAGTCTTTACTGGATTCTATTGCAGTAAAAATGTCAAATTAATTTTGCAAACCCTGGAGCATGCATGCATCACCTGCATCATTTCTCTTGTTCTTGTTCACAATAAAAATTGTGTTGCTCGGTGATCCAAAGAGGTTCCCCTAACTTGAACTTCATCTGGAGTGGTATGTTCTGAAGGTCTCTTGCGCTCAAAAGGAATATCGTGCTTTATTCTCAGTTTATACCATGGTCTGGGTGAATACTTTTTTTTTCTGATTGGCTGGCAGGTATGTATTAAAACCGTGGAACCGCACAGGTTGTTCGGCTACGATAGTTTCACCATTCGAAATTCATCCACTAGCCAACTTGTAACCCTAGCAACGTTAGACCTGGTATTCGGCTGGGTACAACAGAAATCTAGCTGCTCATTTATCTCCAGTAAATTTGGCGGCGTCATATAAGTTGCGTCCTGCGGGGCGGTTAACTATAGGCGATAATGACCGGAAATATTATAGCAGCGAAGTTATCAGGCTTTATTCATTAAACGATTGTAATTGTGTACGGTTACAAAGGAAGCTAACGTGTCCACTTCATGTATCAGCAACTGCTGACAGTTCGCTAGCTACGTGCTATGCCAGCAGACTGATTTCAGCTCGCTGACTGCGGAAACCGTCATAAATTCATCGTAATTGTGGGTAGCAAGTTAGCTACAGTCTGCATAATCGCGCATAATGTTGCGTTATGCATAATCTCCGTTTCAGCTGGAATCCGTTATCAAATCATCAGCTGGTAAACGGATGTAAGCGTGTGCAAAAAATTCTTTCTCCATGAACGTAAGATGAACTAAGATAGCTGGTTTAATTTAGCTTGACCTATAGTATTGGGTATGAGAAGGCGCGGCGCCTTTTTAATGATTACCAGCTCGTTTTTTTTTAGTGCAAAACTTTAACCAAAAATTTCTGAATGCTGTGATTTGATATTGCTGGCAAATGACCATGGTATAAACGGGATAATCAACTCGAAGGTGAGCATTCCACGGTTTTAAGGCACTTCACGGAGGCAACCACCCTCCGGGGTGGTTATTTGCCTCCGCGTCGTGCATTAAAACCGTGGAATGCACACCTTCTCGTTAATGATCTCTTACATTAAACACATTTTAAGCACGCTCAGAATACTTTAAAATGTATTTTACAAGTTCCCTTCAAAGCTGTGTTACTTGAACAGAAACTAATTCCCGATTCCTCAATTTTTTGGGCGAATTTGGCAATCGGGCCAATTTTTCGTAACCATGGGCAAAACTGGTATTCAATATAGCAGGTGACCCAGCTCTATGGTATCTGAAGTCTGGCCATGTGACCTACTTCCTGTGAAAAAGGTAAACAGTGCGATGTTTGTTTGAGTTTGGTGTGGCCATAGAGCTGCTCGAGGAATGTGTCTTAGCAAACATTCACTGCTTGTATTTTCCCTCCAGAACCTGGTAGCTGTTGAATTGGGCTCATTTGATTTCAGATTTAATACAAGATGTACACACCCAACAGGAAACCACATAGGTCAGTAAAGGAACAGCACATCACAGGGTACTTCAAACTTTTCGGGGGCAATTTTTTATAAAACCGACCAGTCTCTCTTCAGTCATTCGCATATTTTCCCTCATTTCTGCCTGCAATCACTCCTTTTTCTCCTATTTTGCACCCAGATTCTTCCTCTGGTTACCCTTCTGAACAGTTCTATTATATCACTGAGCAACATCATGGGCACCTAGCAATAGTTATTCTTCCTCTATGGATTAATGGGTGGTTGCTTGCCTCTAAGTGTGGGTTCTTATCCAGAATGTTAGGATTTGGCATGGAAGACGCCAGGCGCGAGATGAAAAGTAACAATAAATATTTATTCACAAAAACAGGAAAAACAACAGGGCATGAGGACCAACAAAAAACTACACCCAGTGGGCTGAAAACGGAACAAAGGTACGCTACACAGAGCTGATAACTAAGAAACAAAAACTTCCAGAAACTAAGGATAATACAAAACTAGGAAGGCAAGACTGTGCAAAACTCAAACAATTCTATGATACAAAAATACAGGTTAGTAAATGTTCAAGAAGACTACGTGGTAGACAAGGCTCGGGGAGACAACACAACTCATGAGAACAAGGGAGACACAAGGTTCTGTCTGCAGCCTTCCTCAAGACTCTCCCAGATATAGGCAAGGGGGCAGGACAACGGGAACAAGGAACATCTGGGCTGCACATGAGGAGAAAAGCGCATGATAACAAGACATGGGGAAGCACAATGGAAATGCGGATTTAGACAATGGCTAATCAATTAAGTAATGGCGAGCTCATTGAGAGTAATGAGCGTGTTCAGCAGAGGAGTACCAATATAAGATTAAGGAAAAGTGAAGAATTGAAACTTTGAACTGAATAGCACAGAGATCTGAAAATAGTGAAAGTGGGAACTCAACCAGTCAATGCCCTAACTAATTTAATAGCAGTAAGTGCCTATCTAATAAAACACCTTCCCGTGCATTGTTGGTAATGGGGTTAATAATTAGTACTAATAAAAATCAATCAATCAATCAATCACTCAAGCAATGAAAGACAACACTTAACTTTCTGGAATAGCAGTAATTCCACGGTATTGAACCTTAATGAACACAAGACCAGTAGCAGCTTATAAAGACTACAAGCATATAAAGGCTATAGGCTTGTGCAAAATGAACATTAATTTGTCTGTGGATCAATTGGAAATAGTGACATTTCTAAAAGGTCCTCTCGTTTCAGAGCAATTGATGATAAGACAGTGCTGTGAAATGAATTTTTCCCTCCGAAATTTCTGCTTTTTTTACATATGTGTCACACTTAAATATTTCAGCTCACTAATTTTAATATTAGGCAAAGATAAACCAAGTGAACAATGCAGTTTTTAAATTATGATTTCATGTACTGAAGGAAAAACACTATCCAACCTGACCTGGGAAATGTGTAACTGCCCCCTTAGTGACTAAATCAACCAATTAAACTAATTTAATTGACAGTTGGTTTTAATTTTATGAGACACACTCAGGTATGATTACTGTCAGCGCTGTTGTATCTAGACATCGCCAAAATAGAACCTGTCTGGCAAAGAGCGGCAGATTATGCAACAATCCAAAGAAATCCAAGAACTAGAGGCACTCCTAGAGTGCAAACCTCCGCCAAGGCAGCACAGTCCAAATCTGGGTGAGTGGGAGCAAAGTTCTGTAATCGCGTGTCATAGGATTTCAAGATGGCTGCTGTGGCGGCCATATTGTTTGTCAGATCAAGGTCAAAATCAATAGGGTCCATCCCTGATGTAGCGACCCACCCACAAAATTTGAAAGATATCCGTTCATTACTTTTTGAGTTATGTTGTTCACAAACAAAGAAACAAACAAACAAACAAACAAACAAACGGCATTGATCACATAACCTCCTGCCAACTTCTTTTTGGCAGAGGTTACAAATCAGAAACAAAGTCTTAACATTAATTTGTCTGGACAGGGTCACAAACCCATTTATTAGGCTTTGGGATTCCAGTGAATCTAGGTGAGAGCCATGATCAACAAATGGAGAAAGCTTGGAACAGCAGTGAACCTTCTCAAGAGTACCCGGCATACCAAAAATTCCTCCATAAGCACATTGATGACTCATCCAGAAGGCCACAAAAGAACCCAGACTAACATCCGAAGGACCGCAGGCTCCACTTACCTCAGTTAAGATCACTGTTCATAATTCCACAATAAGAAAGATACTGGGCAAAAATGGCATTCATGGGTCACAGCTGACCAAAAAGAACACAAAGACTTGTCTCACATTTGCCAAAAAACGAAAAAAAAAAAAAAAACATTGTGATGATCCCCAAGACTTTTGGGCAATATCCTGTGGACTGCTGAGTCAAAAATTGAATTTTTCAGAGGACATGGGTCCTGTTACATCTGGCATGAAGCTAACACCGCATTCCACAATATTAACATCATATCAACAGTCAAACTCAGTGGTGATAATGTGATGGTCTGGGGCTGTTCTCCTGCATCAGGACCTGGGTGACTTGCCAAAATTTATGGACCCATGAATTCTGCTCTTCATCAAAAAAAAAATCCTGAATAAGAGTAGCCAGCCATCAGTTCATGACCTAACTCTCAAGCGCAGTTGGCTTATGCAGCGGTACAATGATCTGAAACACAGGCACAAGTCCACCTTTGAATGTTTCAGAAGAAACAAAATAAAGGTTTTGAAGTGGCCTAGTAAAAGTCCCACCTTGAATCTGAATAAAATGCTGTAGCGTGACCTTAAACGACCGGCTCATTCTCCAAAACCTTCCAATTGAGCAAAAATAGAAGAAATTTGGAAGGGTTCAAATGCTTTTTCACAGCACTGTCTACTTTTTATTATGGAACAATTTACGAGAGTGAATGACTTCATCAGCAGATGCTGAAGAAGGAATGCTTGTAAGGATGAGTTTGCATTTTTTTCATTAGGGCGTCAATATTTCATCATGAGGGATGATCTTATATGGTTTCAATGGACAAAAACCTTTCGGTTCATTTTTGTTTAGTTTGCTGACTGAATGGATCGGTTCTTTAAAAGCCCTCTCATTTAAACTGTTAAAAGTTTCAAATATAACAATATTCGCTTACCAATGATATGGCAGTTTGTGCCTTGAGTCAAAACTGTTGCTTGGTGATGAAACATTGAATTATTTTAGAATGACATTGAAGCAAAAATGTCTCCATTATCAGCTCTTTGGGGGGTAGGGGGCAGCTTATATTTGGCTTCACAGATATCAGAAGTTCAGAGTATCACGCTCAGACGTAGCACACTTTTGGCTGTGATCAAGGAACTGCATTGTTTTACCTCCTAGCCATTTTTTGATTAATAAAGTTTCTTTGCATTTGCGGCACTTTTTTTGACAAAATTATAAACACAAATTGAAATAAGTTGCAATTCCAAATTGTTCAAGTGTCCAGCTACACTGAAGCAATTTTTGCACTCTCTATGACACCGAAATCCTTCTAAAGCCTTGAGTTGGGATCATGCATGCATAGCCAAGGAATGGCTTATTTGCCATCAGCACTAAAGGGCTTGTGGAGTTAATATTAATGCAAGTTAAGGAACAAAACCATTTATAAGCTCACCTCCAGTCACCCACACTGTAAAACTGAGGAACATGCGACATGTTTATTATCTAAACACCAGTGTGTAAATGTAAATAGGTGTTCTCATTCAAAACACTGATGTTTATTGGACGTAGCGATCAAGGTTTTTCAGATTTGTTGAATGCACTTTAAAACTGAATCTGAAGACTGTGACATGTTTAAAAAGTGTTACACGAAAGTGTTAAGCATATGTTCAGAACTTAAACATTTGGTTTTACAGTGCACGAGTTATCCAACATTCTTATTTATACCACCTCACTTCCTCTTTCTTCCTTTCTTTTTCTGTCTTTTTTCTTCCACCGGACTAGGTTGAGCCTTGATGACCCCCAAAAGAGATGATTTTCCCCACCCTGAGCTTCATCTGTTGGTTTTCCTACCCGATTCTGTCCATATGGACTTCACTCACCCGATTTCGGTCAACCTGACTACAGTCAGTGCGACATCAGATTCCATCCAACCCTTCCAAGGTTTGCAATAATTTGAATGTTTTGTAGTTTGTTGCCTCGCTGAGGATGGGTTTCCCCTCTTTAGCTGAGTTCCACCTGAGATTTCCTCCCATTGTGGAGGTTTATCTGATCTCTGTTTGATGGTTTTCTCCCTTCTATGAGTTTTTTTCTGCATTTGTTCTCCTGGGGATTTAGGCCAGATGGTGCCCCCTGTTTGCTAAATCCTAACCTGTCTTTTTGGCAGTCCTTTGTGCTATACAAATAAAATTTAAATGATTTTTTTTTTTGTTTTCATTCGTTCCAGTAAGCTGTCCAACCTCAATGCTGAGGCAAGGTCGTAAAATCTTAATTATGATTTCAAATTTAGTTTTCGGCTATTGGACGGCATGAATTTTTTTTTTAACTGCAATTTTGGTGCCCCCCGTCTTTGTGTGATGACTGTAGGCATTGCGTGTATTGCCAACCCTTTCTTGCACCCCTGGGTCACAGTAATGAGCACTGGATGCATTCTTTCCATTGCCTACAGGAAACTGGTGACGTCATATATGGGTTTTATCATTTTAACCCTTCCTACTTCAAAGGTATACGTCATGTACAAAACACATGCCGAATAGAAAACATTTCGCGGTGTGTTGTGCTGTAAATTAACCTTCAGCAATTTTCCCACCATAAAAACAATTCAATATTTCTGTGGGTGCATATAGAGTGGGACTTACATCAAAAAAACAAGGCGGTGTTGAAAACTCCTGCTGATTTGGATCACTCATCCACTCAATGGTATTTTAGGGAACATTACATGCCAACATTTCCCACTAAAATATTTTCCAGATTCCATACTTGAAGCAATGCATCCAAAAAGTATTATGCAAGTTTATTGCCACTCCTCTCTTAAATCAACTCACACATAAAATTCGTTCCACCCTTCAGTATTTTATTTTAGTCCCCAACTGCACCCAGCTACTTTCTTTTGATTAGGTTTTAAATGCATACCTCATAGAATAATGATCATGGAACACAAGGCATTAAAATAGACAAGTTGACTGGCCTTATGGAAATGGGGAAATCTTCAAATGGATAATTTATTTCACAGATGATAAACATATACAGCTGCAAAAATTCCATGGACAAATGTATTCCAAACTGTATCCTCCGACATGCCGCTCTGGTTCATGATTTGCGAGCTCCCAGTCTATAACATCTCAGAAACTGTCAGCAAACAGAGAAATGTAAAGGCTAACATTTTCCACCTCCAGAGCAAAACTATTCGACCAGTTGTGAATCACATCATGGTTTAAACTGGGGCCAGCATGTGGGCCGCATTCAAAACTCATTCCATTGCATGATCTGCTGTCATGAATATTAATTGGGTGGAACACTGTGTTGTCCATTGCCTCCTTGAAGTAAATTTTTGATTGATTGACACCAGAAATTCCTGAAAATTGAAAGGAATGCAGCAGAAGAGCCAAAGTCCCCAAGCTAAAGGCACCTCAGGTGCAGCAGATGTGTGTGCTTAGAGAGATGGGAATGGGTACTGCACATTGCATAATAGTTTGATTCCCACAAACGAATCATTCAAAAATGGATACAACAGTCAATAGCTCTCTTACTCGCAATAACCAACCTCCCTCCCATCAAAGGGATCATTTTTGTCACCATTTTATATCTGCCAAAAAACTGATATGTGCAGTACTCATTTGGTTGACAAAACTAAATGAACCAAAACAACAAAATTGTTGAAATGCTAAGGGATTCACTAATGAATTTCTTCATCTACATAAACACAACTAATAAACGTGTGTATCTATTCATGAATCAAAGGGAACTACTGTAGGAATACAGTCCATAAGATTTTACTGTCTGCTTGGGATTTCCAGCATTAACCTCGACACATTAGCATCAACATGAAATAATAGTCAATTATCCCAATGATAGAAAACAAGCCTCACACAGAAGCTGCCCTTTCCTGGAAAAGATCCCATATGGCTCTCCACTTCCATTTTCCCCAGCAGAATTATTCCTAGCATGCTCCAACATTGATATACGTACACCCAAGCCATTAAAGTGATTAAAATGGAGATGCCAAAAGGCAGCGCCAGGACACAAGAAAGCCATGGCATGATGTAATTGTACCTTGGTCAGTTTTGTCACTTAAGTTAAATTCTGTCCTGAACAATGGGCTTCATACCTTCTCCAACGCTTGTATTTGTTGCTCATGATAGATATACATACCTTTAATGCAATAAATTGCTTGGGAGAAGAATACATTTTTTTTAAGTTATGGCATGGCTACACCAGTCCTGATAGCCTCCAGAATTATTTTAGTTCTCCACAAACACAGTGAATAGAAGCAAGAGAAATGTAGGAGTGTGTGGGAAATTGCTGAATGAAGTCATTACGGTAGGCCTCAGGCTGGGCCAAAATTCTCCAGTCCGCAAATCCTTCCAGAACTTCGGATGAGTAACCCTTCAGACTTTCCCCGAGTCATGTCCTTCTCACAGAAAAATGTTCTGCTGAACTGAATTGTTTCAACGAATTTCCACCTTCATAAATTGGTTTAAAAAAACAGCCCTAGATGAAAGTGTCGGAAATTTTCCAAACCAACCCTTGAGATGAGAACTTGGGGAAGGTGTTATTGTTTTTAGTACCTTTTAGTACGAGAATACCACAATATCACATCATTAGTCTGAATTAGTTTGGCTATAGGCCACCTCGCAGTGAACATCTGATCACTGAGTTTTATATGCGAGGATGAATATTTCAGTTGTGTGTTAACCAACTGTAAGACTTTATGGGGATTAATTTAAAGTGTCTCTGACCTTGTTCTTGCCGGTTAAGTATCCTGAGCTTCAGCATTAGACCTGAGCGTCCTAAAATTCATATGATTGGAAGTTTGCGAGGAGCCGATGGCTTCGCCTCCTATTTTTCCTCTGGCCAATCACATCTTTGCCTGTTTAGAGGGCTTTATAAATTGTTATGTCCACACCAAGCGTTGGAATTCCATGTCACTCATACGTGAAAGTGCCAACTTCGATGATATTTTGTGAAAGATGACTAACTTTGTAGAGAGAACCATGCGCATTTTTATCCTGTCGCTTCAGGTAAGTTCGTCCGCGCACCAATGCAACTGTATCCAATCGCGATATGCGATGTGCTGCGCACAGAGGATTCTCACTACAGCCGCAAACGCTGTGAAACCCATCTTTCTCTCGTCTTTGTTGCAGTTTTGTCTTCTGGCAGGGGCGCAGTCATGTCCATCTCGATGCAGCTGTCCACAAAAACCGCCTAAGTGCGCACTTGGTGTGGAGCTGGTGTTGGACGATTGCGCTTGCTGCCTTGCGTGCGCTCGACAGAAAGGAGAGGTTTGCTCGGAAATAAACCCATGTGATATTCGGAAGGGTCTCTTCTGCGATTACTCCGCTGATGTGCGCAAGAGAACAGGTGTTTGCATCGGTGAGTATCGCGGTTTTTGCGCAAGTTCTTCCAAGCCAGCGGGCTGTGAAGGAAATACACATGCCTCTTGCTCCGATGGAGAATTCAGAATGGCAAACGCAGGGGCGAGGGAAAATGTATCGAATGTTTATTTGGATCAGTTGCAGTTTGAAATATGATAAGCTGGTAGCATTTGAGTCTATTTTCCGTCGTCCTCCTCTGGGGAAATGAATTGAATAGCTTACAATACTTCTTTTTTAATGCAAACTCTCCGTTTGTGTGACGTTGTAAAAACGCGAAGTTTAATCCAGACTGTGTAACTATACATGCGTGCTGATGACTAATACCATACATACATTCATACATTCTTGTGTATGAATTGTTTTTTTTAACAATTATCGAGGCGATGGTGAGGCTATATATGTGTATAACCTTGAATCTATAAATGAATATACAGATGCTTTCATGCATTTTCCCGGTATGGTATGGGTCTATACCTCCTGCTAGAGGGTTGGGTCATTGAAAATCAATATGAAGTTATTCTGTGCTATGACGTTTGTTGTTTTCCCCCACTATAACATGTCACTCTTTTATATGATACATATACTTATGATACTGAAGTTACTAATGACTGAAGTTTAGTGTTAGTCATTTCATGAAACGACTGAAATTTTTAGTTATTTCATGAAATTACTGGTTGCACAATCTGACTGTAACAAAGATACAAGTGTGTGTGTGTGTGTGTGTGTGTGAGCATATTTTTACTTATTTATGTTTATTTATTTTTGTACTTCTGCTTTTAACTGCCACATTTTTATATTTAATTAGTGAGTACAAAGTGCATCAGGCCACACTTTTCTCTGACAGCCTTGAAATATATTGTCTTTACCATTCTTGATGTTACTGTCAAGATTTGATGGCGAACAAACGAGTCGTCAACAAACATAATTGGCTCTCTGGAAGTTTTGCAGTCAAAAACAAATCCTTGTGTTTTTCTGAGGATAATTCTTCATTTTTTCCTTTGTTGGCAGCTCGAGAGGGAGACATCTGCATTCTTGACGGCACTGTTTACCAGAATGGGGAGACATTTTATCCTAGCTGCAAGTATCAGTGCACGTGCCGGGATGGTCAGATCGGTTGTTTGCCGCGCTGCAACCTGGATGTGATGCTGCCAGGACCCGACTGCCCTTCCCCACGAAAGGTGCAGGTGCCGGGGGAGTGCTGTGAGCAATGGGTGTGTGGCTCTCGGACGGAAGTTAGCCCCTTAGGTGGCCTCGCCATGGCCGGTGAGCCCCTCGACCTTGGATTGACGTCACTAGCATCCTTGCACTAGCGTGCCAAACTGACATTACTGCTGAAAGCTTGTTTCAGGCTACTCGCTATGCAATGAGAACTGTTGATCTACAATCACAACTCTGAAGAAGTTGGGATGGTATGGAAAATGCACATAGAAACTGAAAGCAGTCATTTCTAAATGAGCTTTGACTTGTATTTCATGGCAGGCAATATGAACACAATATATTTAATGTTTTGTCTGGTCAACTTCAGTTTATTAGTAAATATACATCCTTTCCTGCCATTCAGGCTGCAATGATTGTACAAAAAAGTTGGGACAAGGGTAATTTAGGACTAGCAATGAGGTAGAAATTTGAATAATTATTTGGTTTGAAACAGCTGATGGGAGCTGGTGATTGCAATCATGATGTGGTACTAAAGTAGCATCTAGGAAAGGCCATGTCCTTCAGGAGAAAAGATGGGTTTAGGATTGTCAATTTGCTCACAAACAGGTAAGAAAATCATTTAAAGTTTTAAAAACAACGCTTCTTGAAGAAAGATAGGAAGGGATTTGTATAATTCACCTTCTGTGGTGCATAACATAACTAATATTGAAGGACCCTGAAGGAATTTCTGTGCGTGAAAGGCAAAGGTGCGAGCCTAAGCTGAAAACTGCTAATCTCCAGATGACACTGCAATGCAAACCATAAGTTACGTATCAATGATATAACCACAAAAACTTTGGCCAAACTGTGTGAAGTTCGACAATTAGGAGTCAGACCCACACATTCCAGTTGAAACTTCTCTGCGCAAAAAGAAAGCTGTTTGTTTAAAGTATGCAGAATGGCCGTTGACTTCTTTGGGCTCGAAAGGCCTCGGTGATGGACCTCCGGGGTGTTGCACTGTTTTCATTGTAACACAGGTCAAAGATAATTTACAAATCACTGCTTTCAGTTTAGATTTCAACTTAAAATACCTTCCCAACCTCTTTTGATTTGGGGTTGTTTAAAAAACAAAATAAAGGTGAACTTATAAAAGCACTTTTGGCACATTAAAGCTATAGCAATTAAGAAAACTATCATGTTTAAAAACCTCTTAACTGTCACTGGGCCCTAATTAGGGCCGGGCCAAATGTGAGAAAATGTAGGTTACAGTTAAAGCGTTAAATGCACAATGACATGATACCTTGTCGTAGCAGTAGTGGCCACCCATGGTAACATGTATTTTTTCATCCCTGATACCAGCATACAGACTGGAGGAGACCATTGGTTTGGACACCTGGGACTCCAGTCTGAATTGCATTGAGCAGACAACCGAGTGGGGGGCGTGCTCCCGTTCCTGCGGGATGGGTGTGTCCACGCGAGTCACGAACATGAATGCACGGTGCGAGATGGTCAAACAGACCCGGCTGTGCATCGTCAGACCGTGTGACGAGCAGCAGCCTCGCCAAACACCAAAGGTATGGCCTAAAGATGTAGATTACATTTGTTGTGCTGAGTAAAATGTTCAAATTTGGCTTCTGGGATATATATTTTTACCGTGTTACCTATCCTTACTGGAGAAATTTAGATTCATGGTAACTTAGGCCACCTTGGCATCAGATGGCTGTTGAGGCGATTTCACTGTTGCCGACAAATTTCCAATAGTGTTATATAAGCATGGGAGTTTTGCTTGAGTTGGGGCACACTCTTGCTATCTCGATTGTTTGGTGTAAGGTGGACATAAAACTCAGTCCGACTGAGTCATTTTCTAGTCCTAATGTTCTGATAAAATCAAACCTGTTGCAGACAGTGAAGTTCAATGACAGGAGCACTGTCAACAACCTACAGCTGTTCTCGACAAGATATCCTATCTTTGCTAAATCTTATCATCTGTCCCTAGAAACTGTGAATTTATGACACATTGTCCTTAGATGTGAGAGGATGCCTGACATTAGCCTTTTGAAAGTCTTTTCAAAGTATTCTAGAGTGTGGTAGGCATTAGCATCATGCATACAGTGGCAGTGGCTCACCATTGACACAAACATGCGGCTGCCAAGTTAAGTTTGCAGTACCGTAGCTATACTGTAATTACAGTATTCTAGATGCAGATTTCACTATCCGACTGTTAGGATATGGGGGTGGTGGATACAGACAAATTAAAGTCGGATATCTTATACCACATGGGTGTTCGCAGAATTGTGTGTGTATGACGACAAATTATAGTATTTTTATTTTAAACTCTGTTTTGATTAGAAAGGAAACAAGTGCCAGAAAACTGTGAAGAACCTGAAGCCTGTACGGTTTCCATTCAAGAACTGCACCAGCGTGAGGACCTACAAGCCTCGATACTGCGGCACCTGCAGCGACGGGCGCTGCTGCACCCCCCACAACACCAAGACCGCATACGTGGAGTTCAGCTGCCCGCAGGGCAAGACTGTCAAGAAGCCCATGATGTTCATCAACTCCTGTGCTTGCCATCACCACTGCCCCCGCGAAAATGCCGTCCACCACCCGAGAGACCTCGTACAATGAGGACCGAAGATCTAATCTTTGGCCCTCTGCTGCTCTCTATCAAAGATGGAGACTAACTTTACATGGGTGTGTGGTGGGAGGGCGAGGTCTTACAGCACAATTAGAAAAGAGGTGGGGTCCTGAGCTTGTCATTCCTGCTTGAAAATCCCAAGCTCTTTGCCCATTGTGTTCTCTAAATTGTAACGTGGTGTGTGTTGTCCAGAGAGAGTCAATCTTTTGGAAAACCATGCTGCAGACCACACCTCCCATTACACTGCCTGTGAATGTTTTCTGACACATTGTCTCTTTTATGCCCCTCATTTGTATGTAAGAACTTGTGCAAGATTTTTTTTTGCTTCTGATATTGTTCCAAATACAATAGATTTATTAGTCCCCCACCACCTGAAGGGTAGGTTGTGGGACTTTTGATGTAGGCCGTGTTCGTCTGTGCGTACGTCTATTTGGATCCATTACTTCAAAACTATACAAAGTAGTCTTACTACTTTACACTGACTTTATGACCTTTACCAAAGTTCCATATTTGTTACCTTTCTTGTGATTGCCGACCTTTGACCTTTGAGTGATGACCGCCATCTTTATTTTCTGTTTCTGGAGCATATCTCCGACACAGTTGACTGCCCTTTCAAAGTTGCTTGTTTAGGTTGGCCCTGACATCTAGTTTTGCCTTTTGAATGCTTTGTTGACCTGTGACCCTTGACCTTTTTCCCTCTGACTTTGACCTTTCCCTGCACTGTTCAACTTTCTGAAAAATTATCCGATCCTTTAATGTAGCACATCAAAACCTGCTGAGTTTAGGTAAAGGAAACCAATGCAAGTATGAAAGCTCTCCTATGACCTCTACCAGACCTTTATGTGACCTTTGAATTGTGATGTTGACCTCAGTTCTGTTTCTGAAGAATATCTCCCAAACCACTGGCAGTGGCCTTTCAAATATGCTTTCTAGTCCCCTGTCACTCGACGACTAGGTCGGCTCTTATCTGTTACCATTTTCATGGCCTCTGACCTTTGACCTTTCAACGATAACCTCCATTGCTGTTTTTAATTTCCAGAGCATATCTCAAACAGTGTTGACAGTGGCCTTTTGGAATTTTAGGTTGGCCGTATCCTCTAGTTTTGCCTTTTGGACGTTTTGTTCACCTATGACCTTTGACCTTTTTCCCTATAACCTTCACCTCCTTCTGCAATTTTCAACTTTCTGAAAAAATCATAAAATCTATTAATGTAACACATCAAAACCTACTAAGTTTAGGTCAAGGTAATCAATGCAAGTATTGAAATTCACTTACGACCTTCACAGGACATTTTATTTGACCTTTGACTTGTGACCTTGACCTCAGTGCTGTTTCTGGAGAATATCTCCCAAGCTGCTTGCAGTGGCCTTTCAAAAATGCTTTGAAGTCCCCCACCACTTGACGGGTAGGTCAGGGGGCTGTCTGTCCAACCATCAGTCCAAGGCTCTGCCCTTCTGTCCATGTGTACATGCTTTTGAGGGGGACTTAGGCGGTCTCTGACCGGCTTGTTAATATTTTTGTTAAGACAATGAAAATGGAAATTAATTTTCTGCCTCATTAAACATTTTGACATCTCTGCCACTGGGCTGTGGTGAGCATATTGAGGCCTGAAATGCTAGGGTTGGGTGGGACACCCCTGCTCTTTGCTTTTAAACTCTCATTAAGGACAAACTCTTAAAATGAGGCATGTCCTACTGAGTTACGAACAATGCTCCACTGCGCGGACCCCTGGACTCCAGCATGTTGACGGCACTGAGTGTTCCTATCTTCCATGACTCAACATTTTTTTCCAGGCTATGCAAAAGGCTTATTAAGCCGCCTAAGATTTGAGTCCTTTAAGCGAATTAGTGCCAAAGACACAACATCTACAGAGACGACTGGAACTGATGGAACTATTTTAGTGTATTAAATACTTTGGTCTTTTATTCTGAAGACTCTTAAGCTAAACGTGTTGACCTTTAAGTAAATATTGTATATTTTGTCCCTATTTATCAAATGTATATATTATTTTTTTAAGCTCTTGTAAATTTGTAGCCTGTGCTTATGTATACGTGTCATTGCATCTGTCATATCTGTCATGCTCAGCTATTTCAGCAATGATGAAGGGTACTGTAATCAATAAAAATTTGCTTTTTAATTTGTATTTTTTCTATAATAAACTATTTCCCAATTGTTTTGTAAAACTTGTTTTTATATGCAGATATCCACATGTGGACATCAATTGCTCATGAAATTCACACAATCAAGTTTTGATTCTAGTAATTTCTAGTTTTTTATGTTTAGTAATTTTATTCATTAATTTTACTTGTTGGCTTTCTCTGGGGTTGGTTGCCAAATTCAAGAGTAAAACATCACCATCTTACGGATAATTTACGCCTAGGATGGTACTCAATATTCCCTGCACTATCTTTGAGAAGAAGAACAGGTATAAAAAAAATGACTATGAGATTTTTATTTACAATTATCTATAATATTTACAATGTTTCCGCATAACCTTGTGAAATTCAAAATCATTTCCTAGAGCTTGTGTGAAAGTTATAACCTCTTGATTCTGAATAGGTGTCACTGGTTCCACAATGCTTCTAGCATGATCCTTTTTTTGTGTGATGTCTCTTTAGGTAAAATGTCAGGATCAACCTCAAATTTCATGAAGAAATGTTCCATATTCATTTACTTCAGAATTTGAATATATTAGGTCAGCTAATGTGTCTAAAATATGCAATATATGATTCTTGACTGGCATCCCATGGGGTCCAAACTCCTAAGCACTGAAAGGTTCAATTAAATGAGATTAAAATGAGGAAAAATAAGAGCACAAATGTATGGCAACAGCAAATGGTTTGGCAGCATTTCAGCACTAAAAATTTCACGAGAAAATAAAATTACTACAGGGATATTGATAACCTGTAAGAAAAACCTGAAAATCCATGCCTATAAATACTTTTTACATGTACTAGTGCACTAGAGAAGCCTTGCAGTTGATTGCAATAATTTTATCTTTCAGAAAGGAAATATAGGAACTTAGGGCAATTTTTTAGCATTTTATTAGCCAAAAATAATAAATTAGCAAATTTAGTTGAAAAACAAGTCATTTAAAAAAATAGAAGCACTTTAATGCTCCCATTATCTTTGGGGTCAAACTGACCTCATTCAATGTTTATGGTCTCTGAAAACATGGTTAACATGCTTCTTTCAGTTAGATTTTTTCGCCTAACTTCATGGGGAAGAAATTAAAATCTCCTAACTTCATGAAATTAACTCAGAAAAATCGATTATATGTTCTGTACACATATTTCCTGCTTTGGGGTCAATAATTTGCAATAATTGTGCAAAATCAATATTTAAAATGAAGAAGATGGGGCAAGTCATGTTATATGTACAGGCCAATTAATATGGTCAGTAGAAATGACTGAAGAAGCTGGGAGAAACTTAGGCACACAGTTATAAAAACTTCCAGCAGGTTTTTTTGTGGGAGTCAGATTGACCAGTCCAACAAGTTCTAGTTAATTTTGAGATTATGGGAGGGTTAGACAGATCATTGAATCCAGAGACTGTGTGCATCAAAGGCCTGCATGCACAGGAAGCCACAGAATTCAGACCCTGCCCAGTAGCTCCTGTTCAAAAATACTGCATTGCCCACTCAAGTCTGTTGAGTACACAGTGCCACCTAGTGGCCAATTTTGGAACATTCATTTCAACGGGTAGACTCTCTGTTCTCAAATAGCATTTCCAATCGAATACCGAACTTGAAAATGTTCAGCACAGAAAAAGTTCCTGTCAATATATTTGATGGATGACTGTAATATCCTGTGATAACCCGTAGTTCAACTTCAAACACTGAGCAGGCAAACTCATGGAGCAATCCTGAATCTGTGCAGCACGCAGCAATGGTATCAAAAGATATTGATTGAAGAATTTTGTTTAGAGATTCTAGCCCAGCACTGAAACACCTGAGGGAATAAAAAGATTAGTGAAGTCAGGTACTTGAGAGTTAAGTTCAGACAACAGGCTGTACTGGACATCTCAATCTTGAGCTTGTTAAGGAGTATCATAGATGATGGAAACCAGCAGATTGGCCACAGTGTAGATGGCATTCAAATCATTCCAAAAATCTGAAAAATAAATAAATAAATAAAAGAAAAATAAATAAATACAGTACTTTATTGATCCCCTGAGAACAATTACCACATGAAGCAATCACCTTCCCTCAAGAAAGGAAAAGAGATAAGACAATGTAAATAAAAACTCAGCCAGAAATATTACCACACCTGATAGTGAATCATAAAACATCTGCAGCTTAAAAATACATTCACAATTATAACTTAAATCTGAATAAAAAGCAAAAACAAGTGGGTTCTTGTATGAATGTGTCATTGAACAAAGATGGGCTATTCATACAACAATTAATTATTGTGCAGAATAAAATTTTGGTAAGAATAAAAACTGTTGTACAGATTGTAAGTATTAATATACATTTAGGTATTGCACAGTTATATACTGGACAAAGAAAGTTAGGGATCACTCTGATTTTTAATATTGAAATATGATATGGAACATAATTTGAACTATCAAATATTTCAAATTCGAAAATTGGGGTGATCCCTAATTTTCTTTGTCCAGTATATTATTGAATTATTGCATGCCATTGGCATGAGTCAAATTGATCAAGACAGGCTCAGCCCATATCAGTTTTTTCAACTGTTTTTCTCCCTGCCAGTAGGGGAGGACTTGAGTGGTTTAATGGCCACAGACAAGAATGACTTTCTGCGGCACTCTGTGGTGCGTCATGGTGGGATGAGCCATCCAATGAATGCACTCCTGTGCTTGGCAAACTTGTCATGGAGTGGGTTGTAGACATTTTCTAAAATGGCGCTCAGTTTAGACAGCATTCTCCTCCCTGTCACTACTAACCGAGAGTCCAGCTCCACCCCCTTAACACTGCCAGCCTTGAGATTCAGCTTGTTTATTCTACTGCAGTCTACTGCCCCAACGAACAAGAGCAAATAGGAGAGCACTGGCTACCACAGACTCACAGAACATCCATAACATTGTCCTTCAGATGTAGTAGGACTTCAAACTCTTCAGGAATTAGAGACTGCTCTGGTCCTTCTGATGAGGGCTTCAGAGTTCTTAGCTCAGTCCAGTTTTATTATCCATGTGTACTCCCAGATATTTTTAACCCTCTGCAATGTCCACACTAACCCCTGGATGCTAAATGAACACATTTTCCTCACCCTAGGTGATACATACAACTACCCAACTTCTGCAAATGGCAATAACGAGTTATAGCTGTAGCCCATAGCAAGTGAAGAGGAAGGGCGACAGGACTGTCTCCTGCAGGGTCCCAGTGTGTCTGACCACCCTGTCTGACCCACATTGCTGCAAGCACAGGTAGTAAACAATCCAGGACACAAGAGGAGCATCCACCTGCATCATTGACTGCCTCTTTTGTAGTAGAGCTTGCTTAGTGGTGTTAAAAGTGCTGGAGAGAATTTTTTAAAAATTACACTCGCAGCGCATTCCGGCTCACCTAGTTGCTTGAATATTTGAGATTGAGCAGGTATGCAGCACGATGGCATCCTCAATCCCCAAACAGAGCTGTTTCGTGAACTGGACAGGATTGAAGAATAGTTTGACCATGGGCTGCTCCAGGACAAGTCACTCTGGGGTGTTCATAATTTAGGAGGCCAATGCCCCTAGTCTGCAGTCATTGGTGACACTAGGATGTAGCCTCTTTGTTACAGGCACGCAGCAGGATGTGTTCCACAGTGCAGGGACCCATTCAAGGCTCAGGCTAATTTGAAATGTGAGCAGGAGCACCCCATCAAGGCTTGTGGCCTTATTTGGGTGGAGTCTCTTCACCTGTTTTCTCACATAGTCGGCTGTAATACCCATGGATGTTACAGGTGTGGCAGAGGGAGAGGTCAAGTTGACAGGTTGGAGAGGGCAGAAAGTCTGAAAGCCAGGGGAGTAGAGGGCAGAATCCTCACTGGAGGATGGGGGGCCCCTCACAGAAGCAGAACCGCTTGACATTGAACTGGAGAAGAGCAAGAAAACAATTCAACTGGTGTTAGAATTCGATGAAGATATGCCCGCTCGGTGTATTTAAATTGTGTTAGCTGTTGGGTAAGGGCATTGGAAAGGGTTCCACTGAAGTGTTATTGCTGTCAGAAATGTGGGTACTTGGCAACAGTTTGTAGAAGAAGTATTCAGTTGTGGGAAAGAAGTGTAGGAGGTGTGGGAAAGAAGGGTGTTGTGAAGACGATTGTGAGCTAACTAAAGAGCAGGTATGTGTCATCATTGAGGGGGAAGGTACAAGGAGGGAGCAATTCAGCGCGAAAGATGGAAGATGGAGAGGAAGGTGAAATGTACATAAGCACAAGGAAAAATAATTCATGCAGAATCAACAAAAATGCTTTGGGCAGAAACGGAAACGATAAACGCAGAACTTAAAAAACCGGGAAGAGTAGGAATAGGAAAGGAATATGAGAAAGGTTATAAGGAAATGATGAATATGGATAGACTGAGGTTTTTGATCTTCATTGCCATGGTTATGAACTGTGCTGGTGAAGTTAAAACTAAATCTGAGAGAATTAGGATGGTGGTGGACGCAGCGGGAGAAATTCAAGGCATTTTGGGTGTAAAGGGGGATGACTTTAAGGGAACTTTGGCGAGAGGGTTTGGAGGTAGTCAGATGTCAAGGAAGTAAGGACAGTTTATTTTGATATAGGATGTAGACTGGGTTATGGTGGGTGTGTGTGTGTGTGTGTGTGTTTATAAAGCATCAAAGTACATAATTATGAAGTTGCGCAGTATATTCAGTTGGTGGCGGTAATACACCAAACTGACCGCTTTATATAATATTTAGCTTGAAAGAAGAAGAAGAAGAAGCAGAGGAACAAATAAAAGAAAGACCGGTGGCAGGGCGGCGCAGTTCCGAATCACAAACTTCTAAACTCAGAGCCAAATGAGGATACTCAGGCTATTAGGTGAAATTATACGAAAATGAACATTGAACATTAACTTTGGCAAACATTATCCTCAGCATTTCGTTGCTTATTATGTGCAGTCGACTGGCAATGACGTCAGGGTCGGCACCATCGGCGGTGACGCCCAGTAAATAAAGAAAAAACTGCGAACCCTGGTTTAGACTGGTTATTGTTCATTTTAATGGATTACTTGCCGAAACATTGTTTCTTTCCTGGGTTTAATCGACCTTGGAAGGAATTATAGTTTCACCTGTCCTAACACCAGGTGCTCCATTGCGAAGTCCGTTAAGTATGCTTGCTGTCCATCTGTGTTGGCTAGCCACAGCATTGGAATCGTTTTCGTTTGATTGTAGTTAATGCCTGAAGTCCAGTTTGAGACGCTGCCGCAGTCTCAGCTGCAGTCGCTATTAGTGAGATCGGGAGACTGGGCATAGTGGTGAACTGAAAAGTCTGCTTTTGTTCTTCCAGGTAAGTAAGTTGGCCAGAGGGAAGGCTTGCCGCCTGCACAGCACTTAAGCCGCTTCCACACTGGACGCGATACGAATTTTTCGCACGACAGTTTACATTCAAAGTCAATGCAAAGACGCGAATTCGCGTCTTTGCATTGACTTTGAATGTAATCTGTCGTGCGAAAAATGCGTTTCGCGTCCGGTGTGAAAGCAGCTTTAGTGGTATATGTCGACCGAGACGGGATTTCTCTGCCAGTCCACACATCCAATTCTTGGCACAAGCATTATTGTTGATGGTTAACTTCCCTAACGTTGTGACTCAAAATACACTTCCCTCAGTTGTCACCTTGCTTGTTGACTTAAGAGGGATGAGAAGAAGCATTGGTGGCATGCTTTGGACTGTTATCTTTTTTGAATGTATTTTTAGGATGAGCCCATGAAGTAACGGCACTGAGACCGTTTGCTTGCCTGCTAATCTAGCTTAATGTCTGGTGGCTAACGTTGTGAACAATGATCTGTAGGAATACGTTAACAATACGTGAAATGTCGTTCACTGGAATATCAGTAAGTAAGCTAATATTATTTGCGTTAATTACAAGCCACAACACCAGCCTTGTACATTGTGTATTGAACAGACTGGTAATAATGTCAATATTTTTATCCTCTCATAAAGAAAGTTATACTGCGGTAATATTTATTTTTTTGTCTAGGCTACATTATTGTTTTTGGTACAGCGAAATTATGTTACTGGCTGTGATGGAGCGAACACTTGGCCGAAAGTATAATCGGCCGAATATGGAAAGTACATTAGTCTAGCCAAGAAATTAAAACATCATGACGTAGACAGTGACAACTACCAGAGCAAGAAAAAAAAAGTTCCCGTATGCTTTACATACAAAGTCAAACCCTTGCTTGCATTTAATTCTCAATCCTTTCCACCCAGTCAATGGTGATAAAGTAATATGTTGACAATGATGCGTGTGGAATTGTATAGCAACAAGTTTTTTTTTTTTTTTTTTTTGTAATTTTTATATACATACAAAACCTCGCCTCTGTAATAAAATCGTATTTCTTATCTGTTGCAGGGTAAGAGTGAAACAGCAGAAACGGACAGATGGCTAATATGTGACCATTAGCAGTCTTTGAAGAAGAACAAGCAAGGCAAATAAGATATCACTGTCAACTGAGGACCCGTCTCTTGTATGCAGCTGATGCAATGGCAAGCAGGAGGAAGTCAACAACACCTTGCATGGTCATCCCTACAGACACCATGGAACAGGACCCAGATATGGAGGTGACGGAGGGAGAGGATGGCTCTGAGAATGCGGCTGAAGCTCCCTTAGAAAGCGCCACCGTCCCTGCTGAAGCTGAGCCAGGTTATGGTGACACCCGGGACGTGGAGCACTACATCAAATCCATGGAATGCAGAATGATGGAAGGGGAGTACAAATGTGCCGAGTGCAATTATCAGACCCCGGAGCTCAATGCATTCACGTTCCACATTGATTCTGAGCACCCCAACGTTGCCTTGAACTTGTCCTACGTGTGCGTAGAGTGCAACTTTCTTACCAAACAGTGTGACGCCCTCCTGGAGCACAACGCCCACCACCACCGGGGGGACGATAGCTTTGCGCGGGCGGTGGCGAGGCGTGGCGCCCGTTTGGTCTTGGATCAAGCCAGCGATGTTGATCCAGTTCAAGAGGAGGCCGGAGTGTCCGACGATTTGGCAGTCCATGGAATTTCCGTGAGCAAGACGCCCATCATGAAAATGAAGAGCAGGGCCGAGGCTAAGAGGATCGCCATGTCCCACAAGGCGGTGGATGATGGTGACTTCAGAGTTGAGGGTGAAGAGGCTGGCGCCTTGGCTATGCCCACCCCCGCAGAGGCAGTAATAGCCTCGCTCCCTGTCGAGCCGGCGAAACCCAGCGTAATCGTCAGCAACCCTAACCCCGTCGCGGCCGAATCGAAGAAGCCCAATGTAAACACTGCCAATGTGCTTCCTGCCGGGCTGGCCCAGATCCTGTCTGCCCTACAGGCCCACCAGAACGCACAGACACAGCTGCTCATACCAGTAAGCAGTATCCCCACTTACAACGGAGCCATGGATAACAATGCTCTGCTGATTAGCACCTACAACAAGTTCCCTTATCCGTCAGCGTCGGAGATTTCTGGACTGGCAGCCCAGACTAAGTATGGGGAGGAACAGATTAAGATCTGGTTCTCGGCCCAGAGGCTGAAGCATGGCGTTAGCTGGACCCCAGAGGAGGTTGAGGAGGCCAGAAGGAAGCAGTTCAATGGAACGGTGCACACTGTGCCGCAGACTATCACAGTGATCCCTGCACACCTCTCCCCTGAGGCCAATGGCCTGCAGTCTATCTTGCAGACCTGCCAGATTATGGGGCAGCCGGGCCTGGTGCTGACGCAAGTTGGGAGCCCCAGCAGCTTTCCTGTGTCCACACCCATCACCCTGGCAGTGGCGGGGGTTCCTGGCCAGGTAGCGCCTCCTAAGCCTGCCGGCAGCCAGACGGCCTCAGCCACCGTGGAGACCAAAAGGGCCACCACCGTCCAGCCGCCTACGCTGACCCCGCAGGAGAACTCTGCTCTGAGCAGCGACCACTTCAGCCTGCGACCCAAGAAGTCTAAGGAGCAGCTGGCGGAGCTCAAGGCCAGCTACCTGAAAAACCGTTTCGCCAATGATGCCGAGATAGCCCGGCTGATGAAACTCACTAACCTCACCAAGGGAGAAATCAAAAAGTGGTTCAGTGATACGCGTTACAACCAGCGCAACTCCAAGAACAGTCATGTTATTGTGTACAACGAAGGCCCCACCTCTGGAAACAGCAGTACCATTGTGATTGACTCTAGTGACGAAACGGTCGAGCCCGTCCCACAAGCCCCTGCACCCCAGAAAGAGAAAGAGACTCGAATCAAATCCTGGAATCCGTTCCCTGACTTTACGCTCCAGAAGTTCAAGGAAAAGACCCCAGAGCAACTGGTCGTCTTGGAAGAGAGCTTCCAGAAGGTTGATACGCCTACAGACGAAGAGTTGAGTCGACTTCGGACGGAGACTAAGCTCACTAGGCGTGAGATCGACGCCTGGTTCACGGAAAAGAGGAAAGCGGTAGCCGAGGCAGCCGAATTGCAGTCGGAACGTGCGCTCATTGATGCTGCTAAATCACCTTCAACCTCCAAACAGGGGGCCCAGGCGCAGACCTCGCCCAGCGGGCGACGGGGAGGCAAGGATAAGTTCGGGAAGAAAACCCCTGAACAGCTGCACGTCCTGAAGAGTGCCTTCGTGCGCACGCAGTGGCCTTCAGCTGAGGAGTACGACAAGCTGTCCGAGGAGAGCGGACTGCCCAGGTCTTACATCGTCAACTGGTTCGGGGACAGCCGTTACGCGTGGAAGAACGGCAATCTGAAATGGTTCTTCCAGTACCAAAGCGGAAACGTGGGAGCCATGAACGGCGGCGGGAACAGGAAAAGAGGCAGGGCCGGAAGTCGTAGCAGAAGCAGGGGTAGGTCCTGGACCAGGAGAGCCAAGAAGTCTGCCTTAGGAAGGGGCAAGTCACCTCCAGTAATGAAGTTCAAATCGGGCAAAGAGATCCTGAAGGAATACTACTTGAAGTACAAGTTCCTGAATGAGCAGGACCTGGACGAGCTGGTGGCGAAGTCCAACATGGGCTATGAACAGGTGCGGGAGTGGTTTGCAGAGGTTCATCGTCGGGAGGACGCTGGCGAGACCCTGTTTGACGATAACGGCGAAAATGAGGAGGAGGAAGAGTCGTCCCCGGGCGAGAGCGAGATGGCAGCCGAAGAGCAGGCAGATGGCATTGGTGATGAAGATGATGATGAAGGTGAATCCGATGACAGCGACACCTGGGAGCCGCCACAGAGCGTCAGACGATCCCTGGCTGTATCTGAGGCTTGAGGCTCAGCGAAGTACGAAAGGTAAAATACAACTGAATGTTTAAAAGATTACTGGGCACTCTGCTTTAAATTACTGATACATACACCAAACTTTATCTCTCTCCTGATTTATCTCCTTGGGTTGACTGTACTCCTTTATTGCCTGAATGAATTTTTTGGCAGAACAGTTATAACGGAGTATATGACAGTACTTTATACCTCAGATACATCAAGAGATGTATTAGTGAAGGAAACTCAGGCTGTTGGTACATAATTGCTGATGATTTAAAATGAAGAAATATTTGAATTGGAACACTTTGATCTGAGAATTTACTCAGACTTCTCATAATAACATTTTCCAGTTGTCTGTTATAAAATTGCTTGTTTAATTGCTTAATATGTCTTCAGCCCTAATTGCCTTGCCCAGTCAGGTGCAGAATTATTAGCACCTTTATTCAATGCACAGGAAAAAAAAGCCTGCTAATTGTGTCGATGTGCCTTTTCATACTTCTGGGTGTCTGTCCCTCCACCGCATTTTTTTTTTTTCAGGCTAGATATCATCCATCCTGTTCTTTTGTGGCCCAGAGATCCTAAACAATTCAATATTTCTTGACAAAATTTTATGTAGGGATGCATATTATTGTGTAGATGTGCCATTACACCCTTCCGTCCGTCCTCCTATCTGTTTGTCTGTCCCTCCAACACGTTTTGTTTCCAGGCCAGATATCAGGCATCCCATTCTTTTTTAGGTCACGCGGTAACGGAGTTACGAAATTGGTGTATTTCGTATCATAGCTCCAGAACTCTGCTACTGACCAGTTTTTTGCCGTTTTCACCCAAAATAAGTCAAATGAACAAAATGAGCTATTTTGTGGTTTGAAGTACTAGGGAAGTCCTACACAAAGCCATTTAAATTGTAACTCTATCGTACTTAGTTTTGGTGCTTTGATACAAAATACACCAATTTTTTTTTTTTTTTTACCTCTGTCCATCATCCTGTCTGTCTGTCCCTCCACTGCATTTTGTTTCCAGGCCAGGTGTCAACCATCCTGTAGCGAAGGATCTGAGCATTTCATGATAAATTTTCACGTATAACCTCACAATTTTGGGGCTCAAAAGTAATTTCTGAACCATAAATTACCACTTTGTTTTTAATCTTGGTTGCAAATTCTTTGTAGTCAGTGACTGCTTGAAGTCAGCATTAGATGCCGAGTTTCTTCCCTGCTGATGCTCTGCCAGGCTTTCACTGCTTCTGTCTTCAGTTCTTGCTCACTCTTGGAGCGTTTTGCCTTCAGATTTAGTGAAATGTGTGCTCAAATTGAATCAAGTTTGGTCATTGACTTGATCTTTGTAGTGCATTCCTCTTTTTGCCTGAAAAGGTTTTGGGTTGTTCCCACAGTATGCATTGGGTCATGTCCATATGCACGGTGAAGTGCCGTTGAGTTGGTTTCAAAGCATTAGGCTGAGATTGAGCCAATGGAATGGCCCCTTACTATTCAGAATTCATCCTTAACCATTTTAGTGATTGTATAAGGTGGTCCCATGAAAGTACTGACCTGGCTATTTGTTTAAAGTTTTCAGTAAATTTTTCAATTTTAAGAAACTGAAGATGTTATGCAAAGACCTGCATTACTGTCTAGACAGACAGACGAGCACAGTCTGGACTGACATGACAGAAATTGAACAGAATGAAAATAGAAATTAAATGAAGACCTAAATGCACATCTGTGCAAGAGGGTAAGTACATCAGAAACTCTAAGTAGTAATTAGTACCCACCAAACATCAGCATTTGCTGGAATGCTAAGACAATTCTGAGATATTTGTCTTGTTGGCAGAATTTTACACAAAATGTCTTCTCTGAAAATAAAAATCAAGGCCAAGAAGACAAATGAAGCCAGCATCCCTGACTAGTTATGCAGATTTCCAAAACCTAATAATTGGTTGGCACTGTTCTATGAACATGAAGACTGAAGACCAGTCAGGCTTCTTTTTCTCTCTCTAGAGACTAATTTACTTTTCTTCTTTTGCAGTTGTGCACAGTGGCCTTTGTTTGTCTTTCTGTCCAAATCTAAGCTAGTTAGTGTTAACTATTTTTAGACAGTGGTGGATGTTCCTTAGCTAAAACCAGGATTTTAAATACACTGCCCAGCCAAAAAAAAAGTCGCACACTAAAATATTTAGTTGGAACCTCTGTAGCTTTGATTAGTGCATATTCGTCTTGTCATTGTTTTGACAACTATATGCAATGCCAGAACATTTATTTTCGATCAGAAATGCCATAATTTTTGGCCGAGATCTTTTCTTCTCGACATAATGGTTGAACCACTCGGTGGTCTTTCTTGAGCACATCCCAATAACTTTTAATGTGTTTAAGGTCAGGACTTTGTGGTGCCAAAGTTGTTTGTGAAAATGATTCCTCATACTTGTTTTTGTCATTCATTGTTTTCTTTGCTAAATACAGGCCAATAACTTGCCCGTTCTGAAATACTGTAACATCTTTTCCACCATCAAGGGATGTGTCTTCCGACATGATTTTTTAAGAAATGAGTAGAGACGCACTTCATCAGTCAGGGTTAAAATGATTATTGCCAGCTGAAACATATTAATAACCGCAATAATGATCCAATTATAGAATTTGTTCATTAATTTCCAAACGGTGACTTTTCTTTTGGCCGGGCAGTGTACTTTTTATTATATGCCGGGGGGATATAGTCATGGGCGCGGTTGTCTGTCCGTCTGTCTGTCTGTCCATCTGTGAACATTTCGTTTCTGGAGCATAACTTGGAACCCTTCAATATTTTTCCACAAAACTTGGTGTGCGCATTAATCATGACCTTACGTGGTGCCTTTTGCTAATCCGAAGTTGATGACGCGGGGCCGGGGGGGATGTACCATCTCCTGATGGCTCTTGTGTCATAATGCATTGATTTTCTGTTTTTGTGTTTGCCCCGTAGTGTGCGTTTGAAAGGAGGGCCGATGAATGATGACGTCATGCGAGTTCAGTGAAGAGGATGACACTACTGTGCCAAACGGCAAACTGCCTGGATGCTGAGGAACGGTTAAAGCGCAGAATGGATCTATGGTGCCGATGCTATGGCACTGCTGGCTTTGGTTTCGTGCGCTCCTGACCAAGTCCCCCATTGTGAAGCATGTTTTCATATTTACTTTTAAAACCTAGCAAACTTACTCTTTCAGAAAATAATTCGCTCAGTAATGCGACTACAAAACGAGAGGTCATCGATCATGTCTCTTAGGTCATCTCAGGCTGCATGTTGAAGATGAAGGCTCCCCGATTACCTTCCTCGATTCTTCGTTCTGTGGATCAGCACAAATTTATGACATCATGGAAGTGAAAAATCACTCATGCGCACACAGACTTGCAAAGTGGATTAAGACATGTTTTTGATTTTTGGCTTCCTGTAGATTTATGCATTTCAGCTGTTACATTCATCTCAAATGATTGTATTTTTAAAGTGTTTTTTCTTGGCGATTGGAAGACTTGCTGAAGCACTGATGGCAAGCGGTTATCTGGGACGTGAACGAGGAGCTGCTTTTTTTTGTCCCGCAAGCATGTCTTTTTTTGTCCCATGATCGAGTTGGATTGTATCAAACCATGAGTTTTCTAATAATCAAGCAGTGAGAAGAAAACTGCGACATGTACAAAACCCTTGCCTGCAAAGGAATGTTATAATTTAACGTACAAGTCTCAAAAGCATTTTAAATGATAGGCTCTGTAGTGTTTTAAAGTAGTGCTTTCTGTTATTTATTGGTCGATGTGTTTTCAAAATCAAAGTCTACATGTAGTCTAGTATACAGCAATACATTTCAAATGGACTTTGCATTATCACTGACGGATAAAAAGATAAATGCATGTGAACGAATGCACTTAGCTGTGTTTCGATTTGCCTGGAGAGAGTGTGGAAAGTGTCCTGAACTACTTAGAACGTGTGCCGCTCATTATGGACACTGGGGCGCAGTTCAGAGGTTCATCACTGGGATGTTCAGTGTGCATTTCTTCAGAACTTCCGCTAGCAGTAACTCGTTAGAGAAAGTCGAAATGAAGCTCCTTGTACATGAAATTACTGTGTGTCGCATTCACATTTCGTTTTAACGGTTTTATACGTTTTTACATTTACGATGGTGAATTATCCAGCCTTCTGTGCTTTGCTTCTGTGGTGTTCAGAGACATTTAATCGTGTGGATTTTTCTCCCATGTGTATTTTAAAGTGGAAAACATGAAGGCTTAATCTGTTACAAGATCTGTTGATTCTCATGTGAACTTCTTAGCAGTGACTTCCGTCTGCATCAGTTAACTTCAGCTAGTAGCTTAGATATTCACCGTGCTGTGAAGCTATTAACAATGAAGATCATCATTCATTCTGGCTCAGTGTGACTTCTTTATGTCATTATGAGCATGAGTCATTCTTTGATCATGGATTGCATCATGGACTCCCATCAAGCAGTGGTCTACGTTTAGATTAATTTCTCTTGACGAGTATCTTCTAAAATGGTCATTCAAAATCATCAACATACTAAATTGTATTGTTTCCAGTATTTGAATCAATTCATTCAACTGCTTCTGGAAATTGAAAAGGCTGTTTTCCATAATTGTGGTAATTTATACTAACATTCATTTTATAATTTGGATTTATACATGTATGTAAGGAATATACATGTATAACATGGTATATAAATTGTGTGTTGTATACACTACCGCTCTCAAGTTTGGAACCACTCCGGTTATTTTTCATTCAATGAAAGCATTTGTATAATGGCAATTATATGAAACGTATTTTAAGATGCCCTATTTACTATTTTAAGTATTTGCTGGCAAAAAAAGTTTTCAAATGATTACAATACGGTTATGTAATTCAGAAATTTCTCATCAAATTACCCATCTTGAGATTTAATCACCGCTTTGTACATTTTAGGCATTCAGGATATTAATTCTTATGAAGGTATCATTCTCATTGGATTCTCAGATGGAAGTGCAATATTTACCGAAGTTGTGGCTTTGAAGATGGTCACACTTCAAAAACTTAATAGTCATGATGATTCTGTAACAACTCTGGGGCTTACAAATCAGGTGATTGAGCTGGCTGCTTAAAATTTTGTCATTTCCTTTTCTGGAAACACTTAGGAAGTTAGAATTTCCTTTGGGTTGTTTTGCAATAACGCAAACTTTCTTTAATTCAGTCTTTACGAAAAATCAACGGTGAATCCAAATTTTTGAGTGGTAATGTATGATTATCCTAAAAGAAATACTTGTATGTAATACAGGGATATACTGTACTTTTGACCATTGAATGCACTTTGTCATCTGTAGCAAGAGCTTTATTCAGTATAATAGGCAGTGTGTAACAGTTAATGTTAGCCTGTTCAAGATATAGCTTAGAGATTAAATATATTTTATATACTTGTGTTTGGAAATTACATCTAATAAAATGGTGGAAAACATTTGCGTTTTCAGTGTATAAATTGTGAGCTGAGGGTGGGTTGTTAAGCTTTTAACTTAAAGTGAGTCAGACTCTCAGACTAATATGCAACAACCCTCTGGTGAATCCCTTGTGTTTAACTTTGTAATTCAGCGACAAGGTGTCTATTGGGTATGTGCGTGTTGTGTTTGGTGTACGCCTTGAGCGTGGCTCCCCTTTCGGCCGATCGGCTGAATTGTTACTCGCTTGTTTCCTAACGAGCGAGTAACGGTATTTAACCCTTCAAGTGCATGTGCTTGTTAGTGGATCGTAAAGTCGCATTCGCACTGATATCCTAGTCATATGCATATTAAACTTCTTCGTCTTCATCTTAATGTAACCAGTACTTAAGGTTAGGTTGCAGGCAAAACTCATAAATTCTTATATCTTCATAAAATCATATAATTTGATCATAAAATGATATGTTATGACAAGGAAAGCATATTTCCTGATTTATTCCTTATTAGGTCATGTGATTCAATATGGCCGCCACCGAAAAGTGACATATAGAAAACGCAGCATATCTCAAGAAGTATTTGGAGTACAGGCTTGGTATTTAGTATATCTATAATGTATATACCACTCTTGGTTTTGACTTAAAAAGAAAACTTGACCTTAGGATGGAAAAAAATTTTCCTCTATTTCCGGGGTACCCAATTTCAGGGGGGTGTCAATTGACTTTAACCCTCTCCTGGCTGCATATTTAAGTACATACTGTTAAGTTTTTTTAATTCAAAACCAAGAGTGGTATATACATAATAGATATACCAAATTCCAAGTCTGTACTTCAAATACTTCTTGAGATATGCTGTATTTTCTATGTCACTTTTTGGTGGCGGCCATCTTGAATCACATGACCTAATTAGCATAATTATGCAAAAATCAGGAAATATGCTTTCCTTGTCATAACATATCATTTTATGATCAAATTATATGATTTTATGAAGATATAAGAATTTTTGAGTTTTGCCTGTAACCTAATCTTAAGTGGTAGCCAAAGTCTCTTCAAAGCTTCAAAT
Source organism: Gymnothorax javanicus (assembly GCA_029692085.1). NCBI lineage: Eukaryota > Metazoa > Chordata > Actinopteri > Anguilliformes > Muraenidae > Gymnothorax > Gymnothorax javanicus. The sequence continues at coordinate 185,594,854 of CM056193.1, forward strand.
TTTAACAAGCCTCCAATCCAAATCAGGGTCCAGGATTGGGACCAAGTTCAAGGTAGCTTAATTCATCTCGTTCTTCAACTCCAGTTTTCAAGAACAAGCTTACAATCTAAGAGTCCAGGACCTTGACTGCATTTTTGTTTACCCTTGCTGGTCTACTGTCCATATCAAGTTTGTCAGGAACTAACTCTGAACCCTTAGCTGGGGCCAGGACTAGGACCAAATTCCTCTCAAGCATCAGCCCTTCTCTTCGTGGGCCGTCAACATCTGGCAGCGCACCAGTAGCCACTCGCCTGTGACAGCAGCCCCAAGCATTGCCGATTACATCTGGGCCAGGTCACGCGGTAACAGTTACAAAATTGGTGTATTTTGTATTAGAGCTCCTAAACTAAGTAAGATAGAGTTACAAATTCTAACTCTGTTATCCACCAGTTTTTTGCCATTTTCATCCAAAATAAATCAAATGAACAAAACTGGCTATTTTGTTTTTTGAAGTACTAGGGAAGACCTACGCAAAGCCATTTAAATTGTAACTCTATCTTACTTAGTTTTGGCGCTCTGATACAAAATACACCAATTTTGTAACTCCGTTACCTCATGACCTGGCCCATTTGTAGCGAACGTTCTCTCATCCTCTCTGGGGTTCCATACCCATCATTACCGCACTGCTGCCAATGGATCACCAGTTGTATTGCAAGTCTGTTTCTGCACTTGAATTCTGGTCTGGACCACAACAGTAATGTACACCTACTAAAATTTTCTCCTAATGTTGTCACATCTTGAGTCATCGGTCCCAAATTTTGGCCTAGGAATCCATATCTCCCTTTACTGGTTGCAAGGGAATTGTAAAAGTTTGCCTTTTGAAGCTACTCAGACAGTCTTTATTCCCAGTTGGTTAGCTCTCGAAAACCCAAGCCAGTGAATTGAGGAACGGTGCTCACTGAAGCGGGTCGGATTCCAAGCTGATGTGTGCTCTTCTGCCTCCAGATTTTGTGCTTTCAAGTAATATGTTATAGCCAAACTTTTAACTGAGATGCCTGTGTTTGAGCTATTAACTCTTGCAGTAACAATCTCCCAATGGAATGGCTTTAGTACTATTTAATTCATACATCTTATTTACGTACTCCTAGTAACCTGTTTTGTATTACATTGGAGTCTGAAAGATGTAACCTGGCATTTATTACACCGCTTTTATATCTGCTAATTCTTGGTGAATTATTCAGGATTTTTATTTGGAAAAAAAATCAATCATTGACCCTGTGCCGAAAAACACTAAACTCCGCTTTCTCAATAATGACCGCCCAGCAGCACTGACGTCCATAGCTCTGGAGTGCTTTGAGAAGCTAGAGAAAAATTTGGTTTGCTCCTCTTCACCAAACCCTGTGGACCCCCAGCAGCTTGCCTACTTCCACAGCTGCTCCGCTGAAGACGCATTCTCCAATGTCCTCAACACTGACCTTTCACACCTAGACAACAGTGGGGAGCTATGTGAGATTGCTGTTCATTGACCACAGCTCCGCAAGTAGAACCATTGGTAAATCATCTGCAACCTGTTAAACCTGGAGCTAAACCCCCCTAGTGTGAAAATGAATGGCTTTCGCCAAGCGTTGAGTAATGAGGGTGGGGAGTTCCACCTCCATCAACCCAAGCTCCAGAGCCCCACGGCGCTGAGTGTTGAGCCCCCTACTCTGCTGCCTGTGTATGTAGAGGACAAGCATACCACCAACCTCATTTTTAAGTTTGCAAAAGCCACTTGCCTGATCGCTGGCAACAATGAGAGTACCTACCAGGAAGAGGTGGAGTACTTGGTAATGTTTTCCTGAATGTCACCAAGATGAAGGAGCTAATTGTAGACTGAAGGATGAAAAAACACAAGCTAATCCCTGTCACCATTGATGGGACTCTGATGGGGAGGGTACCTTCCTTCCATTATCGAAGGGTCTGCATAAGTTTTGGTCCTTGAACATGGACATGGTGGTGAATAAGTCATGACAACGTCATCACATCCTGAAATGCCAGAGGCAGTTTCAGATGGACTGTAGAATTTTTGTAATCTTCTGGAGGGGGCAATGCAGAGAGTATCCTGAAGGTGAACATCACATCCTGGTGTGTGAACTGCTCCGCCAAGACTATCATATTCCAGTGTGGTGAGATCAGCACAGAGGACTATTAAAGCGAATTTAGCCTCTCTCTGGCATCTACTACTTGAGCAGTAGGACAAAGGCAGAACTTGGCCTCACTGCTATTGTCTGGGGGCTGTATATCACTGCATCAGAGCCAAGACTGGGAGACTTTAAACAGCTTCTTTCTTCAGGCCATCAGAACCCTGAGTGCTGGACATGGAAATGTTCATTGACGTCATATAACTGCACTATGACATTGGAAATGTTGTGCCATTTGATTTCTCTTTATCTCACTTCGTGACTTACTTGACCTCTTTATCTTGAGTTTTCGTGGTTTATTTTACTCATATTTGCCATATTGTACTTTTTTCTAGTCCTTTTTTTGGAACTAATTTTACTTACATTTCTATTTCATATTTGCAAATTTGCTGTAAAAACAAACAAACAAAAAAAAAACCTGGGGACCCTGACAGGGAAAAAAATATTCGCAGTGTACCGGTTGGCCTACTTTTCATGGAATAAATAAATTAATTAAATAAATAAATAGAGCGTTAAAGTTAAACGTGTTATATACAGCGGATAAGGAGTCGACGGACTGGAATCCGCAAGTGGCAACAGGGTCAGCAACATTTTGTTGGATCCCTATTTCTTGAAGCTGGCAGCTGATTTTATAGCTGGGCCACTTGCCTATCTTTTTAACCTTACAGTGGTTACTAAGGAAATTCCAAGCATTTGGAAGTCTGCCTTTGTCCTTCCTTTGTTGAAAGGGGGTGACCCAAGTATTTTAAACAACTATAGGCCTATATCAATTTTGTCAGCACTGGCTAAAATTCTTGAATCTCTCGTGAGTGACCAGTTAAAGGAGTTTTTGCACACCAATGATATTTTGTCACCTTATCAATCAGGTTTCAGAAAAGGGCACAGCACTATTACAGCTGCACTGAAAGTGGTGAATGACTTTTTTCTGTAGCGCTTGACAAAAAGCAACACTGTGCTGCACTTTTATCGATTTGTCCAAAGCTTTCGACACTGTTGACCATGATGTTTTAAAATTTAGACTTTTGAGCTCAGGACTCTCAGATGAAGCTGTTGCTTGGTTTTCTAACTATCTTAGCGGTCGGTCACAGTGCATTCGATTTGATGGTGTATGTTCAGATATTATATCTGTCCACAAGGGTGTGCCGAGGGCTCTGTGTTAGGTCCACTTTTATTTACTCTTTATGTAAATAATCTCGGCCAAAATGTGTCAAGTGCAACATTGCATTTTTATGCTGATGACACCATTGTGTACTGCTGTGCTGCATCTCTTGCTCAAGCAGTTAGAAATTTGCAAAATGCCTTTGTGGCCATTCAGAATACACTGCATGAATTGAAACTTGTTGTAAACGCAGATAAGACCAAACTTATGCTTTTGACAAGATCAAAGACCAGGTCAGAAAATGTTCCTGTGCTTTCTACTGTTGATGGAAAGGACATTGAGCTTGTTCACAGTTATAAATACCTGGGTATTTTGATTGATGACTCCCTTAATTTTAAATCACATGTGCAGTGTCTTGTGAAAAAGCTGAGGCTAAAACTGGGTTTTTATTTTAGAAACAGGCTGTGTTTTTTTTTTAATGTAAAAAGCGGCTTGTTGCTGCAACTTTTTTACCTGTTTTAGATTATGGTGATCTTTTGTATATGCATGCCTCTGCACAATGTCTCCACACGATTGATACTGTCTACCATTCATCGCTGAGGTTCATTACAAACTGTAAAGCTCTGACTCACCATTGTGAGTTGTATTCTCGGGTTGGATGGCCTGCTTTGGAGACTCGTAGACTCACACACTGGTATATCTTTATTTATAAGGCAATGCTTGGTCTGCTGCCCCGATATCTTTGTGCTTTTATCATACAGAGAAGTACTGGACACTATTCTTTTATGCGTTCTCAGGACTTTCTTATGCTCTCTGTCCCAAACGTGCGGACTGAAATTGGGAAGAGAGCTTTTTGGGTATTCTGCACCCTCAGCCTGGAATCTGTTGCAGAAACGACTTAAGGCTCAAGGAGCTGGTGTCCTTAAATGTTTTTAAATCTAAAATGAAAGACATGGAGGCAGATTCTATCGGATGTCGTTGTTTTAGCTCAGCTGTGTGAATTTTGGTTCTCAGATTTGACTCCTTGATGATTCTATTTTAAATCCAAAATGTTGTGTTTTGTAAATTGTGCATTGTTTCTCTCGTCTGTAACTTTGTGTTTTTTTGCTGCTGCCTGTCTTGGCCAGGTCTCCCTTGAAAAAGAGGTTTTTAATCTCAGTGGGACTAACCTGGTTAAACAAAGGTTAAATAAATAAATAATCTACAATAACAGGGCTCGGCGCCAACGTCAATTTATTTAAAAACACAAATAAGATTTTTTTTTTTATCGTGACAGTTTTATCTTTGCACAAGGCGCGTTTCCGCTAGGTACTTTTTGCCCTCGTGAGCCGCTATGGGTGTGGCTTGGGAGAGAGGATCCGCCCAAGATCCGCCCACATTCACCGATAAGCGTCTCACTAGTCGAGGTTGCTCGTCTACTGGGGGCGTATTAACGTCACACTCCAACTCCGTTGGTGAGCCGCTACTAAAGTACCTAATGGGAACGGAGGGCCGAGCGGAACTAAAAAGTGGGCGTAGCCAAAACACTCAGCCGCTTTCCAAAAATTACTTAATGGAAACACCCATGCTTAGTGGAAACATAGACTGCTGCAGATCGTAATATTGTTATCCATAAACCCCAAACTAATGTTATATTGAATGTCGTTTATTACGTGGAACATTGAACAAGAACGCCTCTTCCTTGACGGTCTCTTTATGTGGTTACACAGAAATACAGACTGACAACAGAATCCTGCAGCATGGCTTGCAATTAATGGTTTGTATCAGAATGACATTCTATCTAGAAATTCCGACAGTGGGTACTTTAATTTGAAGAGAGAATAAAAATAATTCAGAGTAGCTATGTAAATAATCTTTTCAAGGATTTTGTGCTATTAGTTATAACAACTGTGATGGAAATATTCGGCTCGTTTGATGATTCTGTTTTTGAAGAATCTCGACATAAGAAGTCTGTCTCTCTACCATGTTACAACGCTAAATTCTGCGAACCAGAGGTGAGTGCTGTGAATACTGGCGAATGGCTTTATATTTTTATTGCTGCGAATTTCTACCGCAAGGAGTCGTTCGCTGTTTTGACCGTGTTTGCTACAAGACAATATTATGTAAAAAGTAATTTTTTTTCTGGGGCTGTTACGACAACTTCTAATTTTTCATTCAGTGGTTCTGCGAAAGTTCTACGGCTGATGATGAGTTGGAGAAACAGAAAATACTCAAATTTCGGGCAGAACTGGCCTACAGTCGGAAAGACTATAAGGTAAAAAAAAAAAAAAATTACTTGGCTTTGGGTTTAGTTCAGTCAGTTTGCTTTAACGTTCTTTGCTATCGGATAGAGGAATCAGGATCATTGGTCTCTGTTCAGACAGCGCTGAGCGATTACTCCAGCTGCCTCGCCGTGGTGCCGGAGGCAAACCTCACCATCAGACGCGATGTTCTGGAGGGTCAGGCGCGATGCTACTGCTACCTTGGCAGACGAGAACAGGCACTGGAAATCGTCGACAAACTGGTGAGGAATCCGGGAGGTTAGCTGTGCTTCAGTTGCTTAACATGAGGGACTACTTGAACCTTTCGATTGGGTGCCGATAATTAGCCATGTAAAATCGATATGCTGTTCTCAGTCATGTTTTATTCCGGGGCCGGTATGCAGGGAACCAAATTAATGACAACCGAGGGCTTGTTATTCTCTTTTAGATCAGGTGCATTTTAATTACCTTCTCTTTTTTTGTGCCATATTCGCTTGAATTTTAGTTGAAACTTGGATGAAAATTTATCGTCCAAAGAAATAGAAAGCACAGCCATACTGAACTATTAATAATTTAAGTGATGACAAATAATGAATGCATTTCAAAGAATTAAGCCAATTAATTGAAATGGATAAATAAAATGTTGCCAATTATTCACAATAATCCCCATATGAGCCATTCCAGCTCAAATGGACCAGGGGGTGACACCACCCCGTCACAGATTTAGTTGATTTTTGCTCCAATAGTTGCTATATGTACATGAACAAAATCCCTAAATTTTGGCTGCCAACTCCAACTGGTTACAAAGTGGCAGCCATTTTAAAAATTGCCTTTTACGATTTTTACCCTCCCACTTTTTTCAAACCCTTTTTTCGTAATAAATCAAAAACTATAGCACCTATTGGCACCAAAATTGGCACTTGTGTAATTTTTCATGCTGATTCTGAATATGTAGTCAAATAAGTAATAGCTCCTATGGTTTGGAAACTATTGGATGAAAACCCTTTATGGGGGTACCGAACTTTGGCCCCCCTTATCTCAATGCTGCCACCTGATATCAAAATGGAACTTGTTTTATGCTCATCACCATCACTTCAACTCTATAATATCAAAAAAAATTAGAGAGGTGTTCTGCTTTTTTTGATGTAATCCTTCAAACGTAAAATAGATATTTTGTGAAAACAATATCGCCATGTATACACACATGTACAGAGTATATAGTAGTATCTATAGGGATATTGCAAAACTATGGGAAAAGGTCAGCAGTTTGTAGCCTAGTAATGTAGCATGGATTTGATCTGCACAATCTGTACCCAGGTACCTTGCTGACTCTGTAAGAGGTCACATAAATAGCACTTGTTTACTGCCTTGAAGCAAAAACATAGCATCAGTTGAAGTGGGCTCTCTCATTCATTAAGCCAGTGGTCTTCAACGTTGTTCCGGGGGACCCACTGTGTATGCTGGTTTCTGTTCCAACCGTAATTGTAATTTACTAGCTACAAACTGCTGACCTTTTGCCGTAGTTTTGCAATATCCTTATAGATACTACTATATACTCTGTACATGTGTGTATACATGGCGATATTGTTTTCACAAAATATCTATTTTACATTTTGGGAGATTACATCAAGACAAAGCAGAACACCTCTCTAATTTTTTGGTATTATAGAGCTGAAGTGATGGTGAAGAGCATAAAACGAGTTCCATTTTGATATCAGGTGGCAGCATTGAGATAAGGGGGGCCAAAGTTCAGTACCCCCATAAAGGGTTTTCATCCAATAGTTTCTAAACCATAGGAGCTATCACTTATTTGACTACATATTCAGAATCAGCATGAAAAATTACATAATAGTGCCAATTTTGGTGCCAATAGGTGCTATAGTTTTTGATTTATTGCGAAAAAAGGGTTTGAAAAAAGTGGGAGGGCACGTCGCAACGTGCGTAAAAGACAATTTTTAAAATGGCTGCCATTTTGTAACCAGTTGGAGTTGGCAGCCAAAATTTGGGGATTTTTGTCCATGTACATATAGCAACTGTTGGTGGAAAAATCAGGACAATCTGAGAGATGGTGGTTACAAATGCCCAGGCTACTGGTCCATTTGAGATGGAATGGCCCATATTCCTGTCTTGATATCTAGTATTCCTCACTTTTTATCAAGTCCACTGCATAGGGTTTAATTGTGTCTTTTTGTATGGTAAGATAGACATTTTGCTAGTAAAGTAGTGTGATGATGGTGATTGGTATTGACTGATCTGTAATGAAAATTTTAACTTGCTGAAATGCTGAGATCAGTCTCAATTTACCAGTGTATCCCTGCTTGGTTTAATGGGATATGCCTAGTGGTGTTCCGATCGATCGGCCACCGCTAATTATCGGCCGATTTCCGTGAAAAAGTATGTGATCGGCGTATGCCGATCAATGCCTTTCATTGCCGATCACAAGAACCGATCACCGAGAATGAATGAAAGCCTGTGGAACACGTTTGGTCTGAGGCCGCTTATGTGTTATCATTGGCTGATCGCGTAATGTATATTTCTCATCAAAGACTTTCCCTGATCCAGCATCAGAGAGTTTGTGGGACATCTGCCCTCCGCGGCACCAGGGGGCGCCGCCACCACAGACCACGATTTCCACCAATGGGACTGCGGCCTAACGGGAGAAATAAATGACGTTTTACACTGATTGGGTGGACACTTTAAATTATGCACGCGCATACTCGGGTAGACTCTTGGGAAATTGTAATGGACATTCATGTTTGAAGATCCATTCATGTTGGTTGATGCATGCAGTTACTCATTGGATGTAATCTAAGTGTCTGCTGGGTGATTAATAAAATCTTACAAAAAAAAATTCTAGATTAAATATAATCTAGGAGGAGAGGGTCTTAATTATGGAGTTATGAAGAATGTAAAAATATAAAAACAGCAAAAAGCAGCACTGTTGCTACTATTGAGGCCAAAGAGGTCCTATGATGTAGTGGAAAATTACTTACGTTTCTCAGCCAAGTTAAACAAAGAGAAATTAAATTATAGATTGAATATTATCTGATTGTGATAAATAACAATAGTACACTCAGTTTTACCGATTTCTTCGTTTTTTTTAAAGTATTTTTTCCATTATTTTTCTTATATACAGCATGATTTTAATAAAATCTTATCCCACCAATAACCCTAACCTATTGCACCACTGCAAATTTACAGTTGTCGTATGGCATATCAAAGAATATGAGTTTAAGAATATTTGTTTATTCATTTTGTACTGCTGCAAAGTGGCTTTTTTCATCGAATTAAGCAAGTTTTTGACTGTGCACCTAAACACGCACGAGCGCACCCATTTTCAAAATGGTGCACCTATTTTCAAAAAATCCTAATTCGAGCCCTGGAGTAGTTGATGAGTGAATTTTCATTTTTTGGTGAACTTTTCCTTTTGTGTTTTCAATCTGTTAAAGATTGTGTTACTGAAAGCGGGTAAATTTAAGTGTTTTTCAGTTGTCCTTTTGACTGAATAGTTGCTGCATTGTGCCTGCAAGGTTTTTATATTTTTTCTCTTGAAGAAGTTAGTAAAAACATGTTTTTTTCTAAATTAAGATTATTTTATGGTTCCTTTTTCTGAATCATGTAGCCAGTAGCACTCATCATAACTAAATCGAAAAATTTACAGCCAATCCTTGTGATCGGTATCGGTGATCGGCACTCATGGCTGATCGATATCGGTGATCGGCAGCGTAAAACCTGATCGGAGCATCCCTAGATATGCCGTCTAATAATATGCGGATGATTTGTATTTTACCCCATTTTTGCTGAAGCGCTGGTGTGTAGGTGACCATTTTACGTACCTTTAGCTGCTATTGCATATCTGACAAATTTGTAACAAGAACATAATGTGTTTGGATTTGGCTTAATGTAGAATGGCCTCAGTATAAAAGACCTACAATGCCTTTCATTGACAGAGGAAAGAAGCAAACAACACTTGCCATCTGACCTGCGTTTTAAACCTGGAGCTGGCTGTCCGTCACCACTTTGGGGAACTCAGGGAGGAGATATCAGTGCAGCATCACCTTGTTTCCCTCCATCCGTACAACCCCTGGGAGTGGAAGAGGCTGGCGGAGGGATACCTGAGACTCCTGAAGTCCCTTTTAGCTGCTTCCCGCCGCGGAGTACATGAAGAGAGCAAAGACCACGAGGCCTGTTCCAGTCTTCCAGATGGGAATGACCAGAACTCTCAGCAAGGTCTTGGGAGGTATTTGGAGGAAAGGGAAAGCTGTACACAGAAGAATCATGCTGGTCCCCATGGTGTCGCACACCTGAGTCCAGGAACACTGGGTCAGCATGAAGAGGACTGTGAGAGTCTGTGGCTGAAGGCTGGGATGTGCTTCGTCAGAACCAGGTGTCTGCTTTTTACCAGCAACTCCATGTATATTCTCCGTCTAAAATGTTATTTTTGTGTATTATTGTGATGGATGTAATTTTGCGTCATCAATTTCCAGAATGCAGGGTGGCAGGGGGAGACTCATTACTATTCATGAATGAACACCGCTACCTGATTGGCTGACTCGAGCATCTCCAGAATGCCTGAAAAATCTCAGGACGACGGCTGATGAAAGTGTCGGAAATTGAACATTTTATCAGCCAGTCAGGTTGCAGTTCTTTCATGAATATTGATTCGTCATCCCCTGCTACCCCTGAATTTTTGAAGTTCTCTTACAGGCCACTACAGTAAGACATTCTGTTTAGGTCTTTCCCTCACAAACCATACAGACCACTGGGAATGTGCCCACGCGGGTGTTATTACTTCACAGCTCTTCGACGCACAAACAGCCCCTGTCGGAGTCCCAGTGTGCACCTCTGTCTCCATGCCGAATTAGCATTAGCATTAGCTATCACCATTGCATCCCCAGCAGCTGCGGCTATTAGCCAAATAAACCTCCCCCTCTCCACCTGCAGAGGGCACCCTATCCTCACCGCTCCTCCACATACTTATTCTTAGGGTTTCGCCATGTTTGGCCGTGCCAGAATCCATCACTGCTGTATTCTCAAAATACAGTCCGGTCCATATGTACTTGGAAATTGAAATAATTTTCATTATCCCTCCTTTTATGCATTTGTGTCCCATGTGTCACAATGTGGACATGGAATTTCTACTCTTCATGGCATGTGAGGTTATTTTTGTCAACATGTCAACAGACCCAAGTCTTGATTCACCCCTAGGGTTTCTGATTCTGTTGTGCGACAAGCCTAGCTGTTCCATCACTGAGACCCGTGAGTGAACATCGTCTCTCCTCCCAGGCTTCTCCTCAGGATGGTGCGGCTCCAGCAGTCCTCCTTCGTACTGAAGCGCAGTGACAGGGCTGTTTTAGAGGCCGAAGAGGCCCTGGCGTGGCTGGGGCTGCCAGAGGATGCACTCCAGCTCATCACTGAGGTCAGGAAACCTATTCAGCCCTACTGTGTTCGTTTGTGGTATTAGCCCTCACTTTGAGAATTTGGAGAACAGCCTGTATAGTTTAATGCAGAAGAGAATCTGTGGAAATAATATTTTGGGTTGAGGAATCAAAGGAAAACCTCCGTTTTTGATTATTGGTTGAGTTACTGCATTGTAAATGAACAAATACACCCTGTAGAATTGTTCTTGTCAGTTATTCTTCGGCTTTGATGAATTGGGTGACTAGGTCACCGGCACACACGTCATATACTGCACCAGAGCATGATGTGAATCAAAACTAGGCCCATGTTATTGTAGATTAAGAGCTTTATTCGGCACACTAAAAGACAATTCAGTGGCACATGTACAGAAAAAAGCACAAATCTGTGCAGACCAACAGCACATAATGTGTACGCAACCCAGTTAAACGTCCCGGCTAAATGTCCCTGCTCAACGTCTATGAGTGAGTCCAGGAGTGAATGGCCACAGTTTGCAATGCATTGACCATAGTGGCAGTTTGCATGTCATGGGTAATAGACAACATTCAACCACAAACATCATCCAACTATTATTGAGTATCACATCAAACCTAATTCTAAAGATGCTTCTTTTATTCTGGACACTTCTCGTTTTTTTTTTTTTTTTTTTTTTTTGTACAAAGTTTTGTAAGTGTGTCAACCCTCGGGAAATCGACTACTTCTCTGACTTGGAACATTTAACCAAAATTTAATACAATGGGAAATCTTGCATCCAACAAGACTCGTTTAAAACAGAAAGGCACTAATGTAAACACAGGTTGGTGTTGCACCATTAAAATGCCATTAAGAGAGGATATCCAGTAGTTTTTCATGTGAAATAAATTATGGACCATCTTTTTGAACAAGTGGGATTTGTTTTAATCTAGCTGGGTGCTACATCTCAGTCCTTGGTGATTGAAGCAGGAACTCAGTATTGTTGTGTAGTTTATCATTAGGGATTGATTATCTTCACAGCAAGGATGCATCCCAAATGACAAGACATTGTGTAATTGAGGTTGTTCTTTGTATTTACAGGAAATGGGGAAGGATCTGGTTGTGGAGAAGATGAGAGAGGATATGCAGGATGGCGAGAGTTTGGCTGGTCTGTCGATCTCTGACTTTGAGCAGAAGTGGTATAATGAAGTAAAACAGAAAGTGCTGCTAACAGAGGTCACCTCACTGTTCAGAGCAGCTAATCTAAAGTTTTAAGTTGACCTCACTCTTGGTGGAAAAAGAGTCGGTCTGACTCACAGCAGAGGTCTTTGGAATTCTTATCTGAGCTCAAGTATTTGCCACTAATACATCTAGGAAGAGAAGATGGTTTATTTAAATTTTCGATTTTCTGCAGTGTTTGAGCCCAAATGTTGCAGGTGGCTGGTGGATTGGTTTGAATAATTGACTCCAACTGGAATCCCTTCTTCAGAGGAGAAGTAACGATCAGATTCTTGGCAAACCAATAGACTTTGGACTGACTGGTCTTGCATCAGCATCAAATCCACAGATTGTGTCCATTTCAGGTATTTGGACCCAGTTTGCACTAAACATAGCAGCTTGGCCCTTCATAAGAGCTTAGAGTAAATCAGGTCCTGCCATACCCTGTTGCACATGCATTAGTCAGATTAAAAATGTGGCTTATTTTGTTCCTGTTACGTTTTAGGTGTGCATATTTATTGTTGAAAAAAGCTCTCACATTCAGCTATTCATTGAAACAGAACCATACCCATGCTCAGAGTTTGAGATAATATTTTGTAAAAGAGAAAAAAAATCTTGCAATTCAGACATAAAAAACATTTTAGTCATTTGACTTGGTACTATGAATGCACAGATTCGACCACTAGTAAGCAGGCCGTTTAATGTATTCACTTTGGACACACATTGGATCAGAAAAGGTTGCCTAGATCTCATTACTTCAGAAAACCTGTTTCAGGTAAGAAATCACATGGTATGATGAGAATTTTCTAGTTCATTAAATCACAGAATGTCTTTTTGGCCCTGTGGCTGTGTTTGAAGAAGGTATTCTTGACCAGCATGAGTAGTGATGAGGAGCACCATGTTTTCCATGTTATGCCCGGAAAGAATAATAATAATAACTAGAGCTGCGCTCAGAGAGCGCAAGTACCTCCGCGAATGCACTCAATGTTATTTTTGCCAGTATTAGCTAGCAACCCCTGTGTTTATGCAGTCCTGTAGTCTTTGCGCAAATATGTTTCTAATGTGTTTTTGACCTTTTGCATGTATTTGACCTCTGACCTTGACCTCCCAAAATCAAATCACCTCTTCCTTGAACAATACTTAATCATTCCACCAAATTTGATGAAAATCCATCCGTAACTTTTTGCGTAATCCTGCTTACAAACAAACCAACAAACCAACCAACAGACAAACGGTAATGATTACATAACCTCCTTCAACTTCGTTGGGCGGAGGTAATAATAAAAATAATAATAATAATAATAAATGTATTTATATAGCACCTTTCAAGCAATACAGCACAAAGTGCTTCACAAACAGGTAAAAAAATACATATACATAAAAGCAATAAAACAAAATGGGGAAAAAGCAGAGAAATTAAACAGCAAAATGGGAAGAATTAAGATTTTGAAACAGACTTATACAAAATCACACCAGTACAATAAAAGAACTTAATTAGTAAAAGCAAGCCTATAAAAATGCATCTTTTAAAAGAGATTTAAAGGAGGATAAAGACTCAGCATTCCTAATATTATTTGGGAGGCCATTCCAGAGTCTTGCAGCTTTAACTGAGAAGGCGCGATCACCCTTTGTTTTTAACTTGGACTTTGGAACAGCCAGTAATGCTTGCTTCCAGGACCTGAGTAATCCATAAGGTCTATAAGGATTTAAAAGCTCACTTATATATTCTGGTGCTATACAATGGAGTGCTTTGAAGGTAATCAATAAAATTTTAAAATCAATTCTAAAATGTATAGGCAGCCAGTGCAAAGATGATAAAATTGGAGTCATGTGGGCCCTTCGATTTGATCTAGTGAGCAATCGTGCCGCTGAATTTTGAACTACTTGCAATTTGTCTAACGATTTCTTATTCAAACAGGTAAATAAAGAGTTGCAGTAGTCCAATCTTGACGAAATAAAAGCATGAATAATTTTTTCAGTGTCTTCAAAAGACAGAACATATCTAATTTTAGCCATGTTACAGAGTTTCAAATAGCATGACTGAACGAGCTTCTTAACACGGAGCTCAAATTTGAGTTCAGTATCAAAAATGACTCCAAGATTTCGAGAACAGGGCCTAATATTTGTGGCAAGAGCTCCTAGAGATGATTGGAATTTATCTGACACTAACTAACAAGCATTCAGCTTGTTGGGTGTCACTTACATTTAACCTGTTGGGAGCTAACTGGGTTGAAACGCTTGCTTTAATGCAGTAGGGCCTAATTATTTCTCGTCTCCTTGCAGTAATACTGGTTGCTATAGGATTCTCTTTTTCAGTCAAGTCAAAAGTTATTACTGTCTTTACCGATGTGGGTTATTTCCGTTTAGAAGTAAAAATAAAGACACTCGCCTTAATCTAAGAATTAAATTAGTCGCCACCTCGGTGAATTTGTGGTTTCCTATAAACCTGGAAATCATTCAGTCAAGTGAAAATTAATGTTTAAAATCTAACACTAGAGCATTTTGTTCTCACAGTAACTTACATGATATATTTTGTCTTTAGAGCCATTATTTCCTCCTGCTATGGGAGGCAATGATTAAAAGAATGTAAAGTGAGTGTCTTGAAATTTCTTTATTCATGAGACCAAGAATCAAATTGAGGGTGAAAAAAAGATTAAACCGTTGGATTGTTTTTAAGGATTCATTGCAAAAAAGGGTCAGTCTGTACATCCTCATTTGAAATATGAGATTTCTTAAATGAACATAACAAATGCAAACCATGTTTAAGTGCATGATGTCACATTTACCCAATGAAAGACGTGTTGTCATAAAGGTAATTTACAGCAAGCGAAAGGCTATAAATTAATGGGCTTCGTCATTTCGGTTTCAAACATAGTTACTTTGGTCTGTTTTTCGCGTATAAAGGAAGGAGTAACCAATAATTGGTCTCAGAAACTGGTCATTGGGCCTTCCATTCAGTCCTTTGTAAAAGTTCTGTGAGCGCCAGCCAAGGCTCCCAACAGAATTGTCGTTCCGAGACCTCAAGCGATCGATGGGCTGGCTTTGACCTTGTACCTGTCGGACGTACTTGGCTCTGCCAGCCTGTGTGCCGTTACTCTGGGGCGTGGGTACAGCTGTGGGCCTGGCGTCATGTGGCCTGGGCGGGGCTGCATACCAAGGCGAGGATCGGTCAGAGCGCAGGGGGCTGGCAGGAGCAGCTGCGGTGGAAAGTCGCTCGGAGAGCGGTGAATGCCCGTTGAAAGCCGGGGGCCATATGGACTCCAGTGGAGGAGCCTTATTGGGGAACTCTGGCACGGGGCTGGAGGCGGCGTAGAGCCGGCGGAACTCCAGGTCGAAGGGCTTGACTCCACTGCCCTTGAAGAGCACGACCATGGTCCTGTGAACCTGCCAGGACAGCCAGGTAAAGCTGGAGCACACAACAAAAGCCGTGAGACTGTTGGCAGACGTGAGCCAGTCAGGTTCTGCTCTAAACTCATCTAGATGCCACATGGGCAAACACTCTGGCTACCCTTGACCAAGATGGAAATGGGTAGTGACCTGGTGCGTCGCCTTGTTTGCGTGACACAATACCCAAATGCTTCTGGGTAATTTCCCAATCACAACGTAGATGGACGGATGGATTGATAGATGAAACAATAGGCTTAGGCTCGAGCTACCTTACAAATAGCTCAAGTAATTACTGTTCCCAATTGTATGAGGAGGTGGGAGTCTGCACCACAGCAATAAGACCAAGGTAGAAGGTGGAATGACATCTCTCCCAGGATCCAATTATTGGTCACAGAATTAAGTGCATGATATAGCAGCTGTGGGATGCCCCCTTGTGGGGTATCAAGGAATTTTCTGCGTTAACCTGTGTTAAATGAAGCATCGGCTTCATTTGGCTTATGGTCTAGGTCAGGAGATCTCAACCATAACCAGATGGGGTCAGTGTAGGTGCAGACTTTCACTCCAGCCATGCAGTTAACACACCTTATTCTTCTAGTAAGCCTCTAGTGTTTGAGTAAGGAGCTTGCTTAGTGGAATCAAGCAACTGCTTGGTTGGAGTGAAAGCCTGCTCCCACGCCAGCCGTTTCTAGGTCAGGTTGAGACACCTTGGCTTAGACGATGAACCTTATTTCATCATTCAGTCATTAACAGCTGCTAATAGTGTGTGTGTTAGTTGTGTGAATGCTCCATTTCTCAGGTTCCCTAATGCACTTCTGATATCTCCTGCTGCAGACACGCCCCTCAATTTGTCTTGGGCCATTTTTGTATGTCATGCACTAATAAACCATACATAGTCCTCTCAAGGCCAGATTAACGAAAACTTTTTGCGCAAGCAAAACCAACAACATGGCTGCTGATTGGCCAAGTTCGCCATTTTGCACCAATCATTTTCCATAGGATTGGCTTTGCTTGTGGTAAAAGGTTTTGAACATGTGAAAGGGCGTATTAAATCTGGCTCGTGGTGTGCCTAGATTTAGAGTGCTGATGAAAGCCTTGGCCAAAATATGCAATGGAAATACACTCAGACTTTCAAGAAATGTAAATGCCTTTTGGAAGTAAAACAATTAACGCCATATTTTATTAAATCAATTCTTATGTCAGGTCACTGCTGCAAAAGATGAATATCTTCAGTGGAAAACCCATGGCTGTTGTTCAGTCTGGGCGCGAGCGAAGTTTGGCTCACACTGATTTTTAAGGTTTTAAGACTTAATTTTCTGCTCGGAACAAAAGTTTTACTCAAACTTTACCTGAAACTGGACATGCACCTGAAGCCCATTTAGCAACGTGCTTTGTAAACTGACATAACCCCATAAAACCTATGGAGCCATGGGTCCCTCAAATGCAGCAGCTGTATTCAAACCTGTGAAACTTCAGGCATATCCAAAGGTCTCTAACGATCCCAAATATGTCCTGCTGAATTACACGGAAATGTGTATAAAATGACGTACAAGATCTTTTCCATTTGACGTAATGCTTTGGCCATAAAAACGTGACGTCCTGGGTTTGAATATTTCAGTCAGTATGAGTGTAATATAGCTTCACTGACATGCTGCAACCAGTAGATACAGAATATGTGTGTGATATTGTCCTGGAATATAGTGAAATGTTTTTACTGACTTTGAACCTACTTGAGGGAAAACTTAACTTTTCCTTTTAGTAGGTTCAGAGCTGGAAAAAGCATTTGAACTAATATTTTGTTAATCTTTGTCAAAGGCACTGCAGTGGAATGATGAGACATTTATGTTGCATAACAATCAGCAACATCTTTTGATACAATAACCCTAAAACAAATAATAATGTTGCAAAAAAACAACAAAATGTTGCCATAAACTATATAATTTGCAAATATGCCATGTTTTGGACATCCAAGAGTGATAGTAAATCATCCTACCAATTTACCTGAAGGACCCAGCAAAGGCGTAAGTGCAGTCAATGATGGCAAAGTTCTCTTTCATCTGACCAGCGAATTTCTTTCCAGATTTTGCACAGTACGTCTCTCCTTGAACGCTGCGAACTGACATCCTCTGCAAAAAATAGTGATCATGCTTCAATTTTCAACACTAAAAAGTATTCACATTCGTTTTTTTTTTTTTTTTCTTCTGGGAGTATCATAAAGTTGCATGATGCTCATCGGATGAAAGGGTCTCGGGTCTTAACTGGTTGCAATGTGGAAATAAAATCCTGAGATCCATTGCTGCCTGTGTAACTACATAATTTTATGATTACTTTTTTTTTTTTTTAATTATCCTTGCTTGCTCAGCTACACACTGGATTCATTTTGTTTCCTTCTTGATGATCCAAAAAATAAATAAATAAAATTGCACAAAAAAGGCTTGGCACAAGAGCCTCTATCTTAAACAGTTTATTTATTTTTTTTGCTTTAAATGTACCTTTAACAAGTAGTTCATTATTTTTAGTTGGACATAATATCTTGAGGATCATGAGACATGGAATAAATTAACCATCAAAATACTGGAGCAGTCAAACTAGCAGATTCTATAATTTACTTTTAATTCCAATATAGCATGATCAGTAGTTTGTAGGTACAGGCTTTTGAACAGGTACTAGAATATGTTACAGCCCATTATGATCTGTTGACCAGTTCGCCCGAGTGAATTGGCATCAGAACAATGTAAAATTAGTTGACTGAGCAATCAATTAGGTATGGGGTAAGTAGTGATGGCAAAAACTGATCAACTAATTGGCTAAAGGTATTACTCATCACCTCTTTACTATCCCTACCTCTCTAACTCCACCCCAACTACCACTCCATTCCTCCTACGCAAGCACCATAATTCATTGGACAGTGACATTTTTTTTAATTTTTTTTTTTATTTTGAGTCTTAAAAGAATACAGCAACATTGAGGTTGAAGTGCAGACTTCCAGCTGCAATTTGAGGGCGTCTTCATCAACATCAGAACCATTCAGAAATGACGTCTTTTGCACATAGTGCCCCCGTTTTCAGGCACATCAAAAAAATCTTGGACAGATTAACAAAATGTAGAATAATCATTTTTAATATTTGATTGCGTATTCTTTGAAAGCAATGACATCTTGACGCCTGATAACTGACAGACATCATCAGATGTCGGGCATATTTCCTGGTGATGCTCCCCCAGGCCCACACTGCAGTCCTCTTCAGTTCCTGCTTGTTTCAAGGAGATCTTACCTTCAGTCTCCTCTTCAGCTTGTGTATTGCATGTTCAGTTGGATTCGGATTTGATGATCGACTCAGTCAACAGATCCAAAATTACAAAGAAATGAGTCACTATCCAATGAAATATGGTGCTCACTGTATGTGAAGGGATAGAAGGGAGGTACAGAGAAGGGGTAAAGGGCTAACTAGCTAGACTGGAGGAACCTGGAGCAGTTCATTCGCTTCTCCCCAAAGTCCAAAATTAACTGTTGATGCCTTATCACAAGCTCTTTTTTTGCAAAGCACAATAAACAGTCCCATTGCCAATTCTTGTCCTTTCATGTGGTCCGTCGGTTTAAAACTGTAACGGAGCTCATAACGTTTCTGGCTGAAGTTGTAGTAGAATTTGCATGTTGGCAGCTGTAGCCTGAAAACATAAACCTGATATAATTGTTTGCATGAAGACAATAATTACTGTGTAATTCTATCTACAAAAATATATACAAACATAAATTACTGCCATTCCAGAATCCGGATTTGTCAGATATCTGATTATCTGACTTTGTTCACTATCGCTCCAGCGTAGCTGCTCTGCAATCACTCACATTCTATTGTCAATTTAATCTCACATTGGCCAAATCAGAAACATGATCGTACATTAGTGATATAAAACCTCCACGTTGAGAAATGATTATTCTCTCTGTTGCATATGAAATCTACTTTGTTGGTAAAAAAATACACCCTTTGGATATTGGCAGTTTAAACGTGACTATTGCCACAGAGTCTGGAAAATATGTAGCAAGAAAGTGTTTAGCCCCTCCTCTTTCTGGAAGAGCATGTAAACGGTCCAAACACATGCAGTACGTTTTTTTGTTACGCTATGGTTCAGGCAATTCAAAGTGTTGCAGCTAATATAAACAGTGGAAACAGTCTAAAACTCCATGGAAAACGGCACATTGCTCAATGGAAATGCAGATGTTGCACGCAACTGTATACAATGGCTGTGCAATTTGTGCAGAGATTCAGAGGCAAAAAATCCAATGAATATAGTGTCAGCGTTAGCCATGTTTTGAACACCATGTTTTGACTGTACTCTGCTGGCAGACAGCCAGGATACCTCTATTTGTTCTTTAACTAACCCTGTCAAACAACTCTTGCACGTCCTTTAGTGACAGGACGCCGTGTACATCACACACTTTTGAAAATCCTCTGAATAGCCCTGAAGCTATTAGAGGGGAACCGATGAGCTGAATTTGAGGACACTTTGCTAGTCTCTTCCAGCGTTAGGATATTGGAAGGGCCCAGGATGCATTGATCAGTTTCCAGGGCATGGAGTATGGGAGGCGGATTTGGAAAAGAGGGTGCAATTTCCAAGTTTCGGAACACACTCATGGTCTATAACTATAAAAGCTAAGCTTTCTATGGAATTTGGAAGCAAAATGAATGAATAATTTCAGCCAAAATAAGACTGGAGCAGAAAAAAAAGTCACACTCTTGGTAGTTTCTTGCAGCCCCTAGTCATGCATGAATGGAGAGATGCATGCTGGTCTTTGCCACTGAAAATTTTGTGGACCTTAGCAGACATTCCCAATACCCTGCACTCGTCTTGAAATTTGGCAAAATGAAAACCTCTGCATGCATCAAGACGCTGTAGGAGCGCTTATTAAAACGGTGTTAATATGAAAACATGGGAAGAGATGGTTACTCACAGTGAGGTGAGAACTGCAAATCTGCAGGTCATTGCACATCTCCACAAACAGGTGCAGGTTGGTTTGGTCCAGTAAGAGATACACGGACACACTGCGCTTCCTTGTGGCCTCCAGGATGTCACACAGGATCTCCACATCTGTGAAGGTGTCCATCACAATCGCCAGAAGCTGGCAAAAACAAACATAACATGGTCTCACTCGACCTCAAACTCAATCTGAAAATACATATGTGCTCAAAACAAAATGACGAAGGTACGCTATTGAAAAGTTGCCAACATTAAGGAAATGTGCATATCTTCTTGACTCACAATGTTTGTATATGCCCAAAAAATTAAAGCCTAACACCACATAAGCAAAATATATTTTACTGATTCATATAAACGGAAAGCACAAATTATCTTCTGAAGTATTTAACAGTATTTAACTAGTGGACGTAGAACAATGCCACTAGGCAGCATCCCCAGAACTACCCCAGAGAAGTTGAGCTCTTACCGTTGTAGCTTTGTTGATATACTCTCGGAGCATGTTCTTTATCTTTATAGACCTGTTGGACTGAAAATACACATCTACTCTGGGCTTGCCCTGCAGGTGGTAGCCCCATTCTGCCATGGGCCATCCGTAATCCAGGCCCGGTGGCTCGCTCTCGGTTTGCACTGGCATGTACGTGTTGGAGGACCCAGAGGTGGAAGATGTAGTCTCTCGCTCCTCGTCGGTCTCGCTGCCGCAGCTGCCATGCGTCAGGTCCCTGGCATTCCCCAGGATGTAGGCTTTCTCCACTTCGGACAGGAAGTCGACCTCTCCTTCACTGACCAGAGCTTCCTTGTATGCAGAGATGCCTCTGTTCAGCAGGGCATCGGTGGCGAGCCTCACGCTCTCGTTGTGGCTCAGGTCCATCTCTGTTGTCATGGCTGATTGGTACCGCAGCTCCTGCACCCGTTGTCTCATCTTGCCTACAACCCTGGACCTCAGGTACCACTCCACAACGAGGCCTCCATTTTCGAGGTTCATGATCAACCTGGGCTTCGGTAAAGTCCTCAACTTCTGCTTTGTGAGTACTCTTGCCACAGCACTGCTGCTCCGGTGAGAAACTGAAGGGTTTGCAGCTGTTAACCCCACCCTGCCCGGGAGGGAGAGGCAGGTGGGAGAATACGCTGAATACAGGGCTGACAGATAAGATCAGCACCACCTGACTGCACACATTTACACTCAGCAGTGCACACACTGAGTAGATTTCATCCATCATGCCAGTCTGCACATCAGCTCACTGACAGGACAAACAATAAGAAGGTAATTTTCTTTTCCAAATGGGAGGACAGGACAATTACTGCAATGATGTTTCCACATAATAAACTCCGTTTTCGGTCGTGTTTCTCCATTATCCTTTCGTCCTTATAATTAGAGTGAAATTTACAAGTTAGAATTTGTTTTGGAAATAATACCTGTGGTGACAGCCATTATGTTTTGGATTTTAGTCAAATATTCATCACAATTTGAGATCATGATTTCCTAGTAATTAAAATACACATTCTCAAATTGTACAAACACCTTCATTCCATTACATATAAATCTCATTACATTTTAGTATATGTGTACAAGTACAGAACTGGAGAGACCTGGGGGTGCCCAAATAATATCATACTAGATTGATCAAGTTATTTAAGATATCTCCACTTTCAAAGATTAAATATCTGAATAGGTATTAAGAGAATAAGTTAAAACGATTCTATTGTCATAGTAATGCACAAAATGTTTTTAAAGTAATTAATGTTTACTTCCTTCTCCCCAAATGCTCCTGTAAAACGTTCCTGGTTGAAACAGTGTGAAGTAACATTGGCTCACTGGCCATGTTGGTGAAAACCCAGAATTCTGCAAATAAGACAGAGTGATTGAAGTTCATCAACAAATGACTTCATGAAATGTGAGTCTTCAAAGACTTTCCAGTCGTTATTTTTGCATGGTAAAAGCATGTTATGTTTGTAACAGTTGGTGTCCACATCTGCAACATAACTTTTAACATTGTCTAATATTTTGGAATACCCAATATTTCATCAGTTTGTTTATTAACATGGTTTCACAATGTTAATGTAGCAATGTAGGCAATGTAGCAGATTACTTCCATTCTGGTAGATATTTTTTAATCTTAGAGGACACCATGTTATGTACGCAATGCGTAATGTACTGAACTCTTTTTCAGATAGGTTCACCAGCTCAAATTCCTTTTCAGTGATCATCTTTTTACTGGATTATTGAATGCTGTGACTTTATGGTGAAAAACTGGTTTTTACAAGATTAGGGATTTCTTTTTTTTTTTAACTCGTCTGGCTATAACACTTCTAGTTGCTGTACTGTAAATGGCACATATGACCCTCCATTTCAGGGCATGAAAATATTTTGATTGTATTCATAATACTTCTATCAAAAGAGCTAAAGATAAGAGCTTTGTTGCATTGCCTTTCCATGGATGGTCTACCTTTAGTCTATGACCCATAGATGTTATACTCAGGTGCTGAGTATCTTCTCCTCATGTTCTGCCCAGCCTGTACTGCGACTGTTCTTTTTTTGATTATGCATTGTCAAATAGTTTAGGAGGCGTTTAGTAGCTTGAGTACACAATGTGCTGCCTCTCACTTCAGAATTTCTTGCTGCAAGCACACCCTAACCACGATTTCTAGACTGGGGGGGTTGGGTGCGGGGGGTCGGGTTGGTTCTTGTTACTACTTGATTGTTGCATGACAGGTATGTTTTGCACCCAAAATGTCAAAAAATGACAAATAATGGATCAGTTCATGCCCTAACAAAAAATAGCTGCAGAGTATACGGAATTCTGATTCTGAGGAAGACTTTTTGTCGAAACGTCAGTCATCTACCCCCTGCGATAAAACATGCAGACTTGTAAGAGTGCTCGAGTGCCTTACCTTGGGTAGTCTCTTTGAAGTGCCCAGGTAAAAGTTTTTTTCTAAAAAATAGCTGCATTTTGCTGCAGTTAACTGCTGCAGTATCAGTATTACAGCGGTATCACGCAATGATTTGGACATATTTGAATTAAAATGTTTTAAACGTACAGCACTCATGACGTAGAATGGTTGTACTGCATTTCGACAGTGGTCCACGCACTACTTGAGTTTGACTACGGTATCGCTTCACAGTCCCTGCAGTAAAATATGGTTGTATAAACCCTGAAATTAAAGCCGTAATTCTGTCTTGTTTGAAATATAGCTCTTTACAAAAGTGTCACTCTCCAAGTATTCATCTCACTGCATTTTTACATCCTTTTATGTAATCCAGAAAAATTAGATAATATTCAACAGGTCTGAATAAGTTTTGGCACACCGTGTGTGTCTGTGTGTGTATGTACATGTGTTCGTGCCTCTTGGGGAATTCTCCTCTACTTCCAGAGCAGGCAAGCAGTGATTCTATTAGAATACTGAAGTCTTCGGTCCCCGTGGACGGCGCTCCATTCGTTTATGAACCGTCGTCTTATGCCTGTGATATGATTAGCTGGAGTCAGTTAATTGAAGTATTTGCACCGCCCCCATGACGTCCTCAATTTTTGCATATTTTTGTATTTAAATAGAAGACAAAATCTGGTTTTGAAATGGTCATTTCATTTATTGAAAGACAAAGGTTATCCAGCACCTACAGTGCCCTGCACTAACATTGGTACCCTGGGTAAATATGAACAAAAGTGGTTGTGAATTACAATCTTTACTGTTTACAGTCATTTGTTGCTTGACCTGCTGAAGCACTGTTGGGGTTAGGGGAACAGCTCTTCAGTGGTTTACTTATCTAATAGGACCTTTGTTGTTAATGTAACTGGTATGTTGTCTCATGTAGACTCCCTCTCTTTTGGGGTCCCACAAGGATCAATTCTCGCTCCTCCTCTTATTTCCTGGTAATAATTAAGAAACAGAAGTTTTGGGGGAAAAAGGGTCCCAAAATGACCCTTTTTTGGCCCTTGTCCTCCCAGACTTCAAGGTTGTCCCACCAAAATAACAAGGGATTTGAATAAAGGTCCTTCCAACTAAAAGGCCTCTGCAAAAAATCTGCGGGGATGCCCTTGAAATTTCAAGAAAATCCATGACAAACTTGAGGAAAAAAATGGCTCAAAGCATTTTGAACGCCCCCTATTGGCATACTTCAGTTGTATAACGGTGGATAACGACTTTATGGTACTCTACGCTCCCTTTAGACTCAGTCTCAATAAACTTTGACCTGGGACAGTATTGACTTTCAGAATTAGAGAGTTGGGAACTTGCAATTTTGTAAAGTTGGCCTAAGAGGGCCAAAAAAAAGGGGTCGTCGTAGCTGGGAACAGAAGGGGTCAACAGAGGAATGGTTCGGGTTTTGAAGTTTAGGTATCATACCCATCTCAAAAAGCAAAAATCAGCCAAGTCCAGGGGGGTCAACAATTCAAGGTGTCTGATTTTGTCTGAATCTCTCAAGAATTGGCTCTTAAAAATAATATACAAGTCTCTGCTTTCGGTTTTAATTTTAAATACCATCACAACCTTTTCTGACTTAAAATTTGCACAAACTACCTTGTGCCATCACAAGTCATTTACAGAAAAATAGTACTGCGGGCACTGCAGCTTACCTGGACATTCAAAATTTCAGCTGAATCACAGCAGAAATCGTCAAAATCACTTGGTAAAAATTACATTTTCAAGATGGCTGCCTTGGCAGCCATATTTGTAAATGGCAGGAAACAATTCAGTTAAACTTTGGTGTCCTTATTGGTAGATAGATGTCTGCAAAGTTTCAGTTTCATTGGTCAAGCAGTTTCAGAGAAGATTCTTTAAAGCTATTAATGAAATTTGCAGGCATGGTCAGTGGTCAGATCAGGATCAATTTGCGCTGTACAAGAAAACCTGGAATATCTGTTGAGAGATGCAGCTTTGTGCCAACATACCAAATTTCAGCTGAATCGCTGCAGAAATTGGCAAATGGGTGAAAATGGAATTTTCAGGATGGCGGCCATATTTGAAAATGGATTGGAACAATTCATGTAAACTTTGGTTCCCTTATTGGTTAGATGTCTGTACAGTTTCAGCCTCATTGGCCCAACATTTCGGGAGAAGTTTACAGACAACGACGACAAACAAGCCATGACATTAGCCCACTGAATGGTCGGCCCAGGTTAGCCAAAAATGAAACCTCTTGAATTTCACCAAAAACTACAATAATACAAAAAATTTGCCCAAACCTTTGACGGATACTGTATGTGTTGAGTGATCACACTTTTTAAAATTCAAGCTACTCCAGGAGTGGAGGAGGGAGTTTAATTGCTGAATATGTATTGTTGAAGTTAGACATTTAAGAGACATGGTTGAGTCACAGTTATGTAATTACTTTCTACCCAGGACTGGTTTCTCCCTTATCTTCGGAGATCCAAGTCTGAATCTAAAACACACCTTAATATATTCCTTTGTCAACAGCACTGCTAACCTGCATTGCTCATCTGAAAATCTGACCTCATAAACTCAGGTAAAATGGAGAACTGACATTATACAGCAGCATACATGCACGCATTCTGCTGCATTTTTAAGCAATTTTAGTAAATCACAAAATATAAGTAGCCAACTACAGAAATTACTAATTTGCCTATTTAATGGAATAGTAAATTGAATGTATTCCCCCATTTGTTTGTCTGTTTATTTAAATAGATTTTGGTAGTATCACCATACAGATCCAGGAATTTTTTTAAAAGGACTCTTCAACATTGTGGGCAGTCACTTTCCCAAGTGATTTCAAAAAAGAAGAGATTTTGAAAAAAAAGGCTACCTGGCTGTGCATCTGGTGACATAAACTGGTCAGAGAACAGAGAAGTCGTCCGCCAAGCACTGGATGCACAGACAGACGAACCGACCAATAGATACGGTCTAAACCAAGTGTCCCCCAACCTAACCATCAGGTGACAGGGATGAAAAAGCTATTCAAAAGATCACTGCAATTGGTTTGCATGCCATTCTCTAGAAATGGAACAGAGGTCAAGGTTACGAGTAAAACGTCCTGGAGAAGTTGTTGGTCAATTTTAATACCTGCATTGGTTTCCGAGACCTATCTTAGCAGTTTTTGATGTGCTACATCAGCGTTTTTCGACTACGGTCCTCGGGACCCACAGCCCTCGTGTGTTCTAGCTCAGCAGTAGCATGGTTCAGGGAATCAGCTGATCTTTATCATCAATCCCTTGGTTCACGGAGGCAGGAGAGCCAAACCAGAGCTAATACAAACAGACATAATACTTTGGGTCTCCAGGACTGCAGTTAAGAAACCCTGTCTGAAGACATTGAGCTGTCTAATTAAGATAAGCATTTTACAGGTCAGTGGTTGCTGGATTGACAGATCTACTCGGACATGGCGAAAACAATACCGTGATAAAGGTATTTATCATTGATGTGGCAATTGCACCCCAATCAAAACGGGCTACTATGAACCTATAAGGAAAACTGCCACCGCCTTGTGGGTAATTTGTATTACTCAAAATAGCCTAATCCCTGAAATTTGAATGCCAGAATAGAAAATATAAAATAATATATTTAATATTTGGTCCCCTATGCTTAAAATAATAATGAAACCAATGTTTAATAACAAAGAGACAATTGTTGATGTAAACTTCAGTTTCGTCCCCCCAGAGGTATTCTTCAACAGTGTCTCTAAACTCCAAAAGTAGCCAAAGTGTTATAGTATATGATTGTACTAGCCCTGGTTTATCACCACTAATTCATCAAAACCAAGAGGTTGAAGATTAAGATCAGCTGATTACCTGAATCATGCCATTTCTGAACTGGCACAAAAATTTGCAGGGCTGTAGGTTCCCAGGACTGGAGTTGAGAAATACTGTGCCACATTTATCAACTGGGTGATTTTTAAGAAAGTTGAAAATTGCACAAAAAGGTCAAAGATCATAGGCCAATAAAACATTCAAAAGGCACAACTAGAGAGTAAGGCCAAACTAAACAAGCAATTTCAACAGATCACTGTCAATAGTGTTGGAGATCAGGACCGGAAACAAAAACAGTGACAGAGGTCATCGCTGAAAGATCAAAGGGCAGAGGTCACAACAAAGGTAACCGGTATGGAGCTTTGGTAAAGGTCACAAAGTCTCTGTGAAGGGTAAGGCCACTGCATGTACACTTAACAAAAATATAAACGCCCCATGTAAATTATTTATGTAACATGAAATGTGTTACCCTAAATGAGCTGATAATGTCTTAATTGTGCAAAATGGTTAATTGTCTTGATTTGTATGCAACATTTGTGTTCATCTCTGCCAGTGAGCACTTGCTCAGTGATGCATTTATTCCACCCACAGCACAGGTGTGGCATGTGCAGACGCTGCTCAAACAGTGTGAACAGAACTCAGAGACTCCCTAAAACTGGGGACAATAAAAGGCCACCCCAAAATGTCAAATTTCATCAAAAGTCACCATGCGACAAATGTCGCAAATCATGCGGGAACGTGCCATAGGAAAGCTGGATGCAGGAATGTCCACCAGAGCGGTTGCTGCACAGCTGAATGTTCACTATCGGACAATTGGGCGTTTAAGAGTTTGTTTAAGACAGACTGGCAGTACAGCAAATCGACCTCACCCTCGTCATCCACGTGTGACCACATGAGCATAAGATCGTCACATCCGGTTTCTCCACTCGCGTAATCGCCTCAGACCTGCAACACGCACAGCAGATGAAACAGTTGGTCTGCACAACAGACGCATCACACCTCAAACTGTCCGGAACCGCCTGGGAGAAGCGAACCTACACGCTCGTCGGCCTCATCGTGATCCCAACCATGTCTACGAGTATCCCTGATTGCCATACGCCACTATCTTGCATTAATGAACAGTAATCTGTTGCATATTGAACAATAAAATGAATTGTGTATGACTTAATATATTGTAAAACCCTTAATGCCAATTAAAGTTTAAAAGTGTCAAATGGGGTGTTTATATTTTTGTTAAGTGTAAAGATCAAGACGGATGCATGAACGCAGATGGACGGACATGGCCAAAAAAAATTAAATCTCCAACCTACCCTTCAGGTGCTGGGAACTATAACATGAGGATGGGCCAGCTTCAGGATAGGCTGGGCCCAGCCCGCCCTACATGAAGCCACATCTGCACTTTAGAATGAATGATGGCGGAAAAAAAAAAGAAACAAGGTCTACCCTGTTGCCCTCGACAGCAAAGCGTAGATCAACGAAAGCCCCCCAAGAACAAAGCTTAGCTACAGCATTGCCCCAGACAGCATGGACGACAAGAGTAATACCTGTAGGAAAAGAGCATTTTGTCCCAACATAGCAGTGCACCTTTAAACTTGACTGTCCGGTCAGCTGCGACCGCTTGGGTGTAGCCCCTGAAAGCCCGCTTCTCCCCTTTTTTGCACATTATTCGGTCAATACTGTCGCCATGGCAACCAAAATTGATAGGTGTTCTAAGTGAAGTATATTACATGTCCATGCCAAATATGAAAGTAATCGGTCCAAAATCGCAGCCTATACTGCATCCTCAAAGAAATCTCTATGCTTTGCCACTAATGTGCTATCATATGGCCAGTACTGTCGCCATGGCAAACAAAATCGATAGGTGTCATAAGTGAAGTATAACACATGTACACACCAAATATGAAAGTAATCGGTCAAAAATTACAGCCTGCACAGCATCCACAAGGAAGAGTGTTATGTTTCAGCACATATTTGCACATTATTCAGCCAATACTGTTGCCATGGCAACAAAAATTCATTGGGGTCATATGTGAAGTGTAATACGTGTCCATAACAACTATGAAAGTAATCTGTCAAAAATTGCAGCCTGTACTGCGTCCACAATGAAATCTCTAGGTTTTGTCGCTAATTTGCATATTATCCAGCCAATACTGTCACCATGGCAACCAAAATCAATAGATGTCATAAGTGAAGTGTAACACATCCATACCAACTATGAAAGTAATTGGTCAAAAACTGCTGCCTGTACTGCGTCCAAAAAGGAAAAATCTGTTTTGCCACTAATTTGCTTATGATGCAGCCAATACGGTCGCCATGGCAACCGAAATCAATAGGTGTCAAAAGTGAAGTGAAACACATGTCCATACCAAATATGAAAGCAATCGGTCAAAAATTGTAGCCTGTACTGCGTCCACAAGGAAACCTCTGTTTTGCCACTAATTTGCTTATTATTCAGCCAATACTGTCGCCATGGCAACCGAAATCAACAGGTGTCATAAGTGAAGTACAACTCATGTCCATGCCAAATATGAAAGAAATCGGTCAAAACTTACAGCCTGTAGAGTGTCCACAAGAAAGTGTCTACGAACGCAAAGGTGGCAGAGACGACACACATGAATCCATAGTAGCTGCCTGACTTCATCCGGGGGCTACAATTATTATAAACTGAACCCAATTTTATCCTGTTTGCTCAGACTGCCTACATATACTCATTAATACAGACAAATAAAATTATCCATTTCTCATGTGGTCAGCAATAAATTTAACTACTTAACCTCTTACTTAATGTATTGACATTTTTTCTGTAGTAGAATCAAATGGTAAAATTTCAAGGTGATATTGCTTACATATAAGGCAATATGATGGAACTCTGGTGTTCCAGGAAATAATTAATGTATTATTATTATTTAGAAGAATACAAAGCCCAAAATCAATCCAGTTCTCAGTCTTGATAAGATCTAAAGGCATATAAAATTTGAGAAGGATCTATTAAATATTTCTTGAGATATCGTGTCAACACGAAGGATCTGCGGTGTACGCAGCAGCGATATAATGAAGATGGTAGAAAGAAAGAACAAAACATGAAATGAATTTACAGAATGGCACCCAAAGTACATGGGATCAAATAAATTAACTGAATTTAATATTAAAGTGCATTGAAGCATTCCTCAGCGCAGCATAAAATGAACGCGCAGAAAAGCACTCGTACATTGACGCAACAAAAAATAAACATTCAATATTCCAACTACCTGAACACAGATTGACAGCCTTTTTCTGTGCAAACACTGAGAAGCAATTATCAGCAGTGAAGACAAGGAACATCACACACTATGGCCCATAAAAAATATATTAGTTTATCATCCTCGCCCGCATCGGAAGATTGTGACCACATCAAATTTTTATTATCATTTTTTTTAGCATTTTTAGTATCCATAAAAGGGCAATCGGCGTACTGCGCTTTGCTAGTAGTGTGAATGTACCCATAAACGGACACTAAAGCCATTTACTTGGAAATGTTATGTTCCTGTGTTGTTCTTAGTCCAGTGCAAGAAAATAAACGGTCTAGCAACCTAGAAAAACGTGACATGAACGCATAAGTAAACTCTATATAAAAATATATTTACTAAAAAAATTCAAAAAATCTGCCAGCCCGCATCACGCTTTTCGGAGTAGAAGGATGATAAACCAATATTAATACCCACATTAAAATTTCAGCTGCAAAAACATTCATTGTTACATTTTATGTGAAATCATAACATGGTAACAGTGCAAGTCCAAGTACTGAATATCAATGGATGCATTCGCAATTGGGCTATCCATGCCTGCTGATGCCCATTTTTCTCCAGTACCAAAATATTGAGCGATAAAGCTAACGGACTCATGGTCCATAGGCTGTGCCAGTGTTTGAAATGGTTCCCTCTGATGCTAAACTCCCACGTCTGATGGGGGGCTGAACATTCCTGGCGGTGTCGGCGAGTCTCCGTCGAAGTTCCCGGACGTCCCGCATCAGCTCCCGCTCCCTGTTCTCCAGGTCCCTCCTCCCGCGATCCAGGGAAACTGAGAGATAAGAAGAAATCACACAGACAACACAGGAATGGATTTTGTTTTTTCCAACTTAATTCAGCACCCAGATCAGACCAAAAGGACATACCGGTTAATTCAAGCAACTGAGTCCATGAGAACCAAAGGAAACCTGAGCATTAAGAATTTCGGACTAAATACCTGTATGGCCAAAAGCACATTCATCCAACATCTCATTCCAAAATCATGGGCATTTATATTTGGTTGAGTCCGCCTCCCTGCACCTATTATTTTGAGGATTTTCTTCCATTCCAGCCAGAAAAGTATTACTGCAGTCAGGTAGTGATGTTACGGTCGAAGTTCGATTTCCAGTTGATCTAAAGTGTGCTTGATGAGGTTGATGTCAAACTTCTGTGCAGCCTAGTCAATATTTTCAACACTAATTTAGACTATTTGCGAGTGGAACTCGCTCTGTAGAAAGAGTGTTGTCATGCTGGAAAATGAAAGGTCCCTCCTAAACTGTTGGAAGCTCAGAATAATCAAGAGGCTTAGTCTGAGCCACGAAAACAACCCCAGACCAGACAGTGTTCAGATTCTTTGGGCCATGTAGTTTATATTTGTATACTGTTAGTACACAAAAAGGAAGCAAGCTGCACAAGGTTGCACTGGATCAGAGCATTTGTCATTGGCGATGATGGAAATGTATGAAATGGCTCCAGTTGATACTCACACTGTGCGGAGGAAGAGGAGACGGGTGATTGAGGGGAAGTGGGTGGGGACTTGCTGTTCAGACAGATGTTCTTAGACTGTGACAGAGCTGTTTTCTGTGGAATTCCTCTGGTGGAGCAGGGAGACCGTAAATCCATCTTCCAGTGCCCTTCAGCAACAAGCACAGACACACACAGGGTCATCAGCCAGCCTTCCCCAAGAAAGACACGCTAATAGAGAGTCAAAACTCTGTATGTGGCTCTATTAGCATTTTTCCACTTCCCGCTCCAACGGTCCAGTGTCAATATAGGGCACTGGCGGCCGAAGAAGCTCCCGCCATTAAGATAAACAAAATGTCAAAGTTTTTGTTGATGGAGGCACGCAGGGATGGACGCATGCACGGATGGAGCCCGATAACATAGCTCACGTGCCACTCGGGCGGCGGGAGCTAATTATGAGCCTGTAACTGAAATGTTGATAAGATAAAGCAAATAGTTGAAGTTTTTGGGGATATTTTTAGGCCAGTGACCTTGAAAAAATAGGCCAAGGTCACCTTTAGGCACGTCATTTGTAGGACTTCATGAGATGCATGTCCAGTAAAAATTAGGAGCCTGTAACTGAAATAGTTGATGAGATAAAGCAAAATGTCAAAATTTTTGGTGATATGTTTAGGCCAGTGACCTTGAAAAAATAGACCAAGGTCACCTTTAGGCACGTCATTTGTAGGCCTTTATGAGATGCATGTCCAGTAAAAATGAGGAGCCTGTAACTGAAATAGTTGATGAGATAAAGCAAAATGTTGAAATTTTTGGTGATATGTTTAGGCCAGTGACCTTGAAAAAATAGGCCAAGGTCACCTTTAGGCACGTCATTTGTAGGCCTTTAAGAGATGCATGTCCAGTAAAAATGAGGAGCCTGTAACTGAAATATTTGATGAGATAAAGCAAAATGTCAAAGTTTTT
Source organism: Gymnothorax javanicus (assembly GCA_029692085.1). Classification (NCBI taxonomy): domain Eukaryota; kingdom Metazoa; phylum Chordata; class Actinopteri; order Anguilliformes; family Muraenidae; genus Gymnothorax; species Gymnothorax javanicus. Next base: position 185,627,683 of record CM056193.1, read on the forward strand.
TGGTGATATTTTTAGGCCAGTGACCTTGAAAAAAAAATAGGCCAAGGTCACCTTTTAGGCATCGTAGGCCATTTGTAGGCCTTTATGAAATGTTGCATGTCCAGTAAAAATTATTTGGAGCCTGTAATGCATGTGTAAAAAATAGTTGATGAGATAAAGCAAAATGTTGAAAGTTTTTTTGGTGATATTTTTAGGCCAGTGACCTTGAAAAAATAGGCCAAGGTCACCTTTAGGCACGTCATTTGTAGGCCTTTATGAGATGCATGTCCAGTAAAAATAAGGAGCCTGTAACTGAAATAGTTGATGAGATAAAGCAAAATGTTGAAGTTTTTGGTGATATTTTTAGGCCAGTGACCTTGAAAAAAATAGGCCAAAGTAACCTTTAGGCACGTCATTTGTAGGCCTTTATGAGATGCATGTCCAGTAAAAATTAGGGGCCTGTAGCTGAAATAGTTGATGAGATAAAGCAAAAATGTGTTGGCCGCATGCATGTCCACACAAGCGCGGGCCGACGCTAAAAATCGCAAGCGGGAGCTAAAAATGAATTTGGTTTTAGAAAACTGGCAAAAATGAGGTTCATTTGTTGTCCGAGATGGTGCGCGTGGTGTTTAGTGTGACAACAAACATTTCCATACAAACCATTTGAAAATGAAACACTCCGTGTCAATAAAATGCGCATGTTGCTAACAATACGCTATCATGAGCAATAAGTGAACTACAAGCATGGACAACTTTTGAGTGAGCTGAAGATCTGAGATCAATGGGTGATGTAGTTCCACACGACTTCAACTATAGCATGTGGAAAGCAACATTCACCCATTAGGGTCTCAAAGCCTTTCAGTTTTGACAAAGTTTAGAGCAGGGGTCTCCAACCCTGTTCCTGGAGAGCTACCATCCTGAAGGTTATCACTCCAACCAAAGCAAACCACCCCTGCTTTCCCAGTTAGAGATCTTGACGAGCTGCTAATGAGCAGAATCAGGTGTGTTTGATTAGGGTTGGAGCAGAAACCTACAGGATGGTAGCTCTCCAGGAACAGGGTTGGAGACCCCTGGTTTAGAGTATTCAACTGCATCATCTCAAACAAAATCGTAATGATTTCCACACGTTAATTTAATAATGTACCTTAGTTTAGCTGAATTTCAAAAATCCTGTTCACATTTCCCATAGACACTGTACCATTACTCTCTCACGCCAAACCATTTCTCCCACAATCTTTGAATGCTGCACAGAAGAGCATTGATAATAGATAATCCTATATAGTTATACGGAAGCGTTTGGAAATAGCTGTAGCCAAACCGTCTCGCTTGAGAGACTACTGGGCTGTTGGGAGCCAGAATTAAAATAGTGCTAACAAAGCCGCATACAAATTCACGTCATGCTGTGACTCCCTGTAAACCAGCAGCTGCTCCCTCCTCGCCCTGGCCAGACTCACGTAGTAGCTCCTCCTGACTGCCCTGCAGCCTCTCTGTATGCTGTGTCCTCTCTACAGCCTCCCAAGAAGGACTGTCGCTCAGTCTGGCGTCTCGCTCCTCGGCCAGCCGGGCCCTCCTCTCCAGCACATCCTCCCACTGCACGCACAGAGAAGGGCTTCAGTTACGCGATAACCCTTCGCCACCAGAATTCAACCAGAATACCCTCTTTAACCCTGTAAAACCTACAGACCTATATATGGCTCCGTCAAATGCAACTGCTGTATTCAAACCTGTGGAACTTCAGGCCTATTTTAAATTCTAGTGGAGATCCCAAGGTTTCCAATGATCCAATGATGTCTGGCTGAATTACAGGGAAATGTGTATAAAATGATGTACAAGAGCTAGGTATTTTCCATCTGAAGTAATGTTGTGGCCATCGAAATATTTCCCTCAATAGAGGAGTGATGTTGCTTCAGTGAGGAGCTGCAACCAGCAGATACAGAATATGCATTTAACCTTCTCCTATAAAATGAAAAAATGCTTTTTCTGACTTTGAGCCTACTTTAGGGAAAACTTTAGCAAAAGATTAGCATTTAAGAGGTTAACCACATCGTCACAGCACAGGCTGAGCCCCACAAATTCCTAACCACACAGCCAAAGACCGGACAAGAAATAAGACTGTTTCACTACCCAAAAAAAGCCCCTCTCATACAGGGGACTAATCACACCATTTTCTTTTTTGCCGTATTTTAACCATAGAGAAGAATGATTGACCAACAAAATGTAGGATAGTTTATGAAACCATGGTAAAATTTCAATAAGAAGTTATCAGTCACACAGACTTCAAGACACATTTTAAATGTATGCAATTTGAAGAGCCAAAACAATATCCAGAGCCATAATTGTTTAAGGGACACAAATTTAAGAGATCAAATCCTCTCAATGTAGTAATAATTTGGGTCATTCCAAGACAAACTACTTCGAGGAAAAAGCATAATGTGGGTACCAAAACAGTATTATAAAACTATTATAAAAGTGCCATGACTCAAAAACTATTAGTTTCTTGGGCCTGTAACTTTTTTTTTTCAGCAAAATCCGAGGGGGATACTGGCATAACTCTCTGATTTTTATGTGATTTCGCATGGAATGATCCCTCTACTTTTTTAAATAACTCAAGTAACACCCAATTTTTTTTTTTTTTTAAGCTATAAACCATTTCTTTCGGAGGTGTTCAGCGCATTGAAGAGGGCTTCACCTCCTTGCCCTCCACCTCCTTCATGGCGTGGATCAGCTGCTCCTCCCTGTCCCGCACCTCCTCGTTCAGGCGAGAGATCTCCTGGTGCTGCCTCTCCTGCTCCGCTCCCACCGACTCCAAGCGCCGCAGGACCTCCGCCCTCCAGTCCTCATCGGCGTTCATCTGCTCGGCCTCCGCCAGCGACTCCTCCAGCAGCTGCCATGGGAGGCAGAGTTAGGGAGTTCAGTGTCTACAGCAGGGGTCTCCTACCCTGTGCTCAAAGAGCTACCATCCTGAAGTTACTCACTCCGATTAACACCTACTATTTATTTTTAAAAATGTAGCTTTTTCATCCTTGTTTTCCATAAAATCTCTGTCCACACAAAGATGCTAAAATGCAGTTAAAGGGCTGTCAAGGGCATGCCAAAACAACAGGTGGTAATGGTATAATATAATGTAAGACCATCTAGGCCAATCACAAGTTTTCAAAACTTGCTACACGGCCCACAATTCGATGTCATGAGCCAAAAACTCACTATTCCCAGTCCTAAACATAATTGGTGAAAACGAAGTTTATAGAAATCATCACCTTGAAAGGTGTTTTGCGAAAGCTTTGTTTTCAGTGACCGAAAAATGCAGTTCGCATGAGGAAGAAAGGTTGAAATGCATGGAAAATGCTAGATTTTTAAAAATGCCCATGTACGTGTGGAAAAGGACGAGAGAAAAGCACACTTCACTTCCCAGTTAGTTGATGGGCTGCTTATAGATGAATCACCTGTGCTGAATAAGGGTTGGAGCAAGAAACCTACAGGGCAGTAACTGTCCAGGAACAAGATAGGAGACCACTGGTCTAAAGCCATACTGGGGTGGAAAGAGGCCACAGTTTAAAGGTTTCAATATACCAGTGATCAACTCCGACTGCCAAGATCAGCAGTTAATATGCAACAATACAATATTAAATAAATCGTATTCAAGGAGCAGAGAACATTCCAGAAAAACAGAGGAATTAAAAACATGCCCCTGTTAAAGTACAGTACTTGGCGATTCCAGTGACAGCAATGCTGAGCACCTGCTTGGACTTTGCGTTGAGACTGGAGTCGGCATCCAGCGCCTGTTGAAAGGCCGAATCCTCCAGTTCGGCCGCGTGCCTCCTCATCGCCACCTGCGCCTTCGTCTCCTGGGTCACCCTCTCCTGCTCTTTCGCCAGTTGCTGCCAAAAAGACAGTCATAACATCAAATAACCTCGGATCAGCAACTCTAATGCACAGAACTTCACTGGTGACATCTCAAAGTGATGGGGAGAAGTTCTTTAAGCACCATCCAAACACAACTACTGAATATCATACCATCTGAAGTGTGTAAAGGGAAACTGGAAGGAGAAATTATATGTGAAAGCTCCTTGATATAAACATATCCTTGATGTAAGAGGTCTCAGAATGCATGATGTTTTTTCTAAATTATTCAAAAAAACTCATGCAAGGTAGCTGGTAATGTGAGAGCACACAGCTCGGGGACTTCTTGACATTCATAGATAACAGCATATTGGCAGCTCTTAATGTGCTCGTAAAAATGCAGGCAACCATTCATGGTGCGAGGAGTCATTTCTCCAGTGGCGAGATACAGACCTGCTCAAACAGCCCCCTCTGAGCCTCCAGCTCCATCTGTCGCAGCTCCAGGTCCTGCATGGTGATGGCCGTCTCCTGCTCTCTCAGGGTCATCTACAGACAAAAACACCATGCAGCTGCTGAGATCATGAGGACATCAAGGAAAACAAGGGTAAGAGGAGTTAGCGGAGAAGCAGGATACGATTTTACCCAGGTGATAAAGTGCAACAGACTGAGTCAAATAAGCAACAACCTAGGTCAGGAAAAGACTGACGTTTCATACAGAAATACAGTCTCTGGGAGCAATTCAGGACAAAGTCAAACACGTCAATGCCAGGAAAACATAAACTTAAAGAGTAAAGTGTTCAAATACTGTTGACTAGTTTGGTTTTTGAGTACATATTTGAGACAGTCGCTAAATATTTTGCCAAATGTCTGGTCTGAAATACAGGAAACCAAAAAGCAACTAAAATCACTAAGTGCCAGATACTGAATAAAAAAGCAAATCACCAGTAATGTTATGCAGTGGAAACAGTCATTAATTTAGCGGAGCTAGAAGCCAATGCGTTGAACAACTCAATTTTTGTTTGAACAAAATAGTGTGTCAAAAGCGAAATGAATGGAAACCTAATGAGTCCACACATCTGTGCATCAGTGTCTCTGTGAGGGAGAGAGATGGGGCCCTATTCCTCCACCTTTCTCCTGATCTCATCATCCAGCCGGCGGAGCTCCGCCCTCTTCTGCTCCTGCTGGTGCTGGAGGAAGCGTCTCCGGGCCGCATCCATCAGGTGAAGCTCTTTCAGCTTCAGCTCGCGCTTCATGGCAGCCAGTCTGAGGAGAGCCGTAACGTCAGAGAAGAGGACTCTCAAAACAAGCTGGGACTAACAGCAAGGGCTGTCCATTCACTAACCAAATACTTGACCACTGAGAGAATGCTTACACGCCAGTGCTTTTCTCGAATTATCACATAAAGCTTGCACCATTACCAAAAACTGACTGAAGCTGAAAACCCTTTACAGCTCTCATTTTCGAAACTATTACGGCAGCTCGGGAATGCAATGCAAATGAACAATTTCATAATAAATTCTGCATCAGCAGGCATTTGAGCAGGGATGTGGAATTCATTTCTTCCCCATCAATGCCCCAATCCAAATGAGCGGAACATAATGCTAAATCAGCACTTCTACTGTGAAGCACATCGCATATTTGGCCGCAGACCTGCGGCAACCTGCTTGGGCTTTTCACTTGTGGTGTGATGTTCTCATTACAGTCCCTAGATAGTCATGACAACTCTGGAATAGAAGCCATTTTGTTTCCATCTCACAAAACAGCAGTTTTGTGCACAGGAATCCCTTGGATTTTTTTTTTCATTTTCTTAGTAAGGAAACATTAACTTTGGGGGGGGGGAACAATAAACCAGCTAACAATGGTTTCGACAAGCATAAGAAAAATGTTCTGACAAGAAAAGCGAAAACGGTAAAAACTCATTCACTTTGAGACTATATCCAATACTGCGATGGAAACAAAATGGCTTCATCACCACATTTTCTGGAACCCTCATGTCGCAACTCTCTCAAAGAACTCCATTTCTCATCAGGTAGTGCTGCACCCTAGTGCTAGAACGTGAGAATGCAGACTGCAGCACTCTAACCTGGCTCTATTGAAGCAGCGCTGCACCCTAGTGGTGAGACGGGAGAATGCGGACGGCTGACCTGGCCCTCTGCTCAGCCAGCTTGTTCTCCTCCTGCAGGAGGATGTTCCTGCGCTGCTCCTCGGCCTGATGCAGCAGCTCCTGCTGCGTGTGCCAGGCCTGATCCGCTGCCTGGCGCCGAACCGTCTCCGCCTGCATGTCCTGCACAATCTGCCTGCGTTCCGCCCACACAAACATGCGTCACCACTGCCGTCCCATATTCACATAGCCTGAATGATACCGCTCATATTTGGACACAATAACACAAATGCTAACCTTCTTTTGACTTTGGTATTGGTCTGCTACTTGGGTCTGTACCACCACAGCCACGTACTGCTCTAATGCAGGACCTCAGATGACTCATGCAGGGATAGTGAACCCTGGTTCTGCAAGGCTACAGTGTCTGCTGGTTTCTGTAATGACTCAGGACTTCATTGTATAACCATCTGCTTGAGCCAGGGTGAAACTGACCATACCACTGCTTCAGGGTGGCACGTGTGTGTGTGTGTGTGTGTGTAAAACTCGCAACAGAGGACCATATATCACACATTCTTTCTCCTAGAGCATGAAAATGTGTCATCAATTTTTCATGCAACACAAATGTGCTGTGAAATTCCACAAGATTTCTTTTGGAGCTCAAATTAGGTACTGTTACATGAGTGCATAGAAATCAGAAAATAATTATTTGCACTCCAAGGGCGCTCAGACTGATCGCATCAGCCCAGGCTAACACTATGTGATCGGGATATTTGCTTTCCTTGTGTTCGGTAACAATGACACCACGAATGAAGACACTGAACAGTGTAAAGACAACTAGACAGGTCGGTCACCCGCAACCAATGGGTGTAGCCCCCCATCGCCCACATTTTTCATTTTGGCTTATTTTTGACATAAAATTGTCTTATTTAGTGAATTATGTTACCATGGCAACCAAAATCGATAGGCGCAGTGTCCCTACCACTGCCAATATACATACCAAGTATAAAAGAAATAGCTTTACATTTGTGGCCTGTAGACCATCCACAAGAAAATCTCTACGGCGGCGGCAGACGTGGATGCTTGAAGAGGCCAAATCCATAGTAGCCCCGACTTTACATTTACAAATTACATTGCTGTTCTGTACATGCTGGCTCGTGAAGGGCGGCATACGTACCTCTCTCTCAGATACTCCATCTCCTGCAGCCGAATCCTCTCCCTCTCTCGTGACTGGTGCTCCACGATGAAGCTGGGGTACTTGTTGAAGATAGGGTACTGGCCCCTGGTGAGGGGCTCGAAGTCCTCGAGCATGGAGCGCGGGTGGAACTCCTGAGGGGTGGTGTCCATCAGCCGGTACGTCTCCTTGATCATAACGCCCACATCCAAGTGGTTTCGGTGGTGGAAGAAGTACTGTGGACGACAGAGGAGGGTTCCGGCGGAAGGGGATAATAAGACACCCAATGACTTGTAGTCTTGCATAAAATGTTTCATGCTGGGCTCATGATGACTGCTTTCTTCTTAGCAAAGATCATGAGAACAATCGCATTTTAATTTACTTGGTTTTCGCATCTTACTTTAACTTTTATTTATTGGACATGTGGCTTTTACTGACTGTTCTACATAGAACGCAATGCTACAGTACCCTCGGTCGTATGGGCATAAGACAAGGAACGACAACATATAAAGAGTTTTTTAATGTATGCCTATGTAACACAATGTGTTTAATACTTTCGGGCTTGAGAGAAGTTTCAAGAGTGAAAAGGAAGACAGAGGTAATTGTCCAATTTCATCTACGACCTGGCAGGTTATATGGAAAGTGTGGAACAGGACAGCTGGGACTTTACGTTGTTTGGCATTCAGAATATGAAGTCTGATATGATGCGCAGTCATCAAAATTCGCTCTTATGTTGAAGGTGACTGAACAGTTTGGTTGATAATGTTGCTACATCAAATTGTTATTAGAAGGTATTTAAAGTAGGTGAAGGCCATGTAGCTTCCATGTCCTCCAAGTTGATTATCCAGTGAGAACACCTTATGAATTTGTCATAGCTATACCAAAAAATGTCATGGTAGTGCAAAGGCGTAATTAAAGTAACACTGTTCAGAAACAATGAGACCTTTTGACCCCATTAACCAGGTCAAGGTCATCCACCTTTAATGTTCTGCAAGCTGATTATCCAGAACATACACGCTGTAAATTTTACGCGGCTACAACAAAAATAGTAGATGTAATCAAGGAAAAAGTCTTTACAAAGAATGTGACCTTTTGACCCCTTTTAGTAGGTCAAGGTTACCCATCTTCGAACTTGTCCAAGGTATATGTCACAAGAACAGTCCCTGTGAATTTCATTACCCTGAGATTAATCCTTTAAGGCCTAATGCAAAAATCCCAGCAGAGAATCATGCTGCCATGTTTACCATAGTAACCTGTATTTGGGCTGAAGCACAGCTTCTCAGCTTTCAGGAACAGTTGGAATTTTTTTCTATTGCGCAAAACTTACAGACGGTACTTTCAAAATTATGTTTATGCTGTCCCGGTTTAGATGGGTTAATAGGAAAGGAGTTATTGTCTACACAGACGGACATACAGACAGACAGACAAGGTCATTCACCTTTAATGTTCTGCAAGCTGATTACCCAGAAAATACACGCTGTAAATTTTACGCGGCTACAACAAAAATAGTGGATGTAACCAAGGAAACAGTGTTTACAAAGAATTTGACCTTTTGACCCCTTTAAGCAGGTCAAGGTTACCCATCTTCGAACTTGTCCAAGCTATATGTCCCAAGAACAGTCCCTGAGCATTTCATTACCCTAAGATTAATAGGAATGGAGTTAGTGTATACACAGACGGACAGACAGACGGACAGACGGACGCAAGATCTTCACAATACCCGATGGCCATACTTTGGCCTCGGGTAAAAAGCGATGCATCGTCAAATCCTGATTATTCCCTGCCTCAGACTGCACAGCTCATTTTCAATAAACAGACGCTATAAAACCATAAAAAAAACTAGTTGGTTAGCATCCTTCAAATTTACACTCAGGGGTGGGAAAGAGGTTATTTTCTATTTTTTTATAATCAGTTTGAGATCAAAATAGCACTACAAATCCAAATTACAAGTTCATATATTCACAAAGAATTAAATCTGCCAAACCCATGAGTGGCGCAGTGATATTCTGTTACATGGACAGGGATTTTGAGCATGTTTATAATTTTCTTTTTTGTGCAATTTTAATGGATTTTTTTTTTTTTTTTACAAAATTAAAAAAAAAAAAAAAAAAAATCAGAGGTGAGTGGGTTTTTATGGGGTGGGCAGTGATGCTAACCAACTTTTTTTTTTTTTTTTTTTTAAATTTGGCCCAATCATCCTCTTGTCGTCATCAGTCTTTACTTCAGATACAAACTTAAATTTTTTGGGTCATTATCAGTTCTCAAAACTTTTTAAATGTCTTCTTTAGCATCACACTGAAGCAGACATAAGAAAGGATGTATGTTCAGTTATATTCAGTTGATCATATAAGCAGCTAACCTATTCTCCAGAATAAATGCACGGTTGAGCCAGAGTGGAAATTGACATCCGTCAAACGTTCACCCTAAATCATATGCGCCCCAAGCCGCGCCCTTCAGCGATGACCCACCTCGAAGTCCTCCCTCTGGGTGCAGAGCAGCAGGGGGGCTCGACAGCAGGTGACGTACGCCACCGCCGCCATCAGCAGGAAGGCCGGGTGATTGGAGAAGACGTTATCGAACAGCTTCAGCCACTCCTCCCGGGTCAGGACCTCCGAGAACAGGGTCTCCAGGAGCGGCCAGACGTACAGCTGCCGAACAGAATGAAAGAAACCGTGAAGGAAACCTGACAAAGACATTTACACAATCGAAACACGCTGCAAAATAACAAGCAATTCACATAAATAACCTTGTTTGTTCGGTAAACTCGAATGATTTGAGGAAACCAAATTCCACAACCCGTTTGAGCTGGAAAGCTCTTCTGGTCTTTACTATTAAAGGTGGGTTCAATGATAAAATCCAGTACACTTTTACTAAAATGTCACCATATTAATCTCACAGTCTGATGTAACAACTACCACATGATGTCATAGAAGAAATCCTGGGGTGCGTCGGGAGACTCATGCAACATAAGCAAAATTTGCTTTGATACCTACTACTCAAAAATCAATGTAGTAGATAGAAAGTTTATCAGCAGTGTAAGCACAAAATCTGACACGCTATGTAGCCATCATCTCACCCATCTCCTGACCTGGTTTAGCAATAAAGTAGCATAACCCTCACCTATACCATTGTCCACAGAAAGCTATCACTTCTTCTGTTGTCATGAAAACAGTTTGTCATCTCTGTGCCAATAGCCTTATAGGAGTGTCCACAGGTTGCATACAGCAGCATCCATAATTATATTTCACTCCCCTTCAGGGGGAGAGAATAATTATATTTCACTCCCCTATAGATGAAGAGAAATATACTGTTCTTCTTCTCCTCCTGGCTTTTTGATCAAATGGGCGCCGCGCTTTCATTTTAAGGCCAAATGACCTGAAATTTGGAACAGGGGTAGCTTGGCAACATACGCCCAGACATTTATTTTGTTTTTCATTTTTTGGATGCTGGCCTTAGAAATGATTTAAATGAGCTTTTTTGGGCAATAATTGGCTATTATTACCCACAAAAAGCTTATTTAAATCATAAGTGAAAGTGGGGAGTGAAATATCCTGCATTTGCTCGCAAATGTTGACTTTCTAGTTGGACTAGCTTTCTATCCAAGCACTGGAACAGAAACTTTTTACAATTTGTTCAGAGAGAAAACCGACTGTTCATCGTTGCCTCAGAATTATATCATAATGTAAGTGTAGTACTTCATCAGAAGGAGAGAGGCGCACCTGTGATGTGATGCCACAGTTGATGAGATGCTGCAGGAGCTCCTTGTCGTGGTGAGCCAGGGCGTTCTCCACCATGCTCAGGACATTCAACGGAGGGTTAGGGAAGTATTCAAACCAGTGCTGGCACCAGTTCACTGCAAATAAGGGAAATAAAATACCGGTAGTTAAAATACAACAAAATACACAAATACCCAATTCCATGATTTCCATGCACTGGATATTTACCCAACACGGTGGCAACCACTTCAAAACAGATGAGTGGATTGTTCTGGAAGAGTTTAACAAACGGGAATGCCATCAGAGGAAGGTAGTCCATCTCCCCAAAAATAGCAGACCAGTAAGTCAGAGCAGACAGCAACCTGTACAAGCAGAGATGGAGGGAGAGAGAAGAAAGGATTAAACAAACAGATTCTTGCATCGCAGATTTGAGGGAACTTGAGTGTGAGGAGCATAGTGACTGCAGTGTCTCCCAGTGTTCATGGGAGGTAGTTCCAAAAATAGCATGTTGTGGCCAAGGGTAATATGATGGATGTGTATGGTGAAAGATGCACTTTTAGGACCTTTATGTTGCTGGGGTAGTGGCTGGGTGCAGTGGCAGTGGTGCTCTTTGCGACTGGAGAGCGTGGTACCTTTGTAGGCCTCGGTGCAGCCTCTGGCTCTTGATTGGATAGCGCTCGCTCAGGGTCAAAAAGGCGGGGTGCGTGCCCTTGTCCATCAAGCTGTTGAAGGCCGAATGGTTCTCCGGCAGGCGCAACAGGGAACGCCAAATGAACATCCTGGAAGCAAAGACCAACAGGAAGTATGTGGCCTGCACTCCATATCCACGTGAAAAATCCTGACAATAACAGTTTAACCCCATAAAACCCACAGACCCATATAGAGCTCAGTCAAATGCAGTTGCTCCATTCAAACCTGTGGAACTTGAGGCCTATAATAATTTCTAGTGGGGATCCCAAGGTTTTCAGCGATCCTCAAACACACCTGGCTGAATTACAGGGAAATGCATATAGAACGATGCACAAGATCTAAATATTTTCCATTCGATGTAATGCTGTGGCCATAAAATCATGATGTGCTGGGTCTGAATATTTCTCTGACTATAAGCATGATGTAGCTTCAGTGAAGCGCTGCAACCCGCAGATACAGAATATGTTGGTGATATTGTCCTATAGTATAAGAAAGATGCCTTTTCCTGCATTTGAACCAACTTAAAGGAAAACTTAATTGAAATGTTAAAGTTTAAGGGGTCCTCAGGGTAAAAATTTCAATTTTTAAAAAATAAATCAAGGAATACAGTAAGATACCAGTAAACACTAAGAATCTATGTTTTTCCTCTGCCTCAATTGTTACTTGAAACTTTAAATACAAATTACCGAAAATCACAATTTTGACTGATTTTCAACCCTGTGGCATTCATAAAATCATGATTGACTTGAAATTTGGACTGAATTTGTATCTGTTGGAGATCTATAAAATGACATTGGATTTTCTACATAGATGCATCCCTAGGGGGTTAATTTTGAAAATGAAGCAAGTTGATGATAGCGATTTTTGTTATGGTTACATAACAGAGCTCATTAAATATTCATAAATTCCAAAAACAAAAAATATTCATCAATGTTCCATGTGAAATTTTAAAAAAAAAACCATGGGTTATGGCAAAAACAATTTTGTCATTAAATTTTTATCAAAAATGTAAATTTTTTCAAAATTTTATGAGGTTAAAATCATGTTGAGTATGTTTATTTCTCAGTGTTTACATTATTATGGTTATTTCTACACTTTACCCTGAAGACCCCTTAAGGGGTTAAGAACATTTGCTGCTACCTGTATTTGGCTGGGTATTCTCCAAACGACTTCAGCAAAGCCTGCAGCCGCTTCTTGTTTAACCCGTCGGGCAATTCATTCTGCAATGCAAAAAGAGTACTCAGTTCAAACAATTATGGAGAATGATTCCACTAGATGATGGGTAAATTACGTAGGGGAGGGAATAAATCCTGTAGTGCAACCAATTTATCCACCAATGAAAGCCAATGTTTGGGAGGGCAGTGGAAAAATGCCTTTGACTTGTAGGGGGGGACCCCACACTGGAGGATTTCTGAGATTGAACTGCCCATGTTAAGGTCATGCTACTGCACTGCAGTTGGATTCAAGTCAGGACTTTGACTAGACCACTCCAAAACCTTCCTTTTGTTTCTTTTGAGCCATTCAGAGGTGGACTGGCCTGTATGCTTTGGATTGTCCTGCTGCATAACCCAGCTGCGCTAGGGCATCAGGTCATAAACTGATGGCCACACATTCTCCTTCAGGATTTTCTGCTAGAGAGCAGATTTCTTCATTCCATTAATTATGGCAACACATCCAGGTCCTGAAGCAGCAAAGAAGCCCCAGACTATCAAGTTACCAATCTGTTTGATTGTTGGCATGCTGTTCTTATTGTGGAATGCTGTGTTGGCTTCATGCCGGATGTAACGGGACACTTGTCTAACAAAAAGTTCCACTTTTGACTAATTAGTTCAAAGAACATTATCCTATCCCAGAAGTTTTGGGGATCATCAAGTTGTTTTTTGGCAAATGAGAGACAAGCCTGTGTGTTCTTTTTGGACAGCACTGGTTTTCACCAAGCAGCTTTCTCTTATTGTGGAATTGTGAACTCTAACCTTAACTGAGGCGAGTGAGGCCAGCAGGTCTTTAGATGTTAGTCTGGGTTCTTTTGTGACCTCCTGCATGAGGAATGGATGCACCCTTGGAGAAATTTTGGTAGGTTAACCACTCCTCGGGAAGGTTCACCACTGTTCCAAATCTTCTACATTTGCAGATAATGGCTCTCACTGTGGTTCCCCAGAGTCCCAGAAAATTAGATACGCCTTTGTAACCCTTTCCAGAACGACAGATGTCAACGTCTTAGTTTCTTGCCCGTTTTTGAATTTCTTAAATCGCGGCATCATTAGCTGCTTTTTTGCCAACTTCACATTGCCAGATGAGTTCTTTTTGAGGGATGTTTTGATTCAGCAGGGCTGGCAATAACCATGCCTGGGTGTGTTTAGGGAAATTAAACCCAATTATCAACTAAATCTGGCTAACTGGTTGATTTAGTAACTAAGAGGGAAATTACTGTACTTCTTCACATTGGGCCAGGTAGGATTGGATAGCTTTTTTCCTTCAATACATAAAATCAGTTAGAACTGCATTTTGTGGTTACTCTGGTTATCTTTGTCTAATATTAAGATTAGTTTGATGATCTGAAACATTGACATACGACAAACATGCAGAAATCGAAGAAAATCAGAAAGGGGGCAAATACATGACGGTAGCTATGGAGTTGAACAAACTGAAAACGTTACAAGTGTGCAGAGGGATAATACCTCTTTGTCATCAAGAGGTGGGACCGCCGGAGGTCTCGAGGCTTTTCCCTTCACCCTGCGGCCGGATGACTTTGCTGGCCGACGGGCCGTTGCGGCGCGCGCCTTCACTCTCCCGCCTGCGTCTTCCAGGCTCGTGCTCGTCACGACTTTCACCAGGGACGGAGGGGGCTGGGCAGAGGTTAAAGGTCAACTCATGTATGAGGTACAGCACAGAACAAACCATTCGAACCCGCAACGGTAACACGGAAAAACCCATTTATTTACACTGCCATAAATATCCAACCCATAAATGGCATCATTTATAACTTAAAATACACATTTAACACTTGGAGCGCAGAAAAAATTTAAGGAATTAAAAATGTAATTATCCTGAGCTGTTGAAAATCTATCATGTGGCACCTTGTTTAAAGGAGCTCACCTGCGGGAGCTCATTTAAACAAATTTCCACAAGATAGGTGTTTCAACAGCATCTGTTTTGATATCTTACATCATTGGGCAACTATAGTTGCCCATAGAGCTTTACGGGTAAAAAAACGCAGCTAAAAAACACAAGGGTTTTGGCATATTGGCTTTCAAGCAATAATTCTTGGCCGAGAGCCCAAACAAACACACGCTTTAAATTCAGCTTCCACGAGCTTATCACGTGTGCAGCGAATGACGCTTTGAAAGACAGGCAGGATCGTCGCCATGAGAACCCCCGACCCCTTGAGCCCATTATGTGCTTGGCTGCAAATAAACAACGGTGGTTGTGTGCTCGCCTGTTTCCCGAGACGTCAGAGCTGAGAGCCTGCGTTCTCACAGCAAACTGCCCACCGGGAGGACTTCCCAGCTCTGTCATCCCTCACTCTACAGAACACTCAGCCCCATCTCCCACTGCTCTTCAGGCCACTTAAAGCTGCTTTCACAGACGCGAAACAAATTTTTCGCACGACAGATTACATTCAATGTCAATGCAAAGACGCGAACACACGCGAAACTCGTGTGTTCGCGTCTTTGTATTGACTTTGAATGTAATTTGTCATGCGAAAAATTTGTTTCGCGTCCAGTGTGAAAGCAGCTTAATACTTGCAAGAAGTGTCAGTCGACAGCATCTGACGACCAAAATGTCAGAGAGCCAGAAAAAGTGTTGCCCGACAGTGTCTTGTACCTGTCGAATATTTGAAACGTAGATGGCACGGTTGTCGGTTGGCTCAAATTTTCATTGGCTGGATGGATCGAGAGTTTTGTGGTTGTCATGGATATAGCATGTCGATACAGTCGTGTTTGCATAAAAATCAGTTGGCAATTACCATGGTGATGGCGGTTTGCGCCAGACGTCGTCTAACACTTCATTTAAGCATAAAAGCCCCAGTGTCCTCCAACACTTTTCCTATGAAGTCTGTCAACATGTCTTACAATTATAAAACAGCCCTTAAACTATCTGGGGATAGTGGACATTTGTGGTTTATTTTCACAACTTTTTGCCCTTCAGCCAAAATATTCCCACCTTAATCTATAGTTCCTTTCCTGAGAAAGTCAAAACAAACCATTTTGGCATAATTCCAACATCTTTGCAATGAGAAATGTTTACCAGGATTCCAAAGGCCACATAACCGTGACTTCTGTAATACTACAGTGTTGCTACAAGCTCATGCAAAATTATAGATTGCAATGGTGACCAGCATTTTCCACATTCTTAACTGTAATGCTAACATTTTGGATCACATGATGTTTTCAATAGGGCCGCTCAATATTACTTTCATTTTCATGAGGGATAAATAGCTTTTGGCAAATACAGAAAAAAACACTCAAAATATACCAAAATATACCAAACCTTGCGCAAATTCCTCCCATTATTTGAGAATTTCTGACAGAATTGCTAAAAGTGTGAAAGACTTAAGGAGTAGAGCTTCTCCTGCATTAATCTGGGCCTACAGCCATTCGCCATAGCAGCTCGGGCTGGCTTTACAGTTTGTGACGGATGAAGCCAGCTGGCACGGCAGAATAGGCAGGGAGTGTCCAGCTCAACCGCAGAAGCCAAACCGCCATCTGCGCCACGCATCACAAAGGTGAAGGGCTCGGCTCCCCGCGGCTGAATAACTCTCAGTGCCTCCTTACTTTAATCCACCATTTTGTGAAACGGGAGCGCCAAAACTACTTTCAACAAACAGAGAGCCAAGATATTCTCAAAGGGCATCCATTTTCTGTTTGGAGTACCATTTCGTCTTTTCATCGAAACACTGCTGATGCCCGTGATCGATGCTTTTTGCCAACTGCAGAATCAACAAGGTCCCCCATCGTTATTTTGCGCCTCCATGGCAGAAATTTAAATAATGCAGGGTAATTCCGGGTAGTAATTATCCACGCGTGTTCTTTGAGGTGGTGGATGGATGGTTCTGGAGCCGCAGACATGGGTCGTTACCTTGTTTAACTCCTGGGTCAGAGCCTGAACACTAAAGATACTGATGCCTCCGCTATCCATCAGGGCCACGATGTGGTGGCCACTGGGACTGACGGCCACGGAGGCGATGGCGTCGTCGAGGGTGCCGATGTCAAAGAGAAGCTTGCAGGTCTGGATGTTGATGAAACGCATGATGCCGTCCTGGCTCAGAACACCCAGAGTCTGAGGACGGAGGGATAAACAAGAGGCCCAAGTTTGGCTCCATCAAAGAGTTGAAAGAATATCCTTCCTATTGGATATACTATTTACAAACAGCTTTAAATTACAAACATTATATAGTTAACAGGAGATATCGAGTATCTGGTATATTCACTCCTGTGCAGACAGGTTTTAACCCATTCCCCTGGTATTTCTCACCAGGGGTGGGTTCAATTACTTTTTTCAATTACAAATAATTACAATTACAATTACTTTCTGGACCGAATGTTCAATTACAATTACCATTACTTTTTGACAAAAATTCAATTAAAATTAAATTACAATTACTAAAGTAGTTGATTACAATTACTGTAATTGTAATTGAAAAAAGTAATTGAACCCAACTCTGTTTCTCACTGTGAAACAACCTGAAGTGGTTCATGTCAAAAAGAGGACTGCTGACAGTAGCAAGGCAGGATTTTTATGGAACACTGTGATTACAAAGTTTCGGAATACAGCTTTATAATACAGAGGGTATTAAGTAATTTAACTGAATATACATTTCATTTAAAGGCCATGATACTGCACTCCCTTCTTGGTTATTACAGCGTTTTATATTGAGAGAGCAATGTCTCGGTGTATCAACTTCTACAGTCACCATAAATCTGTCCAGGTCATGCTTGTGTAATGTGTGCATTTTTGCAGAGTTTCGTCGTACTTGGCTGGACCCGCCATCAAAGTTGTCGGGGAGGAACTCGAGCTGACGGACGGTGCGAACTTTCGGCGGCATCTGGATCACCTCAGGAGCTGCCGGTTCTCCAGGCTCCAGAGGTGGAGGAGGCTGGAGCGCCCCCCTGCAGCCAGAGAGCGCCCGTCCCTGTTTGGAACAGTGCAAATTACTGCAGTGCATCTCGTACACCTCTTCAGCTACGCACTACATTAGCTTCCACATCGACTTTTCCTTATTCATGGATTACCTCCTCATAATTACCAAATCCATCAGTGTCAATATCATTTTCAGTACAAGTCAACAGAATGGAGGACGCTTTGCTACATTATCTTTCAATCATGGGAGTCACTGGCAGGGAGAGGAGTTCATTCATCTCAGCTGATTCCCTCACCTCTTGAAACCCTTACAGACCATAATCCCCGCATTTGATTTTTAAACGCCGTGCAGGACACTTATCTTTTCACTCGTGCCAACTCAGTGCAGTTTTATTCCCGCAATTTGACTCTTTGTCCCGCCCAAAAGACAACTTATACTTTTCAGCAGATGCAGGTCCCAAGAACAATGAAAAAGATTCCCCCACCAGTATTTGCCTGGACATTATTTCCATACGCATGCAAGAGCGGTGACAAGCAAGACTTGTGTAGAGTGAGGTTTGCACCACATCAAAAAGCTCAATTCAGTCAAAACATTTTTACCTCATTTTAAGAAGATTGCCCACAGTTTCTTGCAAGTTTCTGATAAGTTTACGCGAGGAAGCACTTTAACACCATGCCATGCAGAGCAAGACTGTGTAGTGACAACCCAATAAGCATATCTACGTCTCCGCAACGTATTGGTGATGAAATGAAAATGCGTAGGTAAGATACACTCTGTGCATCATTTGCTCGTTGCCACTACATCACAGAGACATCTCTGCCCGCTGTTCCAACAACATCCAGGCGCAAATTCTTGGAGAAGTAAGGTCAATGAGCAAGCAATACAAACTAGACAGTCGGTTGCCCACTGGTCGATATGTATCCCAGACCCTAAAGCAATCGCTCCCAAAATCGATAGGCTTCGTGACCGTAGCACACACAAGACCCACGGCAAATATGAAATGAATGGGTTGAAATTTGTGGCCTGCAGAGCGCTCACAAACAAATCTCTACGAACGTGGTGGCAGACGCGGTTTGACAATTGCCGGGCCTCGGTATCCCCGACTCTTCGTCCGGGGATACAATACATCAACCCTGTACATTTTCATGACTCTACATTACACATGTTTCCTGGGAACAGTGTTGATAGAAGAACTGTCTTCATTCTCATGATCTGATTTCCCCCACCAACCCTCTTCATAAGGCTGCTGGATTTTAAAGAGATCGCCGTTTAAAGGCAGGGACAGGTGGTATGCTGCAGTCTCCACTTCTTAATAACTGAGCCACCTAATGCCCAAACACTTGGTTTCATTATCCTTATCTGTGCTTCTGGTAAATTTTATCTCAAACTTGCAATTATTAACAGTTGCCGCAGCAATGTTAATTACATCAATATATTCCTGGTTTCTCTTTCTCCTTCAATTTGCTGTTTGGTGTGAGGAGTTAATTAAAGTTAGAAGATTAAAAAGCTGCGAATATACAATTAGAATGCAAATATGCAGAACAATCAAACCTGCACAGCCTATCAAACTCAAATATCTCCAAACAAGGTGCTAACTAATAGTCGCCCAGTATAAGCGTAGATGGGCTGAATGACTGCGCCAACATCGGGCAATTCAAAAAACTCTCAGCAGAATGACCGGACACGTGTAGCTCAGGAACAAAAAAGTTTGCCCTCCCAGTAGGCAAAAAAAAAAAAAAAAAAAAGTTGGAAATTTTGAATGCGAGTGAGAGAACAGCAAGACTGATTTCCAAACTTTATTCATTTTAAAAGCATGATGCATTTACAAGGCAATCCTTAATAGCTATATATTGAAACTAGCAAATTTCCCAACTGGCATATAAGCTTTTCCTCAGCATAATTATTCTGTTGATAATTCAACCTGTACGGTGGTAACTTAAGTTGTAGCCTACTTTCATGCTTAGAGCGAGTCTTGCATCATTTTTCCTCAAGTAACATCAGTTTCACTGCAAATGTGCACTCCAGGAGTCATCCTCTTTTTGCTTGTCATATTTAAAGGTTTCAGATCAACTAATTTTAATAAAACACAAAGAAAACATGAGTAAACACAAAATACAGCATTTCAATGATCATTTATTGAACGTATAGTTATTCAAATACTGTATCGCCAATGTGAATAAATAACTGTCCCCTAAACATAACTGGCTGTGCCACCCTTGGCAGGAACAACTGCAAGCGAACGTTTGCAAAAAACTGGCAATGGCTGTGGAGGAATTTTGGTCCACTCTATGCAGAATTGTTTTAATACAGCCACACTGGAGCATGGACTGCCTGCCTGAGGTCATGCCACTGCATCTCAATCGGATTCAAATCAGGATTTCAACCAAGCCACCAAAAATCTTTCTTTGTTTCTCCTGAGCCATTCAGAGGTGGACTTGCTAGTGTGCTTTGGATCATTGTCTTTTTCCATAACCCAACTGTGCCTGAGCTTTTGGTCATAAACTGATGGCCAGACATCAGGATTTTCTGGTTAAGATAAAATTCATGGTTCCATCAATTACGGCAAGTGGCCCAGGTCCTGAAGAAGAAAGGCAGCCCCAGACCATCACACTACCACCAGTGTTTGATTGTTCATATGACAGTCTTATCTTGGAATGCCATTTCAGCCATACGCCAGATGACACAGGACCCAGGTCTAACTAATCAGACCACAGAATATTACACCAAAAGTCTTGGGGTCATCAAGATATTTTTTGGCAAATGTGAGACAAGTCTTGGCGTTTTTTTTTTTTTTTTTGGGTCAGCAGTAGTTTTCGCCATGCAGCTCCCCCATGGATTACATTTTTGTCCAGTCTTTTTGACTTTGATCAGAGGCATGAGAGGCAGGCAGTACTTTAGATTTTAGTCTGGGCTCTTTTGTGACCTCCTGGATGAGTCATTGATGTGCTCCAAGAACAATTTTGGTAGGATGGCCACCCCTGGGAATGCTGGCCATGATAAAAGTATTCTCCATTTGTACATGGCTCTAATCTTAGTTTGCTAGCATCCCAGAGCCTTAGAAATGGCTTTGCAACCCTTTCTCAACTGACAGAGGTAAGAAACCTTGTTCTCATCTGTTCTTGATTTTCTACAGGTCGCAGCATCATGTGCTTCCTTTTTCCTACTTCACATCACCATACAAGTTCTGTTTAAGTGATGTTTTGATTCAGCAGGGCTAGGAGTAATCATGCCAGCGTGTGTCTTGCAAATAAAAACCAATAGTTCTGCGGAATGGATCAATGCTAAACCTCACAGTACATGCACCTCGATTTTTAATTCAGTGACTAAATAGATTTTTATTCTGTGATTAATTAGAATGTGCACATAAATGGTTAAACAGTACCAATTACTATTTGATCTCTCCTGATAATAAATAAATGAATACTAGCTCAACTTGCTTATTTCATTATTGAGGTTATCAGACATGTCAATGTTTAGGTTCTTCCTGCTCACCGTGTGACAGCGAAAGCCCTGTAGTACAGTCTGGGTCCCTCCTGTGGCACTGGCAGCTGGTATTTACAACACAGGGTGTCGCTTTCCCAGGCAAAGATGGAGTCGTCATTAAAGCAACTGAGAATGGTGTTACTCAAAGGCAGAAAAAACACCTGGAATGGAAATCAACAAATGTAAGAATGCATCTGTGTTCTTTCCCCCAGGCTCGCTTGCTAAACACATGAAGTTATGCTAGCCAACTTGATAGAAATGAACTTAAACCAAACCGTCCAAACACTTCAAGATCATCTTGTAGATTGCGAAAGTAGCATGATAATTCATAAAGCATCAGTGACCCCTTGTAAACGATGCCATCAAAAAGAGAATAGCCCATTTTCACACTCTCACCCCCATTCCCACGAGGTCCCTACCTTTTGTATGCCCACAGACTGCCGCACATTCAGCTTCCTCTTCCTCTGGAAGGTGTCCAGGTCCCACAGCTGGGCCGCGTCGGCAGAGGTGGTGATGGCGTACCTGCCAGAGCTGTCAACTGACACCGATGACACAGCACCCTCATGTCCACGCATCCAGCTGACCAGCTGCTTGGTGTCTGAAACAGATTAGGGGCCATACAGGAAGATCGTAGCATAAAACAATACTATATATCTCAGCAAATGTCAAGGCCTCCTTCAGATGAAACACAGCCAGTTCTCTTCCTCCGTAATTCAGATTGTCCAAACCTTTGCTTGGGACTGCTTGAGCAAAAATAATTCCCAAGTTCAGGAATTGAAGAGCAGGGTCATATCAGTTTCAGGACTTAAGACCAACCTCTGACCTCAGTTATTACATTTGCTCAATCAGTTCAGCGCACTACATTCTGACCTTTTAGCAATAATCAGTGATACAAACAGCAAGTGACAGTTGTATTTGGACAACTATATCTGCATAAGTGAAAATAATCTATTAGCCAACTTATCCAGAAAAACTAGTGATAAAAACCTGCACACAGACGAACTGAATTTCCTCACCCCTACTCAAGTTCTAAAGGATAAGTGAGCCACATTTACAACAGCCAGCCTGCTCAAATGGAACAACACACAAGTGATTCAACAAACTTGGCTTATATAGATATGATAGATACTTCATTGACTAAAACATTGGAGCTATAAACTGAATTACATTTTGTAAAAAAAAAAAAGGCTTAAAGGACTGACTTGACAGGAAATGAAAGGCAGTCATAGAGCAAGCAGGAACGCAGACAGGAAAGCCACACTGGTTCAATTGCAAATCCAGTGATCTTACCTTTATCAAAGCACTTGATTGAATAGTCTGCCAGAGCAACCAGGTACTCAGAGGTCCTCCGCAGGTTGAAGGCAAGTGTTGTGCAAGCCTGAGCGGTTTTCTGCACGAGTTTAAACCTTTCAAAATACCCAAAGAAATGATATAGGCATAAGTTGTATACCCTGCACAAAACTTAACCTGCTTTATTTCATCTATCTGAAAGGATACCATTTCTGAATTAAAAAGAATTATTGGTTTGAACAGAGGACATGCATGACCTCAACTTATGCAGATCTTGACACAATTTAATGACAAGATAAAATTTGTTTACATTAATTTAATTAGTGGAGGAAACATTTAGGAGAGTGCATAGAATGTCACACTGCTCACTCACTTAACCAAACTGAGTGCATTTCAGTACAAAACATTTAAAACATCACATCCCACAATGTGTGCTGCATTTGCATTCAAGAGGGTCATGGAAAACGTGCATTCATTTCATGCAAACCACTATACTGCGTCTTATAGCTTCCTTTTGTGGTGGACTTCATGCAGGGAGAATATATTCTTCCGTCTCTGACTACTCAATATCAACATGACTGATCTGTAATGTTACTTTCACCCTTTTGCGTTCTGTAATTACAGCTTAAGTGATATTGTACAGCAGGATATAACGTCACCTATTTCTGATGATGTCAAAAACGTAGATATTCCCATGGTGATCACCGGCCAGAAATTCATCTCCCGTTGTGTCAAAGGCCGCGTGCAGAAACCGGACCTTTTTGCTTCGATGGCCGCCTGTGCTGCGAATTATGTTCACAATAACCCTGTGCATCAAAACAAGTGAGAGATTAGTGAAGCTAATCCGGACATTTCACAAAACAAACTTGCCTAATTTACAGATTTGCTCCAGAACCACGATAGTTTCAAAAAGCAAAAGTTAGCCATTTCATTACTGCAAAATAAAACGATCTGAACAACACTGCAGTTAAACACTGTAAGAACGCGTTCAAATTATCTAGCTAGAGCTGAAGCACAGATTTAGCCGTGACTTAAGTGTACAGTTAGAAGTAGCTGGCTAGCGAGCAATCAGATACATTTTATTCGATTTTCCATGAGAACGTCACTGATAATGTTTCACCAGCCGGCAACACTAGTATTAGCCAGCGGGCATACAACAAATTTCGCAAAACGTTACTTACCCATTGCTTGATTGTCCCGGGGCTCGATACCAGATTTTACCACAGTCCCTGTTCCCCAAGTCAGTTGTCTGCATTTTAACACATTATCTGGCGAACAGTTATACTAGCTAGAATAAATATATTCTTATCCACGAGCAACTCTAAACTGGTTTAGTTAGCAAGTCAACTTATAATTGATAGCTATGCCCTCCAAACCTGGCTACCTGTATTTATCCATTGCCAGTATTACGGGCGGCGATTACAGCGGGAAATTTGAACCGACCTGTTGCTAACGTTAGCCAACTTAAATAACGTTAAATGTAGCTGCCATGCTGCTTGTTTACAAAGCATTAAACAATGTCGCAATGCAAAACAATGTTACGATTGCAAATTTGTACTATGTACAGGTTAACTTTCAGTCCCTGAAATCTCAGTCAGTTGACCGAACTTGCCCTCGTTTTACCAGGAAGTTACGAAAAAGGTAAATAAAATAATGATGACGTCATTTTGTAGGCTAACCAGGCTGTTCTTTTCGCCATGAGCTTCTGGGTTTTTTTCTAGAATGGTGAAGCCAGTACCCACTCTATTCAGCCTCTGATTGGCTAGCTTTTGTTATCATTTTTTGTTTGATAGGTTAGGTTTAGGCATGGAGTGTCAGATTGGTTTGGATTCTGGCAACAACATCAAGATAAGCCAATCAGAGGGAGAGTAGGGTGAGTTCAGCCTTCGCCATGCTATGAAAAATATCATTACCGGTTCCCATTCCAGAGATCTGTTTTCCGTTTTCTGCTACTCATATTACTCCCAGTCATGCTATTAGGATTACTGATAGCCTGATACATTTGTTCTCGCATTAATTCCGTGTACAAAACAGTAATGGTTATAGTGGTAAGGCATTGATTAACGCGTTGCATATCTATAGCAAATAATACACAGTATGAATAGTCAAAACTAGAAACATTTTTGACTATGCCTGTGCTGCTACTCTTCAAGTCGTCTAACTTCTCGTTGAAAAAGTGTCTTCACAAGATTAGCGATAACACACACTTGAATTTGGACCACCTCCAATACCACAGAATGGCACATCTTAAATCACAACGTGAACATTTGACCCTTCGTATAAGATCTTTCTTCCCTTACAGTAGTAAAAACTGAGTCAAATATGTTTTATAAAACGTAAAAATATTTTTATTGGATCATTTTATTTTGGCACCTGAAAACTGGCAGAACCTATCTGAGATTCTTCCAGTTTGAAACTTTCGCGGTTACATTAGAGGCCACAGGGAGACGCTATTTACACCAGTTTTCTTCAGGGGTTTGCTGCTGACGGAGAGGAGTTTGCCAGAGAACAGCGCTTCACACGAGAAAGTCTATTACTCGTTACTTTATGTTTTCACCCCTTTTTGACTATCTGTCCACCCGTCCCTCTGTCTGTCTGTCTGTCAGCAGGATTATTGAAAAAGTTAATTTTTATTAAACTTTATGGGTAGGTTACACTGTAGGCCTGTATGACAATGAGTCAAAGTCAGCATCGCAGAAATGGTAAAAAAAAAAAAAAACAACAATGGTGCACAACGAGTTATGCACTCTACTGAGTGCCCTTCAAGTTATCGAACTGTATTATACTGATCATTTCAATTTCAAATGCACTATGTTTCACTCAGGTATTTGCTTTAAATTCATGGTGGATTTAATGGCACTTAGCTGAATAAATCACCTTGGGCATTGCAGTTGTCACTTACAGTGGGATGAAGCAGGCAATACTTAGATCTTAGGTGCCAAACCATGGTTTAACTTGTCGCAGCATCCACAGATGGATCAATAAATACCTGCTGCCAGACAATGGCCAACAAGGGTTGCTGATAAAATCATCAAAGGAAATGCTTCATGACACTGTGGGTTGTAGCTAGATTAAAGAGGACTAGTGTTACCAATTTCTGTTACGTCTTGTGTGGCATGCCTTAACCTCCATCTTGTAATAAGTTGTGAGCAATTTAAATAGCCTAGTAATTCAAATCAAGCCTTTTGCATGACTTGCAGACATGATAACCACTTACATTACCTGCATAATCAGGATCATTGCCCCAACGTACAAGTCCGAGGATGGAGTCATTGACCAGCATTGGCATAATTTGGTGTTTTAGCTAAGTATGTGGATTTCCAAGAGACACTAACACCTTGTTCACCAATAAAACAGAGCAGGAGCTCACCATATGTAAACATACCGGTACTGCAGCGGTGCTTTATAGTCCCTCAAAGATGAATTTTGTGCTGTGTGAATTGATATTCATGTGAACTTAATGTATGAATTCATGCAATAGAATGAGTGTTTATGTGTTATAAAGCTATATTTAATAGCACTGTCATTTCTGATTAGCTATTCCTTTCTGGCAGGGAGCTGCAGAAAGTAACGTTTTACCTTGAAGAGTGTGGGTAATTATTTTGGAAAACAAGAAATTCAGCAGTTAATTTTGTCTTAATGTAAGATACAACAAAGCACCTCTTTTGTTTACAGCCGAG
Source organism: Gymnothorax javanicus (assembly GCA_029692085.1). NCBI lineage: Eukaryota > Metazoa > Chordata > Actinopteri > Anguilliformes > Muraenidae > Gymnothorax > Gymnothorax javanicus. The sequence goes on from CM056193.1 coordinate 185,653,715, forward strand.
CAATCTGAACTGGTAGCTCTATATTATTTGACGAAGATTTATTTCCTGGAATACTTGATTTGACTTTTAAAAAATAAAATAAATAAATAAATAAAAATGTAAAATAACGTGGCTTCATAATTCTTGGTCACAGCACTGTGTTCTCATTGGTATTGATTGATTCTTAATGGTCCCCTATTATGCCACCAGGTGCACAGCTAATTAGCCATTATGAGCCAGTTCAAAGTCTCCCCTACCTGACATCACAAGGGGGAGTGACCACCCAGAATAATGAAATCTGATTGACTGCTTGGCTGATGGTGATCAGTTCTTCTTGGCTCTGGTTGGTTACTTCCCCATGTGATGTCAAGAGGGAAAAAATTTTGAAATGGCTTGTAATAACTACAACCCCAATTCCAAAATAGTTGGGACGAAGTGGAAAATTGTGAATAAAATCAAAATGCAATGAATTTCAGATCACATGAGCCAATATGTTATTTATAATAGAACATAGATAACATTTCAAATGTTGAAACTGAGATATTTTACATTTTTATCCACAAAATGAGCTTATTTCAAATTTTCTGGCTGCAACAGGTCTCAAAAAAGTTGGGACACAGGCAAAAAAGGGCTGAAAAAGCAATTAATATATAAGAGAATCAGCTGAAAGAACATTTAGCAAGTAATTAGGTTAACTGGGATCAGGTGTGTAACATGATTGGCTATAAAAGGGATGTCTTACAGAGGCTGAGTCTCTCAGAAGTAAAGATGGCCAAAGGCTCTCCAACCTGTGAAGGCTTGCGTAAAAAAAATGTGGAATACTTTAAAAACAATGTTCCTCAAAGTCAAATTGCAAAGGCTTTGAAGGTCTCATCATCGACAGTGCATAACATCATCAAGAGATTCAAATAAACTGGAAAAATCTCTGTGCGTTAACGACAAGGCCGAAGACCTTTACTGGATGCCCGTGATCTTCAGGCCCTCAGACGCCACTGCGTCACTCACCGGCATGATTCCGTCATTGACGTTACTAAATGGGCCCAGGAATACTTCAAGAAACCACTGTCTGTAAACACAGTCTGCCGTGCCATCCACAGATGCCACCTAAAACTCTATCATGCAAAGAGGAAGCCATTGTTGAGCATGATCCAGAAGCGCCGCCGTGTTCTGTGGGCCAAGGCTCATTTAAAATGGACTGTAGCAAAGTGGCAAAGTGTCCTGTGGTCAGACGAGTCCAAATTTGACATTCTTGTTGGAAATCATGGGCGTCGTGTCCTCCAGGCTAAAGAGGAGAAAGACCACCCCTCCTGTTATCAGCGTTCAGTTCAAAAGCCAGCATCTCTGATGGTATAGGGATGATTAGTGCATATAGTGTGGGACACTTGCATGTTTTGAAAAGCATCATGAATACTGAAAGGTGTATATAAAGGTTTTAGAGCAACATATGCTCTCCTCCAGACACATCTATTCCAGGGAAGGCCTTGTGTATTTCAGCAGGACAATGCAAAACCACATACTGCAGTTATTACAACAGCATAGCTTCATAGTAGAAGAGTCCGTGTGCTGAACTGGCCTGCCTGCAGTCCTAATCTTTCACCGATTGAGAACATTTGGCGCATAATTAAACGAAAAGTCTGCCAAAGGAGACCCAAAACTCTCCAGCAGCTGGTAGCCTGTATTAAACAAGAGAGGGATCAAATTCCAATGGCTAAACTCAAGAAACTTATCTCCTCAATGCTCAGACACCTCCACTCTGTGTTAAAAAGAAGCGGGGATGCTACACCATGGTAAACAGGCCCCTGTCCCAACTTTTTAGAGACCTGTTGCAGCCATCAAATTTGAAATGAGCTCATTTTGTGGATAAAATTGTAAAATTTCTCAGTTTCAACATTTACTATGTTATCTTTGTTCTATTGTGAATAAAATACTGGCTGGTGTGATTTGAAAGTCATTACATTTTGATTTTATTCACAATTTACACTTTGTCCCAACTATTTCGGAATTAGGGTTGTAATTAGCTGTGCACCTGGTGACATAATAGGGGACCTTTAAACAGCTTTTTCAGTAATTTTTCAGCCATCTCACGTCAACATGTAGTTCATTCATACCAATGGGCAATTTAGAGTCTCCAATTAGCCTAGCATGAATGTCTTCAGACTGTGGGAGAAAACTGGAGGACCTGAAAGAAACCCACGTGAACACAGGGAGAACATGCAAACTTCACACAGAAAGGCCCCAGGCCAGATTTGAACCCACAGCCTTCTTGCTGTGAAGCGACAGTGCAACTCACTGCACCACCGTGCCGCCAAATATTCACATTGGGGAAAATATACATCAATTAACCACAAGTTCCCTGTTTGTCTGAACACACCCTGATCTCCTTGGCATAATGGTCAGGAGTTTGCATGTACTATTTCCCACATTCATAAAGCAAGTGTACAGTGAGCAGTTAACAAGGCGTTAATGTACAGCATGGATTCAGACGATGGACTGGCTGGCTGTAAGTCACTATCTCTGATGGAGTTGGTAGGGGGGGGGGGGGGGGTTCCGCTTACTGACCCACTTATCAGTGCCAAGGAGGGAGTTATGAAGCGGAGATGGATGGCGGAGCAGATACATTCAGCCACTCCTGTCTGTGCTGTCCTCGTGTCTCTGCCTCAGTCACGCTTGTACGAGCAGTGATAAAAGACTCGTCCGGCATCAGCTGGTTGACATACATTTAGAGTCCAATATTTCATTATGTCGTGTTTTTTTTTTTTTTTTTGTGGCAGAATTTGCTCTGTGGGTCTTGTGTACCCGTCATCTCCGCTAAATATGTACATTCTGGAGCGTGGGAAAAAAATATTGCCGTGAAGGGAGGTTTTGTTTGTTATCGGTTGAAAAGTTCTATGAGTGCTGATCAAATTGTTTGTGGTGACACTCATTTGATGCCACATGTCAGTGACCTAATTAAATGACTGCTGCTTCCATTTCTAGAAAAGGCAACTTGTTCTGCTGCTTTAAACGGGATTTCAGCACTTGGGCAACCCATATTTTCTATGCCAGTACTCACCCAGTCTGGGAATAGGTTCATAAAAGCTACAATCACTCAGTAACTTCTTCTTTTGATGGCCATTGTTTGTAAGAACCAGTAAAACTCACTACGTGAGCTGAAAGACCTTAGTGTTAACTGTGAATCCCACTGAAACATTTCATCATTAATTATGAATTAGACCCGTTTTCATGACAAGGAATCTGTTGGAAGCCAGGATAAGACAAAAGCCTCTTTCAAACAGCATTAAATATTTACTTTCTTTGCTGCATTTAAACAAAAAAAAGCATAAGCACTAGCCAAACTGTGTACAATTCCAATTAAAAAAAAAAACACGTTGACATATCATAGGAAATGCTCATTGTCACAATTTCAGAAACAGGAACCAAACGAAGATCGCAGATGAGCCTTACGGGCATATATATTATACAGAGGATTGCAGGTATTCAACCAGAATGGGGAGGATAATCAGAATATGGTCCAAGGTCAGTCAGGAGAGAACAGGAACATAACAGGACAGGCTTGGCATAGTAGAAGGGACTGGCCTGAGGTCAGTCACCAGGACTGCAAACTGAATAAGTCAGGGCATGCTGGGCAGGTGCATTGTCTCAAACTGGGATTAGTATGAAACAAGGACCACTGCTCACCAGTACTGCTAGCACTGGGAAGGATATCGCTAATCAAGAGATACTTAATTTTCTTTTAGAATTCACCAAAGATGGAAGAGAACACTGAAGACGGAAACAACAGATTTACCCTATTACAGAGCGATGGGCGTGAGGAAGCCCATGAAATGATGCACCCGGTCATTGTGGAAGCCTCTGGAGGCAGTATTATGATCTGGGGTTGATTAAATTGGTCAGGTTTAGGCTCAGCAACAGAATGGAGCAATAAAATTAATCCAGCGGACTAGCTAAATAAACTGAATGACCAGGTCATACCATCAATGGATTATTTAATCCCTGACAGAACAGGCATATTCCCAGATGACGATGCCAAAACTCTTCGGGCTGAAATTGCAAAGGAGATGTTAAGCGAGCATAAGGAATAATTTTCATGCATGATTTAGCCACGAAAGAGTCCTGACCTTAACCAGCTGAAAGTGTTTGGGATGTGCTGGAGAGGGCTTCATGGAGTGGTTTGACTTTCGTCCATAAAAAATCTCGAATATGAATGCAACTCTGGTTGAAAAAAAAAAATAGAATGCAGAACTTTTCCTTCGGTACATCCTTTAGCGGCATACGGGACGGCCCAACAAACCTAAATGTTCTCACAATATGATTAAAATGTTGCAAAGTGACATTGTGAGAATTGTTTGTGTTAGCTGTGGGTGGCAGGGGGGTGTAGTGGAGAGTCATACACTGCTATAGCCATGATTTGCATAGCAACCAATAATTAGCCAAAGCAGCGCAGATAACTAATGACTCCTGGCTGAATAGGCACCCTCAGACTGCTTTTGGCAACGGCAAGACTGCTTGAGCTGTAAAAAAAAAAAAAAAAAAAAAAGAATAAATCTCTTAGCTGAATGCATGCATTTAAGATGATATGGGTTGTGGTAATCATTGAACATTTTAAAAACAGAGATAAAATGTGATTTACAGTCACATTATTGAGATTCATGTTTTTTTCTTTCTTTCAGACATAAGATACAAAAGTATCTTAACCATCCAGATAATTAATGGAAGGCAAACTGGGTACATATTAATTCTTCTCTTTATCTAGGTTTGTAGTATTGTACTTGCTCTAGAGACACTACAGTGACCACTGGCCCAACTGGATAAGAAACTTTGGAGATTAGAGGTTTGCTTGAAAATATTTAGTTGTGGATACAAAATGAACACTACCAGCCGTCGCTTACTGACATTTCCATGGTGTTCCATTTCACAGTAGTTTGAAGAATTAGCAATTACTTTAAATTGCAACATTTCAGCCAACCATTTTTGCGCCATAAGCGAGGTTAGATTGTCCCTCCCAGATATTTTCTGGTAAAGGGCATGTTTATCAGTGCAGCGAACAATGTGATTGATAGGCCTGGTGAAAAGACCCGCACTCTGCACTCCTTGTTGGCCAGACACAAGTTTGACTTGACTGCCCGCCTGTCACCCTCCGGGAACAGGCTCCGCCATTGATCATGCTTTGTTTACTCTTTCCACCTCGATACACTCCTGTGAACAAACCCACTCCCTCAGCAGCTGTGCCCGCTTTAAGTTGCCGCCAGCAGCAGTGATCGCCAAGGCCTTGGCTCACCCACGTGGTGGCTTCTTGTTGTCGGTTTCATATTCAAGGGCCAAGCCGTGGCATAGGGGCGCCTTAGAACGCCATGAGGAAATCCAGCCTGTAACCTCCGCTGCAAGACTTTGTTCAGGTTAGTGTTCGTGCAGCAGCCAGATTGTTATGCCACTGCTGCGTGTGCTCTCTGGAGTAGTTGGGGGTTATGAAGGGTTTCCCCAAATGGCAGCTTACTTCTAAGCACGTTGAGAACATGTGGTTTTAGCCTTCTCAAATTTCAATTTGAAAGACTATTTTACTGTTCCCAGTTGTGAAATAGCCATATGTATTTTTATGAGCGAGTTTCAAACGGATTTTCCAAGCAAAGTGAGTAACATCTCAGCTTTTTTTTCGATGAACAGATTTGCTGATGTGGTGCTGGCCTGATCCCCATGCAAATTCCTTTCACAGCAGGAGGGTTTGCGGGAAACTTGTGATATCCTTTCAGTCTTTCCTGAAGCTAAACACAGATTATCATACTGACGATGGGTAATCAGGGCTCTCATTCATCATGGGTGCACACAAAATCCAATGCTTATAGATCATGCTTATGATTATTTACAAACTGAATGTATGCTTTTTGAGGTCTTTGCTTATACCAGAGAACGCACATACATTTAAGCGTAGCTGTAGCCGAGCTTGCAATCATTTCCAAACTAAGCGTGAGATTCATGTATGTGCTTAAATTTAAGCCCAGTCCTGACCATGCTTATGCACAGTACCTTGTGGAATTAGAAAATGTGTTAATAGTCCACCAAATGGACTATCAATTATAAATGCATTATTTGTTTCTGATACATTGGCAAACAACTAGTTTTCCCAGGGTGCCACCCAATTCAAAAACATAAAGCCAAGTAAGTTTAATAGAATCAGGAAATTAAGTCAGACAGAAAATTTAAGAAATACGAAATTATGGTTGGCGGCAATTTAAGGTTCAAACTAATTGTTTTTCCATTTATTTGATAAGCCATGACAGTATAGTGACATATTTTATAATTTTGGTGCTGAAACTTCTGTACTTGTCACATGGCTGGAAGGACACTGTGACAGTGAGGTTGAAGTACGAACTGCCAGCATTAATTTGACAGTTTTCACCCATATTGGAAATGCTTTTAACTGAAAATGACAAAAAATAAAACAGCCCCCAACTGAAACCCCTCCCCTCCCCTTTCACTGGTGGACAGGGGTACTCATCAAGGTGCAGTGCGCCGTGTTGAGCCGCATTCCAATGGTAAACATCATTAAAACCCTCTGTGACTGGTGCTCCAGAAACCATTCAGGTGGCTCAGACCAGATGAGATGGCTTTAGCTGTCCTGGCGCATCAAAGAGCCTGGGGTGACCAACATCCTGCTGCTGATTTGCGCTTTGTCTCTCTTTGGACTACTGTCGATCGATACTCGCCACTGCTGTTTGGGAGCTACCCAGAGGCCTTGCTGTTGAATGACATATCCAATTGGCAGGCAGTAGAGCACTTGTGATCAGGAAAAATCTGTTATATCTGTCATTTTTGGTGGAAACTGAGTTTGACCCTCATTTGCAGTAATTAAGAGTGGTGAAAAATTTTAAACATTCACTATTAATATTATTTGAACGGTTAAAATTAAGTTTCTGTTATTTTTTTTTGGAAAGGGAAAGTCCAGAATCCAAAACTTTTTATTCAACTGCGAGACCCTTGCCACTGATAAACTCACTAGGTTTTTCCAGATCACAAGAGAGACACAATTACCGACAAAGCGTACCATCTGAGACTCTAATTTCCAAACTTACCTGACGCAGAGTGCCAGAGAAAAATTCCATAGCAGGTCACAACCCATCTGTGTCACATCCTGGGTCCGGACACTGAAAGTGATCAAACTTCCCTTTGCGTATCCACAGGCGGCAAAACAACCCCAAAGCGACAGAGTTCCACAACCATAGTTTACTGCTGGTACCAGTTCCTTTTCAGTGTGAGCATCCCCCTTTATCCCATGGCTTGCAAACAGCTGCCGTGGTCTGTGACTCGCCAATGGTGGTCACTCACACGTTCACTCATGGGACGTTTAGTGGAATGTTTCGTGAGAGGCTTGTGCATTACGCGCCATGGGTCTGTGCGGTTTAGTGCTCATTTCACCCAACATGCCATATGAGTGATTGGCCAAAAAGTTGCATTTTGATCTTATCTGACAACAGAAGATTACATTCAGAATGGCACTCATACATGGACTAGGCCTTCTGTACAAAATACTGACACAGAGAGGTTTATAAAAGTTGAGAAACTAGTTGATCTAAAGAGACAACTAACCTAACTCAAGTTGTGATGCCTGGGTTTTTGTTCCCATGTTCTTATCCTGGCAAATCCGCTGCAGTTCCATACATTAAAAACTTTTAAAATCATATGCTGTTGTATTTAAAGTAGTATTTTCAAACTGTATTTCATAATATCTTTTAGCAATGTGTACTGGTCAACAATAATTAGCCTCTTCGCAGTTGAAAGGGTTTTGGTTTTTCAATAGTGATGGCAAACAAACGGATTTCACAGGCGACATAATTACATTCATATTAATACCCATGTGAGGCAGCAAATGGTTGAAGGCAGTGATGTGGATTCCATCAACTAAGTTTGAATAAAAAAAAAAAAAAAAAAAAAAAAAAAAGAAAGCTATAGCGTTTTACCATTAACACTCTTGAAGGGTGCCGAAAATTTTAAACCAACTAAAAAAAAAAAAAAAAACATTGCTCAAAAAACAAGTTCTTCACATGCATAAAGGGTTAAAGAGAGAATTAATGTCTCGAATGGCGAGTAGAAAATTTGAGTCACAATTTTTTGTTTTATACAGTCATTTATGTTCCTATTGATAAATGAATGTAACTCATTGTCCTTCATTCGACCACAGTTTATATTCCAGCATCTGCTCCTGTGATGCGGACTGTGGAGCATAAAAGCACTAGTGATGTGTCAGCTCATGAAGAAGTGTCAGGACTCCGCCCCCCCCCACTGGAAACCAGCATTCAAAAAAAAAAAAAAAAAAAAAAAAAAAGGGGGGGGGGGGGGGCGGCTGTAGAGTCACAGCTTCCAGGAAGAGGAGGACTGTGAAGTGGGCGCAGTTTCGTTCCTTCTTCAACCTCGGTTGAAAATCTTCTGATAACTGCACAATCAGAATTGATGCTGCCAGAAGAGCAGCGATTGACTAAGGCTAGATGCTCACAAGCTCCAGTGGTCACAAAAGGCGTTTCAGCACATAAGCATCTAGCACCAAAATGTAAATATCAAAATTGAAGTCCATACAAAATAATAACATTACCCAGGCAAAATTATACAACTATCGACAGTGCTTCTACATGCAAAAAATCTGTTCAAACTAATTTGTCTCCAAGAGGACAGGTACCAATTTTTTCCTGAGCCACAGAGAAGCTATGATTTTTTTTTAAATTCCTATTAGTTCATTCCTATCTTGGTGACCAGTGGGTATACTCCGGTGCCAAAACATCTGCATAGTCAAACACCGTAACCCTCATAAATTGAATTCTGGCTCCAAGAAGCAGGACCTAAAAATCCACAGACTCAATAAGCAGGAGCCGTTTCCAGTTCTGATACATCTCAAAGGACGTAGTGCTTTTATTTTATTGGACAGCCAACAGGAATCATAATTGTTAAGCTGTAATACGACAGCTCATTCAATGCTTTTATTACCCTCATAAAATGGTATTTGCTCTCCTCATAATCTTTTGTTTACCCTCACTGACCGTAATGTGGAGAGACACAGAAACAAAGATATGAATACAGCTTGCTGAAAATCATTTAACAGTCAATTCTTCTTACACAGAGTGATTGGTGAAAGTGCAGCCCTAAGAGGGAAGTACATTACCCTTAAAGTATCCAGTTTGTTAAAATAAGCCCCGTGCTCTGTAATCCAAATCCCCATATAAAGCACCTGTTGTACCATTTGCCAAGATCAGCGAAGAAGAAGCCAAACTCTCAGCAAGGCTCCAAATCTTGCCCAAGACTTTCCACACTCTGAAAAGAATGACTTAATGGACTTATGTAAATAATTTGAAGAACAGGGGAGCTAAACACACACACACACACACACACACACACACACACACACACACACACACACACACACACACACACACACACACACACACACACACACACACACACACACACACACACACACACTTGAAGGCACCATGAGATCAACTGCCACCATTAAATTGTCATACTGATACCAAATACATTGCGACATCTTACTATAAGGTGATCATTAGGTAATGGTCAGACATTAGTTGAAAAGCTTGCCAGTCCAAAGTCTCAGAGGGACTGAAGGTTTAGATTGTGAGCCATGAGTAGGTAAGAGTATTTTAAGAATATTTACACTATAAAGAAGGACTACTTATTCAAATTTAAAGTATATTTTGAATACATTAAATTTGAGAAATATTTAAAGCCATAACTGGGAGTGTAAAGGGCGCTAGCTTCCCTTAAGTTAACCCAGCTCATTTCAGGAGACATCATGAGATGCATAACAGTCTGCCAAGCGGTACATCAGAATGCTTCATGTCATCCTAGGTAACGTTTAGTGAAAGGCCAGGTGAATGGTTGGTCATGACCCAATAAAACATACAGCATAAGGTAGTATTGGATCATGCAACATTAGGCATGATGTTTACTTATGTATGATTTATGAAGGCACATTACATTCATAAAGGCAATACAGATATTCCATAAAGCATTCATGAGCAGTTCAAGTGTGACCATGTGTTTATATTTTTATTGTAGGAGTGGTCGGACAAAGTATAAGTAAATTACTCTAAGTAAAGAGTAAAGACTGCATGCTGCTCAATAACTACACAATTGAAATAAAATAGACTGCCACTTCACCCACTTTGTTGCAGTGAAAATATTTTGAAGAGATTAAATATTAAAGATTAATATATGAGGAAAATTGAATTGTAATATTTTCTCAGGAGAAATTCTGGCTGCTTAAGTTGAAATCCTGAAGCTCATAGTATTTGGAGAGCAACACATTTTGGCTCTCATCAATTTTACCCTTTCCCCCTCAATAGCGCCTCTTGACGCCAATCCCTTATTTCCCCACAAGCGCCTCTCGACCACCACACAAGCAACTCTCGACGTCTCACCGGGATTTCCCCATAAGCGTCTGTGGACAACTCTCTATTTTACGCTTATATGAGATCGAGACTATGACGTCAACAGTTTGAGTGTTATCACATCAGCTGCTCTGCATGGACATAAGATTGCAGTAGCCAGCTCCCCACAGAGTATACACTGCTGTGTTATCTTTAGGGCTGTGAGGGGGAAAGAGTCAATTCATTTTGATGGACTTGAAATGAGCTTCAAATATAGACTAATAGCTTTCCAGGTTTTGCCAAAGACATTGATTGCAAGAACGATGTAGGAATTTACAACCATTTTAATGCATTTAATGCATGGATAGTAACTTTCAGTTAGTTTTCTATTAAGCTTGGAGACCAAATGGATTGGAACATCATAAGCCCTCCTCAATTTAAGTGTCAAAAACATTTTAAAAAAAGAATATTTTATCATGCGTCAAAACAGTTGCTTGGTAGTAGAACATTGTATTTATGATTTGCTCAAAAGCAATAAAATCTCTCCATTGTTAGCTATTAGGAGAGGCAGGGGGACAGCATTTATTTGGCTTCACAGATAATCAGTTTTGAGCATTATCCGCAGATGTGGCGCACTTCTGGTCGATGAGTTTATGATCCAGGAATTGCATTGGTTTACTGCTGAGCCATTTTTGTTTCTCAGCATATTGCAGGTATACTTACAATAATAAATGACCAAATTAATAAAATTGCCAGAAAATTTGGTTTATTCAACTGGTGTTCAAAGGTAAGCCTGATAAAATAATAAAAGACTCCAATCAGAAGTAAGGATACGAGCTCTAAAGTCTGTTCAGTTGTCAAATTCAAACAGTTCATGCCAATCAGAAAACTGAGCTGCAATTGGTTGAAGGATGTTCTCATGGCTTATGTTACTCCCCTACAACCACAAACCTATGTACTGCACTGTAATTCCAAGCACATTGACCTTTTGACACTTTCATCAATTTCCCAATTTGAATATCATGTTAAATTTAACTGTGTTACAAAGTTGCAAACATCGCAAGTGAAGGCAGATAACATAAGCCTGTATTTTTAAATATAACTATTAATATCTTCAGCTATAATTAAGATTATGACGACTGGGTGAAAGTCCAATACTAATGATGACAGTCTAATTGAAATTTTGATTCCGTGGAACAAGTAACTGCTCCCCAAGTAGCAATGAAATGTAACAGAGCTATGGACTTCATTTTTGGACTTCAGAAGATATGGCTGTAGCCAAGTAACACTGCTTCACAGCGGCAGGAGTCCGCATATTAACACAGTTCTTAGACTAAATCAGGTCTTTACATAAACATGTCCGCGGTAACCATGATATAAGCACAAAATATAACTCCATGCAATTGTTATATAAAAATAACCAAACACTAAAGGGTTGACATATGATGCCAATGTAAGGTTATTTTTGTATAATTGAGTGCATCTCACTGTATATTGTTAACACATGCTTGCGCATGATGCTATAGTACAAATTTGCCATCCCGATGTAGTCGAAGTGGTAGAAAGCGCAGAGAAGCAGTGCAGAAACCAGCAGACCTACATAATGAAATGTTCAGACATTCACACGCCGAAAAATAAATTTTAAATTGACTGCTTTTTATTGAGTTAGAGCAGACAGTAACGGTTTCTTTCCTTTTCAAAATAAAAAAGCAAGCAAGAGTTCTGAGGCAGTACAGTATTCTCAATTCAGGTCTGAACATGACAGTATAACAGCACTGAAACACATAAGATCTATCAGAAAAGCAGTTTTTGTAGCAGAGCGAGTTAAGATACTTGAAAATGTATTAAGATTGGTACTGATGTGTCTGGTTTAACTGAAAATAATAAAATGACAGTTGCAGAACAAAAATGGAAAGACGGCTAGTGCACCAGGTTTCTGGTTTGAATTCAGTGTGATTACCCCCTTGTCTACAGACGACAGTTTCCGGTAAAAAGCGCTAGTCCAACAGCTCGAGTGTCACCTCTCCCAGAAACCTTCGTCATATCACCTCAAATAAGGTGGTCATAGAGGGTTGCTTATTTTTTGGACCACCTCAGCTTAAATACAGTCAGAACTCGAACTTTCTGAAGAAATGTCTTTCATACAAAAAAATCCAAAAAGACTGGTGTTATACTTTGAATATAGTATTGCCATCATATGTAGTGGTTCACCGTTTTGTTACAAAATGCAGAACATTCCACCGTAGGTACTAAGCAGAACATTTAGGAACGCGTTGCTCCAATTATAAATGTAACAAAATTCCCCCCCAAAATGGTACAAATCTGTAATAGCACAGAAAAATATTTACAAGGGCCCTTTTTTTTTTTTTTTTTTTTTTTTTCTAAAATTGTAATAATGCAGCAGTCCAGCTTTGGCACTCAATATCATCTCCTGTTCAGTGCGTCAGGCGTGCTCCGATTTCACCACACTGCTGTGAAATCATTGGTTCCTCATATGAAAACAGTCCATCTCCTTTCTCATCCCCTAGACCTGAAAAGGGCAAATTACAGCACACATTCAATGCTGCTGTATAAACATTACCCATAAACCAACAGAGTGTTGTGTACATGCACTTATTCTTAATGACAGAGACTGTAAAGCTTAGAGCAGTACTAGCTCAGGGCAAACAATCACCTGCTGTGATCACAGCAGCTGGAAAACTGAAGCTGCTCATCACCTAGAAAATGCCACAACGTGAACAGAATGTGCAATATCCTCACAATAAAAGCTTGGCTGTTCGGGGCATTTCCTTGCCAAAGCACTTTTCTGAAGGTGCAATTTGCCTGTGCCGAGTCCTGACAGCATCCCGCGAGGTCAGGGAACAGCTACAGCATTTCTTTTGGCTTGATAATAATCTCCTTTACAGACAAAGTGGACTACAACAGACGTAGTTGTTCGCTAACTGAAACTGAACAAGGCAATGGAATATAAATTTATCAGCTTGAGCAATGATAGAAATACAGACGGCCATTTCATATTCTTACACTGAACCCACTCAAGCGGTTTGAGAATGAAACAAAGCAGATCAGAGCAGAGATTCATCACAGGAGTGGAGTTTATGATTGACAGAATGAACGAACCACCTTGAGAATAATAACTTACTTTGAACACTTTATCCCATCACCCTGCCAGATATTTCACCCATCACACCCTCAGCATTAGAGACCAGCTCCTGCTCCAGACCAGTGCTCCCATTCGTCCCCTCGCCCTCCTTCACGCTGCTCCCATGATCCTCTCGCGCCTGTTGCAGTACGTCACCCTTGGTGCCCTCGGACGCATTCTGTATCAACTTGCTGGCGAACCAGTCCGTGATCTCCTGGCTGCTGAGCTTCGACCGCTCCGACAGCTTCTCGACATCCTCGCCGCTCAGGGTCTTCACCTCCCGGAAATACTGCTGAAGGACGCTCTGGGCGCGCTCCGCGCTCCTCAACGAGCTCTGCCCGTTTCGCCCGGCGCCGCTCTGCTTCTGGGGCGACTCCATCCACTCCAGGGTCCCGTTCTTCAGAGCGGCTCGGTGGTCCTTGAACCACCGAACTATTTCCGTGCGAGCCAGGCCCGTCTGAACCTCCAACTGATTGTATTCCTCGGGCGATGGCCACTGGGTTCGCGCAAAAACGTCTCTGAGGAGCTCCAATGATCCGCTGTCAATAGGCACGGGGCAGGTGGAAGGGGCGATGATGTGGAGAGGAGAAGCTCTGGAGATGCTTTCCTTCTCCTGCACACCGTTGAGAGACCCACGCTGTTGCAGAAGCTCGTCTTCATCGACCTTCTTAGACCCCATGGAGTTCAGCAGGGCTTGCTCCAGGTTGTCCCGCAGCGCACGGCGCTCCGAGAACCAGCTGTCGATTTCGGTTTTAGAGAGCCTGGTTTTGGCCACGAGGTGGTCGACCTCCGACTGGGTTGGGAAGCTAGTCCTCTGGAAACTCTCCTCCAACATTTTGAGCTGTTCGGTGCTTTTCCCTTTCACCCTCTCCAGAAGAGGGAACTGAGTGGGGACGGATTTCTGCAGTACATCCTTGGGTGGAAACTCACTGTTGGCCTGCTGGATAACTTTCATGTTAGAAGAGCGCTGGTCGCTGAACCACTTTTTTATCTCGCCCCGAGAAAGGCCAGTGGTCTCCATGAGACGGTAAAGTTCTTTGTCATCCGGAAACTGGTTCTGGCTGTAGCTAGCCTTCAGCACGGTTATCTGATCCTGGGTCTTCTTGCGGTCCAGAGTAAAACTATGAGTTGGGGAAGCAGACGAGGGTGGAGCTTGAACCGACTGAATGATGGTTGGCCTTTTCACTTCCGGGGCCACCACCGGAGCGGCAAGCGGTCGTTTTTGAGCCTGTGCCACATGGTTGGTTACCGTAAGAGCAATAGGAGCACAAGTCACTGGAGACCCATTGGCGACAGGCGTCAACACCAAACTGGACTGCCCGAGAACGTGGCACGGAACTGTCTGAATAAGAGGCTGAGAAGCTTTGGATGACTGTGTCAACTGTGCAGGCAAAACCGTAAACGCCTGCTGTACTGGCTGAATAGTTCCATTAAACATTTTCTTACGAGCCTCCTCTACTTCTTCGGGGGACCAACTGATGCCTTGTTTGAGCCGCTGTGTGGTGAACCATACTTTTATTTGCTCTTCCGGGTGCTTGGAGGCTGCAGTTAACCAGGAGAGCTCAGCTTGGGTCGGGTAGGGAAATTTATTGAAGGAGGTGATGAGAGTCACATTACCATCCAACGAAGGATTATACTTAGTGGTGTTCAGAGGAACTGCAATTTTTGGTACCAGGTTGAAGTTGGGTGGGCGCTGCAATGATGGCATTATGTGAGAAAGGCCTTCCTTTAGCGTGGCCTCTGGAATGATCACTGTCCTGTTCACATTCATGGGAGTGACCGGCTTCCTCGAAGGCTCAGCGACAAAACCGTCCAGTTGACTTTCAACTTCATCCCCTGTGCGGAATGTCCGTTTGCTGTCAATCTTTTGCTTGCCCGTTTTTGCGGCAATGGACTTGTTCGAGGGAAAAGCCGCTGAGTCTTCCCTGTCCTGAGGGCTGGTGCCATCATAGAGTACAGCACTGTTGGCTCCCTCGATTGTCTGTTCCAGGATAGTCTGACTGTTGAGTTTGATCCGTTTGAACTTAAAGTTGCTCTCCCCAGGGTGACTTATTTCATTGTGCTCCGTTAGTAAGTCAAATTTTTTTGTTTTGAAGTTGCACACCGCACACAGGTACAGCGGGTTGAGAATGACATTGGGGTGATTTGAGTCCACGTGCTCTTTAAACTCATTCAGGTTCTGTGTGGAGAAAGCGCAGTACTTGCATTCGTAACCTCCCTGCAGCTTCTTCTGAGGCCTAACATCCGCCTCGGATTTCACTTGATCGGTCGTCTCCTTCTCAGTGCTTCCACAGACCTTTGCCGAAGCCCAGTGCTCGCCGCCCATCGCCTCCGAAGACCCGTTTTCCAGAACGCCATCACTGGAAGTGTTCATCCCTTCTGGGTCCTGCAGTTCCACCATGTCACTAGCCCGGATCATGCAAGGAGTCGTTGACTTCCTTCGGCTGGCCATAACACGAAGCTGAAAGCAGCCTTATTTAGGAAGGGAACTGGAAAGGGAACAAGTCTCCCGCTGGACTAAGAAGGGCCTGCTCTCTGCCCCCGTCCTCCAGCAGTTTTCCGCTGACTGTAAGCGTCAGCTCCAGTTGGGGTCTTCATCAGACTTCATCACAGGCAGCCTGACCTAAATAAAAAGGAGAAGAAAGCAGTCAAACGACAATTCAACACTCAAGTATCAACAAAAAAATGTATCATAAGAAATGTCTCTTCTCATAATGTCCAGTAAAATATTACAGGTCTGATCTTCCAGAGCCCCTCAGTCCATGTTCTTTCAGTGCCAGGACAGGCTGAATGTTTTCTGTAGACATTGCGTAGGACAGAAAAGCAGTTGCAGTATTGCCATTGATAACAAAACAAGAATATTAAAAGCCAAATCTACACAATAAGGTGTATCCATATATTAACCCTTAGAGCGCTGAAATAATTAAATCTATATTTTTTTAAAAATTATCTTGTGTTGTTGAAAACCTATCAAGTGGCAACTTATTTAAAAGAGCTCCCCTGCGGGAGTTGCCACTTGATAGGTTTTCAACAGCTTTGATTTTGATATCTTACATCATTGAGCAACAATGCATTTAGTGCTCTAAGGGTTAAATTTAGTTGAGAAATACTGAACAATTCAGAAATTCTGGCCCAGAAAAGTCGCGAAGGACAGACATGAACAACTGGAAGGACTTGCGGAAGGACAAAACACTTTGTGGCAGGGGATAAGGCGAAATAAACCAAAGGCGTATCGATGAAATTCTGTTATTTATCATTTAAGGCTACATTTACTGTACCAAAAATACTAGCCAATGGATCAATTACTGCAGGTATTTCAATTGACAAATGCTGTCAATGTAATACACATATATACTTTTGTAATATTCTGGTTTAAAATGATTCCACCCACCAATCTCAAAGATCTCAAGGATTTGGGGGCAAAAAATGTTTTCATCACAGTAATCCATTTTCGCAATTTCTCATCTGGGAAAACCACTGAGAAATTTAATTAACAACAACAGCTCTACGGGGTTTAAATCAAGTGATTGAGCTGCCTACTCCATATTCTGTAAATTGTAATTTCTTTCCCAAAAAGTCTTGACAGTCTGAATTTAAGTTTTTGGATCATAATCTTTCTATAATCAACATTCTTCCATTTTATTCATTCAAAAATCACAAGAGATTCCAAACTTAGCAGTAGTATATCACAGCATCAAGACCAAAAAGATGGGCGTATTTCTTCAAAAAATAAGAAGAAATATTGTTTTTTGGTCACAAAATTGATTTAAACCCAAGTTAAAATTATAAACTGAAACCATCATATTATGCTTGTGAGAGCAGATGGGTACACTATAGACATTTACAAAAATTCAACACAAAATAGCTTTTGCTCCAAATTCTAATTCACATTTCAAAATTAATCCCTGCCAATCATATCAACCCAATTATTAAAAGTCATTGTATATAATATGCAACTTTAATGCAGCATCTAAAGACAGACAATCATGAAAATCTTATGCGAGACCGCAAGAATACAGGAGCCAGTATTATTATATAAAAACATTAGAGAGAAATTTATCTGCATAAAAACCATCAAAGAGACAAATATATATATATATATATATATATATATATATATATATATATATATATAAATAAAAATTGGAAATGGACCCTTCCATTAAACAAACTCCAGATGAATGTGAGAGGGTACAACACTTTTTTAAAGCTTTTTTTTTTTTTAATCTTTCATTTCTGCTGTTCAGAATGAAGGCAGAGAACTCACGCAAGAATAGATACAGCATCTCTTACAAGACGTGTGACAAGCAGAATTCCCCACCAATCCAGACAACGCCACTTCAACTTGACAGGTCCGGGTCATCAAACAACTCCAATACAAGCTTTCGTGGTGCAGAGCGGTATGGTCCTGCCTCCGCACACACTGCAGCCATCTTTCAGCAGATGTTAACCTAAACATGACACCTTCTAAGCTCCGTTAAATATTTAAGGAGCCAAGGTCATTCTTGACTTATAACAAGAGTGATGCAATGCATGTATACCAAAGTCTTTCACCCTTTCAACACTGAATACAGTTATTTAATCAGAGTGCAAAAAAAAGGAATAACATTTAGATAATGGTATTGCACTCAATTGTCATACTAGACATGTCAAGAATCCATACAATACTGGTGGTCAAATATGTCCCAGTGCTTTGTTATTGAGCAAGATAAGAATATAGAAGTTGAAATGACCATCTAAACGGTTGTTAAACTATCTGTAAACTTTAATATCACAGATTTAGATCAAACAGTTAAAGAACTGATGCCTACTTACTGAGGATTGAAAAGATTTACCCATAATCAGAGAGAGCTGTCGACACTAGCGGTTATTTGCAATTGCCCATAATGCCCTGCTGTTTAAATTCTCTTCCATGCATGAAGGAGATATTTCTATAATAAGGGTTTCTAGGGCTCATATGTCCCAACAGGATATTTGGATATACTGTGGGACAAATGTGTTCCGTTAGTACTGAAAGGGTTAAAGGAAAGTCTTGCCACTCTGCGGCCATCTTGGCAACACCCCCAGGCAGTTATTTCGGGCAAACAAGACCAGGATCCTGTTGTAAATGAATGGACAGAGAGCCATGAATCCACATTATACGGTCACCGGGACACAAACTGTAGAATCGCCAGACAAATCTGATAAAAACTGCTCAACAAGTTTGGTGACTTTGCCCAAAATTGAGGTTTAAAATGCATTTTTCAGCATGGGGTACGCTTCTAGTGAGCATGTGCAACGTTTCACAACATCCTTCATAGCGTTCTGTGACATGACGCTGTCAGCTCATCCCACCGAACTGAGTGACATACACCAGGCATCCTCAATCTGAGCCAGAAAGGGCCGGTGTGGACGCAGGCTTTCATTCCAACCAAGGAGTTACACACCTGAGTCCACTTATCAACCCTTAGAGTCCTTGCTAAAGTATAGTAGTATCACGTATGCAACTGCTTGGTTGGAATGAAAGCCTGCACCCACACTGGCCCTTTCTGGATAAGACTGAGGATGTCTGATGTACACTCAATGTACTCATCCCACCAGAGTACTTGAACAAAAAAACCCACAAAATCCTTAGTAACTATGGGGGTTGAAATGGTCGCCAATCTGAACTGTGCGCTTGAGTCACTGCAATAACACAATTGGTTGGAAACGTTTTCTGGTTCAGCTGTAAAAGCAGACAATTGGCTTTTGGGGGGAAGGGGCGGGATATGAGTCATACAACCGTCATCTCTGGCGTAACAGACTTTTCGATTCAAAGGGATTAATGTGGTCCGTCTCTTCTCTAGCGTCCCAGCCTTTACTTACTCAAACAGATAAGATCAATATTTGTGTCATACTCTGAATTGTGACGCACTTGAGTTTGACTCAATGTACACACTATGCACACATTAACCATACGTTAATTGGCACCTTCATCACTTTAGCCATCAAGTACAATAGATAGAAATGCATGTAACGCCTATGATCTAGAAAATTTGGTCAGGCAATTCTGAAGCGGATCCGATTTCACATGGACTTAACCTGATCCGAAAGAGAAATGGGCAACAATGAAAGACTTTCTCCAGTCCAAGGTGGGCTAGAGGGCAATCAGCAACAATTACGCTGTCCAGTCACACAGCACAGATATCTCCCTCTCTGATGCCCGAGCAGGAACATGTAACGGAAAGACAGACATTTCTGGTCAGTCTTCAGCCCACTCTGACGAAATTGGGCCAATTAATCAACATCATCTGCCAACATGTAGTGCTCAAAAACACAATCATTCAACAAAAAAATAAACAAACAAGCCCCACAGAGTCAACCATGGAGAATACACTGTGACAATCATATAACACTTTGAAATATTATTCATGAGCTGTACAAACAGCATGGAGTAATTCAAATATGATAAATGCTAATAGGAATTACAGAAAAGAGGAACATTTCATAGGCTTTCCTATGAGCTTATACTGAAAAGAAACTGGTATTCAATGACAAAGCATTAGTCAGTATTGTGACTCACGAACAGTCATTCCCTGAGCAGGCTATTTGGACGGTTAAACTGAGTGAGTCAACGCCAGCTCACTTCAGAGGGAGGCAATCGGCGTATAGCGGTTCACGAGTACGAGCACGAATTCACTCCAGAGGAGAAATCAGAAATGTCTGAAGCTTACAGCTTACGCATTTATTTAGCAACGCAGGGAAAATACTTGAGAAAACTCCCTGAACATCCACCCCCCCCACTGGAAATGTCTACATTCTAACTTAGGATGCTGTACAGGCTCCCCATTAAACATTAAGCAGAGCTTCATTTCCATGTGGTAGCCATGGCAACAGCAGACACTGCGATGCCCTTGCATTACCTCGCTGCTGCATATTAACGATTTTCTCACAGGTATTAATTAGGCGCAATGCGGTGGGGGAGGGGCCAGAACTGCAGTGGCGGAGAGGGTCTGGTACGTAGCCTCCTGTCTGCACACCTATCCATACGGTTCTGGGGCGATTCTGTTCCGTCAAAGTCCCCTCGTCTCGTTCTTCTTCATCCGCAAGCTTACCAATTGCCTGTCCAAGGACACTCACTCTGGAATAATGCTGGAACTTTCCTGCAAACCAACTTAAATCTCTGTGACCATGATTCTATGGTATAACAGTAAATAGCCAATGAATGCTGCTAATGTAGCTACAGACATCTGCTCCCAAAAGATTAAAAAGGAACAACCCTAATTCCCAAAAATGAAAAATGCAATAAAATCAAAAAGGAGCCATTTAAAAAGTTTATTTACCCTCCACTATACTGACAACACTACAATATAATATTTGATGCATTAATACATGCAAATTCAATTGTTTTCTGACAATATGTGCAAATTTCAAATCCGACGACTGCAAAAGGCCCCGAAGTCGGCAGTAACAACAGTGGTGGATGACATAAGAAATTCCTTCTCTGAGGAGGAAAAACTCCTTCTCAAAAGGTTGGCTAGATCAAGAGCACCCCCCAGGAGGTAGATTTATTAGTGTCAAAGTCAACTATCAAGAGAATACTTCACCAGAATAAATAGAGGGTTTACTACAAGATGTAATAAACCACTGATAAACCTCTAACACAGGAGGACGAGATTTGAGTTTACCATAAAACATCTAAAAAGCCTGTACAGTTAAAGAAGAATGTCCTACAGACAGATGAGACAGAGAATAACTTGCAACAGAATGATAGAAAGAAGAGTTTGGAGTAAAAAAGTAACTGTTAATCCAAAGCACATCCACTTCATGAGGCCTGGTGAATGCAGTGTTAAGGCGTGGGCATGTATGGCTGCCCTGTACTACTTGATGATGTTACTGCTGACTAAAGCAGCAGGATAAATTCTGTATTAGATTTGGTGAGTCGCTCAGCTCAGATTCAGCCAAATGTTTCAAAAACCCTTTGAACATTCGTTCTCCGTGCAAATGGTCAATGATTCAAAGCATTCTGGGAAAACCATTAGATTATCATGGCAAAAAGTGAGGTGTTCTACAATGGCCAAGATGATCATCAGACATGAACCCAAATGACCATGTATTTTACTCGCTGAAGGCAAAATACCCCAAGAACTAGCAGGAGCTGAAGACTGCAGCAATGGAGAAACTGAGCATCTGGTGATGCCTTTTGGTTCCAGACTTAAGGGAGTCGCTGGATGTACAGAACTTCCAACAAAGTATTCCAAATTAGATTTACATTCTGGATTATGTTCAGGTGTCCAATTACTTGTGAGCCCTGAGAATTGGCGTGCCATCCATAACACTCCTTGCAACTCCCGTAAGGTTCATAGAATATTTCTGACCAAAACTTTAAATGTTGGCTTGAAGACAATTCAAGCACATCTTCTCAAATAAAATCCACTGTGGTAGCATTATGAGTCAAAATGATGAACATCACGTCACTGTCCAAAGACTCATGGACCCGACTGCAAATGTGTGCCGGGAAATTGTTGTTTAGTGAGAAACTGGTTTTGTTGACTAAGGCTTCATTATGATGAAAAACACAGGGACAGTAAACATTTAGATTTTTGGAAATGACTTAATTCAAACAACAAATGATTCCAAAGCCCCATTTTAAGCAGGCATTACAGCAGCGTACTCACAACACAATATCAACCCAAGTTCTGCAATCGAGCATGATTTGGTACAAGAGAAAAAACTCAAATTGTATCAAGTGCACTAGAGGCTCAAAAATGGCTTTGTGTCAATTGCTACAATATCTACTACACTGTCATTAATAAAAGTAAATTTTGGAATAAAATGGCCGCTGGAAATTCACACTGACTGATCAGAAAAAAATAATTTAGTTTCTGATGCATGCTAAAATGTTTTCAGTTCATTATAAGCATGCCTCTTTCCATCATACATTTACCAAAGTAAAAACTGAAAAGTATTTCATTGTGTGTATATAAAAGCGTGATTGTACTGCTTTCTCTTGTACGAACATAGACCAGTAGCACAATCACACAGCAATAGGAGACATAGTATGTAGTCAGTACTGCATAATCTGTTGAAGGTGGACAATAATGCTTTATTCAAGTGAAACAGGGTTTATTGAAATAATCTAATAACCAATGACAATGGCTGCAAATGAAAGGGCAAATCCTTATTTTCACTTCTATAAGTCTGAGGGCTACAAATATGCTCCAGGTGCACTGATGGGTAGTGAAGCAAATGCTTGCTTTTCTTGAAGCCAGAAAGACTGAATCATGCGTAATAACACAATCATGAAACAAAAAGATTTTAAAACTTCATAATCGGCACTGCAAAGGATTCTGTCAAAATGGTCGTCACACAATATTAAGGGCGCTCGGAAGTGAATGTGCGTTTTCAACAAGCAGGCAGCGTTCGGAGAGTCTCTCCTAAGCGTGACTGATTTTTTTCTTCAAAGGCATGCAATGCAGAATTTTCACCATGAAAATGGCCCAATTTAAAAAAAAATTTAGTTCATCATCCCGCCTGCATCGGAATTTGTGGCCATGTCAATTTTGTTTAATTTTAGCATCGAAAAAAGGGCTAGTGACGCGAATGTACCCACAGACACTTAAGCAGTTAACTTGACAAAATTATGTTCCTGTGTCGTTCTCAGTCGAGTACCGGAAAGTAAAGGGTCTAGAAACCTGGAAAAACCATGTCACGAACGTTGTATAGGAGGTATACTATATACAAAAATATATTCAATAGAAAATATATATTTTTTTTAAATCTGCCCACCTGCATCACATAGTTTATCATCTTTTTAATCTGAACAAATATATTTTTTACGGGGCCTAATGTGAAAGTATCATTCTGAAGAATTACGACATGATAATATTGAATGATGGTTTGGTTCTGAATCTAAAACTTTGACGTGTAGAGAAAACGTTTAAATCCTCTCCACATTCAGGCAAAACAGTGCATTAAACGAGGACAAACTGAGGCTGATATTTCTAAGCTTGTACCGATCAATCAATGAAAATGTGTTCTGGCGAACCTAACATGGTCCTGCAATGGATTTCTCTCTTCAGACACTGCAAGACAAGAGGGAGCACGCCTTCAGCCTCACTTCTCTGCAGAAGGGCTAACTTTGGAATGAATGCATAATTCAGTT
The DNA here is from genome assembly GCA_029692085.1 of Gymnothorax javanicus. Classification (NCBI taxonomy): domain Eukaryota; kingdom Metazoa; phylum Chordata; class Actinopteri; order Anguilliformes; family Muraenidae; genus Gymnothorax; species Gymnothorax javanicus. The sequence continues at coordinate 185,677,332 of CM056193.1, forward strand.
AAAGCTAATCAGGCAGGCCTTTAACATTTCACCAAAGAGAAGGCGGATCACTGTAGTCCCCGCATAGTATTATCAGCAGCAATCGAGGTTACACAGGATTATAGAAGCTATTGGTCGACGGATGAATCCGCTGGCCAACAAACAAAAACATTTACCCTCCGCTTTGCATCAATTCCACCATCTGCAGACAGGATCGAAGGAATGTTCTGCTACAGCTGGACTTGCCTCAGAAAAGAGTAAGAATTACCGCCATCCTTAAACGCTCAATTTCATTGGCCATTCTTAATATCATATACAATGTTTATTCTACAAATAATTTTACCCCTGATTGGCAACTGCAATGTTATCCAGCGCAAAACACAGCTGCTAACGTGCGAACACAGCATACATTGTAGAACATGTTAATTAGCCAAATATAGGCTTTATCTTCAAAGTCAGCTCATTTATACACCACTTAAACAAAACAGCTTAGACTGACACGGCACTGCTAATTAGAGGCCTGGACACAAAGACAGAGGGTGTAAACATCCCCATTGTTTACTCAGGGAAATCTGTTCATAGATGGGACAGGAGGCCAGACTCTCCCCGCCCCCCCAGGGTTCTGCCTCGCACAGTTTCATATAAGTGCAATTAAACAATACAGGTGGCTCACTTTCCTGACGCTAGGGGGATCCCACTTGAGACGCGCCAGTAAAAATCCAGACAAATGCGTCGCTGTGGAAACAAGCTAACAGCAACTAGCAGAAGGGGAGAGAAGGGTAAGTACTTTGGCAATAATAAGTATCCAAGATATTTATATCCCAGAATACAGATATATACTGAGGTTTCAGGCATATTCTGGATTCACCTTTGATGCCGCCGTCGCAGGTCCTTTGTGTTAGCGCGAAAACTAGAACAGTTTTTAGAGGAATCCCATAAAATTTCTTGTTTGTGACCCTACGACCTTCCCTATAGCGCCACCACCAAGTCAAATTTTACATGTCATACTTCCTGTGATTGTTTCTGGTTCATAGAGAAGGGCCGTTATTGACAGTGGTCAAACTATGACCTTTGCTGTAGCGCCACCTCAAGGCCAATTTTTAACATGAATCATTTCAAATCTATTTTCAACATTCCTGATGTAAAGAGGAGGAAGGTATTGACTGTGGTGGCCCTGTAAGGTTTCCTGTAGCACGACACTTGGCCAAATTCAACCTTTTCAAATGCTGCGATGCACACATTTTTTAAAGAAATCACGTCAAACCTTCTGCGGCGTTCCTAGTATACCAAGGCTATGTTAAGCTATAACCTTCCCTGTAGCACCACCAGGCCAAACAACATTTTTAAAAATGCATTAACTTTAACAGTTTAATGGGGAATCCTATCACATCTGCTGTCAACATTCCTGGTGCATAGAGGAGGAACCAGTTTGATTTTTATTGTTCCATCGCTTTTACTCTAGCGCCACCGTGAGATGGAACTAAACAAAGTTGCAGTAGCACCACCTTTAGGATTAAAATTAAAATTAACAGTTCTTTCAGGAATCGTTTAAAATTTGTGAACAGTTCTGGAACCTACAGTATATCCCCTTCTGATTTTCTGGACCCAACATCCTATACTGTAGCGCCAATACTAGGCCTACCAATGAATTTGGCCTTCAAAGAGAAAGCAATATTTTTTAGTATATACCCTGCTGTTGCCCATCTACACCATTAACTGAGGCTAAATTAAGATAAAAGCAAATACACGCTTCGGCAGAATGCATGGATACATTTTATTTCACAATAATGCTGAAGTGAAGAATGAGAATCCTTGCAGAAGATAACATATTAATCTTAACGCTCCTGCAAGACTGCACTTACTGCGTTCAAAGTAAAAGCCTAATAGAGATAATGAGATGAGGGTTTTACATTAGAGTTATGCGAGTCGCAACAGTACAATAATCTCAGTCCTAAGAGCAGAGTCATTTGCACAGGCTCCAGTGACTGCACACTGTGGGAATGCAGAATCATCAACTGACTTGATCAGGTTCACTGCAAACCTCATTTAAGGGGCTTCTTTAAGACAACAGCCAAATAGACAGGCTGCACACTTGCTTTCCTGGAGAGTGGCTAGATTAAGAAAAATACTGATGCATTTTATCCTTCTGAGAGACCTCAAAAGGTGTAAATCATTTTCTACAGCCTTTTTGCGGAAAAAGCAAATTTCTCAACGAAAGGAAAAAAAAACAAAAAAAAAACAAAAAAAAGAAAAATCATCAAAATCAGTCACTGCCTCTCTAAACCAGTGGGGTCGACCCCTCACATAAGCTAACGATGACAAAGCAAAATTCTCGTGAGCTGCGGAAACCATTTTGCTGCAGAAACTGCAGAAACTGGATACTAGGTCGGGGAATGTTTGGGACGGAGCGGAGGAGGCGTGGTGTCTGCTGGAGCCATCTGCTGAGGGGCTGGTCCCCAGCAGGAGCCGAAACAAAACCCCTGTCTCCTGGGCTCCTCTGGCCCAATTCCTGAGGAGTTATCAAATACTGCCCATGGCTCCTCCATCAGGGGAGGTCTTCAGCATAAATATACAGAGAGCACCGTAATTCACCAGACAGCGAAACCCCCCCCCCAATTTCAGTTCTGTACTGTCACACTAACTAAGAAATAACACAATGACAATGAAGCTGATGTTTAGACCTTCAGCTTTAATTAGAGGGTGTTTTCATCTATACACCTATAAATGAGTTGCCGTCCAATGAATTACGGTGCTCACCAGCCAAGAAACAAACATCTCTCCACCCCACCCCCCCCCCCCCAGAAACCCCTAGATAGCAAAAGGCGCCAGTGCAGTAGCTAGTGCTGATGGGAACAGAGCCAAAAACAATATGTCTTTGTTTTAAGGGGAGGGGGGAGGGAAAGACACGATAACAACAGGAACAGCAACAAGAGTCATCAGATGATGACAGATCCCCCCGGCCCCCAAAATCTAATCTCAGAAATACCCAAATATCAAAAGGCACCTGTCTAGGACCTGACCTGCAAAGCAAGTTACGTTAAAAAATTGTTAATAGTATTCGAGTTCAGCTCCAGAAACAGAATGTCCACGGACGGACGGACAGACGGACGACCGTACTGATGACTATAACCCCCCATATTATAATGCTGGAGGCATAATAAGAGGAGAAGACACCTCTTCACAAATTACATCACAAAAAAACATCTCAATGCGGCAAGTACATGTATGGAACTGAACCTGTACTCACTCTAATGTGCATTCATTCATTTTTTAACCAGACATAAAACTTCTGAGAGAGAGAAAAAAAAAAAATGACCCGATACTATACTAATTGGTCATCTGCATTTGACCCGTCCCAGATACTTAGGAGTACAGAGCAGCCACAGTGTGGCGCCCAGGAGCCAACTCTAGCAGTAAAGAGCCTTGGTCAGGGGGGATGGTAGGAGTGTTACTTTAGATCATGTCTTCGGAGGGGATGGAAACCTGAGTGACCGGAGGAAATCCAGGCGTACACCGGAAAAACATGCAAACTCAACACTGAGAGGTCCTGGCCAGTCGGAAAATCAAATCTGGAAGCTCTTTATTGCGAGGCAACAATGCTTAACACTCTTAAGAGGCCAAGATGCCAAGGGCTGAGATTTTAGCTGCACAGGAATGGCTGCCAACCATTCCCGGGACATCAAAGTAAAACAAGCCCAAATTAAAGGATGGTAGGTTCTGAAGATTACAGAGAACCTTTACATAAGACCACGTCCTCCATCCAGGACAGGCTGGTCATGAAAGCACAGAGCTTTCTCACAATGTTTGTGTGCATAGTTTTCAGAGACACTCAGGGCCTGATTATCCAAAGGCTATGGGATGCGTTACTATGGAGCCCACCTATGTTCTCGTAAAGACACGCCTCTCCAAAGCATTCAAGCGCTCGGACTGGCCAGCTCTTCAAGAGCTAGGATTCCAGTGCTAGAGCTGAATGGCTCGCTAATCCTGGCGCTTGGATGACAGGCCAATCCTAGCGCTTGAATGCTCCGGAGGGGCGTGTCTTTGCAAGGACATAGGTGGGTTCCATAGTAACGCCTATGGGACACAAGCAAGCACTATTCTGGCCACTCAGTACCCCAGCGATGGGAGAGGTTCTTTCTCCACACATCCATGTACTATGCGTGAGCCAAATGTGGATTTGATGATGAGAGCGCGATATGGCGAAACAGGTTGGATCAACTTGAATGCCAAAACTGCCATCCTGCAACCTTTAACTTGCCAACATTTTGTGGAAATGGATAAAACATTGCATTCGTGTGGTTTAAAAAAAATAAAAATAATACAAGCAAATTAAAAAAAAAAATACATGCAGGAACAATGACTCAGCAATTCGATCTCGGCTCGCCTGTGCATCCTTACCCCAGTAGCCTGATACTGCAAGTGGTGCATGCAGTTCGGCTTCCCCCTGCTTTACTCATTCTAACATGCCCTCGGCAATCCATGATCCACGGATTCATTGTGTAAAACATAACCTGCTAAAAAACGCACTGCCTTTCTGTGGATTTAATAAACAGTATTGCGGAAAAAAAGTATTTTCCCCATCCCCATTTCTTCTATTTCCGCATATTTGTCACACATGAATGTTTCAGATCATCAAACTGAATATAATTGTAGACACTTATGACCCCAGTAATCACAAAGTGTAGTCTTGAAATGACAATTTCATTAATTGAAGGAAAAAAGCTATCCTCCTCTACCTGGCCCCATGTGAAAAAGTAATTGAGTAATTTAGTAACAAAATCAAACAGTTAAACAAATTAAATTGATAATTGGGTTCAAAATCATTAGACAAACCCAGGCATGATTGGTGCCAGCCTTGCTATATCTAACCACCACTTAAACTCAACCTGCCTGAAAATGTCAAGTGGACAAAAAGTAGCACATGATACCGCAATCTAAAGAAATTCAAAAACAGATGAAAAATAAAGTTGTTGACATCTTTCAGTCTGGAGAATCTAAGGCTCTGAAACTCTAGCAAACTACTCCGAGACCCATTATCGACAAATGGAGAAAACCTGGACCAGTGGTGTGCCTTCCCAGGAAGGGCCGGCCAGCAAGTATTCCTCCATTGACGACCCATCCAGGAGGTCACAAAAGATTCCAGTCTAACATCTGAAGTCTCAGTTGCCTCAGTTAAGGTCAGTGTTCACATTTCCACAATAAGAGAAAAACTTGGCAGAAATGGCATCCGAGGGAGAGCTGGAGGGCAAAACATTTTACTGACCAAAAGAGAACATTTAGGTTTGTCTCAAATTTGCAATAAAACATGTCACAGCATTCCACAATTAGAACATCATACCAACAATCAAACAGTGGTGCTTGTGTAATGCTCGGGGGTCACTTTGCTTCTTAAGGACCAGGGTGACTTGCTGTAATTGATGGAGCCATGAATTCTGCTCTCTGCCAGATAATTGTGAAGGAGATTGTTCGATCTTCAGTTTGAGACCAAAACCTCAAGCACAGTTGGGCTATGTAGCAGGACAATAATCCAAAGCACACAAGAAAGTCCACCACTGAATGACTTAAAAGAAACCGAATTAAGGTCTTTGAATGGTCTAGTCAGAGTCCTGACTTGGATTCGATCGAGAAGTTGTGGCATGACCTAAAACAGGCAAAATGCTTGAAAAACAGCCTATGTCGCCAAATTAAAACAACTCTGTAAAGAGAGGAGGGCCAAAACAGGCTCAATGCCAGTTCTCTCAAACGTCTGCTTAAAGCTGACGCTGTGAAGGGTGGCACAACCAGTTATTAGGTTTAGGGGGTCAATTATTTTTTCACATGGGTGACATAGGGTTGAAATAACTCCTGACCGTCAATAAATGAAATAATTGTTTAAAAGCAGCATTTATCATCAACACACATTGGCTTTATCTTGTACTAAAATTAGTTGGAGTGATCTGCAACAAACAATTATGACAGTTAAGCAAAAAAAGAAGAAATCAGGAAGGGGGAAAATTTGTTTCCACAGCACTGTATTACAACAAACATTAGCTACACAAATGTACCATAGCCTTCTAGGAGGTTGTTAGTTCCAGAATGAAGTTCAACAGCAGCAAGGCTTGTAGATGGCAGATTACGTTGGGACCAATCACGTACCAGACTGGTCGTGCACCTGCAGCAGGGCGGGGCCTGGAGGAAGAGTGCCACCCCCTGTCCTCACTTGGTCTCAGGTATAGCGATTTCTCTGGCGGGCGGTGTCCTCCAAAACCTGTGGAAGAGCGCACACCAAGGGAGGGATATTTTATATATTAATATATCTCACACATATACATACCAACAAGGCACACACCAATGAGCCCAAACATCTTCACTACTCACAAATGAAGCGAATTGCATTCTTTATTGTATGTGAACAGACCTTAAACATCAAGCAAACAGTCGGTTCTAGTAGTTAACATGTCAGATGCAGGATACATACAGGAGCGAGAAGGGACAACTGCAGACAGAGTGAGGGCCCCCCAAGGCTTATCAACGAGCGAGAACAACAACGGGAACCCAGCCTCCTCCAAATCAACACAGGGGCTACTGTGGCACAAATTCCATAAAATTTTAATGATGGTCACGGGAGAAATGTGTCACAACGCATACTGCATTGCACCCTGCTGCATATGCGGCTTTGTAGCTTCAGACCAGTCAGAAAAACCATTCTCAATTTTTTTTTTTTTTGTCCACTGTCACCCACGATGAGCAAAGCGTTGGATCAATGAAGGATTGGTCACCTGGTTGGTAAAGTTGATTCCTCTTTCACAACATGGCCATCAGCCACGTATGAGCGTCACTGTTTTGGAAAAGAATGAAAAAAAAAAAAAGCCCTCCTGTCTCCAATTTTTAAAGAATTTTTTTTAATTTGAAAAAAAAAAAAAATCCATTAAAATCTCGCCAAAAAGTGAGAAAAATGCTCAGAATCCCTGTTGATCAATTCGGTTTTCAATCACTGTGCCACTAACAAGCAGATTAGATTCTTTGTGAATACTTGCCCTTTGAATTTGTTTTAATTCGATCTCAAACTTCGATTTTAATAAAATAAAAAATAAAAGACACCTCCAACCCACCCCTGAAAATGTGAGGAATGCTAACTAACTAATTATTTTACATGGCCTTATTTCCCGAGAGTATGTTAAAGATGAAGGCCAAATTTCTAAGGGTAAAAAAAAAAAAAAAACTGAAAAAAAATTTTAAAAAAAGAGAGAAAAAAAGAAAAGAAGTAGTCAAAATACTCCATCTTAAACAGGGGACACAGCTCTGGCCTTATGATTGATGGCAACTGTGCCATTATTTGCAGCATTTCATTTACTTGTTGGATTTATTTTTTTAAATTTAGGTTGAATTGCACTCAGCCATGCAGTGTTCAGGTCAACAGGCCTAAAACACAATTTATGCTAATTATACAAAAATCTGATAGATAGACATGTGTTACATATTCTCTAAGGAGCATTTTGCCCATACTACCATATTCATTAAAATTTCGATATTTTTAGCGAACTAGTGGAACCCAATGTCATTCTGAGTTAGATTAACATTAACATTCACGCATGCAGCCATTATCAATCCCGAGAACTGCCATAAATTAGAAACATATCCAATATTAGCATGTTTCTAATATTTTGTTATTGTGCCGTTTAGATACCAAACAGCCATGGTAATTTTAACACCAAGTAAGGCAGTCAGAGACGGGCACTTTCATGCCTAACGTGGCATACTTCCGCACATGAGGAGAGTGCATGGGATTCCCCGTCCCAACCTCAAGTTAGCAGCAATGATTGCACGCTTCGGAGTAAATATGAGAAACTTCATTTGTATATAACATTTAGATATGCGTGCAATATTGGATATTTTTCATGAACCAGCATGGCTTAGTGCCTTTAAGTTCACAAAAATGGGCAGAAAATTAACAGTAAAGAACAAGATAATGGATAAAATTTTAATTCCCCTTCATTGAAGGAAATAGGTTTGCTACATCTTATGAAACAGTGTGTATTTATATACATATTATTAATTATTATCCAATTAATTTTTTTTAAAGTTCAGTGGCCCCCACTACTAAGGGCAGTGGAGGAAAGGTTCAAATAATATTCTGGCCTATTGTTAAATTATTTAATAGTTTGGCTACAATGATGTACAATTTTCTGTCCTGCTCACGAGGTGAATGGTTAAATCATAATGCTGTGTGAATAACAAATAAAATCAAGTCTCCCTAAGGAGTTTGTTAAAAATTTTAAAATAGTGTTGTTTTTGTAATAATTTGTCCACATATTATTAATTGAACCCCTGAGTATGCATCTCAAATGCCACATTCTAGTGGGCCCATTTAAAAAATAAATAAATAAAAAACAACCTGCTTCATAATTGAGAACCCCCCCCCGTCTTCATGTCACTTTGCCCCATTGAAGCTTGCCGAGTGGCCCTTTGACATTACTAGGTGGCCCCATTTTTTGTGGGCTTAGGGGCCTTTGCCGCTTTTCAATCCCATTCCTGAAAAAAAAAAAAAAAAACCAAAAAACAAAAAAAAATACAATGCTGGATAAGAGGCTGCTTTTTCCTCTGCCATGTCACTCAGGATTTATAGCAGCACTCAGTTTCATTAATAACCATCACCTCTGACCAAAGCCCTTTGGGCCACTTGTTGTAATCTGCAGATCCTCCTGTGCTCATGATCTGGTCTCTACTCTGCATCACACACACAATATACCGATTTATGCACTGATATTCACAACCAGTCAGAAGATTTAATGCGCCCACAATGTTCAAGCAGTCACAGAAAACATGAGAAAAGTGACGCAAAACCATTGCGCTTTACAGAACACAATCCAAATCCTACATTAATTAAAGTAATTATCTCTTGCCATAATAGCTGAGCATTTTTCTCAAATGAAAGCCGTATGGGTCTCAAGGGTAAGCCCCGACACACTTCAAATGCTTGATGGCAACGCCCACTTTCAAGAAACAATGTGGGAGGCTATTCATTCACACACAAAAGCCCTTGAATTTATCACTGCATTTTAAATCTTAAAAGTGATCACAGTTGGCTTGAAGTATTGCGATCACATGATCGTTCTACTATCACTAGAGGCACTCTGAGAGTACAAACCTCCACCAAGGCAGCACAGTCATAACCTTGCTGAGTGAACAGGCTCATTAGAAATTTAAGGATATGGTTTTGTCCCTGATGCGAGACCAATCAACCCACGAAATTTGAGTGATATCACTGGGAGCAAAGTTCAGTTATCGCGTGTCATAGAATTTCAAGATGGCTGCCGTGGCAGCCACATTGTTTGACCAATCGCAGTCAAAATTAATGGGGTCCATCCCTGATGTAATAGCAACCCACCCACAGAATTTCAGAGATATTCGTTCATTACTTTGAGTCGAGTTATCTTGTTAACAAGCAGACAAACAAATCAACGCGGGCAAAAACATGATCTCCTTGGCGGAGGTAATGACAGCCCAACACATACAGCTGAACATTTTACCAGAATCCATAACAAAGAAAGCCAAATCAGGACTACGCCATCACTGTTATGAATGTTGGCAATTATTAATAACCAGTTAAACGGCAAGATCCTGGGTGCTGTGCTGTTCATAATTGCATCATGAGTAAGAACACTACAGCAACGAATGCGGGAAAATATACAGCGGAACTGTATTCTGAATTAAGTCATCGGTGCTGCCACCGCCGCAGAGAAAAAGGCTTTTCAGAGCAGCTCTGACATCACTTATGACATCACTGTCCCTGGCTGGCTTAGTCACTAACTGCTATGTCTGAGTAGCAGACACAGAACAGAAACCTGTATAAAGACCCCTGTGACACACAGCTCACACAAGCAGCAAAGCATAATCATCCAGCTCATCACACAGACGGTCTTGCTGTGGCAAAGTTAGCTGAGTAAAAACCGAAGGACAGCCATTTTATCTTTTCACCCTTTGACACCAAACCACATGACTGGTCTGCCCAAGTTAGTCAAGACCTTATATCAAGCATGCTCAAAGTTTTTATTAATTCTGAGTCAACCATAGCACTTCATGGAATGAGATGGTAAATTTAAATGTTGGTTATGCATTTCAGCACAAGTTGGACACATTTATTTACAGCAAAACCTAACAGATTTTACATATCGAAAGCAAATATTCAGAGATTCATGATCGATTTGAATCTGAATCTTTGCTGAGGACCTTGATATAGAATCCGGTGTGAAAGCCTGCACCCACACCGGCCTCTTCTGAATATGATTGAGGACCCCAAGGCAATCAAAAAAAAAAAAACACACAAAAAAAATCTGTATTCGGGCAGAAGAGTCAATTAGTATAATACAGAAATTTCCGTGTGCGAGCGAGAAAGGGTTAAATGATTTTTTTTTTTTTAAGCTTTTTCCAGCTTTATTTTTGATGGTATAGTGAGACATAAAGAATGGGGAATAAGCGAGAAAAACATGTGACTATGGTCAGTTATGGAGTTTGAATCTCCAATGTCGCTGCTTGTCACGAGCAGTAGGTAGCGCACAACAGGCAGAATTGAGGCTAGCAGGCCCGCTACTCTGCACATTTCATCATCTTATACAATTATCAACACGGGGTGAATAAATTCTACTAATAAAATCAAATGTTGCCAAGAATGGACTCGAGGCACCTCATAATTCCATCCATCGTACGGGGTCTAATCATCTAATCAAAAACATCCACAGTACAGTCTACGAAGTGGCCACACATGTTATTTTGATTGTGCGCTTTTCACAGGAAATGCACTGCGGCACGCTGCGATACTATTTTTGCATTCCGTCTCTGCATACCAGCACACTGGATTTTAACAGCAGTGAACACATGGTCAAATACTGGGGTGCAAGGTTTAATTTGAGGGCTTTCGCATTCAGACTGTGTCAGCCATTCGGGAAATACATTGCCCAAATAACGGTGGACTATACCATGACTATTCAGAGGCTTATACTGGGTAGAGGGATTGAATGTAGCAGGGTCTGAAGCTGTAGTGGGCAGGCCATCGGAGACACATATTAGGCAAAAAAAAAAAAAAAAAATCAGGAAAAAATGTGTCAGTACTGTTGAGGATGTCTAAAACAATGATGGAACAGAGCAGGCGATCGCACAGCTGCTGTGAAGGTGGTCTACTCTGTTTGTGCACGCTCCCCACACCACAGTGCGACACAGGCATGAAAATGATTTACACATGCACCGAGGCAACTCGGAAAAAGTGCTTTCAAAAGGCATAATGCCGCTTTTTTAGTCACAAAGCGTGGTTCTTTGCACTGATGCCTTGAGGTAGTTACTTACTGGACAAGATAAAAATACCACACTGCATAATGAGCACGAAGAAAAATGAAATCACTCAGACCCCTGGTGTGTAATGTGCGTGGATCCCACAAAGCATCCCCACGAAACGTCCATGACGGAGTGAGTGACCACAATGCTCAACGCATAAACCACAGCAGCTGTTGCAACACAGCATGGGAAAATGGTCACATGCAATTGTTTCCAGCAGAAAATTTTGAGTAAAAAAAAAAAAAAAAAAATTTCAGACGACCCCTTCTGAAATGTGAGAGTGGAGAAAGATATGTTTGGCAAACAGCGCTTTAAAGAAGTATTTACCCCATCCCAATTTCCTCCAATTTCCCTTATTTGTCTTATTTTAATGGCTCAGATCATACAACTAATTTTACTATAAGGCAAGGACAATGAGTAAACACACAACGCAGCTTTTCGATGATCATCCATTTACTGAAGGTTAAGAGTTATTCAAAACCTATGTGAAAAAAATAATTGCCCCCCTAAACCTAATAACTGGCTGTGCCACCCTTGGCAGCAACAAGTGCAATCAAACATTTGTGATAACTCTCAATGCCTCTTATACATCACTGTGGAGGAATTCTGGCCCATTCTTATTTGCAGAATTATTTTAATTATCAAATTAGAGGGTTGTCTGGCATAAACCGTCTGTTTAAGGTAATGCCACAGTATATCAATAGGATTCAAGTCAGATCTTTGACTAGCCACTCCAAAGCCATTATTTAGTTACGCCCCTGCTATATGAAGGGTAGGTCAGAGGATTATTGATTTAGGCAGTATTCTTCTGTGCTTGCCTACTTGCTTCCATCGGGATCAATCACTCTGAAACAATATGTTACAGCCTTATCATTGCGTGCTGTCTTTATGATCTCTACCAAAGATGATCTTTTGTGTGACCAACGTTTAAGCAATGAGCTACATCACTAGTCTTTTTTTCTAGTGCATATCTCCAACACTGCTGACAGTGGCCTTTCAAATTGCTTATGTAAGTTGGCTGCAACCTCCAGTAATGTCTTGAGTGTTTTGCTGATAACTGACCTTTGACCTTTTTCCTGTTGATCTTGACCTGGGGTGCGTTTCCCAAAATCACAGATGCTAACTTGCATAGTTGGGCCCATTGACTGTGAATGGACGAACTACGCAAGTTGCTAACTTAGTTAGCAACTATGCTTTTGGGAAACACACCCCTGTTCCTGCAATTTTCAAACTCATGAAAAATCAGCAAATCTACAGACATAGCACATCAAAACCTCCCAAGTATATGTCAAGAAAACTAAAGCAAGTGTTAAAATTGACCAACAACCTCTGCAGGACATTTTATGCGACCTTTGACTCGTGACCTTTACGTCAATTCCATTTCTGGAGAATATCTCCAAATCTACTTGCAGTGGCCTTTCAAAATTGCGTTGTATTCCCCCCGCCACCCGACAAGTAGGTCCGGGGAATGTTAATTTATATAGAGTTCCCAGTCTACCCACATGTCCCACAATCTGTCCTATCGTCCGTGAGCATGTCCTTTGGCGGCAGTTTTTTGTGGTCTCTGTCCGGCTTGTTTCTTTTAAGCCATTCAAAGGTGGACTTGCTTGTGTGCTTCAAATCCTCTGCATAACCAAACTGCATATGAGCTTTAAGTAACAGACTGAGATCCATAATTGATTTGTTTCCATGTCAGCATATAGGGCAGAAATGCTCAGTGTATGTTACGTCTCCACAAACACACCAGACATGTTATTATTTAGGCAATGGCAATAAGCTTCCCTTAAGGGTACATATAATTAATTTCGACAGAAAACATCAGTGTGAAGTCCTAACAATGTGCTTCCATAGCTCTGAATAATTATTCCAAGTCCAAAAAAAACTTTCAAAATATAAGCATAAATGTGGCAAACAACCCATGAATGATAAACACTAAGGACCTAATTGATTAATCATCAGATCATTATGAATTCAAACCACAATGAGAATACCATTATGTACTTAATAATTACCACGGTAAATTATGAAATAACGTTGAATTTGAAAAGAGTTGTTTGATTGTAAATTAGCGTGAACTGAATCGAGGAAAACCGCGAAGTCCATCCGTCAAACCGGAAACTCAATTTTGACACAATATGTGACATGTAAATAGCGCATTGCTCCAAAAGGCCAGATATTAAACATACTGTGAATTATAATATGGCGTGTAAATAAGGTCTTCTGGGGAAAGTCACTCCCTTGATTCACCTCACACGGCTTTGAAGCAAATCAGTCAAGTGGAACTTCTCAGAAGAATCCCTGCCTCACTTCCTGCGGACAAGTTCAAATGCCACAATACTGCCCAATCAAGCCAGACGGCAGTATCTGCAAATTTCTCAAAATTGGGAAAGCCTGCCATTGACCCTCTACAGCACCAGCTCCATCTATTTTTAGTAGAGATTAGCCTGATCAATACACATGTATAGAGTTATTGAATGTGCGAGTTAGCAGTATCTACAAAAGTAGGGCAGGAGGTCAAGCCAAAGGGCAGTACCTGCAGTATCTCCTATCTGGGTCAACTTCTCAAAAATATTTCGATTCACCAAAAATTCAGGGTCTAATAGGAAATCAATGTCATTGATCGCATTGTGGTCCATGTAATTGCCTTCCAGTACCAAGAGTAAAACTTAAGAGGCAATTTTCTCAGTTTCACTATTTTGCAGATACTGCCGTCTGGCTTGACAGGACAGAATAGGTCTATATGAGAAATCTGCAGCAGTGGTTGGGTTTGGGGTCAATTAGCGAGCGGTTTGAGGCGATGGACAGGAAATAAAATAAGCCACCAAGACTGTAATAGAGGAAACACGAGAGGAAACAGCAATTTCCTTTGAAGAGGGGCGGTAATGTAGAAAACCTCAACAAGTTTAAGCAACCTGCGCAGAATGCACAATACCGGCCGATTTAGGCCGGGGTAGGTGCAATCCGGCAGGATGTGGAAGACATTACGCGGTTCAGTGCGGAAAAATGGCTAAATATGAAAGCGATCACACTGAACATTCGTTGACTTCGCAAAATACGGATAACAATAACATTCTCAAAAAATCTTGCATCGCTTCAGCAAGGACTGAAGCCGCTTTCACACTAGACGCGAAACGAATTTTTCGCACTACAGATTACATTCAAAGTCAATGCAAAGACGCGAATACAAGCGAAAACGCGTGTATTCGCGTCTTTGCATTGACTTTGAATGTAATCTGTCGTGCGAAAAAAATCGTTTCGCGTCCGGTGTGAAAGCGGCTTGACACGTAATACAAGGTGCTACAGTCCAGTGAGTTGCTGCAACTAACGTCAACCGCCTAACTAGCCGTCTAGCTAACTGTACTGCACTTGAGTTATTTTCGTACTGATGATGGCTGCTGCAGTGGGGCTGCTGCGTGCCATGCAGTATATTTCGCGGAAGGCGTCACCGCTGCCTACATCATACGACAGACACGACCAGAAATCAAAGTTAGCAACCTGGAAAACGTGAATCCAGCCTTGCTGCACGTCCGGGCGTGCATTTGCTGGCATGTAACGGTATATCGCATTAAGCCGCTTTCACACCGGACGCGAAACGAATTTTTTTTCGCACGACAGATTACATTCAAAGTCAATGCAAAAACGCGAATACAGGCATTTCGCGTGTATTCGCGTCTTTGCATTGACTTTGAATGTAATCCGCCGTGCGCAAAAATTCGTTTCGCGTCCGGTGTGAAAGCAGCTTTAGTATCAATAACAATGACGGCCATCAGTAAAGAACAAATGGTTCTCCCTGGATCGCTACAATAATCGTTCGTAACGACGTAACGCCATGTCGAAATTGGAAGCCATATTTTGCTGGTTATTTCGACATCGGCGAAAAGTAGACATGTTTCGGACGTCTCGTCTGCAATAGCAATCCAGTCAAACTTCCTGATTGTGAGATCAAATCAAAAGCTTGCTGGCTCGATGTCCAACTATGCGCGGGTATTCAGGTGTCCACTGCATACAATTTGGCCGGGACACCCAAAGTTCAGCGACTAAGTTAAAATATTACCAGTGCACAGCAGTGATGGGAAATCATGCTAGCAAGCTAGCGACCAGCGCGGCTTTTAACTTCAAGACTTGTTTAGTCAATACGTTTCATCATTTGCCAAATATTGCATTAACCAGGTCCTTACCTGCCCACTGATAATCAGGTGCCGGGATGATGAGACAACGACTCCGAAGCTTCAAAACCGGTTCTCGGCCAGGTGTAAACTGAATAGGCGAAATAATTCTACAGATTCTACCGTATCCTAAAGACAACAGCAGCGAAAAAAACTCGATCACAGGGGAATCTACGCCAAAAACCACATGATCACCTACGTCAGCATACGTACTTGCATACGATACCAGAAGCATTTCCAAATAGAGTTCTGTTAAAAGTACTTAAAACTTGTAAATGAGGAGAAGTGGTCGAGTACTTAAAAGCGCCGAGGGTAAAGAAAATGAATGCTGCTGCAGAGCTTCTCCCTTGGAAATGAATTGCTGCTGTTTTCGACTGCTCCTACGCCAATAAACAACGTTGAGTAATTGAATATTAAGTACGCAACCCAAGCGCTGTGGGCAGATCAAGCGCACCCCTTCTGTATTTTCTCTGAACTGTTGCATTCTTGAATGTTTCTGGTTAATATACCATTGAGATGTCCGGACCCACCCCCCACTTCGCGCTGTCTTTCATTCCTTCCCTCCCCCTCTCGTCGCCTCCGTCAGATACAGCAGGTGTCTGGATCGTTTATCTGTGTCATAAATTGAGTTTAAGGCTGGCGCTTTTTTTTTTTTTTTTTAAACAGTCCACTCAAATAAACATCTGATTCCTCCTCATCATTTGCCACTTTAATTGTCAAAGGTAATTTTAGAGTAAATCCTCGGGAACTGCTGAGAGAGGGAACAAAAATGTCCTCATAATGTGAAGAGAACTAAAAAACCTGCTTGCTCACAATCCCAAGCAGCACACCACTCTTCTGCAAAAATTTGCGTACACTGCTCAGACAACTCGATGCGCTGAGAGCAGGAATGCACATATTCACGGTATAGCCAAAAAGTGTGTGGATACTTCCCTGGAACATTACTGACATACATTGAAAACAGACATTTTTTAAAATTCTACATATCTGACGTTTTAATTGAATTTGAAGTGAACAGGTAAGTTTGGGTTCATAGTATGGACTTTCAACGATTTGATATTGTTGCCCCCCCATCCCCTTCACAACTCCATTCAGTAAGGGAGGGGGCGAAGGAGAATATAAAATGCTGCAAAATCCTAATGGTGAAACGGATTTAAACTGCAATACCCTCAAATAAAGGCTGACTGTTTGTCCTTTCAGTCCATACTGACCAGTCAATTCACAATAAAATTAAACTGTCACATGGACGTCAAAAATGTCAGTTTTCTATGCATGTCAGTGAGATTTCAGTGAAGTGTCCACATACCTTTGGCTATATAGTGTAGGTTTTAGCTGGCGTATGAATGACCACACGTACCTACATACGTGACTGCACGAGAAAAAACAAATAAAAGTTAGTAGGTGGTGAACAGCGACACCCTATGGTTTTGTGAACCGGAAATTTGAGTTCATTATTTTAGTTCCCAATTCAATGGCAGAGGAAAAAAAATCTGAATCCACGGATGATGTTTTCTCATATGCAGTTTTCATGAGAACATCCTGATCTTTTTCATTCATGAGTTTGGTTTTGTATACAATAAGATGTTTGACTGAAATAATCGTGAAACTGCGATTTTGTTTCTCATCGGTAATTTACATTCAAGAAAGGAATGTAAGCTAATTTGCACAAATCACTGTCCTGTAAATATAGCAATTAGCAAAAGCTATGCATACATATACAATCTGGATAGATAAATTCCCAATGTTAAAATGATGTTTAAAAAAAGAAAAAGAAAATGGGCTGCATATAATAAGCAATATAGTAGCTAAATAATCTTGTTAAGTTCCAAAGAATAGAAAAACTCAAATTATGATCCAACATATGGGAAAATTGGAAAATATGTGTTTTATTCCATTACATTTCTGACGTTGCAATGTTTTGCATTAAGTAATTTAATTTTTATGAAACATTTCATCTTTGGTTTGCACTAATGAGCCCCCTACTCATAACACTTCTGAGATTTAGAGGGTTGATCAAGGATCGATTCTATCTGTTTCACTCAGAGTACATGTAGTGCAGCGGTGGGCAAACTGGCTTTAGACCAGTGTTCCTACTGTCTAAATACTGTATAATTACTGGCCTTTGACTGCCCTTACCAGTTTAGGCCGCAGGTCCTCTATGTGTTTAATTCCAGTGACTGAGATAGCCATTCCAGGCAATGAATGTTGTTTTCGTTTTATCATTGTAGCCCCCGGACAAAGTCGGGCAGCTACTATGGACTCATGGTTGTCACATTCACTGCCGCCACCTCGTCCGAAGAGATTTTTTTTGAGGACGCTCCACAGGCCACAAATTTCAACTGATTCCTTTGATACTTGGTGTGGGCATAAGTTATGGATAGATCACAACATTTTGGATTCCATCGATGCTATTGATGCCATGGATTTTGGTTGCCCGAGCAACAGAGTTGGCCGCATAAAGCATAATTTCACGCTGAAAATGTGTCCATTTCAGTGTATGGCTTATGATTGCTCCAGGGGTCAGAGTTTTAATGATATCACAGGTGGGCACTTGGGGCTACACCCATGCAGTCGCATGTGACCGGACAGTCTCATTTCTGCGTGTATTTTGAAGTAAGTTTGTAGTCATTCCCCAACTGGAAAATTCATCTTCAACCAAGTCTCTACCTCGAAGCAGAGACAACTAGATTTAATGCCAGAATTTCCCAGTACTTGGTGGAATTTTTTCCAACTTTAATCAGAACTAGTGCCCTTGGACCGATATGCAAAAAACATCAAAGATCCTTGATCATATTTGAATATGAATAAAGAACTTTGACGTACCTTTCCTAATATGCCAGTGGTGTGTATGACCAAATTCCAATTTTGGTCTCATTTAACTGTAGCAGTCTATACCAGTCATAGTTTAAATGATTTTTGGCAAGCTCCAGGTTCTTTGTTTTGCTTTTTTCTCAGGAAGGGCTTTCTTTACGCTACCCCATCAAAGTCTGAAGCTATGTAGTTGGCAGATTGTGGTTGTTCTTGAAACTTGTTAACACCAAGATGCAACCAGTCGCTATAATTCTGGGACCATGTTGTTTGGATTCTTCCCTGAAGTAACATACAGTAGCATCCATTCCATTGTTCTTAATATTGCATTTATAGAGTTAAGTGGTATCTTTAACCACTTATGTCGTTTTCCTACCAATGAACTCTGTTGTAAGGGTCAACTGGGAAACGCCTCTGTGGAATTGATAGTTCTTTTGCTTTTTCCATGGCCAATGAGGACAAATGGATTATGCTAACAGTTTGCATAATTTTTGGGGCACAGTAAAACAGGAAGTCAGGGAGTGACATGAATTAATTATTTAAGACAGAGATTAGCTTAATTAAGGAAATATTACCAACTAAACTGAGTATACATATTAAAGACAAAAGCAACAACAGCAAGGGCTTAACCTCTTTAAGCCTTTTAGATACAATGTTTTTATTATTATTATTATTATTATTATTATTATAAGCTATCACAGCAAATTTCAATAGTTTAAAATTGTAAAAGGATAGCAAAACTAATTTCAACATTAGGAAATGGATGAAATGTTTCTCATTCTGATTAATATAACAGGAATAAACAATTACACTCTGAACATTTCTGCTGTAGAATATGAGAGGTTAGATTTGATATAAGTTTTTGTTTTTTTAAGCCAGTTTTGCTGAGTACCATTTTTTTTACAACTGGATACTGAATTTCATTACAGTCTGAGGAAAAGAAATTTAATTGGGGGGTATTGGAGATAGCTTGCCTTTCATTTTCTGCAATGGCAGAAGACTCCCTTTATGCATTATTCATCAGCCTGAGCCAGACCGCTACCGTATGTGGACACATTTGCATGGAAATGAGCAGCTAATGCATAATTAAAAATTATTTTCTTATCTTTGGTGCGGCACTGCTGTCTTTTTAGATCTTTCATTGACCTTTACTTGTATACACGTGCGCGTAAACCCACGTAATAGCCGGGAAACATACATCCTATTGAGGAAGGGCCTCATTTTCTCCAAAAGATTACTACACACAAGGCTGTGAACAAAACAAATCATGCATTGCTCACATTGTTTACAGTAATTTGTATTTGCCAGCCGCAATAGATTATGCTGGCATTGCTTTCACCTTGTTGGTCTGTGCATGTCATCATCGCAAAATGTAATCCTGGAGACACTCGTTGTGGCAGGAACTACTACAGAGGCTGTTCTGGGCTCTTCCTGAGGCGTTTATATGTCTGTGAATAGATTTTGTCAAAGCAATAACGGTGTAACCTTGCAAGATGAAGTTCCGAAACTTCACAGGTGTCCAGGTGTTGATGGCAGGTGTGGTCCGGGTGTTGGCACCAGAAATGGGGCGGTAGAAAGAGCGGCCGGTGTGATTCCATCACAAGATGATTCCTAGTTCATTCTGGCATTGAGATCTTGCCTATTATGTTATTTCATTGACCTTTCAATGTACAGGTACAGTACATGATGCAAACCATGAACACGCAATTTTTTCTGACATTTTTGACACATAGTTTTTTTTTTTTTTGCCTTATTGCATTTAAAAAGAAAATGACATCATAAAAACACAATATTATCTTTAACCCCTCAACTAAGTACATGAACCCCAAATATGCTTAAACATCTTTTAAAATATACGCATTCATTTAGGAACATGAAATCATTGCCTTTTTTGTGCTTTTTCTCATACAAATGCATGCTGTGTGAATTAAGCAGAGAAACAATGTAGGTATCACAGTCCTGGAAGCAGAAAAGACGCATTGATCCAGCATACAAGACAGGCCATCTGATTTAAGTGCACTCTTTGTTAAGTAGTTCCCTATTATTTTCTAATATCCTCACATCACCTGTCCAAAATATTTTGCTAAAGGGTTATGTGCACTAAAGCCTTGCATCCTCATACAACAGCTTGTACGATATTGTGAAAACTTATTCACAGTTTTTTTTTTCTGCATAATCCCTCAAATTTTCAGCAACACTTGGTTGAATCTTAATGTAAAGTGAGGGAACTTACACCTGTTTTTAGTGTGAAGTGGTTTAGGCCTATTTTTGTATGCTGAAATGGAGTCTAAGAGAGAGAAACTTGATCATTGAAATGGCCCTCTCTTGCTTATAGGCCTCTTAATTTATGATAGGCGTGGGCTGAGGGCAACACTGAAATATAATCAGTATAGCATAATCAGTGGAAAATAACAGAGAGCAAAGATTGTTTCACACCTAGGAAAGAAAGGAAAAATGACACAAGTATGCACAATACTCTTCGACCGCGAAATAGGAAACTTTCGAATTCGGTGCGGATAGGCTCAGAGAAATAAACGAGTTCAAATTTTGTTATTAGATGCATTTAGGTTACATTTTTTTTTGTTTCATCTTTTTGGGGTGAAAAGCCCTTAAGAGGGTGTACATGTATTTCGCTACACTGGTTCTTAAAATGAAAGAATATTGCAATATTGAACCCCCATATTTGATGGCTTGTAGAGAAAGTAGAGCCATTGAGGAACATGGCATAAAAACCCCTGCGCGGAATTGTATTGGAACGAACAACTGTAAATTAAACGGAAGGAAAGTTTAAGGCAATGGTTCTCTGCGACAGTCCTGAGGACCTTTTGTGTATGCTGGTTGTCATTCCAACTGCAACTATGACCACAATTTAAAACAACTGTTATTTTTTGCTTCATTAGGTCCTTTGCATATTTAACTCTTTTCCCCATAGACTCCCCCCTCCCTTTCCCCATAATGACCACAAATGACAACCCTGGCCATATCAATGAGGACAACATTTGATGCTTTGGGGATACCCCTGTCTTCAATCAATGGGGAGGCGAGGGAAAAAAAATCCATTGATATTCATACAGGCGTCATATGTAATCATTATGGAGAAAAGACTTAAAAGTATTATTTAACTTTAGCCACATTGTCTGGAGTAGTCATAACTGTATGCCATGTGGGATAAAAATTATGCTTTATTGCAAACATCTGCAAAAAGGTGCGCATTTTTTAACTCACCCATCATCAGAGATGATGAGCTCATCAATTAGCTTTTTGTCCATGATTTCTGGTCCATCATCCATCCGTTACCAACTCTTGTTATCACTATTCCAAGAAAACTACAGGGGTGGATCTTCAACAAATTATGCATACAGCTTCCCCCCTGTGGTCCACTTGTACACCATGTAATTTTTTTTCCCCTCATTTGCATATTCAAAACAGCAACTAAACCTCCATTTTCAATTTTCACTCTAAAATTTGTTATCACTATTTCCATGACATTGTTTGATGGATCTTTCAAAAAATCATTATACAGGTTTCCCTACTTCATCTGCATACTCAAAATGGCCACCAGGTCATTATGTTATCAGGTCATTTGTTATCAGCATTTCAAGAAACCTGCTTAGTGGACGTTATTCTGCATACAAGTCCCCCGTATGGTCTCAGTTGTGCACCATGTAATTTGTTTTACCTCACTTGCATATTCAAAATTTCTGCCAGGTCCCTATGTTGAATTAGTCATTTAGGCCTACTCCTGAGGTCAAGCAATGTGCAATCTTACTGGATTGTACAGGACCCTGCGATGCAGTGTCTTTTTACACATTAATTATGATGCAGTGAGGCTGAAGTGCTGCTTGTGAACTCAAGGTCAGTCCAGAGAATGTAGCGAGCTAGTAAAGGTGATGCCTAAATTATTCCTCGCAGCCAGAATATTTTGACGTGTACAGTAGCCAGCTAGCTAGCTACAGATACATATAACAAACTAGCTGCTCAACTCCACAGTTTTCATGTAGCTCTGTCGCTAGCTAGCTGGCTACTATAGATGTGAAATGAAGGTATGTGCAGATGATGTTAGTGCAGCACACTTCAGCAGAGCCAGAAACACAAAACAAACATCGCTAGCATAACTTTTAGTGAAACTGAGCCTTAATAAGGCTTTGACTGAATCGCTAACAATTTTATTAATGCCATAGCTAGCTCGGTTAGCAAGCTAACTGATAGAAGCAACATGCAGTCCTACTAGATTGTACAGGACTGTGCGATGCGGTGCATTTTTGCATATTAATTTAGTATGATGCAGCTTCACAAATTCACCTAAATTTTAATAAGCTCATCTGCTACAATATATCTGTTAATGTAAAAAGTTAGGTTATGGCTAGTACCATTTTTGAGTATGAAAGATTGTGATTCACTCACTTCCATTATGGCCATATTAGCCCATTATCCAAGAAAAATGCAGTAGGGATCTTTGTCAAATTTGGTGGGCAGGTTCTATCTAGGGTGTAGTTGTGCCACCTTATTTTTGTGCCTTATTTGCCTATTCAAAATGGCCATTATGCTTCCACCTTGAATTTTGACAATTACATTTTTTGCTGCTATTCTCGAGAAACTTGCGCAATGAATCTTTCTCTAATATTGTTCACCGGTTCCCTAAAGATTGCAGTTTTGCGCTGTGTGATAATTCACATCATTTGTGCATTCAAAATGGCGGTCGAGCAGCTAATGTGAATTCCTACCTTACTCTAAATATACATTTGGTCTGCAGTATTTCCTTCAGCTTGCTCCAATCTGTGTTCAGAAATGGTAGGCCAGAGAAGAAAGACATGAAAAGAAAAATTGCCACCGTAAAGCAAGCAGTGGTATCGTGCAGGGTATTTACAAACAACTGGCTATTCTTTTGCGACTACGTGTCTGTTACGGTCCGGACCAGGAATTAAGCGTGGAGTCACAGCGCAATCCAACCGGTAGTTCATTGACAGCAATAAAGTAGAGATTGGGGGTGGAACCCCAACAAAGGATAGTAGGGACAGAACCCTGAGGAGGATAGACAGTTCAGCACAGTTGTAATAAGCTAAGCTTGATCTGCAATTTCTGGCCAGGCTTCTGGGATGCTGCCGGGTGTAACACTGGCCCCGCCAACACTGAACTGCTTCAGAGGATGGAGAAGTTCCTTGAGGAGAACGCAGTACCAGTCCTGGCTCCAGTTCAGGATTGGAAGCTTGCTCCTAACAAACTGGACAAGGAGAGCAAACTGGATGGGTTAGTAAGAACGCAGACCCAGTCTTGGACCCTGATTAAGACTGGAAGCATGTACTTGATAACTTGAGTAGAACAGGAACGGACTTGAATTGAGTTAACTTGATCTCGGTTCCAATCCTGGACCCTGATTGGAGGCTTGTTTGAATCGACTAAATGATTTGAATGATTTCTAGGGAAAAGGCTGTTACTGAAGTCTTAGTTGCATTAAATGAAGAAGACAGTTTTAAAACTAACCATTGACAAGGATTACTTGCATGAAATCGAGTACACAATCCAGCAACTTACTCATGAATTTGAGGGCTTAAGGGCAATTTCACACTAACTTAGGCCATTCAGGTCTCATGGGGTCAAAATTTGAAATGCATTTTGTTATGTTACTTCCAGTGGATATTCAAACAACAGATCTTATATTTATGAAAAATTAATATTAGTAAACTACAGATGTTATAACAGTTTTGCTATAACAACAAAAGGTTGAGTTACTTGCGAAAAATTATTTATTCAACCACTTAAAAACTGAGCACCTCAGTATATGGTATATACCAAAATGTTGTGGTTTCCTTATCTGTAATAACACCTGAACATCAAAATTTGATGCAAAAATACTTCCATGCCTATATGTATCATAAACAATTGAGAAAATTAAGTTTTCAGCAAGTTTTATTAGCAAATTTTGAAAATGCTCATGCAAACTATTTGTTAGAGTATGCAAATGACACAATAAATTGCAGTTATGTTCAAAGTCAAACACCTGACCCATCTGTTGGTGTTTCTATTTTTGTCATAGGCAAAATTGTTTGGCATCAATTGCCTCAACGACAATTTTAGTTAATTTGTGTCGGAGTGGACATTTTTAGGACATAAACAAGAATTATATAATAAACCTTTTAAGCATGTGTTGGGTCGTCTATATTGTAGAGTAGGTTCACCAAATCATTTTATGCAAATGCCAAATACTGCTAATTAAAATTTACAGAGAATTTCGCTTACTTGCCAAATGTAAAAAATATGTACAGGAACTAAAGTTATGCTTCCAAAACAGACAAAATAATACTGCAAAGACAGTTCTCTTGTATCTCCTTAAAGTTACTAGTATTATCTCTAACATCAGAACCCTGAACTAAGCCTTGATTGTCATTAACACGGAATATTTGAACATGCTCCATATGTGTCGGAGTGGACAAACATTTGGACATCATCCATGGTATCTCCGGCTTCGTCCGACTTTGAAGTATTTCATTAAACTGGCCATAGTGGCCTCAGCAACCATGTATGTTTTATCTGGGAGCCTAAAATGTCGTCTGGGAGCTGGAGCAGGCGGATCATCCAGGCTACATAGCTAGGATCTCTTGAACAGGGATTGTGTCCCTTTCAGGCTTTGCGGGCCATACAAAACGATTCTGTCCAGCTTGGGGCTTCATAAAGTTGATGGTAGCGGATTCATCTTGAATGTCTTCCACTTCTGCTGGAAGCCAAATATTTTTTCATGTCTTGTGTCGGAGTGGACAATCACTGGACATTGTGCTTGGCCTACATGTGACAATGAAGCATGTGACCTCTCAGAAACTTATAGTTACTAAAATTATTATTGCATATTTGCCTGTGGATTAAAACAAAAAATGTCTTATATTTAGCAACACTAAAGACACACAACAAGCAGAACAAAAAAATGTGTCGGGGTGGACACGTTTGGACAGAAGATGTTTGGTACCTTGACAACAGGTGGAAGTACCAACAATGTAAAATATTGAACTTTTACTGAATATCTCTTCATAATGTCTGTTAAATACATCCAAAATAATGGGCTTCCCCATTCTGTGGCAACAGGTACAGACCAATGTGTCGGAGTGGACATGTTGGACGGAAAAAATTGCGTAAAGTAAACAATATTAAAGGTGAATAAATAGTTGCAACACACTCAAAGCAAATAGCTTTCATTTTTTGTGACACATCGATCTGTTAGTATTGTGATAGAAAATTCATGTGGACACATACAAACAAAAGCAACAACAGTTCATGTAAATGATAAACTTTTATGAGACACAATTTCCGTCCAATATTTGGACACATTTGGACATTACAGAAAAAGCACTCAGCCGATTTTGTTGAAATTTGGCATGATGATTGCTCATGAGCTGCTTTTCCAAATATATATCAACATCATTAGCCATACCCAATATAAAGTAGGATTTACTGCTCATTTTTGAAGTATTGTTGATGGCCTAGGTTAGCGTAAAATTGCCCTTAAATACTTGATATGCCACAAGCGCACAACCGCATAACGAGATTCAGCCGAGGGGAAGAGATGCACAGGACGTAAACCAATCACAGCACGTATTCACTTTATAGACATGCAAGCTTCTGAATTGCGAGGAGACGCACAATGGATTCACACGAGGGTTGTGACAGTGTCCTCACTTTCGCCAAGTACAAGCCAATTGATTCTTTGTTTTAATGACTCATAATTTCACAATCCTCCCTATCTCCCTTTTCACGCAATAAAAAACAACTGTGACACAGTACAGTATTAATAATGATCTATCTGGGGCATACAGAGCTATTTCTGGCATAATGTGGCTTAAAAGGGCAGCCTTTACAATCCATCTAAACATGAATCGTGAAATAAAGAAAAACTTGGCAATGCGACTGTAGTTAAAACAAAAAAATCAGAATGCACAAGGGAACCACAGTTTCAGATCAGTTTCAGACAAACTTTCGTTGAAATTTAGCATTTATTATTTTATCCAATAGATGGCGCCAGAGGGCAGGTGATCGAGACAACTCCGCACATTTTCCCTTTTTCCAGGAGAATGTCTACGGTCGCTTTCTAAGGAAAATAATGACTGACATTTAGTAAAATTTAAAAATGTGTTTGGACAACGTTGGCGCACACTGACTCTAAACTGATCGCGACGGTTATTCACCAACTTTAAGCCAACGGCAAGAGGCATATGGTATGGCAGCATCCAGTTACAACACCTTGCCGGCTAAGAGCTTGTACGAATTTAAAATACATTTCTTACTATAAAAACGCACGTGCATGCACTGGCCGCATCATGGCATACAGCCTGTCAGTATTTCGTCTTCATGTTTTCAAACTTTAAGTTCAATTCATTGAAATAATGGTTTGATCAAGTTTAAACAGTGCTGAGGACAAGTAATCTGTATAATCAATCTTTATATCGAGAGGGAAAATGTTTCATATAAAAAAATGATGTGAGGCACATTGGCACAGGACACAGCTGGCCAGGATAAGCGGACAGGAGTACCCCCTCAGGTAAAAGGACACCGACCTTTGCCGGACCTCTCGAGTAGGCTACGCTGCCGCTTTCCACTCTCTCCGCAGCGCTTTACGTCGCCTACACGTCTTTCCTGCGAGACATATCCTCCATGCTCTCATGGGAATTTAGAAATTGTGCGGTGCCAAATCGCCGGTTTTAAAAAATGAAGCGTGGAAATCATAAGCTATTTATTGCGAATCGGGGGACAAGGCTTCTCCATGCATCGCGGCATTTAATCTGTATTTGAAGACGGTGAGAAGATAGTTCAAACTCACCTCTTATATTGACACATATTCTAGTAAAAGACCGAAGTAGGTTTCTGAAGTAGCTAACCGCTGGCTGCACTGATTTTATAGAAGTGTGTTTTAATCAAATCTGCGACACTGAGCATCTCCGATACAGTCCAGTGTAATAAGATGACGGAGCACATAACATTTAGTTAACTTTACAGCTTCACTCCCTATCTCACACTCTGCAAGTAAACTCAGATTTATAATTATGCCAACATGAAGTGTTTTTTTTTTTTTTTTTTTCCTGGAGTAAAGAAGCCTTGTACATTTACGGAGAATTACAGTCAATGGTCGGAGATTTCGGATTGCTTTAGGCTCATACATTACAGGTGATGGAGCTGAGTGGCTAAGAGAAGCGAGCTTAGCTTCACGATGAGACCACTGCCTTTGAGCTAAAGTGGTGATCAGTAGTTCCACAATAATCCGGCTGGCAGCCATGCGCGTTTTGTAAAGTTTTACTCCAACAATCCACTAGAGGGGGGTAATTGCTAATAGCTGTACTGATGATATGCTCTTGCCAGTTAATTTTGGCAGTAGTCCATCTCATGAAGGCAACAATTGTCTCCTATACAGCAAACGAATGGAAGAAATTGGGAAAAAGCATGACTTGGAGGGGAATCATTTTCCAGTCTCTGAGGAGGTATTACAGTATGTCATCAATACATCATACATTCAGATTCCCACAGTCTGGTCAGTCATTGAAATATTTTAAACAAACTAGTGCTTGCACATCGCTCTGAATGAATTATTATTTTGAATCAAGCATATAGTTTTCTTTTTTCTTTCCTTGTTATTGCAGTGTTCGAGGGGATTTCAGACATCATCCCTGGTTCAGTAGAATAACTATGCTATTGATCAGTGTTAGCATGCGGTGTCCATGTCATGTTAAGTCTCCAAGTCATGGAGCATTGCCTAAAGATTCCTGAGAAATTTCCCCATGCGTTGCTCTCATCGTTTTTAGAGGACCAAGGTCATATTTCCTCAGAATTTAAGTGAAATGTTAAACACTTGCATCATGGGAAAGTGAGAATGAAGAAAATGAGTTGACATTTGAAAG
The DNA here is from genome assembly GCA_029692085.1 of Gymnothorax javanicus. NCBI lineage: Eukaryota > Metazoa > Chordata > Actinopteri > Anguilliformes > Muraenidae > Gymnothorax > Gymnothorax javanicus. The sequence goes on from CM056193.1 coordinate 185,705,467, forward strand.
ATCATATATCTTGCAAATAAATTATATTGTTCACTTAAGTCCTGAATTTAAGACATTGGTCTCTCAGGAATTAAAACAAGATAAAATCCCCAGGCACAAGACAAGAGGCAGTTAAATGAAAAATACTGGCACTCCTGTGCGGGTGACGCGAATGGCATTAGGAGTTTACAACCTCTCCTCAATCTCGGAACCAAGCGGATGTGCGTTTATGACTCGGTCACTCAAAGGTCATGTTACCTTGATCAGTAAGTGTTGATGATAGCAATGACCTCTCAGACAATCCCTGTAGTGCTTTCCAGCGACACCCACTGTGGTTACAGACAGATGGTGCCAGTGCTGGCCACAGACCAGTTGGGGGAGGCTCTGATCACCACTGAGGAGACAAGATCACAGGGACGGTTGAAGCCTTTCCCTGGGTCTTCATACCAGAAGGATTTATAGGGTATGAGCAACAAAGCTCCAAGAGTGTATTCAATCCATGTACAAACATATTTACCTCCGCCAGGAAGTTATGTTTTTGCTTTTGTTTGTTTATTTATTTATTTTTTTGTCTGTCTGTTAGCATGATATCTCAAGAACGGCGGCATAGATTTTAACCAAACTTTGCAGGATGTTAGAGTAGCACGAGAGGAACAAGTGATTAAATTTTGGCATATCTAGGCCAAAGTACAGCTGAGATATAGGCCAAAGTTCAAATCCAGCTATGCTGGCGGAGGTATGGGCTCTCGCGAGTCCAGCTCTAGTTTACAATATATTTTGGTGCAGAAGTGTTACAGATTTCGGATTCAGTTTTATTGGGGTAATGCTGCACACCATTAATTCACTTCTGATTTGTACTGCCAGTCCAAATTTAGGATTTATAAAAACTATTTCCCACATAACTGAGACAGGTCTGCACTGATACTGCAGATCTGCCTGAAACTCAGATCTTTCATTAACATTACCAGTTTGCATCACAAGGTATATGTGTTTTTGGGAATTCCCTGTCAAGTCTGATTTGATTTTTTTTTCTCTGCCAGATTTTGCGCTGATTTTAATTTCCATGAAGCTTTTTCATAGCTGGATACAAATACTGACTTGGGATCATGGCAAAAAATGAAAGTCTAAAGTGTGAGAAAAATAGGTGTTCCGCCTTTTAGTTCTTTGTGGTATGATTAAAATCTGTTGGAGAGAGATACCAAAAAGCAATATGGGCAAGTTTGAGAACAATGCACAGTCACAGAGAGGTGAGAAATTGAAGAACATGCCAGAATAACTGAGTGGAAGAGACCTTATAAATGCAGATGCATCCAAACAGGAATACTGCACAATACATTGAAACAAGTTACATCCTGTCATGATCTATGGCATGTATAAAAAATGCTGAGCCTGCCCAGTTGACCTCAATTTTGGATCAAGATGGAAGGAGGAAAAGATATAAGTTACTTTGAAAGTTATAGGGCCAGAATGCAAAGAGATTCTGGGCCTGCATTTCGATAGGAATTGTGACTCAAGTAACATTTGCATTTAGATATAGGGCAAAGACATCAGTGTGGAAGGTCAGAAAATGCCGTTGAAAGAGCTCGATTCTACATAGCATCACATTGGCAGTGATGCTCGTTCACAAAGACAATATACAAAATAGATAAGAAACTTTTCCACCGGTGACTGAGAGCATCATTGACTTTTGCAGACTCTGTCACCGAGAACAGTCCATCCATATCTGCATAGGGAGGGATATTATAATAAGGTTGCAGTGCATTAACCTGTCATTACAAAGAAAAATTATAATTTGAGGAATGAAAGCACATTTTATTATGGAGCAAAAGAGAATGTAAGCCATAATCTGGAAAAATGAGAGCAAAAAGTGATATGGTTAGATGCGTCATCCATCACCATATTCTAAACAAGACTGCATGGGCGGCCTACTTCAAGAAAATGGTGAAGGCCTCTGTGAATGACCTCTGGAAGTGAGGGCGTTCGACGGCTCTGTAATACTGTGGAGTCAAATATTTCTGGCACAATCTTTCACCACTTATCCTTGTGGAGGGAAAGGTCAATGAAAATTAATACACAATTATTCTATGTGCTCAGCTTTATCCTGTAATGAAACATCTCAATCTTGACGGGTGTAGTTTTTTCCAGGATGACAATTCTCCCATCCACTGGGCACGTGGGTTCACTGAATGGTTTGACACAAATGAAAATGTTGTCAATCCCCCCCAACTCTCAATTTTGGACCAATATATTAGACAGCTCACCACCATTATAAAAACTCTAAATGAAGGAATATCCTTCGGAAGAATTCAAGCAATCGCTAATATAAAAAAATACCCGGATGTTGCAATCAAGCCCCATTTCCGGTGTTTTATGGGATAGTTTGGTGGCCAAGTCGCTTCCAGTCTCTCACAGTTGCATGGGAAATGTTGCATTAGCATGCAGGGTTATGGATACTTGGCCATATGATACTGAGCGTGGAAGCCGTAGTAATTCTTCATGCATCCAGGACTTTTTCTTGGCTTGATTTTAGTGTTTTTATCATTCGCAGTTTCTCAAGTATAGTTGAATTGTTATTTTCATGTGGCCACGCAAACTGCGCACTGGAAGTGTGGCAGTCCCGGAAGTGTAAGAAATTTCGGTGAAAAGCCACCTCCGGGTATTTTTTTTATTTTTTACCCCGCCCCGCCTGAAGGGGGAGGGCAAGGGGTATTGTTTTTGGTTCGGTTTGTTTGTTTGTTTGTTTGTTTGTTTGTTTGTTAACACTTTAGCAGCAAAACTAATGGCTAGATTCACCCCAAATTGGGCTAGGGATTGCCACTGACCCAGAATAGATGCCTACTGAATTTAGGAAAGGTAGGTCAAAGTATGTGCGAGGGGTGGGGTTTGTTGTGCCTGGCACCACTTGTTTATTTTTTTTGTATTGGCAATTGCTCAAATAGAGCTTCATCCCTCTGGTTGAGTTCCAGAGATGTGCAGATTCTATGCTAAGGCCTCTTGAAGAAGCTATTTTTGTAGCTTGTGGTGACCCAACACCTGACTAAGACACTTTATGTTTGGTTATCCATTTTAACTGTCACCGGTCTGTATAATCACTAGTAGCCTCAGTCTGCTCTGGATGGATGAGCTCTCATTCGACTCTCAAAATATGTTTTATGGAAAATAAATCCTTCTTTTTCTAGGATGAAAGCCACAGAAAGGTGATTATGCATGCTCTACTGACTTCCCTTGGTCCTTAGCAAACCCATCTAATTGTAAAATTTTGTTCTTGTGCCTAAAGTTCCTTTCATCATTGTTCTGGAAAAAAGTAACAATGAGTCCAAGTGTTTAATCCCACCCTAGGTGATGGCAATTATTTTTTAAGAAACATAATCAGGTTAGTCTTGCCTTTGCAGCCTATTACATGAGGCTTGTGTTTCATTAAACGGGGTCAGATATACAATTTCTATTTATGCACAATATCAAGCACAATTAATCTGTTCTCCTGACAGTGCGATAATTACTCAACAAGGAGTGTGCGACACTAAGTAAAAGAGTTTGCAACTGAAAAACTGTTTATTCAGTAAATTTAACAATGTGGCTTATCACTCATAATTCACACTCATCAGCACTCCACTGAATATTGCGGGGATGCCATGTCTGCAGGCTGGAGTGTGGGGCACAGGGTCCATTACTGTTCAGAACTGATAGAATTTCTTTCCTAGTCTCTGCTTCTTTTTGCAAGATACTGGGCCGATTGCTGACTTGACCTAAGCTGACGCTCGTACCCATCCTCGTCTCCTCCAAGGCTATTCTCATCCTATTAATTAACTGTAATGTCCTGCTTTAATTCAATGAGGGTCAGTGTTCAGTGTGAGTCTTAAGCTAGAAAGACTGAGAAAGCGTCACCACAACATTAGCTGAGTGAGGCAACAGAATGCTAAATGAAGTTTGGCATTCTACGGCTTGCTCTAGCTTGGCAGGCACATTCAAACTGGTATTAAAAAATGGTATTGAACCTCAGCAATCACTGTGCAATGATGAAAGCACTAATGTTCTTTAAGGTTATTCCATGCAATCTGCATTGATGGGTGAAATGATCCGCACTGTTTTATCAAAAAATAATACGTGTGAGGAATATACAGCTGTTTTTACTCTACAGGAGGTTAGTTTTCTCTGCAATTGCTTGACTGATCTGGGCTTTTATTCATGAAACATTTTAGAGTGTGTGCACTGATCTGAAATCAGTTCTACATTTTAGCTCATAATGAACAAAATAAGGTTTAGGCAGTGGTTCCCAAACTCGGCTCTGCGGCCCCCTGTGTAGGCTGTTTTTTGTTCCAACCACAACTGCAATTGTAAGATTTTAATAAGAGGTTAATTTGTCCTAATTAGGTGCATTTCATGTTTAAAGCAGTTCTCAAGCCAGATTTGACAGAAATCCCCTTGTTTGCTATGAAGAATAAAAGACCCTTGAAATGTTGTGTCAATTTTTTTTTTCTACACTGTTAGCAATTTCAGGTTATAATGTTTTTAAACTAAGTAAACATATTAGACATTGTGAAAATCAGCAAACTCCAAATTAGGTTGCTGAGCACAGGGGTTTACAGTTTGTTCAAAATAATGTTTTTTAACTTACTATTATAACATGACACAAAACAGGTTTCATTATCATTTGCTTGCCTAATAAATTGTTAGGTCTCACAATCATGTCTTCACAGTTTCATCAATTAGGAATCAATGGCTTACTTTGATTGGTTGGTTTTTTCCCTCTTTTTATGTAGATATTTCTAATATATCCCAATGTGAATATAGAATTTTTTATTTTTCATTACATGTATGGACATCTGTGAACATGTCACTAAAGAGGGTACATTACATTACTGCTGCAAACATAAATGCTCCTAACTGAGGCAAATTAACTGCATGTTAAAATCTTACGATTGCCGTTGTGGTTGGAACAAAAACCAGCATACAAAGTGGGGCCCCAGGACCGAGTTTAGGAACCACTGGGTTAAAGAGCTCAGAAAGCTGATCCAAAACCAGTTCTTCTTCACTGAAAGGCTTTCCAATACTTCTCCACATGTCTTGTGGGACTGATTGAGCCCTGTTCTAGCACATAGTCCCCCTGAACTCAATCTGACTGAAGTTAAATTTCGAAATTGCTCTCTTGTCATTCTCATGCATGCCTTAAACTTCTTCAACATTCATGCAGCACATCACTTTGTGTTCCAGTCCTGTAATTAAAAAATGCTGTTTCTGTTCACGTGACTACATGTTCAGAGTTGTAACATTTCATATCAATCAACAGCTCCACGCATATTAAACGCCTATGGGACTTGTAGCTACTCGAGTATTCCATGGTCAAACCTACTGTCTGGAAATGCAGTGTATGTAAGCATTATTTGGTAATGCACTACAGTGCTAACTGAAGGTCTAAAATTGACTTTAATCAAGTCAAAAGGAGGAATGAATATCAATTCCTGAAAATCAGACCCTCATTGCCAAACTGAGAATATGTTCAAGAGAGATGATTTCTTTTCAACAGTATAGGTCAAGAAAACTCTCAGAAATATGAGCATAGGTGTCTCAAAGACTGCCATGAAGAAAACACACCAATACAAGCTCAGTGACTTCATTGTGAGATGCAATTACTAGTCAACCTCAACAGCGGGATGGAAATGATGCCAAAAATACTGATAAAGCAACCAAGGATTCCAGGGCTAAAAGTGGAATGTTCTTGAATGGAATCAGCAACCCTAGTGAATTGCCTGCCCTGAATCCAAGTGAACATGCCTTTCACTCTCTGAAGACACACTTGGAGGAAACTGCCCCCAAAGCAAACAACAGGCTGCATTACTGGCCGAAGACAGCATCTCTTGAGAAGATATCCAGTATCTTGCAATGCCTATGGGTCACAGACTTTTGGGACATAATTGAATGTAAGAATTTGTGACCAACTACTAAATATGTGTCACAAATTTCAGAACAAGAGCAAGACAGATAAGGCCCAATAGGTTGCTGTTTTTTCTATAGAGGACTTTAACGCAAAGGTATTTTGGCAAGCTTGGTCAGGAGACAGTCTTACGTCAGGCAGGGACAAACCGGAACATAGGAGGGGTAGGCAAGGTTTAGCCAAAGGGACTGGTCCGTAGTCAGGATGGCAAACCAAATTAACCAGGGCACGCAGGCAAGTACACCTTCGAACTGGGGTGTAGGAGAGACTAGTAGAAGCCATCACCAGGACTGCAAAACTGGGAGGAGTTTCCCAAATAAATTATTATTTGTTATTAAGACAAGTTAAGACCAAGGACAGAAGAGAACAATCCAGCAAAGGGAAGATGAAGACCAGGAACTTAAAATGCACAAGACAACAATTAACAATGTGGAACAGGTGAGAGTGGGAGGCAGTAAGACCCAGGAAATGGGTAAGGGACCAATAAACTGGGGGGCAAGTTTCTTAGCCTGTGCCATTAAGGGGATGTCTTTGGTCTCTAGCCACGCCTTCTGTCCTACCTGGTAGTTGTGAGCTGGGTAGTGCCGATGGTCGCTCTGGCTCTGGAAGGTAGAGACGTGTTTCAGCAAAAGGACACAAGGTCCTCTCCACATCTGGTGGGCACAATGGACTAGGAATTAGATTGAAGAGACCACTACGTCCCTCTTTTCGGCTTGGAATGGGGGGGGGGATTGATAGCCCAGACAGCACTCAAAGGGGGACATCCAGAGTAACGCCCACCAGGGTGCAGAAGGCCTTCAAAAACTGACTGAAGAATTGGGGTCCACAATCAGAAACAATCTCCTGGGGGATGCCGTGGAGATGCACCACATGCTGAAGCAGGAGTTCCGCTGTTTCCTCGGCCATGCACAGCCATGCCAGAGGGACAAAGTGGGTTGCCTTTGAGAACCAGTCCACAATGGTCAAGACCACCGTGAATCCAATCGACTTGGGCTGCCTAGTAACAAAGTCTATGGCGATGCATGTCGACGGCTGGTGGAGGACTTCAAGGGGCTGTAGGAGGCCACTGGGCGGGGGGCTGGTCACTGGTCTGCCTGCAGGCAGGTATTGCAGGGGGCTCTATGACTCTTTGTCCCCGGACTTTTCGTCCCCGAATTTTTCTTCCCCAGACTTTTTTCCTCCCCCGGACCCAGGCAAGAACTCTGGCTGTCTCTTCTCCCAAGATGAAGAGGTAGTTCACCAGAAACCCTCAGGGAATGGAGCTGGACCAGAGGGCCTCCCCTGTGACGTGCACCATCTCCAACTTGGAGGTGGCCAGAAGGCATCCATGAGGAAGCATAGACTTAGGTACCTCCTGTGGAGTGAGAGAGTACAGGCGGAACAAAGCATCAGAATTAACATTCTTGAACTCAGAGCAGTAGGTTAGAGTGAAATTAAACCAGGCAAAAAAGGGACCACCAGGCCTGTCTGGAATTGAGCCTCTTGGAATAGCTGAGGCACTCAAATTTGCAGTTCTGTCCAAACCAGGAAGGAGGTGCTGGCCCCCTCGTACTGCCTGGTACGATCCATATTAACGTCTTGTTCAATTCAGTCAGCAATCATGACTGGTGTGCTAGCTAAATAAGTATGAACTATGGCTATAGATAGCTAAATACTACTGCTATGGCTCAATCGAAGGTATCAATAACACAATCTGTGGGAGGGATGAGTGGCTTTGTTTATTCTTTTGTATTGTGCCAAATTGCATTGTAACACTTTGAATCGCATTTTGTTGAATTAAATTGTGTCAAATCGCACTGCATCGCAGTATGGGGGAATCGTATCATACCGCATTGGTAGTTACTGAACATGTATCTCTAATCTATCGGATTGTTGGCAGTGCATCAAGATGCATATCACATTGGCCTCACTGACGGAGGTGCACATCCGTAGTTATTGGTAGACTCATATAAACTCTGAGAGAGTTTATTTAACTCTGAACATTTTATGGCTCTCACTCTTCAAAAAACAGCCAATGGATAGTGTGAAGTCCGCCTGACTTCAAGTCAACTTTTCCTGGAAATATATTGAAAAAATGAACCTCTATGCGAGTAAATCCATGAGACTGTTGGGCAAAAATCATTTTTTGCATATTGAGTAATGAGATTCATACATATGTTACAGTTAGATTGAGAAAGCAGTCTTTTCATGAAATGACTATTTTCGGTCATTTCATGAGATGGTTACCGCTAAACTTCAATCTTTTCACGAAATGACTAAAGATTTTTACTCATTTAACAAAATGGCTGGTTTCACAATCTGACTAACATATTTATGTTACAGGCAAACTGTGTGATTAGGCATTTCCTGAAATTCCTGGGTTTCAATTCAGTCAATTCATGAAATGCCTAAAGATTTCAGGCATTTCATGAAATGACTGATTCAACACAGTTTAACACATATATATATATATATATATATATATATAAATATATATTTTTTTTTTTTTTAATAAAGCCAGTAATAATTGGCTTTGTTCTGGCCTCACCGTTGTGCAAGGCAGATTTACCATTCTCAGACACTGATATCACACGTATAAGACAGGAATTGGTAATGACTGTGGATTCATAACCACGGAAGAATGCATGTGTATTAACAATGAGGTCATTGGCAGCCCCCTCAAAAACTATACCTGACGTGAGATTATTATCGTATGTCTAGCAGAGGCTATTTCCATGTAAGCTTCTGCATAAAATTTCAAGTAGCCATCTGAAATCTTGCCCTGGGGGAATGGATTTGGGAGTGTCTTTCATGTTGCCAATATAATCAAACCTTTTGTCCACCTTTTTACAACAAATTACAAGCCTAATACTAATATGGGATTCCAAAAACTTTTCCAAGGGTTGTTGGTTTTACCCCAGAAGAGCATTATTAGTATTTCTGTGTTATTAGCATTCTTAGGATGGGGTAAAGGTTAGCTTCAAGATGTTGGAGCTGCTAAGCAACAGGAAAAGTCGGGACTGCTGGGGATATTTTCACTGTATAGAGCCAACCTTTTTTCATACGAATAAGTACACATTTTGACAACATTTGAGTTTCGTAATAAGTACAAAATAGATTGCCGTGAAGTTTATGCTGTGGTAGGCTAAATCCGAACAATGCATCATTGTACATGTATTTATAATGGTGAAAAGAAAAGCCTGCTTGAGACCTGTCATCAGTTGTAAACCCTGATAGTGGTCCATTCATCAAAAAATCACATTCACTTATAGCAGTAGTTTCCACGCTAGTGTCTCGTAATTAAAAGCATGACAAACTACTGCTCCTGTGTGGCATAACTGGCTTAAGTATTCTTGCAGCTGTCATCCACTCCAAATTTTGGATCCTTTCCCGATAATTCCAGTGCCAGCACTGCTTGGGGGTCACGTAGGGTGAGATAATATTGTCCATCATGTAGTCCTGGGGGAGAACATGGTTTCATACAGTGTTGTATTTATTCCCGGTTGCAATGTACGACGATGAGTGCTCCGGGCAATTGGACAGCTGCACAGACTCCCGACAGTAACTCACTCTACAGCTCAACTGAGAAGTGACAGTGACGTGAAAAGATGCTGTTTATCTGCTCTTGTATTTCAGGGAGCACATGGCGGTATCAATATTACCAAACTGATTGAGGTATCGAGACAAATAAATTAATGACTGGACTGTTTAGGTGGTTCTCATGCTGGGCTCCATCAGTCCATCACAGCACAACTACGCACCAAATTTTAATGGATTTTTTTTTAGGTATTTTTGACAAATTTAAGAGGCTCTTCAGATGGCAGTGCATGATTCAAGAGTTCTGGGCCTGTCTCAGTCAGTTGGCCCTCCATCCCTGGTAACGTGTATACAGTAAGCCCAGCAGGGATTCCCCCACAAATTGGCCCGAGACTGTACAGGGGGAGATTATTAGAGGAAATATTTGCACCTGGGAACTGCCATAACCCAGATGTAGAGGGCAGCGCAAACTGCGTGCCTCCTGGCAGGCTCGTCTGCCTGGCGACTTAATAATAAGAATCATAACAGTAAATGTTTCAGCCAAACATCCCTCGGTATAGAGCAAAGCGGTTTGTTGTTATTTTTTTTTAGTTACTGGATCAGTTCACCGGCCTTTCTTGCTGGTCCCCTGGGTCTCTCGTCTTTCTTATCTCCTCTGAACCCAGAAAATGAAGCAAGGATCAACCCATGATCCTCTCCCTTAGGAAAACAGACTGACCCGCTGAAATCCTACGGTGTGTGTGAAGCAGAGTGGCGTAGGTTTTCGGACCTCCCTCAATCTCTCCAATGCGAGCCTTTGAGCTCCCTAAGGCCTTTATGAGTTCCTCATCTCGCAGCTCAAGGTGTTCCCACAAAACCGTAATCACATGGCTCCTTCGGAACAAAAACAGCTTCCAACCCTTCCAGCTCGAGGTTTTCAGGGCACTGTGGTTTGGAACTGATACCACGGTCCGACTGGGATCGTTGCTCACAAGTCTTGAGGCAGGCTGGGGCATTTCTAATGGCAAGTGGGGCTTCCCTCTCAGTGGCCACAAATGCATTCATTTTCAGTTTTGAATCTGACGATTTCTCTGCATTGACGTGACACTTGTGTAGAGGCACATTACAGTTAAAATCACAACAAGCGCATACAGGTAGATTAAGATCCATAAAGATTTGGACATTGAATATGTTATTGTTATTTTGGCTGTCCTTCACAGGATACCGGGGATGAAATTAAATAATGGATACGAGCTTAGAGAGCGGACAAAGTCTGGTGAATGAAGCAGGAATTACAGCACTGCACATTTGTAATTCCATCAACATTTCATTTACAATAAAAGGTCAAAAGTTGATCAGAGATAACTTTTAATGCTAAGTCCAATGGGCTCTCACTGCCAGTGGAGCAAGCTGTCATTGGACTGAAAAATCAAAATAAAAGCTTTTCCAGAAATAGCTAAAACAATAGATGTGGCCAAATCAGCCACACAATCCCAATTCTGAAGAAACTGGTAAATTATGGAAAATTTAAAAAAAATCAAAAAAGAATAATCTGAAAAGTCCATTCACCCTGTAGTATATTGAAAACACTACAAGAATACATAATTTAATGCTTTGACTTGTCAATTTAATTTTTCATTGAAAATGTAGACTAATTTCAAATCTGTTTTTTTTTTTGATGATGTGACTGCTGACATAAACGAGAGGGTGAATTCTGAATTGTATAGGGCTGTGCTATCTGCTTATTTTCAGCTGGCTAAATGCTTCAAAACAGAACAGATGAACAATGACTGGAAGCGTACCATGAAAGCAACATTTTTTAGGTGAAGAGGTTGAATGTTCTTGAGTGAGCATGTCAATCAGCAGACCTGAATCCAATGGGGTATGAATTTCACTTGCTGAAGGCTAAACTGGAGATAAAATGGCCTGAGAACAACCAGGAATAGAAGGCAACTGCTCTGAAGGCCAGGTAGAGCATCACCAAGGAGGAAACTCAACATCTGATGATGTCTGTGGATTCAAGACACGAGGCAGTCATGGACTGCAAAGGATCTGCATCCAAGGATTATAAAGGGAAAATCATGACATGAAGCTGTCTTTACACTGCTGGTGCCAGTAAAAAAAATCCAGACCTGAGTTGGGATAAACGATGACGATATTCAGTTTACTCTGGTGTTCTTTCATCACCTTTTACGCAGTATTTAGTCTTTACACTGCCCAGTGGAACCAATTAGCGATTTTATGAAAAACATAAAATTAATGATCTCATCCCTGCCCATCTCCTGCGGTTCTGCCCATCGTCACATAGGCCTGCAGCTCAACTTTATTTGTGCAGCTGTGCAGCTGCTAGAGAGCAATGTGAACCTAGGCTTGAAAAAGAATGGATAAAACCTATGTTTAGAGGAAATAGCAATAGCTTAAAACAATGTACTACACCTTTAAAGTGTATTCATCTTAGTTTTAGCCACAACCTGCTAAAACCTTGATAGCTAGAATACGGCAAACTAACTTACTGCTGTTGCACTGGCCAAATCACAATTTTGTCTGTCACATTGATGAGTACATGCACAACTTACCCAGCCAAGCAGGAACAATGTGCTGTCAATGTATTTTCCCCATATTTATCCTCCCTAAATGCAGCCAATCTGTTTTAGGTCCTGTCAATACAAACGGATATTCCTGAAAAAATACCACTTTCCATGCACATCGGCCTTTGGACACTGAAAACGGGCCTTTTGGAATACGCCTTCCGGGTGAAAATTTCCGGAAACTCCAATTTCACTATTTATGCTTGCACAGGGAAAGCCCAGTTTTTAGCTTCTGACATCAGAGTGTGTGCATCCTATAGTGAGTTTTTAAGGCCTGTGATTCGTCCACACGGTCTTACATTAAATATCATCGACGCCTGTTGGTTTGTCATGCTCTTGACAGCGCTTTTATTGCGTTTTTGCATCTTTGTTTGGATGGAAGTTTTTTTTTTGAAAACACGGGAGGAAATACACCGTTTTTAAAAATACGCTCGTACGTTTGGACTAGGTCTAAGTCTGTTGCAATGACCTACTCCAATCTACTCCCATCTACCCATCATATGCTCATATGTCAGCTCGCCCACACTTTCTTGACACCAATGGTGCCCAATCATTGAGGACCAAGAGTTTGCAGGTTTTCATTCCCAAAAATCATATCCCCTGTTGATAACATCAATTAGTTCCCTCCTCTCTGCTTGATGGCTATGAAATCAAGTGAAATCAGCAGGTGTAGCGATTGGTTGGAATGATAACTTGCATACTCATTACTCTTCGCCTTCCATGGCTCATGACTGGGCACCACTGCTTTACACTATGTAGTCATACTGCCCATCACACACTGCCTAGCCCGTGCAGGAGGAGGACGACACAGGCTGCATACAATTTCCTCGTAAAGCTACCAGCACCTGGTCGACCAATAGCGGGCTCCAGAGTGCTAAGAGACCTGCAAATTTTTGCCAGCTTAACCGTAATTTTGCCTGGCGATACTGTGTCAATTGCTGCCTTATGCAGGTGGGCTGCCAAACATAGCCGGTAATTGTGTGCCCAGTTTTCGAACATCGACCACTGGGCTCCCTGTTGAACATCTTAGCTGTGAGCCAATCAGAGGGACTTAAAGACCATTTTGGCAACCAAAGTAAGAAAAATATTTTTAAGGTGCTAAAATAAAATATTTCATTTCCCTGCTTTGATATCATGTAATATTCAGTGCTGGAACATTTTCAAAGCACAGTGGTACTAACTCTGAAAATATGTAAAAATCATGGATTTTTTTTGCGTGAAAAAACTACAAATACCTTACTTTTCAAGGAGTAAAAAACAGGGCTATTGCCTCATTGCTGAAACAAAACTACTTAGGAGTCGCCTATTGCTGCTTTACCTTTCGTCTTAGGTCTTAATGTGAAGCACATGTGGATCTAACAAGGCCTCAGTAGCCTTAATAGCAATTGAGCAATGTTGCTAGAAGTTCTACCGCTGCGCAGCATAAAGAGGACTGTTCGCTTTGTGAGCTTTGGCAGTTACATGAAATGGCGGGTTGTTAAGCAACATTAAAACAATGTTAACAAAAAACAAACAAACAAACAAACCAAAAAAAAAAAAAAAAAAACAGCCCAGTCATGTTTTTACCCAGTGGACAGCAGTGCACTGTAAACCTCATCTTAATAACACTGTTCATGGATTAATTTCACAGTGTAGTTTCAGTGATTCTTTCATTTCCTTGCCTGTGCTATAATCGGTGCATGAGGGCGTGGGGAGGGGGTGTGGGATCAGCTAAAATGATTCTAAGGGCCCGGGAAATTGGCCTGTAATTGTGCAGGGATGGACTTCTGTGGCCCAGCATGAGATCTTCGCATGGGACACAAAATTTCTGGTAGCACCCCTGCCTTTCCCACTATGTATTTAATCCCTCCACGTTACTAGTTGCTAGCATTACTAGCTCCCTGCAGTAGATGGTGTCTATGGTGAAAAATGAGTTACATGAGAGAAACTTTATGAAATACACTTCTGAAATAACAGCCGGAAATCAAACTTCAGATCAATATAAAAACACATTTCAAAAATAGAATGTTGTCAATGTTATCCAGAAACAATTTTTTACATATTTTTTTTGTATCTGCATTTAGCTCTGCGTCGTTAATAAGGGCCCAGGTGCACCCTATCGCTTACAGATGAGTGATCTGCCAGGCCTGTAATTAAAGCTTTTTAGACCTTACCCATAATCTTCAGATTGGTATTGGCTGCATCTTCCCTCTTATTAAGTCAATTCAATTTCAAATCGACTTCTCTTGGGCAAACAGATTTTTCCAGTGCATGCAATTTACCATTTGGCACCAGCCAACAAACAGCAATACAAGCAGCCTGTAAATCGAGACTCCAGATGTAATAAGAGGGCAACGCAGCGTGACTCGGAAAGTACTCGCATGTGCTTTGTGCAGCATCTTAGGAAACATTGTTTTTACATTTCACGTACACAAACAGAAAGCCAAGAGCAAGGCTCTTCCTCATAGCTGTTGGTTTTAAGTTTTCACCGAGCGGTGTTGCATGTGTATTTGGTAACATGCTGAGTTAACAGATGATAAAGGGTGTGAGTAATGTGTCTAGTCAGTAGATACAGACTTCAGTTTCAAAAGACTTTCAGATCAGCACCAATGGGAAATACTGTAGGTCCAGCAACCTGGCATCTACTGTTGGGCACGGACCCTGAAATGCACCGAGGGAGATATGATCACCACTGGCTTGCCATATTCTGATTTTGGATTTGCTGATTGACATCATTATTACTATAATGTGGGTACTCCTAAAAATTAGCATGAGAAGTTCAGATTTTTTTAAAATAAAAATTCGACCTCTCAAATCCTTTCAAAAACTGGAATGTCCATTCAGAATCTTCATGCACAACTCAGGTTAGTGTAAGTTTTCCATTATCCTTTGTAACATTTCTTATGACTCCTAGTGACAGTCGTAGCATGCACAAAACAAGGGCGGTGGTAAGGGGACCTATTATGCTGATCCTTCTTATAATACATATTAGTAATGTTATAATGTTGGTTGTCCATACTCAACCTCTGAAAAGTTTTTAAACATAAGATACAAAGGTTTTGCCATAATCCAAGAACGTGATTTCGTGAACATGCTTTCCTCTCTGAACAGCTCGTCCCAAGATCTTCGCGAGATCTGGGCAAAACCTGACGTCAGGTTGTGCCGTCCAATTAGTGCAGACCTAGCCAGAGCCAATCACGGCGCTGGACCTGCCCACACTGGAAACTATTCTAGCAGGCACCAACAACAGCAGATCATACTATGCCTTAGTAGCGTCTACACTTTTGGAAATACAAAAGAAGAACCGCAGATCATTTGAGGTGCAGTTTTGTCAGTATCTCTCCCAAAGCAGCTTGTCTGTTTACTTTTGGATGCAAAGAAAAGCATCTATTTCTCTTCCAAAAGACGATGCCACCAGAAATCAGTGGGTAGCTTTCTTTGTTGGCCGGCAGCAAAAAGCCACGACCAAAGGGAACGTTAGCTGATTGTGCTCAGCATTTCACCAAAGACAGCTTTGTCAATAAAGGATAATTCGACACAGGATAAGCGCTTCAGCTGCTTCTCAAACCTGAAGCAGCTGCATCGATCAAGCGCTCGGAGCCACAAGCTGTAATTAACGATATAACGGCAAATAATGTAAGCGTAATGTAAGTGAAGCTACCGTGTTATGGGTGGCTAGCAGGACCGCTAGCGATAGTTAGCACTAACAACTGGGCTCAAACGCAGGCTTTGTAAAATGTCTGAAGGTAAAGCCTGTATTGGTCGCGACTGTCCGTGATTTACAGACTTAGAAGCTGTTAGTTGCTTTTACTGCATAAGCGGCTAACATAGCCAAGTTACTGTTGCTAATGTTTATGTCCTAAATATGCAAGAGTAATATCAGGGGAAATTCTACAGAAGGTGTGTGAACATAAACCTCATTTGAAGCTAACTTTTAATACTTGTTTGTAATTTGGATGCTTGGTACAAGTGTCCACGGTAACGGAACTTGCTGTGTGTAAAACCTGTATTGCAAGGGTTTGTCTCTGTGGTTGTTATGACCGCTCGGTTACCAGCTACTGCATGTTAGTTTGCGTGCCGCCGTGCTAATTAAAAATAATCCTGGTTAACTTATATGCAGTAATTCTGATCGGTATGCTTGTGTTACTTCGGTAAGCATCAATGTGGCAGTTTCATCATAACATTGCGCGATTGTAGCCACTGCAGTTGAAGCTAAGTAGAGAGGTGCTGTATGTGTCCGCAAAGTTGGGCTGAAATGGCTGCAGTTAAACCAGACATAGGTTTTGCAGAGCTTGGGATACCTGTTTGGGTTTGTTTACGGCTGCTTGTGATCACTTCACTTATCCATGACCGGGGTCAGCCGGATACTTCACAAATATCTGAGCTAGCTCTCTGATTCTACCGTGAAAGCAATTGCGAAACACAGACGCTCTAACGTGTCTGGTATAGCAAACGATTTCTCTGCACTACCGTGACAAAATTTCATCCCCCTTTAGAAACTGTTGTGGCTAATAAAAAGCCGAAAAAGGCGGAGATTAAATTGGAAATTCTTTCCTGTAGAAGTGATCGATTCGCTAGCTCCACATAAGCAACTTGTCCATGCTAACGGAACTTACGGTCTGTAAAACCTGTGTTATGTTCATAATGTAACCGAGCTCTCTCTAGCTGCCGCGTACTATCCATAAAGCTGCTTTCACATCGGACGCGAAACAAATTTTTCGTGGGACAGATTACAGTCAAAGTCAATGCAAAGACGCGAATACACGCGTTATGGGCACGTTAAGCAGCTTTCACACCAGATGCGAAAATAATTTTTTGTGCGACAGATTACATTCAAAGTCAACGCAAAGACGCGAATACACGCGTTATGGGCACGTCAAGCCGCTTTCACACCGGACGCGAAACGAATTTTTCGCGCGACAGATTAGCTACATTCAAAGTCAATGCAAAGACGCGAATACACGCGTTATGGGCGCGTTACGCAGCTTTCACACCGGACGCGAAACAAATTTTTCGCGTGACAGATTACATTCAAAGTCAATGCAAAGACGCAGATACACGCATTATGGGCGCGTTAAGCAGCTTTCACACTGGACGCGAAACTAATTTTTAGCGTGACAGATTACATTCAAAGTCAATGCAAAGACGCAAATACACGCGTTTTGGGCACGTCAAGCCGCTTTCACACCGGACGCGAAACGAATTTTTCACGCGACAGATTACATTCAAAGTAAATGCAAAGACAATGCAGACAAAGCCCATTTTCCGCGAGCAAACGCTGGTCATTCCAACGCAACGAGTAAACCATTACCACGGGCAATTTCCGAAAAGGCCGTTTAGCCTGAAACACCGGTGTACTCACCATAGTAGCTGTAGGTAGACAGCAAATTTGAGCTTGAGCTGCCAGACTTTCGCACTGCGTCCTCCACTTTCGCCGTTGCGTTTATTAGAACAAGTTCATTTCATTAGATCTATGTACTTCGTTTGATTGCGGAATTTGCCCGTTGATTCCTTCTCAGATGGCAGATGTGTCTCAGTTTCACTCTGGGGAGGTGGACCCAGAAAACTGCGTTCTGCTGCCTTGTCCCGCCTAGATCCGCCCTCCACAGAGCTGGCCATTCAGAAGAAAGTGGGCACACGGGGAGTGGGGGCCATAGAGGAAGAGCCACCCCAACGAGGTGTTTCAGGCAGAGACTACAATGGACTACAAATGGGGTTTTTTGAGGATGGCAGTATGAGCTAAATCAGGACCCTGTTTTGGACTTTGAACGATCGGGAGTACTC
This sequence comes from Gymnothorax javanicus, assembly GCA_029692085.1. NCBI lineage: Eukaryota > Metazoa > Chordata > Actinopteri > Anguilliformes > Muraenidae > Gymnothorax > Gymnothorax javanicus. The sequence goes on from CM056193.1 coordinate 185,723,224, forward strand.
TAGGGAGTCCAAGATCAAAATATAACCTGGGAAATATAGCAAAATAGGTCCCCTTTAAGATATACTTTTTCAGAGGACAACCCATGGATGACCGGATGACCAGTAGGAGGCGCTGGAGCAATGAACAATGCTCGCCCAGTTGACTGTATCCTACCCATATCCTGGAGCAACATAAACCAAATACGCTTTGGCTTCATGAGGCTGCTGGGCATACTAAGCACCATCCGATACCATGGTCATTAGTGTTGCACCGCAAATAGTGGCTGTGCGCAGTGAGCCAACCCAGCGGGCCGAAAATCAAGATTTTTTTTTTTTTTTTTTGCGTAATACGTCTAAATTTTAATTCAGTTGATCCTGACACAAGACCACTTGTACTGTCGGTCATTAGGAGACGTAATTTTTTTCTACCTTCAAGGCTGTGGGCCCTTGTAACATCAAAATGAGTCCTCAAAATTCAACATTTTGCTGACGAAATTCCCATAGCTTTCACACAGCAAAAATGATAACTTATGAATCAGGCCAATATCTCTGAGCATGTTTTTTTTTTTTGAAGTTCCAAAAAAAGAGCGTGAGAAACAGTGGGAGGTGGGAGACATGACTTCTAGTGTCTCCCCATAGCAGCTTATTACCGCACTTCGTCACTGTCTCTTTTTTGGATCCTGTAGTTGCACAGAACTCTTAGATGAGTAATTATACATTTCAGTGCGGAGCTGGACGCAAAACAGCTGGGGCAAAACCTTGTAGCCAGCCAACCAGTCCAGTCACAATTTGGCACAATAACACTATTGTCTCAGCTGAGATTTTTTTAATACTTATGATTCGGTGGATGAACTATGTTTTTCCTTCCTCCGTATGTCATTTATTTTCTTAAGTTGTAATTTTTGAAGGCTGCTGCTCAACTCATTTCCGGAAATGTACACTCCAATGACCACAATAATCGATTTCCTCCCGCAGACATCTGAGTTATGGGACAGTTCAGAAACAGACAACAGAAATCTGTAATTTTACTCTTTATCAGTGCTAACAGAATACAAACAGTATTGGAGCTAGACCAAAGTGTGTATATTGTGTAACTGTACCCAATGTCACTCCTGTGAAGACTCGAATTCAAATGTGCTTCAAAAAAAAAAAATGAGCCATTTGAGATAAATATTTAATGTATAACTGTAATTCAGAAAAAGATGGCACATCATGGAAAATGCTAATAAGTTTACTTATTACTTGCATTTTATAGAAAAACACAAACTTTGACTATGAAAAAATACACCTTATAGTATGAATTTCTAAAAACAGGATTTTTGCACCATGTGTGAGACACACAGGACTATCGCTCTATGGGATTGTCTCAATTTTTGTAATTTTGGCACTTATTGCATTTTGGAAACAAACTCTTCATTTACTCTTCGGTCAATAAATTTAATGTATTTTAGGAATTCATTATCCTGTATTATTGAGTATATATCTTTTACACAATGATTTATAACTATTATACAGTGTGTTGCCAGAGGATATGACTCTAATTTCCAAAAGGCAGCCACTATACCTTTTCATATCATAGGCCTCAATGGATAGCAGACTAATATTTGAGCCAACTCTAGGAACGATAAATTGGATCTCCTGCCTTTTGGGGCATTTGGCGAAGGCAAACAGTTCACTTAATACGTGTAATACTGTCTAATACTATCTGATACTAATACTATAAAATCTGGATTATGGATTTAGTCATACAGGTACCGTTTGTGGAATACAGATGGTGATTTACGAGTCAGTAACATGTGGTTTGCCTCTGGAGTAATAGCTCAGCTACACGTTCTGTTCTTGGTTAGTTTTAGAGCATCACAGCATCTGTTCCGCACTGAACTTACAGCCCTACAGCTTAAAACCCTCCATCAGAGGGAATGCAGGCTTGCCCCATGGCCTTCTCATGCCAGTTTTAATGGACAGAATTGGTGGAGTGGGTGGAAATGATATGTTGGGCACCAGTGAAAGACCTCTCTGTGTTGCAACTCCAACCCTCTCAGGCTTGTTCCCTCCAGCACCCTCCACTCCTTGCTAAGGTTCACTGCCATTCCACAAAGACCTAACAGTTGCTGAGTAAACACTGTATTCTCTACTCTGCCACTGCTGCTAATGACAAAAATTTAATGCCAGTGCGTTTGTAAGACGTGACTCGTCCGGCCTCCAACAGCGTCATTGGGTTTTACAGATAAAGTTTGAATGGATTGCATAAAACCTTATTTTGAAAATACAACAATACAGGATCAGTGTTGGTGTTCTAAAACTGTCCCAGCCTTCTGATAAGACTTTCCTTGCCTGTAGAACAACTATGGAAATGATGAATTTCCAGCTAATAAGTTTTTGAGGTAGGTAGATTAGGTCTTTGTGAATTATACTTATTTTTTTCAACTGGAAGTCCTATCATCTTGCTCCATCATAAAAAAAATATTGAAAACAGAAAAGACACACTTCACAAAAAAAGCCAGCAATGCCAGCATGAGTTGCCATTTACTAATGTTGCTATTCACTATTAACTTCAGAAAAAGCCACTGTTAATTAAATAATGTTTTAAAGGAACTACATTAATTTATGAGTTAGAAATTAAGTCATAAAATGAAGAACAAAGTTTAACAACATGGAAACAACTTCATTAGTTAAATGTATTTCATAGGACCATACTTCAGAGTGCTGCCAACAGAATGAACTGCTTTGGTTTATAATTCTCTGCCTGTAAATTCAAAATGAAAGTAACTAAAGCTGATAATGGAACATGATTCGACAGAAAATAATTTGGCTAAAAAACAAGGTATGAAGATTTTGTTTGGTTTTGCTGTAATTAAACTAGGAGTAGGAACATGCTCATATAAATCTTACAATTATACAAATGTTTTGTCAACAACTATTCTTCTTTTATTTAGTTCTGTTCTACCTTTTCTGTTATAGAGCAACAAACCCCAGCAAAAGAAAAACTGTTGTGCCATTAAAGACCCAATTGCTGCTTTAGGCATTCTGATTCTGCTTAGAATTACTAAAAAAAAAAGAGAAAAAGAAAAATAAGGTCTCTGGGTCAAATAATGGGTATCGTTTGAGGTTACTTTCATTTTGGTATTAAATTCAGACAAGAAAAATTCAGTTATATTACTTGCTGATAAACCCAATTCAACAGCATCAAAGGAAGAGACAAGCTGCCTGAGGAAAGAAAATTGAAGTGCTCAGTAATACACTTTAACATGTTTACTTTTATTACATTTCTGTCGCATAAATAGGGAAATCCTACAGGAAAACCTAATCTACCAAGACGGAATAGTGTAATCCAATAGCAGTGCGAATGCAAGACACATGGGAGGAAAGCAGGTCGTTGGACACAGAATTGTGCTCCGGTTATTTTTAATGAAGCTTTTCGTCAATTTCACACGATGGCCCAGCAGTGTGATACACAGGTCTAAATTCAAATTCCTGTTTTTAAAAATCTGTATTTAATTTTCAAAAATAAATTCAACATTTCTGAATCATTACAGCGCTGAAAAAGTATTTGTCCCTTCCCAATTGTTTGTTTTAATATTAGACAAAGATAACCCAATTAAACACAAAACGCAGATTTTGTGTTTTGCAACTTGTTTATCATTTCTTATTTGCAACTAGCCCAATGTGGAAAAAGTAAACTGCCCCCTTAATTGCTAAATCAATTAATAAAAAAATGAGTATAATTTAATTGACAGTTTGGTTCAATTTTACGAGACACACCCAGGCATGATTACTGCCAGCCCTGCAGAATCTAAAGATCACTGAAATAAAACCTGTCTGGCAATGTGAAGTTGGCAAGAAGCAGCACAAAATGCTGCAATCTATAGAAATTCAAGAACAGATAAGAAGAAAGTTGCTGATATCTATCAGCCTGGGAAGAGTTACAAGGCCGTTTTTAAGGTGAACAATGGTGAGAGCCATTATCGACAAAAAGAGTAAACTTGGAACATTGTTGAACCTTCCCAGGAGAAGCCAACCACCAAAAGTCCCCCAAGGGCACATTGGCGACTCACCCAGGAGGTCACGAAAGAACCCAGACTAATACCTAAAGAACTGGCGGCCTCTCTTGACTCAGTTAAAGTCAGAGTTCACCATTCCACTGGACAAAAATTGCATTCATAGAAAAGCTGCAAGGCAAAAGCCATTGCTGACTGAAAAGTGCACCACTGGATGGTTCAAAAGAAACAAATTGAAGGTTTTGGAGTGGCCTAGTGAAAGTCCTGACTTGAATCCACTTGTGATACTAAAGCGTGACCTTAAACAGGCAGGTCATGCTTGAACAGGCAGTTCATGGCTAAATTAAACAAAATCAGCAAAGAAGAGTCGGAAAAAATTCCTGTGCAGTGATGCAGAACTCAAATGAGCACATATTTTTCATAAATATTTCTCAGTTTCAACATTTGATATTGTATTTGCACTATTTTCTGTTAAATGTTGGTTTAAATTATTTGCAAATGTTTGTAATCTGCTTTTATCACATATGCAGTTTCTGTTATATTGTTTGAAATGGCTTTTGCATTCCGACAGCAATAAATTACTAATGAATTCTGAAAAAGGACTGAAAAAGATCTGTCATCTGTAGTTGCTGTAATCCTGTATAAATGCCAATCAATCTGTACCTCGCGGTCCGGTTGGAAAAAACCAATGGCAAGCCTCCTCACCTCCCGGTGCGTGCTCTAGACTTGCAGTGTAGGAGCTTGAACTCAAAGGGCATAATTGTTGCTGGAGAAAAGTTGTTCTGCTATCAAATCAAAAGAAGAAGAGGTTGTTGGAAGTGTACCGGAGAATGGTTGTGGCTGGAATGCACTTCTGAAGAGGGAACTATCAGGTGCCCAAAGTAACATGTGCCCAAAAACCTTTGATTGACTAGATTTAATCGCTGAAGAGGCGAATATATACTGAAGAACTTTAGCTCTGCATGTATTATTTACAGTGTGATTTCTGACCAAACTATAGTGATCTGGGGCAGTTCTAACTCTGCCAAAACTACCACCTCTACAGTTAATCGTGACCACTCACCCTGCCAGAAAGACCACAAAAAGAAAGTCCGAAGTAGAAAAAGCTTTGAATAAAAAGGCTGTAGACACAGCAAAAGGACAAACGCGAGTCAATATTGGTGCAGCTTTTCAGCAATGGCAGCGACTAAGGGAGTTGAAACGCCTGAAAAGTGATGCAATGGTTGCCATCTTTCTGTGGGACAGGCAAGTTGTTGTTTTGTTTTTGGTGGAGGATTAGTTGTTTCCATGAATTGTATAGCCAAAGTAACTATTTCTGTTGATGAAGGACTGGAACACTGATGGGGCGTTAACAAGCCCGAAAGATATCACGCAGTACTTGTAGTAGCCAGAGGTGGTGCAAAAGGCTGTCTTCCATTCATCTCCTTCTTGGATCGGGATCAAATTATATGCACTGCGCAGGTTAAGCTTGGTGAAGAACTTGGCTCCCCGAAGCTGTTCCATGGCACTTGGAACCAGAGGGAGGGGGTACCGGTACTTCACTGTAACCTCATTCAGACCCCAGTAGTCGATGCAGGGATGCAGTCCTCCATCTTTCTTCTCCACAAAGAAGAAGCTTGCCGATGCTGGTAGGTGAAGAGCCAAATGAAGCCTAGTTGAAGGCCCTCTTGAAGGCACTGCTCCATTGAGGCGGTCTCTACCATGGAGAATGGGTGGACCTGGTTGCGAGACAGTGAAGTACCAGACAGCAGCTCAATGGCACAGTCCAATAGGCGATACAGGGGAAGTTGGATGGCCTTGGTCATTCTAAAACCTCCCGCTATCGCCAGTACTCCCTGGGGATGATAAGGGTGGAGGCAGTGTTAGGGCTCGTTACTGTGGTGGCGGCGATGTTGAGGGTGCAACAGTGCTGCCTGCAGTAGGGACATGGAAAGTTGACCTGCCTCTTCTTACAGGAGATGATGGGGTTGTGTAATTGAAGCCACAGGAATCCGAGGATGATGGAGTAGTTGGAATCTGGTAGGATGAGGAAGGGGCTTTTTTTTGTAGTGGCGTCTTTCGAAGGTGATGGAGATCAGCGCCGACTGATAGTGTACTTTGACCCACAAAACAAAAATGAATCAAACACAAATTGTAGTCTGTAGAGTGAGAACAATAAATTGTGGTCAGACCAACGGACGGACCTACGGACAGGGGCTATCTCAGTATATGCTCCTCCAGTGGAGTGTATATATAAAGATGGATGTATATTTACAAATAAAATGAAGTTAACCAAAGACAAAATGAAATATATTGTCTTCATACTACCTGGAATGAAATACAAGTCAATGTAATTTAGATATCAATGCTCTCCATTTTTATGTACATTTTCCATACCGTCCACACTTTTTCTGAATTTGGGTTGGATTGTAATTCAATGCTTCAATAAAGGAGTACATATTTATATAAAATGCACTTTTATTTGAAGAAATCTGTATAATTTAAATCTGTGTTTCTTAATAACTTGGAAATTTCCAGAAGCTGAAAGGTAAATGGTACAAAGCATTCTGAGAGCACATGATGTCTGCTCGAGTATCTGCCAGCACTCTCTTTATCGGGAAACTGGCAAGAAGCCTGATGTATTTCCACAAGAAAGCCAAATGTTATTTCCAAGTTTTCCATTGCCAATTTTAATATTCATTATGGATACTATAATGGGCATCAATTCTGCAGCAAAATCCAAATAAGTCATGATTTACTCGCGTCATAATATGTCCTGTTGAAATTAATGTAAAGAATACTCCCTTGCACACACATGAACAAATAATATGAACAACACAACAGTCATTTTGCTTTTTCACTTTCCAGGATACGTCATCGTCTGAGTGGTTAGATTAGGATCGGGACGTTTGCGTCCATGGCGTGACGCTGCAATTGGGAAAACGAGGGAAACCTCCGGAGCATTTCGGGTCGCGGAAACATACACCCTGATCCCGCATCAAAGCCGGAGGATTACCCAAGAGGAAGCCGCACTCCCACTGGCCCCTGCGAGCAGCCGGCCACAACTGTGACGGGGTGGTCATTGATCACCACGCTACAAACAGGAGGCAACGACAGTAGATAAGAACCATCTGGACAACATCTGCCCGGTGGGTCTCCCTCCCTCCTGGTCTCATTTACACCACAGGCCAGAGATCATATACTTGCATATGGCTCAGTGTTGACTTCTTATCTTTCCGTTTATAGAGAGATGACTTATTTGTTTCCATTTACTCTTTGCTTTCTGCGGAGTGGCATATTGAGGTGATTACAAAAGTGGATATTTGGTATTCTCCCTGTCAGTGGATTTGATATTTCAAGGGATCAGTGCGTAAAGTTTCATATCAGGATTTCAGACATTCTCGCTGAAAACTATATACAGGAATGTTTTTATTGTTAAAAATGTCTCAGTCAGTGTCGTAGTAATAAGTCCTAATCATGGTTTAATTGAGAAAAACAGACTGAAAAATGGGCTTATACGCAAAAATCATATGCAGTGTCAATACTATATAGGTATCTTGAATGCTTTCTTAACTCCTCGGTTTTACCTTTGAAACCAAGCAAAGGAACAATAGAATTGTTTGATAGATTTCAATACAAAAATTGTCTTCCTGTGGGTCTCTGAAATGCTGCGGCTTGTTTTGTGACCCCCAGATCAAACACAACATCTGTTTTTGGTGTTTATCTCTCTAATTGGCCAAAATGCCACACTCCCTGCTGTGGAAAAACCTGTGCCCACTGCATGATGACATCGGTTGCCCCCCTCCCAGCAAGCAACAGAGGGTGAGTGTAGGACAGGCTGACAGAATGAAGAAGGCCAGGTCCATATTAAGTTAGCTATTCTCAGAGCCAGGGTTTATAATGCACATCACAGTCCTCTGTGAGTCAGTGGTCTTTGAACTGCACTCGCAGGGATGAGGTTCCCCCAAAAAGTTTCCTCAACCTTATTGCTTTTTTATCTCCCCTAACTGCTGTGCTAAAAGCCAGGAAACCCAGTCACACCGTGTGTGACTCAGCCAGTCACAGACGCAAATTGTCCATCTTCACTGCGCGACTGGACAAAGGTCTTGCTTAGTAATGGCGGCCTTCTCTGGAGGAGTCTGTCTAGTGCATCTAGTGGATGCATGGAGCACAGTTCCAGTACAACACCTCCGCATTTGACAGTATGAAAAAGATTTACTGGAAAATGTGTCTTCAGCAAAAAGGGTCGTCCAAGACAAGGCCTTTGATGGTCTTTTCTCACGCTGTCACTATCCAGTCCAGACACTGAGGCCGGCGCTGTACTAAAACAACGTGAGCCGCGCAAGAGGTTTCAGGGTCAGCCTGATGCAATGGCGACAGCTCCTCATTACCCGGTAATCTCTCCAGAGGGTGTAAAGTTCAAAGAGGTGGCCACTGTCTCCCTGCCTGTCGGACGCATCATTCACTCCCGTCACACGAGGAAACCATCCAACTGTGGGCTTTGGGGGGAGGGGGGAGGTCCCTGTCTCCCTCCTCCGACACCTCCTTGGATCGTCAAACCGACAGACGACCATCCTCCGAAGGGGTCGTCTCATCTGTTTCTCTCATCTTTCGTCCTTCTTCTCAGTTCCAGGCTGACCTGCAGATGTGCTGCTGAATGCAGAGCCTCCCCTGCTGGGGTCAGGCTGGTGTACGCACAATGTCACTCCCCCTGTTTGTCCAGCTTGCATCCAATGCAACATGTTATTATACAATTAGTTTTTTAAGCAGCGTTTTTGTGCAGTTTTGGAGTCATGCCTTCTTGGCAAGGCCAGTGTCTAAAATTAGAGTTGGATCTCAATCACTTTCGTGCAGTTAAATGAGTGGAGAAATGAATGAAGAAATAAGGACATAAATAAAGAATAAGATTAATGCCTGTCCACTGCAGATAACCTGGATAACGCTTTGTAACGGAATTAAATTTTCTGTTTTTTGGGTTGATAAATAAAACATGAGGGTTTTGGCAAAATTAGAAGCACTGATGTTCACGGAAATTGAGGAAAATTGGGGATAATGTTTTTCATTTAGTGCTTGTTTTGCTGTGGTGAACAATGAAGAAATACAATTACACAACATTAAAAGCATAACAAATGCTTGCATTAGTCATTTCAAACAATAAGTTACAGAAAAATATTTGCTGTGTAGCCTCATATTCTACAGACTCTGCAGTTGTACGTCTATAAATCTTATAGAAAAGTCCATAGAAGTAGCACACAAACATTGTGTTGGGTAGAAATTCAGACGGAGTACTGATACAATGTATGCAATGGGTTTTGGAGGAAGGGTCTACATCCACAGATTAACTGGGATATAACATTTAAATGACACAGTTTGGAAAGTGGCTCCAGCTTTTTCTCAAACAGCAAGACAGACAAATCTGTATGCTCTCATTGCACCAATTTGGCACTTTTGTTTATTATCACAATGGTTTTTCTTGAGCAAGACGAATGTCGGAGGAACGCCTGGCAATGTCTAATGGAAACCAACAGACCAGGAGAGCTGATCTGGAGTTAAGTCATACCACAGACCGGGAGGTAATCAGCCTCGGGTGACAGAACCTCATGTATGTAACAGGCCAGGAGTAGCTCTGCTGGCAGGTCTTTGAGACTAATTGCCTGTCTGTCATCCGTAGCGTAGGTTTGGCGTGGAGACTGGCAACCAGAAGCGGGTCTAGCCTGGCAACCCTGGCAACATCTTATGGCCTGATGATGAATCCTAGCACTCGGGTTTTTGATTAATAACCCTGGGCAATAGTGGGGAAATCAACTTTTACTTGTAGCTGCTGCCCATAGGAAGGCTTCTGCTGCACAACCAAATGGATGTCACTAGCATCTGTCTTATTATTTATAAATACAGAGCTACAGCACAGTGCTCGGATGTCAAGTGAATGTGTTTGTTGTGTGTGTGTGTGTGTGTGTGTGTGGGGGGGGGGATCTGGGGAGGGGAGGGTTTATGTAAAAATGTGGAAATAGGGTTCTATGCCCTCAGTCATGCAGTTTTAGCCAGTAAGGTGAAACTTCAGTAAAGTAAGAAATACCTTTGAGTTGTGTTTTATTTTTGTGAACATTGATCTCAAGCAGCTTAACCAACAACATTGGGGATTTTATGTTCTATCATCTTCCGTCAGCTGGGCACAGGTTATCTCTGTTAGATCTGATGGGGAATTTTATGCTAATAACTTTTACAAATACAACGAAAAATCCAAATCTGCCTCATAGTTTATCACAAAATGACTACCATGGCCAATCAGAGACTTTCATTCAGTTTAATGTTCTTACAATTCACCTTCGGGATCTAATTTGCAAAGCACCTTTACAAGACTATGGTAGGTTTGAATATGACCTGAGGCTTTTCTGAATGGTGTTTCCTCCAGGTATTCTTGATTTTCTCCTACTGTCTAAAAGACATGCATGCCAGACTAATGCAAGACTCAGTTGCCTATTGGCATGATTCTGTGAGTAAATGGTTTGTGATCCTTATGAAGATTTGACAAACCGTCCAAAGTGCACACCAGCCGTCCAGCTATTGTATTCTGGTATAGGCTCCAATCAACCTCCAGAGACCCTGTCCAGGAATAAGTTGGCTAGATAAAGGTTTTTAAGTATCATCTGCTCTCACAAGGTCATACCCCTACATCTTAATGGGTTATAAGCCAGCTCTTTGACTGGGCCACACCAAAATCTTATTTTGTTTCTTTTGAGCCATTCAGAAATGACTTGCTTTATTGCTTTCGATTGTTTTGCTGCATCACAAAATTGTGCTTCAGCTTCAGATTATGGACAGATGACCAGATATTCTCCTTCAGGATTATCTGTTAGAGTGCAGAATTCATGGCTTCATAAATTATGTCAAGTCTCCTTGGCCCTCAAGCACTAATCATCCACACGACACCACAAGGCCTTCACCACGTTTAAGTGATGGTATGATGTTTTTAGAGCAGAAAGCCACATTAGCATTACAGTTCACACCAGATGTAATTAAAGATGTGTTCCAAAAAGTTCCACTTTTGACTCATTGGACCACTGAACCTCATCTCTAAGGGCTTGGTCATTATTGGGGTGTTTTTTTTGGCAAATGTGGGAAAAGCCATCATGTTCCTTGTGGTTACCAGCAGTTTCTGCCTTCCAGCTCTCCAACAGATCCCATTTTTGCTCAGTCTTTTTTCTAATGGTGTTATCGTGAACACTGAGCTTATCTGTGGTAAATGAGGCCTGCATTTCCTCGAATGTTCATCTGGGTTCTTTTTTGGCTTTGTGGATGAGTCATTGATGGGCTCTTGGAGGATTTTTGGCAGGCTGGCCACTCCGAGGCAGAATCACTACATTCCAAGTTTTCTTCATTTGGAGATAATGGTTCTCTGTGGTTTGCAGGATTCCCAGAACCTTAAAATTTTGTAATGCCGCTAAATTCCAGTCACAATCTCTCTCATCTCTTCTGGAATTTATTTCGATCACCACATAGAATGCTGCTTGTTGAAACCTGAAATCTAACTCACAGTACAGGATTGGTAGTTTAAAAGTGCTGTTTATATTCAACAGGGGTGGCATTGATCAAGCATTTGTGTGTATAGTCTAATGTATCCAAGTTATCAGTTAAATTTAGACTTGATAACTAAGGGGACAATTACTTTTTCATACAGGGCCAGTTTGAAGAGCACTACTCTTTGTTTGAAGAGTTTACAAATTTGTTTGGAGAAGAATATAAATCGACTAAAAGCATTACGTCATTTTTCTGACGGTACAGATAATATTCCTAAGAATGAGATCAAGAGTGACAAAGTCAAAATGACTTAACCTTTAGGTAATTCAGAATTTCAAAATGCCAGTTGGTGGTACTCATATTTCTTAAGGCCAGGGGTATCAGAAGCAAGAGGAAAGGATATTTACATCAAAAAGGAGAGATGAAAAGGGATATTAAATAGTTGATGCTGGGGTTTCTTTTTACAATAAACACTAGAAGTGTGTTTGCTTTATCACCAGAGAGCCTCCAAGCTCTAAGATTTTACCCTGTTAAGATAGTACACAAAATCACCAACATCCTCACTTCACTGGGTAATCTCAGATTTTTGGTTAAATGGTCAGAAAGAATTGAGGTTATATCTTCAAAACTGACCTAGTCTGACAATGGCTGCTATCCTGGTCACCAAAGTTAATAAGCTCTGCAAGAATGTGAGCAATTTTTCTGATCCAATTTTAAGTAGCAATACTTGTCAGGATACATTAAATGAATGTACTGTTCAACAATAAAGCATTAAAGCAGCAAAAGGTTACAGTTAATTTGGCTGCTGACATTTGTATTAATTAAGTTGTGCAGTGGTAACTGATTTAGTGAGTTTGGCACAAAACAGTCTCAGAGTTCTGCTCAGTGGATCAATAGAATAGCTCAAATATGATTAATAAATAAGTAGTATATGCCATAGTAATCTAAGTCAATACTCCTTCCATGAAAAGCGCTGAAAACCATGCCTGAAATACAGTCAGATCTATAAGTATTTTTGGACAGTGACACAATTTTTATACTGTTGGCTTAGTATGCCACCGCAAGAGATTTGAAATAAAACAATCACAACACGATTGAAGCGTATGCTTTCAGCTTCAATTCATGGGATATGTCAAAAATACTTTAGGAACCAAGTAGGAATCAAAAACATTTTTATACATCGACCCCAAATTTTAGGGGCTCAATAGTTATGGGACAAAAGCACAAAAACTGACAATCAATTTCAAAATTAAATTGTCAATTTTCATACTTTGTTTAAAAACATTTGCAGTCAATGACTGCCCCGTACACATGAACGGAAAGCTTCTTCCCCAGTGATACTCTAAACGGCCTTCACTGCAGCTGTCTTCTGTTACTCCTTGTTCTTGGCATGTCTTGGCCTCAGTTTTACCTCCAGCAAGTGAGACACAATTAATTTAATTTAGGATTTAAGTTAGGTGATCAACCCGATCGAAGTAGAATATTCCACTTCCCTATCTTACTAAAGTGTTGGGTTGCTTTCTCATTATACTTCAGGTCATTGTCCATCTGCTCTGCGAAGTGTCGTCCAACCAGTTTTGAAGCATTTGGCTGAAACTGAGCAGGTAAAATAGCCCCATACAATTCAACATCCATGCTGATGTTTTGTTCAGCAATCACACCATCACTTAATACAAGTGAAGCAGTTTCATGGGAAGCCAGACTTGCCCATACCATAGCACTATCTCCACCTTTCTTCACAAATGAGCAGAAGCTTTGCATCATAAGCAGTAATTTTTCTTTTCTATACTGTTCTCTTGCTACCATTCTAGTGCAAGTAGATCTTTGTCACGTCTGTCTGTATGATGTTGTTCCAGAAGTGCCCATTCTTGCTCCCAAATCATCATAAATTGATGCTTGCAGATACCCGAAGCATCTCTTCACAGCAAAAAAAAAGGGAAATTTGTTCCTTTTGGACAACATAGGTATACCCATGGACTTCAATGTAAAGCTGACAGTGTCATTGGTAAACATGACCAAATAATAGCTGGGGCTTGTACCCAAAACGTCCTTTTTGTGAACTAACAGCGCTAACCAGTGCACCATTGACCATCCCAGATGTATCAACTAAAAAATATACCTTACCCTCATTCCAATCTCAGATTAATGTAGTACATTATGAAATTACGATTCCCTTTCTGCAATTTAGCTGTCGACTCTAATAACGACACCAAAGGACTCCCCTTTGGTCACATATTGACGCTCAGGCAGAGCGTCACCAGAACATCAGTATTTGACAGTATTTGACATCGGTACGACGAGTTGGGATTAAAACATGTTGTTCAAAATGGTAGAGGCTTTTTTGAGATGATTTATGCAAGCTATAATCTGGTCTTCCTGTTTTTGATGCTAGCCATCTTGTGGTAAACCCTTAGTATTTACACTGGCAAAGTCTCTAGATGTACATTCATGACCACCACAGGAAGGCTTTGTTCATCTGACCAACAGTGATGCGGATTTTCTTCACCTGGGAAAGAGTTCTTCTGTCATCCACCACAGTTACCATCAGAGGTCTTCCAGGCCTTTTGGTGTTCCTGAGTTTACCTGTGAATTCTTCCTTTTCAAGAATGTACAAAATTGTCGACCTGGCCACTCCTCATGTTTTTCCTGTGTGTCAGATTCGTTTCTTTGTCTTCTGAGCTTATTGATGTCTTACTTCCCTCAGCAGTGACTCGTCTTTGAACATAACAGATTCCGAATGCAAACTCAACATTTGAATTCAACTGAAGACCTTTAATCTGCTTCTTTTTAAAATGAATAATGAGGGAATAATACGCACCGGGCCATGGAACAGTTGAGTGGCTAACTGTCCAATTACAACCCCAATTCCGAAATAGTTGGGACAAAGTGTAAATTGTGAATAAAATCAAAACGCAATGACTTTCAAATCACACCAGCCAGTATTTTATACACAATAGAACAGAGATAACATAGCAAATGTTGAAACTGAGAAATTTTACAATTTTATCCACAAAATGAGCTCATTTCAAATTTGATGGCTGCTACAGCTCTCAAAAAAGTTGAGACAGGGGCCTGTTTACCATGGTGTAGCATCCCCTCTTCTTTTTAACACAGACTGGAGGCATCTGGGCATTGAGGAAACAAGTTTCTTGAGTTTAGCCATTGGAATTTGATCCCATTCTTGTTTAATACCGGATTCCAGCTGCTGGAGAGTTTTGGGTCTCCTTTGACAGACTTTTCGTTTAATTTTGTGCCAAATGTTCTCAGTTGGTGAAAGATCAGGACTGCAGGCAGGCCAGTTCAGCACATGGACTCTCCTACTACGAAGCCATGCTGTTGTAATAGCTGCAGTATGTGGTTTTGCATTGTCCTGCTGAAATACACAAGGCCTTCCCTGGAATAGATGTCGTCTGGAGGGGAGCATATGTTGCTCTAAAACCTTTATATACCTTTCAGCATTCATGGTGCTTTTTAAAACATGCAAATGTCCCACACCATATACACTAATGCATCCCCATACCATCAGAGATGCTGGCTTTGAACTGAACGCTGATAACAGGAGAGGTGGTCTTTCTGTCTTTAGCCCGGAGGACACGACGCCCATGATTTCCAACAAGAATGTCAAATTTGGACTCGTCTGACCACAGGACACTTTGCCACTTTGCTACAGTCCATTTTAAATGAGCCTTGGCCCACAGAACATGGCGGCACTTCTGGATCATGCTCAACAATGGCTTCCTTTTTGCATGATAGAGTTTTAGGTGGCATCTGTGGATGGCATGGCGGACTGTGTTTACAGACAGTGCTTTCTTGAAGTATTCCTGGGCCCATTTAGTAATGTCAATGACAGAATCATGCCAGTGAGTGATGTCTGAGGGCCCGAAGATCACGGGCATCCAGTAAAGGTCTTTGGGCTTGTCCCTTACACACAGAGATTTTTCCAGTTTCTCTGAATCTTTTCATGATGTTATGCTCTGTCGATGATGAGACCTTCAAAGTCTTTGCAATTTGACGTTGAGGAACATTGTTTGTAAAGTATTCCACAATTCTTTTATGCAAGCCTTTACAGGTTGGAGAGCCTCTGGCCATCTTTACTTCTGAGAGACTCAGCCTCTCTAAGACATCCCTTTTATAGCCAATCATGTTACACACCTGATGCCTGTTAACTTAATTACTTGCTAAATGTTCTTTCAGCTGATTCTCTTATATATTAATTGCTTTTCAGCCCTTTTTTGCCTGTGTCCCAACTTTTTTGAGACCTGTTGCAGTCAGAAAATTTGAAATAAGCTCATTTTGCAGATAAAAATGTATAATGTCTCAGTTTCAACATTTGAAATGTTATCTATGTTCTATTGTAAATAACATATTGGCTCATGTGATCTGAAAGTCATTGCATTTTGATTTTATTCACAATTTACACTTCGTCCCAACTATTTCGGAATTGAGGTTGTACTTTTGATTGTTGAAAAAGGGAGGAACACCTATAAAAAGTGCTGTATTCCAAGTATGCAACTCCTACTAATCATTGAATTTCAACTCTGACATGCCGTGGTGAACGACTAAAATAACAATAGCGATGTCAATGCTCAAATTTTTATGGACTTGAATATATGTTTGAAATCCCAACTCCAAGTTTAAACGAAGTTCTTACTTGCGTCACGGGCACGAGTATGGAAGCCAAGAGGGCAGTGTAAACATTTTTGTCTTATAAAGATGACATCATAGAACCTCTGGTTGTAGATTTGGACAACATTAAGCAGTCACTCAGTCCACTGGCAGATTTCATATAATAAAGTAACATTATTTGAAATTCAAGAGCACTCCAGGATTATAAAAAATATAAACAAAACAAAGATTTAAGTCTGAATGGCTGCATTGTCTACAGTGCCTTTCACTGATTCTGTTTTAATTAACATCAAGACACATATATCATTTAAATGTGCGTAATCTCTTACTTCAAGTTTCATTCTTGAATCCAAAGCTAATTTCTGCAACATAAACTGTTAAGATACCATCTGGCCTTTGAGCATTAAATTCAGGTAAATTCAGTAGTGCTTTTTCTTCTGAGTTAAAAAATAATAAATTCGGGGATCATTTAATTTACAGTTGACATTTGAGAACCTTGTAAGCAGCTCAAAATTTCTCCGCCGCGACTTCCAAGGGGTAATTTGAGTTTTGAGTTTTCTGGCAGGTTGATCTTTCCCAGTTGTAAGGGGCGAAGCTCAAATTGATTTCTGTTTAGGAGAGGGTAGAGGTCGGGTCTAAGCTGGGGGGGGGGGGGGGGGAGCAGAGCGATTTTGCAACACTTCTGTCCCACGTTCAGAAATCTGAAGACAGATGTTCCCTGCTCCAGGCCTTACAATATGGCTCTGCACTGCAAGTACCCTTTAGTTACAATGGCATATTCTGCGTCTGTTGCATTACCCTAATACCTGACATCTTGCGAGTCAAATTTCACTGCATTCATCTAGCCTCATATTGCCAATTGTCTCGTAAATTATTCCTCGGAGTGGATGTTGCCCATTGGAGGGAAACACAGCATGGAAGTAATTTTGTGTAGCTCAGCACCAATTAGCTGTTTTTAGGCAACCACATGCTGTTGCACCATACCTCCCCTCTTCAAAGCTTTATTACCAACTATTTCAAACACATTTTGAAGTACGCTGAAGGGCTGAGTTACCGGCACCTTTTATTAAAAGAATTTAAAAAAGCTGCATATTGCAAATAACATAGTTATTAATCCATATCTTAAGTTAAACATATGGAAAACACCTTCTCATTTCATACCTCATACTTTTCGGTAAGCAATGCCGTTTATTTCTGAAAACCATATGCATCAAAATTATAGGCATTCCTGATAGTTATTGCGAATAAAATCAAAGTTACTAAGGCAATAAAATTTTACTTCGGTTCATTTCATTCGAAAGGAACTATATTGCAGCATTCCATTACTTCACTTTTTAATGGATTGAAAAATGAGGGAACATTCATGCAAAATCCTCTGTCATCCATTACCATGAGAAAAGTCACAGATTTATCTCTTCAAAAGAGGCAGATGGTGCCATCCATCCATCTTCTACACCACCTCTTCATCGCTGGGGCTGTAGGGTGGCTGGAGCCCATTCCAGCCAACTGTGGGCAAAAGGCAGGAGCACACCACGGACAGTTTGCCAATCCATCACAGGGCACACACACACACACGCGCGCCCGCGCACCATTCACTCACACCTATGAGCCATTCCCAGTCCTAACTTGCATATTTTTGGGGGTTTATGGTGGTTTCGCTATTTTGGCTTTTCACTACTGTACTTTCACTACTGCACAATGTACTTTCGCTACTATGTCCAAGTCCGTTCGCTACTATAGATTAATACAAGTTAAGAATACGAACCCACAACCTCATTGCTGGGAGGCAACAGCAATACCCACTGTTCCACTGTGCCACCCAAGATGGCAACACTTAGCTCTTTATAAGCAGTGATGAAAAGAAATGTAGATTATAGAATAATTGCTCTTTAAACACATAAAATGATTTATACTGCAGTATAGAGAAAAATTTACATGTATAATATAGTTTTTTTTTCTTGGTTGTTGTTGTTTTTTTTTTTTTTTTTTTTTCCAAAATCTTGATTGACTAAAAGAAATCTTGGCTACAAATGACTAATATGATGGCTGTTCTGTCAATCAATCCTGAGAGGTTGGACACATATCAACCAACTAAATTGGTATTATGATTATATGGTACTGTACAATAATTCAGGGGCCCGTTTCCCAAAAGCGAAGTTTCTAACTAAGTTAGCAACTTACATAGTTCCTCCATTCACAGTCAGTGGGTCCAACTATGTAAGTTAGCATCTTTGATTTTGGGAAACGCACCCCAGGTCAGGTCAGAGAAGAAGCAGCCAGGGCAATAGAGAGCAGGCGAATTGTGGTCGCTGAGCCAGCAGAGGTCAGGCCGCAGTGACCAGTGAACCGGTGGTGAGGGTCAAAGTTGATTCTGTAGGCTCTCTGTGGGGAGACTATGGCAGGGGAATGAAAAAGGAATGAAGGAGACAACAACCAGGGACACAGCCAACATGAACAAAGGGCAGGAGAAGCTCCAGGGAACTAGGAAGGGAAATACACAGAAAAACAGCGAGAGAATGATCTGAACATGATTGCAAGTGAACAATCTGGCAAAGGGTAAGACAAAAGGCAGGAACATAAATACACGCAGAGACTTGAATTAACAATGAGGATCAGGTGCGGGTAGAGAGCAAATAGAATGCACAAATAGGAAGGGCAAAGCCACGAGACAATAATTGAATGATTGATATCAATCAGGAAGACAAACCAAGCAGAAAGCCAGATTGCAGGAAAAACTAATTGACAGAAAATCAGGATGAAACACAGGGATCCGGTCCATGAAATTGACACATTCTTATGATTACCAGTAGGAGAAATGCTCTTTGACTCTGAGGGGGTCAGACTTTACATGTCCTGTAAATACTTTCCCTTGAGTTCCTGTTGCACTAATTACTAATAGATCAAAAGAAATAAAATGAGGGTTCTGGAGTCACCTTGTCAAAGTCCTGACTTAAATCCAATTGAGATGCTGTGGCATGACCTAACACGTGGGGTTGATGCCTGAAAACACTCCAGTATGGCTGAATTAAAAACAATTCTGCAAAGAACAGTGGACCAAAATTCCTCCTCAGCAATGTAAGAGGCTCAGTGCCAGTTATCAAAAATGTTTGATTGCAGTTGTTGCTGCCAAGGGTGGCTCAACGAGTTACTGTGTTTTGTTGTTTTTTCATAAGGGT
The DNA here is from genome assembly GCA_029692085.1 of Gymnothorax javanicus. NCBI lineage: Eukaryota > Metazoa > Chordata > Actinopteri > Anguilliformes > Muraenidae > Gymnothorax > Gymnothorax javanicus. Next base: position 185,742,500 of record CM056193.1, read on the forward strand.
AATATGGGTTTTGAATAATGCTCAACATTCAATGCATTGAATGGTCTTTTAAAAGCTGCATTTTGTGTTTACTCACATTGGGCTCTATTTGCACGCTTTGCAAGCAGAAATACATGTGTCGGTAAGGATATGTTACGATTTGATTTGCCATAAACAGCATATTTATTGTCATTGCCCAGTTTGGTAGTTTCCTGCTCCAATATAAGAGCGTTTGTGTCTCAAGGGGTTGGACAGCACAATAGGACATCTGTCAATGCATAAAGCTAGTGCTTTGCTATTTTTATGTCACACTTCTCATTTGCATTTTGATTCTCCCAAACCAGTTTTTAACACAAATGCTGCTGTTCTATGATAGGTTTCTTGGGACTAAATCACAGCCAGCTGGGCTGTTTGAAAAAGAAAAAATGCATATTGTTTCCTTTCCATTACAATTTTCCTTATGTAGTATATAAATAATGCAAACAAAATGGCAGTGGGGTCTAATGGGAAGGGGAGGATGAAGGTGTATTTTTATGCATGGAAATAGTTTAATTGTGTGAGGGAGATTTACTTCAGTCTCACCCTTTTTAATACGAGTGCCATTTTGTAGGCGGTTTAAATTGCCCAAATCTTTTCAAACAAAGTATATTACCTGATGAATCTACCTCTATCCCCCAAACACCTCCTGGGATTAGTCCACTACATCGGAGCATGATTCTCAAAGGACTGAAGGATGTGACGGTAATGCACATTAGGTGCTTGCTTTTCACTGGACAAAACTGAAAGTTCACAATAGCATGAACTCACTGGTTTTAAAGTAAATGACTGCGGCTAATTTGATTGGCCTTAATAGAACCAAACTCCTCCACATGCACTGGTAGTTAACTTGTCTTAATTCAACCCCTCGGACTGCAGCGCCACAACTGCGTTATCGCCTCTGGTCACAAAATTACCAAAATAGAGTTTGACACGGCCAGTTTTGATGTGCAGCACTATTAGCACCTGCTTTTGCTGATTACATTTTAGTCATCACAGTATGGCCTGTTGTCTTTGTCATATTAAAATTAGTTGGTTGATTTGAAACATTTACAATAAACAAATAAACAAAAATAGAAGGACTACAGAAGGGTGGAAATTCTTTTTAACAGCATTGTACATCCACAAATACCATTAAAAACTTTATTGTGCAAAACGGAAGCCTTATGTTTGCAGTGTCCAGAAACGCCTTTAACTTCTCTGGTCTTTCAGGCATCTGGATTGTGCTATCACATAGTGGAAACATGTATTGTCATCAGCAAAATCAATATTTCAATTTTATTTTTGGAAGAAATCTGTGCTGTCTACTCTAAACCAAGGAAGAGAAGGACCTTTCAAACAGTTAACAGGAACAAGTCCAAAAGTCATGCTCAGTCATGGCATGGAGCTGTGTCTTAGCAAGGGTAACACTTTCTTGAAGGCACCAAAGACAACACAAGACTGCATCGCAAAGGTAATGCTGTATAAGATCAGGGTGCGGGCACTGGACTGATCTGACTTCCGTGCCAACTTGTCCCCAACGGAGAGAGTGTGACTTCGAAATGCAAAATGCAACAACAAAAACCCTGTTTGGTTACACATCCTAAGACTCATTTCCAGGAAGAATGAGACAAAATTACACCTGAAACAATCACTTGGTGTCCTCAATTCATAAATGTTTAAACGTTGTGAAAGCGGCTAGCACCATTACAAAGATGTAAATACTTAACTGTCCCAACTTGAAATATGTTGCAAGGATCAAAATTGAGAAAAGTTTTTATTTTGAAAAATATATAAAACTCATGTAAAGTAACATCAAATCTGTGTAGGTGTACTGTTTTCAATTAAAAACAGGTCAAATATAATTTATAAATCGCCTTTTTCTGATTTGCAGTTGTACTTCCATGTACCTAACAATGGGTTCAGTGAACTCCAGTGACCTCCACAGTCACCACACTGCACAGCCACACAATTCAATGGAGAACCTTTGGGCTTTGGTGGAATGAGAGATGTGCAGCTGACAAAACTGCTGCAACTGTGTGAAGCTGTCCCAAAACTATGGACCAAAATCTCACGGGAATGTTTCCAGCACCTTGTTGAGGCCATGCCACGGAAATTTCGGGCTGTTCTTGGGGAAATGGGTTTTCTACTGAGACTATAAGAAAGGTTTATCTAATAAAGTGACCACTGAGGGTGGACTATCTGGCTTTGGAATTATTTCATTGCAAGAAGTATCTATTACAAATGATAGCAGAACAAATCTCATATGTGCACTGGCCATAAGATTCAAATCAAAAAGCAACTGTCAAATATATCACTGTAAATAGCACAATAGCGTACACAAAAAATTTGTCCTGGTCTTACGGATGTGACATGGGTGAAAGCAGAAGAGGCAGAATGTACCCCATAGTTATAAGGCTGGGCTGCATGTATGGCAGGCCAGTATTGCCTGACTTGCCTCTTTGCTGCCCAATGGGACAATTTAAAAGACAAAATGCAAAACAAATAATTTCATGCCAATGAAAATGGATATCAGTCTGTACATTCAGACAGAAGTATGCAGAAAAAAAACATTTTGTCTAAACTGGATACTTAGTTTTAATTGGATATTTGGCTGAACCCTATTAATAGAGGCCAGTGTATCAAATAGTGTAGCAACTGACTTGTATATTTCTTGCTCCTCATCAGCAGCGTGCCATCAGATGTTCAGAAAGCCTTCAGTAACCTCACCCTTTACCGCTTGATTGTGCTCAAGCCGTTCCTATTCAAGTTCGCCTTATTAACAATCAAACAATTTATCAACTGAACAGCCAAGAACAATCCAATGCCTATGATAAAAAACGATAATGAAAAAAATGCAAAATGCAACATAAATGCAAAAAATCCGAAACTTCCACTGACTTTGCAGCATTTATTTTCGCCATCACTCAGCTGTGCAGCGTGCCTAACAACGCCCTTTAGCGCGACCACATTCGGAATATACACTGATGGACTTTCAAAACTTATAACCAGAATTGTAGCCAAACTCGGATTCAGATTTGTTACCATTTATTGACTTTACCCATAACAACTACTTCGACAAAATGTCAGATAACATCAACAAAAAAAGAACGACAAAAGAATCAACAATGACAAGTTTAACAGCAAAATCAACAACAAAGATCAACTCCAATCTCAGTATCGAGTGTGACCGCCATGTGCCTGCAACAAAGCCATCACTTGTCTTGGCATGGACAGCACCATTCTGTTGAGCTGTTGCTGGGGAATGGCCTGCCACTCCTGGAGAAGGGCTTCTTGGAGCTCTGCCCTCTTCCTGGGCGCTGGAGTGCGTTGCCGAACCCGCCGATCCAACAGGTCCCACACATGCTCGATGCACTTCATGTCAGGGCTGAAAGGTGGCCATTCCATGACTCGCACACCATTCTGGGCCAGGAGCTGCTGGGTCACATGTTTTGAGTGAGGTTGTGCGTTGTCTTGCATGACATGACCTCAGGGTGGTCTGTGATGTAAGGCACAACATGCGGTCTGATGACAAGGTCACAGTAGCGGGCTGCATTAAGATGTCCATTGATTATGACCAGGTCGGACCTCCAGCCACACGGAATGGCACCCCAGATCATCAATGAGCCTCCTCCAAAGCGATCTGTCTTAGCAACGCAGGGGGCCGCGTATCTCTCACCACGTCGTCTGTAAACCCTCTGTCTTCGATCATGTTGGTACAGACAAAATCTGGACTCATCACTGAAGACAACATTCCTCCAGAATCGGTTGGGGACTCGTCTCTGACCATATTCTTCAGCCCAGCAAAGTCTGGTAGCCCTGCGCCGTGCATCAAGCTGCATTCCAACACATGCCCTGTGGGCTCTGATCCCTCGCTCTGCAAGTCGGCAACTCACTGTTCTTCTGCTGATCCTTAGTCTGTGGATTCCTAGGGTCTCCTGAGCCATCCTGGTGCAGTTCGAAACCAATCTCTCAGGTGGACGAGGCGGATCTGATTGTCCTAGGCTGGGGTCGTGACCCTAGGCTGACCAGGTCGGGGTCGATCATTGGTGCTTCCAGTCTCTTGGTAACAAGCCACAAGGTTAGAGATTGTGGGTTGGCTTACCCCAAAACACTGGGCGATGCGATTTTGGCATGTTCCAGCCATCCACAGCCCAATGGATTGATCACGTTGGGGTCTGGAAAGGCAAGGCATGGCGTATGTAATGTCTTTGAACAAATGCTCTCGGGTTCTGGCCTTAATGACCTCAAGGATTGTTTTAAGGCATTTGACAGCATTGCAATTGTGATCAGTGAAGCCGGACAAGGTTAGATCACCCAACTATACTATTTCTGTCTAGTCAGACTTAGAAGTTTTTAAAGTCCATCAGTACAGAATGGATTCTCATGGCTAATTGCTTAATGAGCCTCGCAAACTAAGCAAATCTGTGCTGTTTGGCGAGGTAAAAGACCGCAGAAATTATAAAGACATAATCAAATTTTACGTCATCATTTTTGTACAGTAGAAAATGCCTAATAATTTTGTGGTGCAATGTATAACAATGCTATCAAAAATAAATTATACTGTCGCCGGTCATACCAATTAATTTTGCCAACTGTTGCTGATCGGGAAAAGTAAACTGCGAGAGGTTTGGGTTAATGAGCATTGAAGGGCGAGGTTTCTGAATGCCTTTGTTTCTGCCTAAGGACCGCCACTGCTCCTCATAATAAGAGGGGATTGTTTTTTTATCCACTATGCAACCCATTAACACAATTACATAAGGATGGGTTACGCCGTGTGTTATTGTTTTGGTGGAGTAAAGGCCTCCAAAAATAGGCCTTTGCAGTCTGAATTTTTACCTGACTAATGTCTACCCTGTATTATCTGGAAAATTTAATGGTATTTCAGTGAATAAAAGTATCAATTTCTTTAAAATAAATGTTTATCCTCAATTGTTACAAAGTGACGGTGCTGTAAGTAATGTCAGAATTAATTGATATAAATCTTAATCAGCAAGTTGTACACAATTATGAAAACCCAGCTGTCCAGAAGCTAACAGAGCCGTTTCTAATATCAGAAAGTGTCACAGGGTAGTTATACTTGCTCTGGCAGAATGTCCTTATGTGCACTCCAGTGATTCATATGGCTTTTTTAATGGCTTTAACAGCTGTGGCTGGAAGGCATCTGTGTGGGATAATACAATATGGACAGGGGAAAAAAAGCTCTTGCTCCACTGAAAAACAGAAGAACCATTTTTACCACTTTTTGGCTAGAGCGTGAACCAAAGAAAACTTTGCCAAATTATGAGCTCTCAAAAAAGAACTTTGGTTCAAACACAATAGAGAAAGCTGCAGGAGAATGACTGTCGTTCAGTTAGGCTTCAACTCCAAGTTATCTGCTGTCTGGCGACAGAAAATGAAGTTGGTCACACACTCCTGAATGTTATGGCATAGGGGTCTTCCCAGGATAATTCCAAGTCAACCAATTTCCCAACTTATCAAGACATAATATATTGACTCAGTGTATCCTTCAACATGGCATTCTTCTATTGAATTGAATTATTGTGACTTAACACTGAATAAAATAAATTTGCTGCAAGTAATTGTTATAATTTTGGCTGTGTGTGTGTTTTTAGACCTTCTTTGTAGCTCGTATCTGGACCACTTCTGTTTCTTTAACTATCGGATTCTTTACCCAGCTGGTTCATCAGGCGTGGGCAGCGCCTTCCTCTAAGTCTATATAAGCCAGATGTCCGCCACGCCTCCTTTGCTGGAGTGTCTGATTTTAGTTATCACTACAGCCAGAAGATATCTCTTGTTAGGGATTTGTGGCTAAAATCTTCGTGGTATTCTTTGTGGTTTATATTTCTTTGGGGATGTTTCCCTTTTGATCCTTATCCTCTCTTGCTTTGCTTCCTGGTTCGGATTTGGCGTTCTTTTTGGAAGCGCGAGAGCTAGTTCTGTTGCCTGGTTATATTTCTCCCTGTGGGTATTTTAAGTCCTAGCTGATCTCGTTTTCTCTCAGCCGCTGCATTTGGCCTCCCTATTAATTTCGACCATTACAGTAATTTGCAAATTAACATTTAACTTGAAAAGGCCAGTCTTCAGTGAAACTGAGTTGCTAGGCTGAAAGCTGGAAAGGAGATATCTAAGCCGTTGAATTTATTTAGAGTAAAACTTCACCTATCCGTAAAAATTATGACATGGTGAAACCAGAAGCTCATTTAAGATGGACTGAGGTGAAATGGAAGGAAAACTGTCCCGTGGTCAGATCAATCAAAATGTAAAATTATTTTTGGAAATCATGCCGCATCCTCCGGGCAAAAGAGGAGAGGGATCATCCGGCTTGCTATCAGCGCAAAGTTCAAAAGCAAGCATCTATGATAGCATGGGGGTGCATTAGTGCACATAACATGGGTGGCTTGCACGTCTGTGAAGACACCATAAATGCTAACTGATATATACAGGCTTTGGAACAATATATATTGCCATCCAGATGTCTTTTCAGGGAAGGCCTTACTAATTTCTGCAAGATAATGCCAAACACCAAATTCTGCATTCATTACGGCAGTAAGACTCCAAAGTAAATGTGTCAGGGTGATAAACTGACCTGTCTGCAGTCCAGTCCTTTCACCCACTGGAAGTATTTGGCACATTATGAAACAAAAAAAATGACAAAGGGGCCACAAAGTGTAGAGCAGCTGAAAGTTTCCATCAAGCAAGAATGGGAAAACAGTTTGTTTTCATAATAACAGAAGTTGGTGTCCTCAGTTCCCTAACACTGACACTGACGCTTTTAACAACACTGAGTGTTGTTAAAAGACAAGGTGATGCAACACAGTGGTAAACATGCCTCATCCTAATTTTTTGCTGTGCGTTGATGGCATCAAATTCAAAATAGGATGTTTTTCAAAAAACAATAAAATTTTTCAGTTTCAACATCCGATATGTTGTCTCTGTTCTGTTTTCAATTAAATATAAAGTTTAAAGCATTTGCAAATCATTGAAATCAGATTTTATTTACATTTTATGCAGCACCCGACTTTTTTTGCAAAAGGGGTTATAAGAAAGAGATTTGGATATAATGACACTCATAGGAGAGCTGCAAGATGAAAACCACTGTTAAATAAAAAGAACACAAAGGCTTGTCTCATATTTGCCAAAAAAACATCTTGATGACCCTCAAGACTTTTTGGGTAATATTCTGTGGTCTCACATGTCAAAAGTTGAACATTTGTGGTTGATATGTGCCCCATTTCATCTAGTATACTGCCCTACAAAGCCTATGTGCAGTAACTATGCATTGGGTAAAATTCGAGTTGAGCAGTTTTGGGCCTGAAAGTATTTGGAGGTTAGGATTGATTTGGATAGAAATTATACCATAGCAAGTAGTAAACCATCATCTATCATAGATGTGCTAACTATTCGTTTGTTGGGACAGCAAACAAACTCTGAAGCCATTTTTTACTGTTTAAATTATTTTGTAGGTACTGCACTTAGCCTTTGTAGGGCAGTATAGTGCATAGATCACAGATTGGCAATATTGACAAGTACTTAAAATACACATAATATTGTGAGGATGAAATAAGCACCGGTAATTTATGTTAAACTTCCTTTGAATACCGACTGCTGTTTTAACATTGTTTTTCAGCAGTATTTATTTTAAGCTGGCACTTAACTTATTAGAATGTCTTCAATGTTAAAACCGATACATTAAAAATGGGAAACATCATCTTCAGTGTTTTGAAACCTATTGAGCATTGGTGCAAAACAGCATCACTTATAAGCTGGGTGAACAAATACGTGCCATTTTATGAGCTACTGGAATTCAGAATCTTTGAAAGACATATTGACATTTTATGTCATTAATAATTTGGATATGAAAACACCTCAAGACTTTGTGATGCAATGAACAATAATGCTTGTTGAACAAAATAGCGAGTCACCCTGCTGATTAGTCATTGCAAATGATCAAATTAATGTTTGCTTGGTAATTAGATGTGAAGAGCATTTGCATATTTCGTGGCAGCCTCTCCAACACTGGCATGCGTTCCTTCTCTTTCCTATTGAGACAGTTGATGGGTCGTGTCACTAGAAATGCCTCCTAACAAGTACCCGCTCTGGCTACCTTGCAACTGAGCTTGGCTCTTAGGCGATGTGGTCAGCGCGCGACTCTTACCTGGGAGTCTGGGGTTCAATTCCCCGCCCGGGCCCTCCTTCGGCCTGCCACACTATCTTGTGGCGCTTTTCCACTGCATAGTACCGGTTCTACTCTACTTTACTCGGCCTTGGTACTGGGTACTTTTTTGGGGTTGCTTTTCCATTAGAGGATAGTACCGCCTCCATAGTACCTGCTCTTTGTTGCGACTCAGCATGTTACTGCCACGACGGCATCCTCACTTATATCAAGTTTACTTTTATTCCTTCGATTTTGTTAAATATTTGTGTTTAAATCAGGTGACACGCACTACTGTCACCAAGTTATGGCACTAAAGTCCGCAAGCGTTTAATTTTAATTTCTGTTTGACATTGTCCTGATGCAAAGGATAGTAGCTGGTATGTGTCCAATTCGGTTGCACATACCTACCACCTAAAAACGCAAAATGATATCCATAAAAGGCATGGAGTATTCATAGAAAAAGGCAGTATATTGTCAAGGCATTTGTGTACCATCAGTATTCCATAATGTAACAACAACCCCTGGAAAAAAATATGGAATCACCTCACACCGAGGATGTTAATTTACCTCTTTTCCTTCATAACAAAGAAGCAAATAACACATATGACAAAACAATTATCATTTATTAGCTTGACATTAAGGCTTCATGAAACATTTCACTTTGAAATTGAAGGCAAAACATGTAGCAAATGCGCAAACCGCAGGAGATGGCAGAGAATTAGAATTTATCGCTTTACGATGCGTCATTATATCTGTGACAATGTTAAGAGAAAAATGATTCTCAAAAACAAACGGGGTCACAGGCAAAGAGAAACGCATTTCATGAATGTAGCAGCTTTGGTGAACAAGCGAGACTGTTTTAAAGGTAAGGCAACACACAGTATATCGAACAAGTTGCCAAAACAATATATGTCCATGATCATAATAACTACGCTAATCTTAAAACTCGTCAATCTAACTCGAATGAGATGTCCCGAGGTCGACTTTCGCTGTGACAATTCTCTCTGACCAATCAGTGGGCTGCAATGTTGTCACGTCACATTTTTGTACCTACTAGTACCCGGTAGGCTGTTTTTGGAACCCCAGGAGAGCAGGTACCAGAAAAAGTACCTACTAGTACCTACTAGTACCAAGTACCAGGTACTTTTTCCTAATGGAAAAGCAAAAAAGGCGAGTAGAGTAGGGCTGGTACTGTGTAGTGGAAAAGTGCCATTGGTGACTAATCAGGAAAGGTAAATTGGAACTGGTTTGCAGTAATCATTCGTTTTCAGGTGAGGTTACTGAAGGGATTTTATACTTCCGATGGCAGCTTCCTGAAAATCCCATGTTGAAGAGGTTTAGCAAATAATTAGCATTAGCACATATTTTCATGATGTTGTATGTAATATTTGACCATTTATAAATCATTTTCTGCGCAGTTTACAAAATTGCGGTCAACTTCCTAGATCTGCCATTTGGTCTCATTCTCTTGAAGTGTTGAATATTGACTGAAATGTTTTCATCGACATCATGCTCAATCTCTTCAAGCAACATCACTGGCTACAGAAGCATAGCATTGTAAAACAGAAAGGGAAGGCAGGGTGAAAGTGTGACCAGTAATTAGAATGACAGCAAGATGATTACCCTTTCCAGTAAAAGCCAGCCAACTTCTGAAAAATGTAATTACAGGGGAATTAAGTGCAAGGTGGTAAGGGACAAAAGGCCACATCAGTAGTGTTTACACGACCATAAAATCAATTCTGAGATTAGGCACTTCCTATGGTGTCCCCTGGCAATGGGTCATCTGATTAATTTCCAGTTCTCTGACCTCTGGCACGCAGTCTGTCACATGGTGCCAAGAGCAAATAAACTTCTGCACAATCCCCCTGAAATGAGTTTCCTCCTGTGAGGTGCCATTGTGTTGCCAAACCTGATGTCGCTTTTTCTCCTCTCATAGCAAATATTGTTGCAAAAGAGAACCTTTTTTGACGTATTTTTAAAACTAAAACTCAGTGTTCTAGACCTTCATTGGATTCAGATACTAGTCGATTTTTACAGCAAAAGATGAATATTCAATTTAGAACATTGTAATCATGTACTTCGTGAACTAATACAAACCAGGCTATCCTGTCCTCTCATATTCTGCAAAGCACTGGCTTCACACTCTTTGATCACACCCCTAAATTTGGGCACGTGGTGCACTTCCGGTTCGTGAGGCGTTTAGTGTCACAAAAGCTGTGCCATTCATGACCTTTTCATCCCAGCGTTTTGCGTGTATTCGTGTCTTTGCATTGACTTTCGATGTAATCTGTCGGGTGAAAATTTTGTTTCGCGTCCGGTGCGCAAGCAGCTTTATCCTGGCAATACATTCTTCCACAGTGCTTCAGTGGAGAATCGGCATGAAACACCATCGTGGATCCCAGGCCAGTCACCTCACAGGGTGGTCTCTTCCCAACACACTGGGGGGGATACTTAAAGGTCATTGGGGGGTGTTGTCATTTTTTAAAAAATAAGTACTTTACAGATAGATGCAAACAACAATTTGCACAGAGCCAAGCTGGACAAGCCTCGGTGGAACCTAACAAAGGTACAGTTGTGCTGGGCTGTGCTTTAGAAAGAAAAAAAAAAGAAAAGAAAAACTGCACAAGATGAGCAAATTTGACTGGTCGGTATTCTGCGGTGGGTCTTTCCCAATAAACCTCAAATTGCAGGTCTGATCCTGGTAAACACAAGACTTATATTTGTCGAGATGTTTGAGTGAATAAAGGATAGAATCAAGGTAAAAGAATATTTTACTCTTAATTATGAATTTGCGAGTGGTTCTCCAGGAACTTCAAAAGGAGCTCATGATGAAGCCAAATACCTCTTCTCTGTATGAGGACTGTGTGTGTCTCTAAGAACACATATGCATAAGCTGAATTCTGATTAGTGCAAATGGAGGATATCGGATTTTTATCAACACAGTCTCTAAATATAGGCCAAAACTTTCAGTCAGGTCTATGAATATTTAGACACTGACAAAGTTTGTAATGATGCGTCTGTGTTCGACACAGCTGAGCGGCAAATTACAGGTTTATTATTATACAGTGCAAAAACTCTTACCAAACAATCACAAATAGTAACAAGACTAAGGCAGCATGGCAGTAACAAGCAAAAGCGAAGTGACTCACTGACTGGGTCTAAGTGAGTAAACATAATTTATGCACGTCAGTTGTCCAGGAATGAATCACTGATTGAACAATGGTCTGGCTCAATTTAAAAAAGTAAGGCAACCAACAGCAAAGCACTTTTGAGTTGGCTCAACTTCAGGTTCTGAGTTCTTTCAAAAATTAGCTTGTGCAAACTCAAAAACTAAAGTTGAGCAAACTCAAAAAGCTTTGCCGCTGTTCAGTCAGGACACTTATGTCAGATTTAACCATTTATTGCAGGACGACCTGCATTTGATTTTGGCGGTGACTCTGCTCGAGTGCTGCTCTGGAACAATCCGAGCAAACATGACACAGACAGTCCAGGAGATCACAACCCCCCCGGCAGAGCCTGAGGTAATTTTAAATCTTGTAAAAGTTTAAGTTATTGAACATGATATGAACAAGTGCTGCTTAAGATGAACAATGAAATTATAAAGGAGGAGGCTGGGGAGGTGGATTGAGATGAGAAACATATTTCTTAGTAACTCAAATACGAGCGGTGTGGAGGGCACGGCGCCAGAGAAATGAAGGAACACTGCCTTGGTTATAAAAGCTCACCAATGAGGTGGGAGGAGCTAAAGTTAAGAATGATCGGACAAACAGGCTTGCGACCAGCCTGACTACCGTGCCTGACTGAACAATGCCTAAAGCTCCATTTCAGTCAGGTCACTTACATCAGATTTAACCATTTATTGCAGGACGACCTGCGTTTGAGTTTGGCAGTGACTCTGCTCGAGTGCTGCTCTGGAACAATCTGAGCAAGCATGACACACAGTCCCGGAGATCACAACCCCGAAACCCGCGCTCCCAAAGGGAGCAGGCTAGCAGAGTCACCTTCTAAGAAATTCAAAATATGAATGGAATGGAGTGAACTGGATTAATTTGCAGCAGCCAGCACGTTGCATATCTTTTGAGTACCGGAAATGTGTATGGTTTACTGAATAGACAGAAGAACATTTGGAAAGACGCACTAGAAGTGTCTTGATATAAAGGAAATATACTATGAGGTATGCGACTATGTGTAGCGAGAAGCGCGTCGCATTTCCTTTGAATTCATGCAAGCATGCGTGACCTTCTCCTCTGGGTGTAGGGAGCTCAGCAATTCATAGTTTTTAAGAATGAGTTGGATGATCCACCACTGAACTAAAAATGGATCTCAAGAGGTCAAGCCAGTTTATGTATGTTTTTTTATTTTGAATTCTGATGGATTTGGCACAGTACGTTGGACATAGTGTAAAAACTAACACCCTTTACTATGAGAACCAGGGAGTCGAGCCCTTTTTTGGAAGCATGGGGTGAGTATGATGAAAATTAGAGAAAAAAAAAGGCCATTTTCTTCAGCCTCAGAATATTAGTTATGTAGATGGGTGGTCGATAGTAACCTCAGTGGGAATGGCACAAGATACAACGTCTATGGCAACAATGAACAATGAATATTTCTGTCATTATCCTGCCTGATTGTTTTTGCTTTTATGTCCTAATTTTCACCATAAGGCAATGACCTCTCAAAGAAAGCAAAAGCACAATCAGTCAAAAAGTAAGGTGCTTATTTTGGACAGCATGTAAAACAGTGGAATTACCCTCCCAGTTTGCCAATCCAGGGAGAGGTCTTTAAAGCAGCAGTGTTGATGGACAAAGCCTGTGATTTTGCAATCATGCACAATTTAAAAGGGTTTTGCGCACTAGACTGCAAAGACACTAAAGGACTTGTTTGATTATTGCCAAACAGTGATATATGCTGTGATGTATGCAATAGCAAACACATTTGTCCATTGAGGATTATCTTTTTATAGTTAACAATTTAAGCCCGAGAAGCTTACTGGGATTTAATAGCCATGGTGTCGATTACACCATACATTGAACTGATTTAGTACTACAAGCTTGATCTAAAGGATGTGGGACCATTCTTTAAAATAACACAGTTGAAATATGAGTTAGCAGACGGCGCTATGCTGTTTAGATTTGCACAGATCATTGTCTTTGTGTGTAGATTGAGGAATGGGCTGATCGGCGCCATCTTTTTGGGGGGATGGGCCTACCCCCACCCCCCAATCATGCAACGCTGTGGTAAAATAAGGCTATTTTTCAGTGTCCAGGTCAGAACTATAAATGCAGTCATTGCTGTTAAAAACCCTCCGGAAACCAATAATATTCATAGAATCATAGGGATACAGTATCTCACAAGCAATTTGCCTCCGGTTGTCCAGAAATGGACTTGAGTAAACTGCAGGCTTTTGTTGACAGGCCTTGAAAAATGATCTGTCCGCTCAACTTGGTTAAGTTGCTTGAGTCGAGTAGTGATACCCTTGACTCTTTACATGCACTGAACTTAACTCAATCTCAAGGTTTATCTCTTGCAGTAAAATAATTATCTCTAAATCGATCATTTTAGTGATGATGATCCATTCTTTCAGTGTTTGTGATGGAGGGAGACTTCAGATTCAACGAGATCAGTTTGGAATTAGCCTACACCCGGTCAGCATTTCCATGTGGGCCCCAGGTTTGAGAACCGTGGGCACACATCAGTGTATCTTTGGGCTACCTGTCAACTTGGATGTTCCCTCGATCAACTTGCCACAAAGAAAAGCCATTTAATGAAGATAAAAATTGATATGGTTTAAACTTCAATTCACAGAGCACCAAAACTGACACTGTAAACCTGACCTGTAGACCTATAGCACATTCAAAAGAATAGCGAGCATTATTTTTAAAATATGCTCAGTTGTTGGACCAATATGACGCAATGGGCGTTCCGAAGTTGAACTAGATGTTGCGTCATAATAAAATAAAAACTCTCATCTACACTGACATTATGAAATTTTTATTTTATGATGAGAACACAACAGTTTGTTTGTCCAGACTGCATTGTTGTTGGTTGATTAGGCTTACAGTATACTACCCCAATTCAAAGAAAAGTTGGAACATGATGGAAAATCTAAATGCAATCAAAACTGTGTGATGTTTACATGCATTTATTAAGTTAGCAGGTGCATGTTCATAAAAGTGACTGTATATAAATGTATGGGACACCATTGAATTAAAGCAAATGTACTAAGAGGCAAGAGCACAATGATGTCATCAAGCATTACCTAATTTTTTTGCTATGCTACCTTGTTGAATAAAAATATGCATTTCTTTCAGAGCTATCAAAACTTTTTAAAATTTTTGACTCCGCGAGATCACGTGCATCAACAAGATGGACCGGAATACGGGTGCACAGAAATGTACAGCACACCACTCCACCAACTTATGCCACCCCAAACAGGCAGATAGACGTGCAGACAAACGTGAGAGCACATAGGAATGCAGCTCAAAAACAGCCTCCATCCCATCGACACAGAAAGACAGACAGACAAGCGTGCGAGAACAATGGAATGCAGAACACACACCCTGCTGCCCACCCAAACAAAGAGACAGACAGATGGATGGATGATCTTGCACTTATTCAGGAATTCAGGACACACACCCACCCACTCATACACACTTACTTTCACACCATCCTTAACAGGCCAAAAATAACTTCAGATTGATGAAGCCAGATCAGGCAACATGAATCTGTTAATTTATTGCCGTCTGTGATCTCAAAGTCTGAACAAGGAATCTACATCACAAGATAAACTACCACAACTCTGCTCATACCTCTTAAAATCTTTTATAATTTTGTTAACTTTTGTGAGGCTCTTATTGTTCTCAACCAGTTTTTCTGCACATTGGCCTAAAGATATTCATGAAACATTTTTTTTTTTCTGGCGAGCAACCAAGGTTATCAAGTGAAGCCTCGGCAGTTTTTTTTTTTTTTTAATCTAACCCCACTTTCATAAGTTTCACTCAGTTTGTACCTAAAGCTTGGTCCAACACGGCTTTACCCAAGATTTCAACACTTCAGGTAATCCTTAATCTACTCTCTGAACACCAGCAAAGCTGTGCTGCTGTTCTAAATTGCCCAACTGCCAACCCTGTCTCAGTTTAATCCCTAATTCCACCACAACACAGCTTTTTACACTATAGACCTGCACGCTTAATAGCTCCGTGAAGCTAAATGCTAAATTAAGAATAAATTCCTGATCAGCTTCACTGCTTGCTATGCTAGAATGAAGAAATTAAACTGTGAGCCCAAGGCTGTGTTTTGGGGTGTCAGTTTGGTATCTGATAGAATGGGCAGCTGCACCCAGTAACAGATGTGATCAAATGTAAACACTGATCTTGTAATTATCTGCACTGGCAGAGTTTTTGCTTATGGCTGTGCAGAAGTAAAAACAGTTCAGTCTAATGTCTTGTACAGTCTAAGCTTTAAATCGTGGGAGCACAGAAGTGATTCTGCTGTGTCGGGTTTTTTTTTTTTTTTTTTTTTTTAAATCATGGAGCTGCGGCTTTAATCCCAGATTCTCTGTTTTTCGGCTCTCAGGAAATGGAACTCACAGTACAATCCTTGATGCTCTTAACAGCCATTTTGTAAGAAGTCAGTCGTTAAGTGTGCTCGACTCTACATTTAAAGCCCTTACTACATGAGAAATGGTTCAACAGAAAGAATTATGGGAGCCTTGCTTTATTAGCAGTGCTTAATTTACGTCCAAAAGATGGGTGGACTTGCCTCATAGTATCAGTATGTCTGTTCACGGAAGGTCAGTATTATGAACCTGTAACATTAGAATTCCCCACCCGTAAATTGGCCCCACTGCCCCTAAAGAAAGATCTGGATAAGAGTATACACTTTGGGAATGACCCTGAGCGCTCGCTACATCTGGACATTGTTGTATTTGTCAGAAAATCAAGAATATGGAAGTCTTTAAGTGGGCAGGCAGACAGGATGAGTGTTGGCACTGATAATGCAGACAATTCAGTCCCTGATAGAGAGGCGTTTCTGAGACATGTCAGTTAGTCAATATTGCGGGGAGGAAGGAATTGTCCATTTTTGGCTGAAGGGTTTGGAATAGAGCCGAGAGAAGATTGAATGAATCCTACCAGGCATTTCAATAAATTAAGGTGAGGCATGCAAGTTTTATATTGTAAGTTTTTTCTACAGAATAGCTTGTAAGTCATCATAGGATGGTTGTGAAGATTCAAATTGATGTTCATTTCGTTCAAGAAGGTCTTTGGAATCCAACAATGCCACACTGACCATAACACACATCAGACATTTCACGTTGCCGTGATTGAAGTATATTCCTCCACTGCTCACGTCAACTCTGACCAATTTACAACTTTCCTGAGTGATAAATATAGTGTTATTCATCTGATTGTCTCAAGATCTTATGATATCTTCAACCCAAGGCATCTGAACTTATAAAATTGCTGATCACCATTTTCATTGAACTCCGAGTGATTCATTCAACTTTGTTACAGCTTTGTTATTCCAAGCCTAAAATGAATAGAAAATGAATGAGTAAGACTGCATTATTCTCATTCAGCAGATGCAAAACTTCCCTATACACACACCCACTCACCCAAACATTCACGACCACAACCTCTCACCCCCACCCACCTGCCCCCCACCCTTTCATCACAGCTTTACACCCTCCCTGTGCTTATATGATCATCCCCCCACATGAACCACACCTCGCAGACTAAATAATTTGGTGTTAGTTACGGAAACCTGCCTCTTTATTGAGCTCATGTGTTCCAGCCACTTCCCCCCTACAAGGACAAGGACAGAAACGGAAGAGGTGCCAGCTCTGTGTCCATAGAAACAAAAACAAAAAGCGACCAAACATGCCGCAAATGCCTTGCCTATGTTTGCAAGGTGGTACACTCTAACCTGATTGCACATTCCCAGTCATGTGCATGAACACATGCACACAAACACGTACTCACACTCTCAAAAAGAACAGCTCATGTTGAGGTTCTGTTCATATGGTTTCTGTTTTGAATTTGCTTGTTTTTTTTAATGTTTATTGAAAAATTTAGATGGGTGACAAATTAAAGGGAAAAACTGAGTAAATGTGTTGACAGACATAACAAATGCAGATGGTTGTGTTGATTTTCCTGGTATGGTTTTGGTGGAAGGGTCACATCAAATCAATGCAAAGTTATCCTGTGGGATCATCTGTATATCCTATGGTGAAGTACTCTGACCATGATGGGAGTGGTTTCTTTCAGGATGGCAATTGTTCAAGCCCCATTGGGCAGTGAACAGTTTTATGAGTTTGAAAATTATCCTCAGGATATGCCACCGCCCTCACAGTCACCAGACGTCAAACCAACTGGACTCATATGAGAGATTCTGCAACATGTTAGACTGTGATCTCCATTATCATCATCAAAACACAAAATGAAGGAATATCTCTCTGATGAAGAGTACTCCATCCCTACAGTAAAGTTCTACTCTTCTAAAGCATGTTGAAGCAGATCTGCTAGCTTGAGGAGGCCCAATGTCTTACTATTTGTCTTATATATGATGTCTTATATAAAACTTTCCGATTCGATTTCAAATATGACCTCCATGGTGGCCATATTGAAAATGCCATATGGGCACAATGGTAGCTGGCAAGAAGCCCAGAAACATATCTGATGGGTTTTGTGAAATTTATAAAATTGACTTTGGTTTGACCTTTGAACCTTGGCCACACCCAGTTTTTTCTGTTATGACTTCAAAAATCTTCTCCTCTGAAACCATTGCAGCTATGAAGGTGAAACTTGGCATGCATGTTCCTACCAATGAGGCCCCAAACTATATATAAAACTTTCTGATCCAATTTGGACGGTCATGTTTTGAATTTTGGTACATTGGTGGCTAGCAGCAAACCCAAAAACATATCTGACAGATTTTGAGAAATTTTAAAATTTGACCATTGGTCTCTGGCCACACTTACTTTTTTCTGTTATAACTTTAAACCCGTAGACTGTATATAAAAGATGGACAAAGCAAGCGTGATGTCGCCCGTTGGTTTCAAAATACCAAAAAGGAGGCTTCTTTTGTCAAGAATTGACCAGCACCATCTTGTCATTTTGAAACCGGATGGGATTCTGATTGGACGAGTGTGGATCAAGATCCGAGGGAAGCGAGGGGTCAGATACACGCCCACCTGACTGCTCCTATCACCAGTGTAGTTTCCAGCACTGTGTGCTATGTATAATATAACTTCAGTTACACATGTAATGTGTATGTAGCAAGAGAACTATGT
This sequence comes from Gymnothorax javanicus, assembly GCA_029692085.1. Taxonomy (NCBI): domain Eukaryota; kingdom Metazoa; phylum Chordata; class Actinopteri; order Anguilliformes; family Muraenidae; genus Gymnothorax; species Gymnothorax javanicus. The sequence goes on from CM056193.1 coordinate 185,760,940, forward strand.
AGATGTGTCACTTTGGCCGTTTCACATTGCCACTTTAGAAAATAAAGTATGTAAAAACTAATATTTGATATCTTTTGATGGTTACATACAGCGCCCTCCATAATTATTGGCACCCCTGGTTAAGATGTGTTAAAAGCCTTAGAATAAATTCAATTTTTATTGCAGAAGCATACTCTCACACTGAAAATTGTAGAGAAATGTAACCTTCAACTCAAGTGAATTTTAAGGGAAAAAAAATCCCTGACTAAGAAATAATTATTTTTCATAAAATCATATGTTCCACAATTATTGGCACCCCTAACAATTCCTAGGAAATAAATGTAATTGAAGTATTTCTGTCCTTTCTACAGTAGTTTACAAAGTTGATCAGAGTATCTAGGAACATTTAATTAGTAATTCATCACTTCCTGTTTCCCTGGGGTATAAATATGACGTGACACAGAGGCCATTTCTCTTATCCACTCTTCAACATGGGAAAGACAAAGGAACACACCATTCAAGTAAGGCAGATGTGTGTCGACCTTCACAAGTCAGGCAATGGCAACAAAGAAAATAGCCACTCGCCCGCACCTGCCCATATCTACTGTCAGAGGAATCATTAAGAAGTTTAAAACAACTGGAACAGCGGTAAACAAGCCTGGACGAGGACGCAAGGTTATTTTGCCACCACGCACAGTGAGGAGGATGGTAAGAGAAATAAAAAGTTCTCCAAAGCTCACTGTTAAAGAATTGCAACAAATGGTAGCATCTTGGGGTCACAAAGTCTCCAAAACAACCATCAGGAGCTATCTACATGCCAACAAGCTGTTTGGGGAGGCATGCACGGAAAAACCTTTTCTCACTCACAATCATAAACGCAAACGTCTGGAGTTCGCTAAGCGGTACTGGGACTTCAACTGGGACCGTGTGCTTTGGTCAGATGAGACCAAGATAGAGCTTTTTGGCAACAAACACTCTAAGTGGGTCTGGCAGAACACAAAAGATGAGTATGCAGAAAAAAACCTCATGCCCACTGTGAAGTAAGGGGGAGGATCGGTGATGCTGTGGGCCTGTTTCTCTTCCAGAGGCCCTGGGAACCTTGTTAGGGTGCATGGCATCATGAACGCTTTGAAATACCAGGACATTTTAAATCAAAATCTGGTGGCCTCTGCCCAAAAGCTGAAGATGGGTCGTCACTGGGTCTTTCAGCAAGATAATGACCCTAAACATGTGGCCAAATCTACACAGAAATGGTTCACCAGACACAGAATCAAGCTCCTCCCATAGCCATCTCAGTCCCCAGACCTCAACCCCATTGAAAACCTGTGGAGTGAGCTGAAGAGGAGTGCAGAGGAGAGGACCCAGGTCGCTGGATGATTTAGAGAGATTGTGCAAAGAGGAATGGTCGAAGATCCCTCTTTCTGTATTCTCCCATCTTGTGAAACATTATAGGAGAAGATTAGGTGCTGTTTTGTTGGCAAAAGGGGGTTGTACAAAGTATTAACATCAGGGGTGCTAATATTATGGCACACATGATTTGATGTAAAATTATTTCTTAATGTGGGATTTTTTTTCCCACTGAATAAATGCACTTGAATTAAAGGTTGGATTTTCCTCTTTTTTTCATTGTGGTCCTATATTATTTAGAAAAAAACTGAATTTATTAGAAGCTAAAGAACACATCTTAACCAGGGGTGCCAATAATTATGGAGGGTGCTGCATGTCCAGGTGAGCTACAGTGTCCATGGCACTATTTTTTATGCACTGTGTATTGATCATGTTACCTTGCTACCAACCCAGGGGTATGTTTCCCAAAAGCGTAGTTGCTAAGTAAGTTAGGAAATAGTTTGTTGATTCACTGTCAGTGGTTCCAACTATATAAGTTAGCATCTGTGCTTTCGGGAAACGCACCCAAGTCTGAGAGTCGGGCCAACATTTCTGAAATGATGTGGTTTCTCAATTAAGTGATATCACAAAATCTATGATTTAGTGAATCTCCAGCTTTTTAAATATGAAGTCATGTTTAAAACGATGACTAATGGGATTGGTTGAGAGTCGTCTTTGTGAGTCATTTTTTCTCATTGTAATGCAAGAAGCTAAAAGGTATACAGTATCTTACACAAGACTTAATGGTTCGTAGTAGAATTTAGTTTTGTGTGAAGCAACTGAAAAGACACACACACAATAGGGAATGGTATGCCAATGAACCCCACTCTCGCCAACCCAGGTACAATAAAATCCTGATTTTTTTTTAAAGAATCCTGATGAAAGGCTTTGTCATCGTGAATAACTTTGATGCAGTAACATTTCGGCAATTTCAAGCTTTTCCCCTCCTCCAACATGACTTTTTGATTTAGCTTTTAATTCAACTTTTCATAATTCCCTACATTGTGACAAATGAGACAACACTACAGCTGATACACATCTTCCAATCAGACTGATAAGCATTAGCTGAATTTGTTCCAGCCCACAGGATACGCCCAATAGGCTCCACCTGAATTATTTCCTCTTTTGCCGGCATCATTACACCCATATTTACCAGACAATGCAAATAGAAAATCCACATCAATGAATATCCACAAATCAAATTTGCCCTTAACAGAATGAGCAACGTCGTAAAACCACTTCAGAAGTATGACTTCATACTGGGGGCATCCAGAAAACCAGACATTCGTAAATGTTGAGATCTTTTTTCCAACAGGAACTAAAAATTTTTTGCTTGGTTCAGGCACCAATAAATGATCTGAGAAATTCTGTCCAGATGCAGAGATAGGAAAGCTCTATGAGCTTCTTATCAACAAAAAAACTGAACTTGTACACAGACTGTGCCTTTGTATAATCTTAGAACACCAAGTGAAAAAGCACCCTGGTTCTTTCAGACTGAAAGCTTCATCAATGCAAACTAAAACCAGTGGTCTTTATTACTAACACGATGCAGCGACAAATTATGGTTTTCATCTCGGCAACACATCACATTGAGCCTGGTTCATAAGTATTTGGACAGTAGCACAATTTTCATTGTTTTGGCTCTGAACCCCACAAAGTGGATTAGAAATTAATCGATCCAGATGTGCTTGAAGGGTAGACTTTCAGGTTTAAGGGTTTTCGAAAAATGTTGTATGTACCAGGTGGGAATAAAAATCGGCTTCAAGGGTTCAAAGGTATTTGGACAAAATAACATATTTATAAACTCAATTTTTATTATTCACACTTTGTAGCATATCCTTTGCTTTGTTGCAAGGAGGAAGAGAATTCATGGTTTCATCACTTATGGCAGTGGTTCTCAAACTCGGTCCTGTTGCCCCACTGTGTACACTTGTTTTTGTTCCGACCACAGTTGCAATCTTAGGACTTAAACAAGCTGTTGATTTGCCTTAATTAGGTGCATTCATGTTTAGAGCAGTTATTTGTCCTCTTAAGCCATATTTGACAAATCTACACATGCCATGAAGAATAAAAATTTCATATGCACAATATGTTAGAAACCAGTATGAATAACTGCAGAGGGAAACAATTTGACCGAAACCTTAATCAACGTAAACAATCAATAGGTTCCTCATTGGTGAAACTGTCAACACATGGTTGCAAAAACCAACAATTTATTTGGCAAACAGCAAAGTCACACCTGTTTCGTTTCATGTTCATTTTATTAAGTTTAGGAAAATTATTTTGAAAGAATTTAAAACACCTGTGTTCAGCAACCCAATTTGGAGCTTACTGATTTTCTCAGAGTCTAGTTTGATCTGTTTAGAAATGTTTTTTACCTGCAAATCCTCACAATATGGAAAAATAAGCATAACGTGTGAGGGTTTTTATTCTTCATGGCACAGTTGATATGTCCATAAAAATGCAGCTAAAGGTGGTAAATAACTGTTGTAAACATGGAATGCAGCTAATTAAGACAAATCGACACCTTGTTAAAAGTCTAAGATTGCAGTTGTGGTTGTAACAAAAACCAGCATACACAGTGGGGTGCCAGGAACGAGTTTGAGAACCACTGACTTATGGCAAGTCGCCCAGGTCCGGAGGCAGCAATGCAGCCTCAGACCATCTCTCTACCACCACTGTGTTTGACTATTGGTATAATGTTCTTAGAGTAATGCTGTGTTACCTTTATGCCAGATGTAATGGGACCCATGTCCTCCAAAAAGTTCCACTTTTGAACTTCAACAATCACAAAATATCATCCCAAAAGACTTAGGGGTCCTCAAGGTGTTTTTTGGCAAATGTGAGACAAACCTTTGTGTTTTTTAGGTCAGAGGTGTTTTTCTCCTTGGAGCTCTTCCATGGATGCCAATTTTGCCCAGTCTCTTTCTTATAGGGAATTCATGACAACTGACCTTAACTGAGGCAAGTGAAGCCCACAGTTTTTTAGCTATTAGTCTGGGTTGTTTTGTGATCTCCTGGATGAGTTGTTGATGGACTCTTGGAGGAATTTGGTAGGCTGGCCACTCCAGGGAAGGTTCACTGCTCTTTCGAGTTTTCTCCATTTGTAGATAATGGCTGTCGACATTGTTCGCTGGAGTCCCCATGCCTTATAAATGGCTTTATAACCCTTTCCGGAATGACAAATGTCAAGGACTTTGTTTCTCATCTGTTCTTGAATTTGTTTACATGGTGAGGGTCGGCGGGGCAGTGTTAATCGACTATTCCGCCACAAGGAAGCACAAGCACTGAACGTAAATTGACAAAGAAAACGAGCCAGTGGTGCGGAGCAGAAAGGAGGAATGCACAGGATGGGTGGGCTGAGCAAGACCATAATGTAATAATGAGGATAAATAAAGCAAAACGGAGGCTGAACAGACACAGGCAGTGGAATATAGGGAGAAACGAATAGCACAAGGAGACACAGAAACACGAGCAGAAACCAAAGTGAAATAACCAGAATAGTAAAATAATAAAACATACTCAGAAGAATACATAATAATAACAAACTAAGGGAGGAAAACACACTGGAAACTAATCAAGGGAATAAGAGGCAGATGAGCTGGCAGGCAGTGGAGCATGGGAAGGGCATGGTAACAAATAAGAAAATAGAAAACACTCAAAAAACAGTGAGGTGAGAGAAGGAGCACAGAAGGGCTATGGAAACCAAATGATATAAACAGAACAATGAGAAATACTCAAATAAATACAGGATAACAAAACATAACTAAACACAACTAACAGAATAACAACGCTGACAAAACCTTTCAGGTGGCCAGCCAATCTGTGTATATATCAACAATCAAGAGAGGACTTCACCTGATTGAGTACATATGTTTGCCACAACAGTAAACCATTGGTAAGCCTCAAAAACAGGAATACCACATTAGAGTTTGCCATAGACCATCTAAAAAGCCTATACACTTCTAGAACAACAGCTCAGACAAAGATCGACTTGACCAGAATGATGGGAACAGAGCAGTATGAAGAAGGGAAGGAACTGCTTATTCGTCCAGGGAATACCACATGTAGTGTGGGGTATGGTTATGATGTGCAAGTAGGTCATATATGGCTGCCAGCGGAACTGGTTCTCTTGTATTAAATGAAGATGTGACTGCTGTCAAAAGCAGCAGGATGTATAGTGAAGAGCTGTTTTATCAGCTTAGATAATAAAAGATAGCAACTAATTGGACAGCGTGTCACAGTGCAGATGGACAATGACTTGAAGCATACTGTGAAAACAACCCAGAATGTTTAGGCAAAGAAGTGGAATGTTCTTCAATTGCCAAGTCAATCAGTCGAGTCAACTGATCATGCACTTAATTTGCTGAATGCGAAATTGAGAGCCAACTGCCCCGAGTTGGAACTACGAACAACTGTTGAGTGGGCCGGACAGAACAACACCAGGGAAGAGATCCACTATCTAACAGTGTCACTAGGTTTGGTTCCGGACTTCACACAGTCATTAACTGCATAGGATTTGCAACCTAGTTTTAAAAATGACAATTTAAAGGAGACATTTTATGCTGATCCATGCTTTTTGACATTCAGAGAATGCAATAAGCTTCCACATCCATGCCGAACGTCGAAAAAGTTGTCAAAAATGACACATAGGGGTTCTTCCATAATTCTCAAACGAGAATTCACATGATTTCCTGCCTCTCTGAACACTTCGTAATGAGAACTTCAGGAGATCTGTTGAAATTCTTTCGTCACGATTTCAAGCCAATCAGGAGGAATGTATAAAACCTGTGATGAATCAGGAAGAATCCGCTCTCAACACGCCCAAGACGCCCGCCCCCAAACCGCCGAGAAACATACGAGAAGCAGACCGAATCAGCGTCTCTACCCAGACAGCTGTGATCAAGACCTCTATAGGCACACAGTTTATACCATCAGGATGCACCAGCAGATGCATAGCGGCCCAGTTGGCTTACGGAAAGTTGAAATAACATGTGCGAAGTGAAGGTATGTCTGGAAACTTGTAACTCACTCACAGGTGTCTATTTGCTAAATCCAAAATTGTTGTTGGCTACTACGCTTGATATAGCAGGGCTCTCAAGTTTTGAATGCAGCTAGAGTGAGATTTTCTCCCGGGGTGGGGGGTGCATGATACTCCCGTTTTCCACCGTGGGTGAATGAATAATGTAGCTTTCAGAACGTTGTTGTAGCAGGATCACGTAAATAATTCCAGGATAACTGTGTTTTTTTTTTTTTTTTCATTGGTTGTTGCCCTAAATCTTACCCAGATACAATAGTGCTATTATCTGATTGGCTATTGTGTAGCCCCTTTCCTTTTTTTTGATTGGCTGGCAGGTGGCAGGGGAGACGTGTTTAATTCCTGCCGGTTTCCACAGTTATAGTGGTGTTGCTGCGCATATTGGCCTACTGTTGGAAATTGTTTTCCTTTCAATAATTTTTTTGCCTGAGAAATACTATGTGTGGTGTATGTGCGTGACATCCGTCTGAAATGAGTGACAATCACACTCCTTGCGCGAGACTTGAGAGCCCTGATATAGTATAGAGCAAAAGAGCACGTGGAGCCGGGAGGGGGCGGGCCTTGGAAACCAAGGTATGTCCCTTCTGCCTCTGGTTCCGCCCAATCATGGCAGAGTGTAGTCCAAAAGCGACCGTTTTCAGTAAGTGGCTGCAAGGATGTTAAAATGGGTATTTTCTGGGTGCAGCTCCGAGAAAGGTAGGTAGTTTTTGAAAGTGAAAGTCGTGCTAAACTAATCAGTAGGTGTTCAGAACTGACACAATGGGAACATTAGCTCATTGAAAATGGCATAATATGTCTCCTTTAATTTTTGATGATTTTAGTTCATCCAATTACATTTGAGCTCCTACAATTGAGTGGAGATGAGTGCTATGCATAAAAATGATTTGATTCCAACTCATAACCCCTGAATTAAAGCTGAAAGTCCGAACATAAAGCACATCTTCATTTGTTTCATTTTATATGAAATGTGGTGGTAAATAAAGCCAAAATGATAACAGTTGTGCCACTGTCAAAATCCTGCAGAGTATTTTAAAGTATGCACTTTACCCTACTAGAAGAATTACCTTACACTGACATTGATTTACCTTCTGGAAGAGTTTGTTTTAAGCACTGCCTTATGTTGTAACACCTTTAAAAACCTTTACGGTCTTATGGAAATATGGTGATTACAATATGCTCTGTTCAATTAGAAATAAACTAATAATAATTTAGGTCAACTGCCTCTAAAACATAAATGTAATGATTTTTAATTACTTTCTAGAATTTCCAAAGCAAAATGCATTTTGTGTTGGAATAGCACTCTACATTGTTGTTTATAAATGTGCATGTTATGCTAATTGATACAAACACTGGGAAAAAAAGGAAAATTAGTGTATTCCTTCTGAGGCCAAGTGTTAAATAGGCTACTGTATACCAGAGCTATTTTCAAATTTATTCCAGGCGCAGTTATATTTATTAAATGACTGCACTTTCTGAAATCATTTCAAGAGTATAAATTCAGTTTTCATTCACATTGTTTCTGCAATAGAACCTGAGCTCCACTTACCATCAGCTCTAGCATTTTCTAGAACACTAAAGCCTAATGAATGATGTCAGGTCACAGCTCACCCGGATGTGGGATTGGGGAGCAAATTACAGGCGCAAACATGGATTTTACAGCATTCCGCTCGAATGAAATGTTAGAGGAGGCAGGGAGGTAGAGCAGTAATTTACCATGGGGTCATTAGGAAACAGTTATGTCCAGTATTCATATGAATCTAACCTCCTTCACATGGTCTTTCTGAATGAGGTCAAAAGCTGTAAAGTGCCTCCTTCAGCGGGGCCTCAGAGATAGAGGACGAAGTACCACTGGAAAAGCTGGGGTCAAGCCGCAGCCTACAAATCACTGACCATACAATAACGTTTTATGTGTTGCTAAGCGCCCAGCAGCGCCACAACGTCATTTCCATATATTCCAGTGAACAGAGTTTTAACGTCAGGGTAGGATAACTCAAGCATTAAATTTCTAGTTTTTGCATTTCTTTCCTTGGCACACAAAAATAATTTTGTGGTTTATTTTCCACAGAACTTGGTAATGTGAAAGGGCATTCAGCATCATATTTTATTTATTTATTTATTTACCCATCTGCCCCAAATGGGTACGGTCATAGTGCTGCATCTTAAACGCAAACAATTGCATTAATATTGGAATTTCAACGTGTTGCGTGGGGCCCCCAATCTGCTTGTCGAGGAATCATCTTGCTTGCTGGCCAGTTCATGAATGGTTTACTTATTGGTAGACTGTTTAAAATTAGCGCACCAACTGCATTCTTTTGTGTATGATCAAATGCAATTACAATTATTAAGTACAAGGACAGTACCAAAAATCGACCCACATGTTCCAATATGGTGTAAAGGAAATCAAAGCAAAGTAGTTTACTGGTTTTTTCTTTTTCTCCAAAAAAAAGCAATGTAGTGAATTTATTTGATATGTTGTGTGATGGCATGGGGCATTTTCTGCTGAATCACGAATGATACAATTTAGGTCTTGGCATAGTGCAAATATCTTATAAAACCAATTGATGATGTCAAAAACTAGGCCCTTCTATAGTGTCTTGCTTCATTTGTGCTGCTTTTTTCATATTCTGTGCTTATATTCCTTGTTTAGTATAGTTTAGATGAACCCTCTTTGATTTCTCACAAATCGAAACTGCTTCTGCTTATGTAGTATTAAACCCGGGATTTTCAATGACTTGCTGTTCAAGGTATGCAGGCCCTTCAAAAGCTTCCGCTTATAACGTGTGATTACTCCAAACTGGTTCCCATTCACTTTTACTAATCAATCAATCATCAATCAAAGATTAATTGACTCAGTTGCAAAGACTAATGTAGAATGACTGGCCAAGTTGTTTTTATCTGCTATGATTGTTCATTGCATGACATAGGCCAGATATCAGGCGTATCAGATGCAGTAATTAACAAAAATCCCAACTTGGGTAAAAAAGAACAAAAGATTTTGAAAAAAAAATCAGAGCGTAAATCCAAACTACACAACAGAAGGGCAAATAAAAACAGAATGGAGCAAAATTCTTGTCTGGATTATTTCAATAACATTTATCAAAAACACTTACTGCGCAATAAATTACTAATGTAAATTTTCGTTACTTCAAAATCAAAATGACAATGCTCAAAATAGTCACTTGAAAAATAGGATTTTTACACTCCTATTGTACCAGAATGCACCATTTGTAATGTAAATTTTTGAAAGTCCTGCTGTCTATTAAAGAAGCTTCTCTGTAAACTCCAAAACTTATTGAAAGGTCTGAAAAACTTCTTTCAAATGCACAAAACCCCCTAATGTCAGAGCCTGCAAGTTGCAAGCAGGCTGCAACATTAGTATGACTTTCAAAATAGTTGTTATTTTCTGATACAGAACATGACCAAAAGTAGTTGTATATGTACGCTCCTTGGTCTGGGGCTATTTTTCATAGTTTGATTTAGGCCTCTTGGTTCCAAAGGAAAATCTTGATGCTTGCAATGATATTCCAGACAATTCTGTTCTTTCGACAGTGTCAGCCGTTGAAAGGGAAAAGTGAAGGCCTTTTCCTGTTTCAGCATGACACTGCTCCCATGCACAGACCGAGATCCATAAATAGTTTGTCAAGATTGTTGTAGACAAACTCGACTGGCCTCAACAGAGCCCTGACCTCAACTCCGTCAAACCCCACTGGAATCAGTTGGAAAGCTGACTGTGAGCCAGGCCTCGTGTCCCAGCATCACTGCCTGATCTCACTCACCCTTTTCTTTTGGCTTGAATGGAGCAGCAATGGTTCTAACACTCTAACGACTCGTGAAAAGTCTTCCCAGATGACCTGTTGTAACAGAGCAGGAGAGAATAACTCCACATGCCCATTTTAGAGTGAGATGTTGAATGAGCAGGTGTCCACATACATCTTGTGACGTAGTGCATTTCTGCTGGGGATTTCTGTATGTCATTTGCAATAAAAAGCAGTTTTATTTCTTTCCTTCCTGTAAATCAGCCAGCTATATCCACAACAGTAATGACAAATTTAGTATGCAAGGTAAATCAATATCAAGCCCTGTGGAGATGAAGCACATAATTTTTACGTAGAATGAATGCGGCAAACCAGAATTTTCTGCATGCAGGTGTAGTTCTAAGTTGATTGCACATCTGCGCACACCAGTAAATGGCCTCAAATGTCAGTGTGATATGAGTTGCAAGTAGGACTGCTACAATTATTGCAATTAGATATTCTAAGTTAACCTGAGTTGTGATTAATTTATAAAATTAAACTCTATTTTCTCTTCATTTAAAGGAAACTTGATTTGTTAGGTTGAATTAAACAGCTACCTTGCAATATGACGAGCTGATAATCTGGAGTCATGTAAAATGAAATCACTGTTCTGTGAAACTGTTCTTGGTATATCACAGCACATGATAGACAAAGTAAATAGAACCTCTAGTGACACAATGGAGGCAAATGCCAATGCCACTTGAACTTGGCCCTCTCTACCTAAAAAAAAGATGCAATAGCAGTTGTAGCAGGTTGCTACTGGTTTATAAAGACAGTCATTTCTTTGATTCACAACATTATAGTATTAGATTATCATATAAATGGGGGAGGATTTGTTTCAGTCAAAGCCTTAAATTTCAATATATTAATCCTACTTGAGTATATGTGGCCTGATAGATGTTGCAACAGGACACAACAAAGAAACAAGGGGATTTTTAATATCTGACTGCTTCAGGGTTTAGAGAGATGCATTAAAAGAACTTTTGAGGTTCAGACTGTTGTAGCTCTGTAAGACGTTTTAGGAGATCAAATACTTTCTAACATGAATAGCGTCTGTTAAACCAATGGTTTCTGTACATCTGCTTACACTTTTAGCATTTCCACTTTTTGCAAATCTAAAGTAAAGATTTTTATCAGCTCTGCGCGAGAAAATGTGCAGTTCCCATTTTCTTATTGGCCACCCATGGCGGAACGGAAATTCCCCAGTAGAGCACGCAAAATGGAGTTTCACATTAAAACCAAAACACTGTACATCAGTAATGGGAATAAGCACTTGACTAGTCACCAGATACCAATATGAAAGTGCATAAACAGCGATACTAGTTATCTTAAATACAAATCAGTTACCCAGGACATTAGCTTATTTCTACAGCATTACACTGAGCATATAAAATGCACTGTAAACGATAAATAAAAATATAGCCTTGAATAAAACACTAAAATAATGTAAGGACTTACATTGATTCGCTCACTACTTGGTGGAACATGTACACCCACATGATGCAATTACCATCTCCCAACTATGTTTGAAACAGAAACATCAAATGTAGACAATATTAGCTTTTACCTTCGGTTTGAGTTGAATAGAATGGATTGATATACTCTAAAAATTGAATGGATAATAAAACTCATGCTTTAGGGGACTTGTGACTTGTCGAATGACCCTCAGGAATTGCACCATTAAAGCATATGTAGTGGCCTCCAACAAGTTTGGTGACATTCACATTTAATATGTTGTTGGTTGCAAAACCATCCGACATCAATCTACACTCCATTCTTCTCAATACATGATAGACTATCGAGGGAGAATACTTCTAACTGCGACTGACCAGATGGCCAGAGTCGCCAAAGTTCCTCACACAAGTTGCCTACACTAAAAAACTGCCATTTACTATCTGGACATGCAATGACTTTTGCAATAAAAAAACCGGATGCAAAACTATACTGTGAACTACCTGTGAACAACCTTACACTCAGCGCTGTCCAGCGGATATTTTTGAAAAGAGATTTTATCACTGGGCTACATTCTCGACTATGAGTCAATATCCTCATTGACTTAAAGGCACCATCCCAGGCGGCTCATTTTTTGTCAAAATTATAAAAATCTGAGTATATCTGGTAAGTATTAGACAGTAATCGATAACATAAGTGATTTGACATATCAATGAAGAAATTTGTGACATACCATCTGTGTAAGGAGCAGGGGCCAAAATTAGGCTACCAATCAAATTAGTCTCAGACAACTTTAATTGGATGGCCCGTCTGTCAGTCAAACTGCCAAATCAACGTGCAAGGTGTTCTGCGCGTGCATTCCAATGTGCCGCACTTTGGCTGTAGCTACATAGCCAGCAATAGCCAGAAAGCTAGGCATTCGGACGGAGTCATGGCGCAGCCGAACGAGCAGCCAGTTTTCCGACCTCCAACTGCACCCAGCGGTCAACCACCAGCTAAAAAGACAAAAACCTTCATTGAAAGTATGTGTGATAGACAAGAATGTGTAAAAATTGCTAATGCAACTCGAGTATCCCTTGGCAGAGAAGCATTCGGCCGCTGGAGAGAACTAAAGACACTGAAAGGTTTTAAAACCGACGCACTCGTAGCGGAGTTTCTCTTAGACTGGTAAGCTAGCTTCTTGTTTCTCTTTCTGTCTGAATGCTGTACATAGACAGAAAGTGTAGTCTATGCTACTTTTGTTGTTAGCCAAGTAACGTTAGCTGCAGCCTAGTAATGGGTGGCTAATGTTTGCTTGTTGTTGTATGCCTAAAGACTGGCACTAGCCTAGGAAACTTGTATGTAGGCTATAATGCCCTGGTTATGCTGTGAATCCAGTGTTGAAAGATACAGGTGTTGTTGTTGGCGGCTTTGTGTGATGCCATCGATATCCACCGCTGCTAATGCTGTCTGTGTTGTAATCTTGTCCCCGGCCGCACCAGTCAGCTGTTTGTGGTGAAATGATGTACGCGCTCGAACTGAGTGGTGGGGGGCGTGGTTTAGGTGATTCCTGACTGGACGGAGGTGGTGGGTGCTTATCAGTTGTGCAATTTGAAAAAAAATTGTAAGTACAGCCGCCTGGGATGGTGCCTTTAAGGCAATTTCTGCTCCTTGTGAACCCTTCCACTCGTTTTCAGAGCCATGCTAGCTGAAACTTGGGAAAGGACAGCAGGACTGAGTAAAACAGTGTTGCATACAGACTTTGGTTCACGGTAAGGATTAGTTTGTACTCCAGTCATGGCACAAGAACAAGCACAGTCACCCTTCTCCAACCTCTTTGCCGTTTCAGTGGTGGAAGATAGCACAGCTACCGCATACTCTTCATCAGGTGAGTCTCGGATGCACTATCAGAATGCTCACTCCTCACATCCACAAGCCATTGCTGATCTTACAAGCGCTCAGCTAGTGTCATGGTTTTGGTGGCCATGTTGCCTAGCAGGCCAGCATCATTGATACTTTGGTAGGATCTATCTCATGACTATAAGCTATGGCTCATTTCACACGCACAAAGCTCGCACCATAATCAGCAGGAGCACATTGCTTAGCTGGCAAGCATCACTTATACATCACTGATACTGATGAATCTCCAATCCTCTGATTCATATCTATCTCCTTTATCAGGGACAACTTGGGCACTGCCTGCAAGGAATCTATGCTGCCATCATGTCCACAAGCTGTGGAGCCACTCACATGTGTTACACTAGCGCAGTAATTATGGGAGCATGTTGCCCAGCTGGCAAGCCATCACCAGTAATTTGCTGGTATCTACCTTGCATCCAAATACTGTAGCTCATCTTGTGTGCTTAGCTGACACTATGGTTTTTGTTCTGACACTGATTTATGTTACTGATGACTCCCCAGTCTTCTGTTTCAGAATCCATATCCTTCATTTTGGACAACTAGGGCAATGTTGTGTCCCCGGTCTGTGTTCTTCTGTTGTGGTTAATATCGTTTTTCTATGATTGTGCGACATTGTACGTGCACTACGGTAGCAGTCTGAGAGCGAGGTACATTGCCAGCAAGCAAACATTCGCAGAAACTTTATATTTATGTGGAAGATTATAGAATGATTAGCCATAAATTTAGCCGGACTTTGAGAGGATTATAGAAACAGCTTCAAGTTTTTCACATTAGTCATGTATATATATTTTCTGCTGATATTTGATTACAGTATCACAGCTGCGATAGGAACCACTATGTTATGCATCCTGGAGTTCCTCATGGCTCATAATGGGAGACAGCATTGTTGCAAAGTTTCATCCCAAACAGGATGAGCCCCCAGAATGTTTATTTCGTCATCAAGAGCTCATCATTCATTTGAGAGTAAGGTGGGGTGCAAAAATGTCTTATTGGCATTTCTGGTGTGGTCTGCTCCATGCACTTAGTAACACAGAAGGCATTTTTTTTTCTCTTGTATTCACTTTGCTTAAAACAACATTAGAATGCCATCATGGTTGAGAGTCTCTTGATATTTACCTCCTGTCACGTAACATTGTTTAATCTTGTTCTAATTACATTTTTTCAGCATCCTTATTCAAAGTCTTAAATGTGTGTTGGTTGAGTTACTTTGTAATTTTCGTTTCTATACCATTTTACAAAAATTTATGACGGACTTGCAGCTTTTTGATAGAACAGTTTATATCACTGTTATCAGAGCAAGTACAACAGGTCTCAACATGTGGAAATAGTAAATAACCAGCATTGCGTTGCCATTCTTCATCAAAAGCAGATTAAGTGTTGGACAGAAAGGAGGTACATACAGTGTCTAACAAATTTATTAGACCACCTGTTATTAAAAAAAAAAAAAAATGAGAAAACACGAATATTTAAGAAAACTAAAAATTGTTATGTTACCTCTTTGGCAAATAACAAACTGAAACCACTAAATAGTCCTTATTCACACATACCAACCAAAAAAAAAAAAACAAAAGTATATTTTGTATGGCCTCCTTTGGCCTTGATAACTGCTTGCATTCTTGCATTCAACCACTACAACTAATTTTTATGTTCGGGAATGCAAGAAAATAACTGTTATTTTGCATCTTAATCAAAAAATAATAAGGTGCTTAACTATTTTTTTCTGCGGTAAATCTACGATAAATCTACGGTTTCTACGGTAAATTCAAAAATTCATGAATAACAACAATAATTATATTTTAGAATTAAAAATATAATTTCAGTTAAAGAGTTTGCATATACTGATGGATTAACCATTACAGAAGCATAAATATTATTTTGGTCATTACCGACACTGTTAATTTAGGGCCGCTGTGGCATAACCCTTACGTTGGATGGTGGTTTAATTCATTTGTTAGCACTGTACATTGAAATCTGACAGGTTAAGAGGCCAATAACACTGAAATGTCCGAAGCTCCTGAGCATGTGTCAAGTGACACCTAAACAGCATGTACAGCATCTATCCACTGACCCTCTGAGATGTTTTGCATATCATCGCTATGATAACTGTGAAAATACTTGAAAGACCTCAAATATCAGTCTTTTCAGACCAAGGTGCAAGGATCAAATTTTTTATTTAAATGCTCCTGGAGTACACCATGACTTTTTCATGTAATTCTTGATTTCTTTGTTTTTTTGGGTAAGGCTATAGATACAAATAGAATTTCACAGTGGAATTTTTTTTTTCTGAGCTGTTCTTTTCTTGAGAACATTATTAATACCTCTGACGTTATGTTTCACCTTCAGTTTCTGTGTTTGCTTGTTTGTTGTTAGCAACATTATGGACAAAGTTATGGACAGATTTTTTGACATTTTTAATAGAGGTGTGTCTCGGCCCAGCTAAGGATGATTTCATTTTGGGAGTGATCTGGATCAAATTGTAGACCCTGGAATTTTTTATTTAATTGTGTGGTGGTACAAAATAACACCACTCGTATGTGTCCCGAACATGTGGGGGACTGTTGGGCCTTGGTGGAGGTATGCGCTCTCACAGTGCTCTTGTTAGCAAAATACTTTTCTTTTTATATTCCTTTGAATTCTGTATAAAAATCTGTATCTTTCAATTTTTTACATTTAAGAGTAGACTTTTTGCTATAAACTCAGAATTTTCCTGTGAAACCACCCACTGAGCTTTCATTTTTTATAATTCATTTTTGCATCCACTTGGACAGCTGATAAAACTCAGATTCGCAACTAATTTTTGTGCTGACAAATCACACACTGGAACAGTGAGGCAGACAGTCCTATGGCATGGCTTTAAATGTGTGATGGATGTGAAAGCATGGAAGTAGAGGCAGAGGGAGAATGCACAAGGAGAGAGGAGAGTTACTTCATAAACGCAGGTGTGTTTGTGACTATGACTTTGAGATTTAAGAATAAGAGATCATCAATCAATGGCAAAAAACTCTAAATCTATGCTACTTAGTAGAACTCTTTGAGAAATTATTCCCAGCGAATGTGTTGTTGAGGTGGATAATGTTCTTAACTCACAGTTTAGCCTGCTGCTAAGAACGTGCACAAGAAATGCCTTCGTGTAGGGAGCTACTTCACTCTTATGCTTTAATTAAATTCCAGGGCAATAAATTGAATACTTTTTACCCCTCAGCCCCGACTAAGGGACAGAGGGGTATTGTCGGCCCCTTCGCAGATGGGCAGACGGGCGGCGGGCCAGAAAAGTTTTTCCAGGCCATTTCTCTGTAACCGCTTGGGTTAGGAACTTCATTTTACATATGTCGACTGGCCTTGGTAGGTAGCCGTGCCTCGTCGAGGTTTCGTACCCGAATGACCTTTGACCTTTCCTCAGTGACCTTGACCTTTGAAACTTTGTCCGGGCCGTTCGTTCAATATGTCGGGGCTTAGGGGTACTGCCTTCGCTCCCGCAAAGCACATTTTACTTAAATAAAGAATTGGAACTACAACTTCTACCAGCATATTTTGACATAAAGCATTTGTTCTTTGAGTTGAGTAACGTAAGTATGTGCTTCAGTGACTTCTGACATTTTACAAAGTCTTTTTTTTTTTTTTTTTTTACTCAATGGGTTCTGTTGGTTTCTATTGTGTACTTTATTGTTTCATGACTTATGCTTCTGACTTGGCACTTTGTTGCCTAGTAACTGTATGTGTCATAAGTTTGGTGACTAATGAATTTTAGTCTTTGAGAAATACTGTTTAGGATCTACTGATCTACTGCTTGGCTCAACCTGGGCTCTGTCAGATTTGACTGGATTGTCGGTTACCTTCCTCAGAGTGCCGCCCAAGATAAGACACTTGAATGGAATGACATTTCCCTCAGTTAAACCCCCACTGGAAGTTTTCTTACGTCTTAATCCCATATTGACATTTATCATTTTGTTCCTGGTCAACATATCAAATTCACATGTGCTTGTGCTCAGGACAGATCATGTGTGACCTAAGTAGTCCCCAAATTGCTACTGTAATGGCTCTTAGAGTATCTCATGCAGCTCCAATGTTGGCTCAGAAAGTGCTTTTGTCTGGAAACACTGAGAATGTGCTTTAAGTGGTTTAGGCAAAACGTAACTGTTTGGATGATTCACAAAGAATGAATACAGAAGGCATTGCAACTAAAGCTCTAAATTATCTTTGGGGAAAAGGATAAGCACAGTGCCATACATTGTGCATTTTAACAAACAACATTTCAGAACTAAAAATACATAGAAACAAGCGCTGACAGATCTGTATGAATAATGACCTTGGGATGCATTCCAAGCACACATCTGAAAATGCCAGAAAAAGAAAATGGGAGAGCAGTACCTGAGCCATGTTAATTTACTTCGCTTTTTAACAGACTTCCCACTAATTTAGTTCTTGGGGGAAAAAAAAAAAATTTTAATTGTTCAGAGGGATAAGCATTGTCTTGACTATGCAGTCAAGATATCTTCATTATATGTATGAAATAAATTACTCTTCATCTTATGAGTGCACTTCAGAAATATTATTTCCCAAATAAAAATATATAATTTAAAGTTCTGTACCACCAGAATATGAGATCTATAGAAAGGTCTGAAAGATTGTGCAAGCCACTGTGTACACAGGTGGGTGACAAATAGAGAATAAAACATGCTGAATACCAGTGGTGAGCCATCAGATATTTAGCGGGATTCAGTAACCTCACCTTTTACTGTATGATTGGATTCAAGCTGTTCCTGTTTAAGTTCACTTGATGAACAGTCAAGCAATTTATACACTGAATAATCAAGACCTCTGCATGGCCTCTAATGATCCTGACAAAGCCATTGCCCATTGTTTACATGTATATAATTGATGTGACATTGTAAGGATGGCAATAATCCTAATAAATGTAATAAAAAAAAACTTGCCTTCCATTTTTCGTTTTAGCACTTGTTCCTTTAAAGATAATGAGCAATGGGTAAAATATTACTTCTTGAAAGTAACACAGCATTTCACATTTTCCGGGCTTATTTGGGTCATTTATTCGTCCCTCCAGAGGGATTGGTCAATACAAATTTGTAAAACATTACTCTGAGCGTTTATTGTACCATTATGCGATGAAGAATAGTTTCTATTTCAATGGGAGTGATCACTACCAGAATCACAATCCTCCATCCTCAGGGCACGCAGGGTCAATGAATGGTTTGAGAACTTGAACTTCTTCCACCCAAGATTTTCAGTGATGCGCTGTCAGAGGTATAAAAGACCTTCAGCAACCTAAAAATACATGAAAGGTCCAAACTGGTTCCAATTTACTTTTATTTGGTTATTAGTAACAAATATAGGAGAGGGAAGAAATGTTGAAACGTGGTAAGTTTATAAATTAAATAACTGTATTATTTCATTGTGGGTATGAGTATATGGCTACCCTTCTTCACATCTAATTTGCCACCAAACATTAATTTGCCAATTTGCAAAGACTAATCAGTAGAACAACCAGCCAATTTGGTTTTAGCTGCCATTATTGTTCATTGTATCACAAAGTTATCAGGCGTTATCCTATCCACATTATTGATGACATAAAATGTCAATATGTCTTTCGAAAATTCTGCATTACAGCAGCTCTAACGGCACATATTTGTTAGCTAGGCTTATAAATTATTCCGTTTTGTGCCAAAGTTTGATTGGGTTTGAGATGCTTAAGTTACATGGATGAAAAAAAATGCTTTAATGGAGATGGATGACGATAAAGTTTTGGATTAATTTATTACATTTGGATTATTGCCATCCTCACAATATCATATGTAATATTTGTTTGCTGTCAAAGTAGAATATTTGGTGATCTGTTTCTTAATCATCATAGGCTTATGTATCAGTCTTGATTATTTTGATTATTAATCAGGCAATCTTAAATGGGAACCGGATGAAAGCAATTCTGTGTAACAAGGTGAGAGGCCTCTATTCTTGATGGCATGCTACAGAAAATTCCGTACTGTCCGCATTACTCCCTGGGAGAGTTGGGGTTGAGGAGGGTAAAAATGATGTGAATCCAATGATGACATTTACAGTCACCTGGTCTGAACCCAGGTGAACAGCTGTGGTAGATTTCTGGCTGATTTGTTTGAGAGTGAGTGCTCTCTACCATCACAATTACGACACTACATGAGGGAATATCTTCTGGAGGAACAATGTTCATGTCCTTCCATAATTTTCTGGAGATTTACACAATAAGGTGAGTTGAGGCTTTGCTAGTGTCTTGTGGTACTCAATTCAGACACTTCATGTTGGTTTCTCTTCTCTTCACTTTGTTACCCATCTGTATTTGATTCTGTCCAGGAAAATTCAAAATTGTTGAGTTAATTAGCAAATTTCTGAGCTAATTACGAGATGAGTGCACGGCAATAAACATAAACTTCAATACATGCACTTACAGTCATTGATTTATGCTGACTCCCAACAAAAGGTGTTCGAGGGACAAAATAGTGATAAAAAAAGCAGTGCAGGGGAGCCACATATGCCTTACAGATGGGTAATGTGTTTTAACATGCATACAGTGCGCATTACTGCTGCCCTTTTATATATGCAACTGCCGTTGAATGGGCTCAGCAAGCTTCAAGGGTCTAGTACATCTGTTGCATTCCTGGTCAATGGGAATGTATTCCACAGAGCAAGAACCTTGCTGCACGCTGCCACATTAAATTATGCATGTATGCATGTAGCCTTGTCTCATTGCCCCCCTGATGGAGTTACATAAACCCCCATATTATTTCTGTCAGAAAGGTGAGAAGCTGATTTATTTTGAATTGACAGAATACAGCGTGGGCGGTACGGTGGAGCAGTGAGCAGCGCTGCTGCCTCACAGCGAGAAGGTTGTGCGTTTGAATCCGGGCTGGGTCATTTCTGTGAGGAGTTCGGTCGTTCTCCCCGTGTTTGCGTTGGTTTCTGCCAGGTCCGCCGGTTTCCTTCCGCAGTCCAAAAACATTCATACTATTGATCAATTAGAGACTCGACATAGCCCATAGGTGTGAGCGTGTGAGTGAATGGTGCATGCACCCTGCGATGGATTGGCGAGCTGTCCAGGGTGGGATAGTCAGCTGGGATAGGCTCCAGCTCCCCCGACACCCTGATGAAGAAGAAACGGTTTCGATAATGGATGGATGGGAAAATACGTACAGCACGATTCTATAACTTGAGTTAGACATGTCAACATTTGTACTGGCACATTCTCACACATGAACACAGCTGCTGGCAGCGTCACCGTGAAAATGGGATGTTTTCTTTCCCAATTCTTCTCTTTGCCAGCGGCTGATAGCAACATGCTGTTTGTAGGGGTATTAAGCTCATAAATGATTCCAAACGCAACCACAGGCATGATTCGCTGAAGATTCCCAGGTGGTTACCGACTGATTTTGTGGAGACAGCCAGAAGAATCCTCCTTATCTTAGAATAAGAAGTACTACAGTATGTGTTGGTAACATGCTGTTTGGCTGTGCACATAAAAGGCAATAAATAAATATTTCTCAGAAACACACTTGAATTCACAATTGATCTTATATGAATGAAATCATACCTACTACTTCATGTGTGGTGGGCTCTTTCATGGAAAGTCAGTGGAAGGAAGTGTTTCCAGGAAGTGTTTCTGCATTAGGTAATGTGAGACGTGGCAGTACATTAAAATGAAATCCCTGCGTGCCACCTTAAGCACGGGCTACAGACCATGTTGCCATTGAGGACAATACTTTATCTGATTGCAGACTTAAATTGAGTGTTAAGGTGGCTATGGGTAACGGCCTATGATGCGGAAAAAGGGGAGAACTGCGCTACATCCTGCTGCAGGCAGATGAGCTGTGAACCAGATATGCTCCTAAGGTCCGGGGTGAAAAAAAAAAACAAAAAAACTTACGCAGTGCCTCTCAAAAGTTTGGAATCAATGCAATATTTTGTTTCTGGCATTCATTACATTGGTGAAAAAAATCAATAATTACTTGATAATGTGAAAAATTACTTATAGTTTTAAAATTCAGTTTTTACTCATGACTGCAAAGTCCCATTCTCAGTTACTATCAATCCTAGTTCTAACAGTACACCGTGTCACGTCATCCATACATGATCAGGCTCAAGTGTTAATTTGGTACATTGCTAAATTGTCCTCTACAGTTGTAGTAAAAGCCTAATTTTGGTCAAGAAAGGCAAGAAATATGGAGCTTTTTTAAGAAACTTGTCAGTCAATTGTTGAGAGATAATAACCTTTCCATACGCAGGAAGTGAAAATTTCATACAAAGATGAGCATTACTACTGTGATAGTAGTTCGAAAATGAGGTCCAACCTGAACAGCAAGAAGGGAAGGCTCAGGTACATACCTGCACTAGAAGTACAACAGAGTCTCTAGTTTTACAAAGACACTCAGGTCCTCAGCGCACAGCTTCATTGAACAGTATCTGCCAAGAATTATCATCTGCAATAGTGAAGAGAAAAAACCTGGACACTTATCCTTACTCTAGTTGAATGACTGTGTTCTATTGCTGATTTTTTCATTTATTTTTCCTTTGGCAGAAGTGGATCTTTCTTTGAAACTCTGACTTAAAAAAGGGGAGACAGGAGATCCCCCATGCGCACACACACACACACACACACAAACACACACACGCGCGCGTGCGCGCGTACATTTTGCTTGCTTGATTCATGAAATCTGGAATTCTTGCCTCTAACATTTGAATTGTGAAGCCTGCTTTGGCCAGACGTTGGGTATTGGATGACGGGTACTACAGTCCTTTAGTTCTAAGCTCTAACATTAACAGAGAACCTCATCCAGTTTTTATAGGTACAGTGTAAGCAAACAGTGTTGCACTCGACAGAATGGGGACAACTCGAGCATGATTTGTAATCATTGGGCAGAAGAGTATTGCGCTTGAGAGAAAAAAAATGTATCAACTTCAATGTTATCATTAAAAGTCAACTGCTGGCTGCCGGGTTAGCTCACTCGGTTAAGGCGCCGCAATTGCGATGCAGTAGTGACTACTACGGCACGGGTTTGATCGGTCACACCATCCAGCAGTGGTCGGCTGCTTTTTCAGAACAGCGCAAGATTGGCTATAGCGCTGTGGGAATGCAAATTGGGAAGGGACTGCTGGGAAGGGAAATTAAAAATGATAGCCTTGTTTGTTGCTCAAGCGCCTCCTATTAGCCAGCCGGGTGCTCGCCAGTGAAATTCTGAGCTTGCTCATGTTCGGGTTTCCTCCGCCCTCGTTCTGAACTTGCGATGGTTTCGACCAATGAAAAAGATGCAGGGGCTGACAGGCGCGTGCTTTGGAGAAGAGCCGCGAATTGTCTCTCTCCCCTGAGCTGGCAATAGGGGATTGTATACGAGCAAAGCTTGTACATAGTTCTCGGATTGGGCACTCCAAATTTGGGTGGAATTGGAGATGCCAAATTAAAAAAAAAAAAGTCAACTGCTGTCTTAATGCTCGCAATGAAGAAGACTGATTTATTTATATTTTTCCTTTTTGAATGAAATGCAAAATTTTAGTTTGACTGCATTCCTCATGTAGCTTGAAATACACATTCTTTTCAGATTTAGTTTAGCATTAGTGTCAAACAAATAAGGGACTCAATCAGAGTCCTTCAGAGGCCCCTTCTAACCAACCCCCCCCAAATATAAATTACTCGCCAACAAAAGAATATAATTCTTCATAATTTCACAAAGTATTCAAAAATGATATAAGCTATTTTTCACAGATTCCTTGTGAATTCAAAGAATATGGCGAGGAATAAACGATAAATGTGACCAGTCATTCGCAGCCAGCGTCAGCAGTCTCTCTGTGGGCCCATATTTAGAGTTATTGGAAGTACGGGAGGCAGAAAACCTGAAGCCTGGAACACAGCTCCCAGTTCAGCTGTTTCTACATCTGCAGCGATCTGCGCTCTACCCCCTGCCTCCTTCTCATTACTGGTGATGGAAACCACATTTAAAGAGTCAGATCACAATGGCATGGGCAGTGCTGCAGAAGAGCAGTGGGGGATTAGGCGAGGAGTCACAGGTGTTCCCAGAAGTTCCCTTCTCTGTACATAAAAAAGGGATTCAGGGTTCAATCGCCCCAGACATGTTCCTATTTGACCTCATTCTTACACAGTTTTGAGCTCATTTGTGTCTTCAGCAGATCACAGTAGGGCTTACATTAATGTGCCCTGAAAAGTTGAGGATCCTGATGCTAAAAGTAGGGAATGTCACAAAATGTCCATTTTTAGAAAATATGTCAAATATGTTTTTGGAAAATATACCAGATTGATAAAATCTGCCCATTAAAATTTTGATATTTTGAGCATTGCTTAATAATCCTTGATATTTAACGTTTGTACATACAGGTTATCATCATTTAAAACCTCAGCAATTTAGAATTTTGGGATTTTTTTTGTTTTTAGATTCAGCTACTTTTTGCACCTGGGTATTTCTGGCGTGAAAACAGGGAGAAAACTTTGAGAATGTTTTTTTTATTTCTAACTGAAGGAATTTATTCCACCTCAAAAAAGCAAGGCTTTTAGGAGCAGTAAAAGCTTTTTAAGCTAAAGGCATTCAATCATGAGGTTGCACAGTGCTGCACAGAAGTGTTTGCTCCCTTTTCAGTTTATTCTATTTTTGCATATTTGTCCTGCTGAAATGTTTCAGATATTCAGAAGAATTTTAATGAACAAAGATACCCTGAATAAGCACGAAATGCAGCTTTTAAATGATTTCATTTATTGAAGGAAAGAGCTATCCAACCCTACCTGGCCCTATGTGAAAAAAAAAAAAAAAGCAATCGCCCCCTTAATTTCTAAATCAACCAGTTTAAAATAAAAATAATTTATCATTTCGCTGCCAACCAAACAGAATCTAAAAATCACTTAAACAGACCCTGTCTGGCAATGTGAAGTCGGCAAAAAAAGCAGCACATGATGCTGCAATCCAAAGAAATCCAACAACAGATAAGAAGCAAAGTTGTTGAGCTCTATCAGTCTGTCAAAAGGGTTTCAAAACCATTCTAAGCTTTGAGGACTCCAGCAAATCACTCTCAGAGCAATTTTCTGCAAATGGAGAAAACATGGAACAGTGGTGAACCTTCCCAAGAGTGGCCAGCCTACCAATATTCCTCAAGAGCACATTGACAACTCATCCAGGTGATTACAAAACTAAAATCTAAAGAACTTCAGGCCTCCCTTGGTAAAGGTCAGTTTTCACAATTCCAAAATAAGCAAGGGACTGGGCAGAAATGGCACACATGGGAGAACCGTATGACAAAAACCACTGCTGACCAAAAAGAAATAAAAGCCTCATCTCAGATTGGCCAAAAACATGATGACCCCCCCCCAAAAAAAAACTTTTGTGATAATATTCTGTGGACTGATGAGTCAAAAATGGAAATACAGAGGGTCAGACTCTGATGAAGACACAGTAGTGTTGAAATTTTAGTCTGTTTGCACCAAAAAGGCTGTTAATTTATCAGTGTGCTCCAGTCTCCTTTGTCCCTCTCTATATTTGTTGTCCTTGAGGTGTTTAGCACCTGATTCAGCTGACTTTTGCGGTAAGATGCGCAGTGAACCTTTTTTTTACTGAGTTCAAAAATGGAACTTCTTGGAAGACATCGAACCAACAGTGAAACACAGTGGTGGTTTTGTGATGGTCTGGGGCTGCTTTGCTGCTTCAGGACCTAAGCGACTTGCCGAAATTGATGGAAGCATGAATTCTGGATTCTACCAGAACATCCTGAAGGAGCATATCCAGCCTTATGTTTGTGATCTAAAGCTTGAGTGCAGCTGGGTTAAGCAGTAGTACAATGATCCGAAGCACACAAGAAAATTGGCCTTTGAGCGGCTCAAAAGAAACAAAGTGAAAGTTCTGGAATAGCTTATTTGAAGTCCAGCCTTAAATCTGATTGAGATGCAGCAGCCTGACCTTAACAGGCAGATTATGCTCATAAACCGTCCAATTTTGCAGTGTGATGGTAGTTTTTCCAATACACGCTGGAACAGATTGTTGACATCCCATGCTGGCCAGCATTCTGACAAATTATGCTGCCTTGTCAGAAAATGCTACCACATCGCAAAATGACTTTGAGTTTGCCTTAATATTACGTTTATAAAATAAGAATAAGCCCACGTTAGCAACCTCCATATTTGTTAGCTTGCTATAACGTATGCACATAGAACCAGATAGCGAGCTATGTTTGTTTAAAGGTCTTGCAGCCACACACTAAGCATCATCCTCGAAAGCTAGTTTGTAGAGATTTTCTTTATGAGTTGTCATCATTGTGCAGACTAACATTAGCTAGCTATATTTGGTAGCCACAGCTAACATTTTCTCTCATCAGTTTTTGCACCTCTTTCTTTTTCCAGTTTTGGATTGGGAATCGTTGGGTGTAAGGCCTGCATCATCAATATCATTTGACCAATGTTAGATGGCTAGCAGGCTACGCACAGCTAACTATTCTAGTTGGCCACCAGTGTTGTAGCTAGCCAGCTTGCTAGATGGCGAGCTGTCTGCGGCAGCGCCTAGTAACAGCTGTCTGCCTAGCTAGCTACCTCATGTTTCTTCTGCTAATGTAGTATTAATTCTTGTTAAACGTCAATGCTAGTCCTGGAGAGGATTGGCAGAATGAGATGGCCGGATAAGTAAAGTTCCACGCCCCTTGGGTCAGTCGTCAGCTTGCTTGATTAATGTTAGCTAGGTTGACCTGCAGCAACAGACAAGGATGATGCCCTAGCCGCAAGTGTTTTAAGGTAACATGCTACATGCCATTATCATCTAATGGATGTCTAACAGATATATTTTCCAGTGCAGCAAGCGTGAGCATACAAATATACATGCTTGCTTGTCAAAAGGTGCCATACTACTAACCGCATTATCTGGGTGTGTTAGTCTGATTATGAGAAATTCGATTTAGTGCATTTTCAGTCGCACTAACATGTTTACATGCATCTTAGAAGTTATAGTCGGACTAACCCAATAATTTGTTTCTTTCTAACGTCATGTAAGCGCACTCTTCATTACATTATTGCTTTAACTTTGCCGCATTGGAGTATTTTGGACCTGAATTGCCCGTTTAAGGTCCTATCTCAGCATGTCAGTGGGTTCCAAATCAGCACTGTGACTAAGCCACTTATAATCTTTTTTTATTTCTTGTTAGCCATTCAGAGGTGGACTTGCTGTTGTGTTTGGCATGTTTGCTTGCTCAATAACCCAATTGTCCTTGAGCTTCAAATCACAGTCCGATTATGTGGCACTTACCTTCAGAATTTTCTGCCAGAGAGCTGAATTCATGGTTCCATAAATGATGGCAAGTTGCCTAGACCTTGAAGCAGCACAGCATTCTCCCCACCATCGAACTATCAAAACGACTTTTGACTGTTGGTATGAATTCATTTTTGTGGAGTGCTGTCTTCGCTTTGTGCTCGATGTAACTGTCGTGGATTGGGTGAAAGGACCCTCTCGCACAGGCTGGTAAAAAGTAAAAGGTTTTTAATAAATATTCACAAAAAAACCTTCCACAAAAGCACAGGGGAGCAGCAGCAACACAAAACACCTGGGCTGAAACCAGAATGCAGCTGCACTAATACTCTACTCTTCACCTCCACTTCAACGAGCAACAGGTGTGGCTCATTGAAGTGGAGGTGAAGACAGCAGGAGGGGGAGGGACTGCAGGGCAGAACCATCACAGTAACAGGACCCATTTCCTCAAAAGTTCCACTTTTGGCTCATCGGTAAACAGAGCATTATCCCAAAAAGTTTAGGGTTCATTATGGTATTTTTTGGCTGATGTGTGACCACCAATGTCCGCTGGGAACGCGATCCCAATCCTGGCGACCAAAACTCCAGCTTGGGAGCTTCCTCCAACTGACTGAACCAGGAAGAGAACTTCCGTAAATTACCATTGATAAAGTAAAATAAAGACTGGCTGCTGAAGGGCATATAGCGAGTAACAATCCTGCAACTTGCAACTCAGAGTAGGGGGGTAAAAGTACGTAAACACACACGTAAGGAGGGGTAAACATGAACAGGACACAACCGGGGGAAGAAAGCATGCAAAACCTAAACCAACCAAAAGAGACAATACTTCTGATAGACACGCAACCTGCTGGATGAGAGGAGACACAAGGTTTCGATGCGAGGGTTTTCAGTGTTTCTCTGCTGAAAGTATGTGTATCTCCAAAACTGTGTGTGCTCCCAAACATCCCAGGTAGGTTCCAAATCCCTCCCACCGCTCAGGCTAGCTAAAGTGACATCAATTGACCTCATGAAAGCGCTATGACAACAAATTTTTAATTTTTTCCCGATAACTTTTTAACTGTGCATCTCAGAAACAAAATTATTTTTTTACAAGATTCTGGGGATAAATACGTGTAAAGCACATGAGTCACACCCAATTTCTACAATTTAGTGCAAAGGAATTTTTTTTTTTTTTTTTTTGCTACTCCTCAAGCAATCATCACCAAATTTTGTATACTGCATCTCTGGACCCAGCCTGAAAAAAAAAAAAAAAAAACACCTTATTGGAACTTTGATTTGGACTTCATTTTCCTGTATTTGGCTGTCAAGTTACAGACCTACTCAAACGTTGTTGGCAGGGTTTATTTTACAAAAAATAGTTATATCTCCTGAATGCTTCATGCTATTGCAACCAAATTTGGTGGATGTGTACATTTGATGTGTGGGTGGCCCTTACAAATTTGGTGGCAGTTGGAAATTTAGGTGGTACGGTAAAATTGAAAAATGTTAAGTATTGTATTCAGAAAAACAATACAATTTCTCATTTTCAATATCTGATATTATTAATTTGATTTGAAAATCATTGCATTCTTTTTTATTTACGTTTTACGTAGCATCCCAACTTTCTCAGAAATGTGGAGAAATGCTATGGTATCAATTGATAGAACATTTCTTGCAGCAAGAGTCCTACACACAATGTGTTCCAGTCTGTGGTGATGCCTGCTTGCTTCTGTTTCATGGGGTTCATACAGCTCTTGCTGCATTCAGCTCCAAACATACTTGCATGGACATGCAGAGAGCTCCCAGGAGAGAGCCATGCCATGAATCATTTAATTATCGTTTGTTCATACATACGGTATATTGTGTTGATTATTTATTGTGTATTTATAGTACTTTAAAGAAAGTAATCCTTTCAGACATAATGGATTTTGTATTAAGATGAAAGGTTGGAACAAACTGCTCTCAAGAAGTGTTATGGGCATGTCCTAATTATCCGTATATAAATTTGGCCCAAAAGTTAATTAATTTAAATGGTGTTCGTTTTGCAACAGTAAAATTGAGCTTGAATGAAAGGAATGTCACAGCAAACACTCAGAGTGATTTTCAGAACATTTATCCCAGACATCGCAGTTGTACATCGCATGAAAGATGTCTTAGCCCTGGCCTGCCTTGATGTTTTCGGTGTGGCAGCTGCCATAACTTTGGGAGAACCTTACAGCTCACCGCTTCCGTTCCAAAAGCTGTAACACAAAATACATTTTTTTTTGCCTCTTCGTGTTTGAGTATCAGTCACACCTCCTGTGTTAATGTCAAGGATTTTAGGAAGGATGGTGTATTGTTAAAACTTCTCCCTAATCTAACCATACATGCTGAGAATTCTAGCAAGAAAATAGTAATCTGCGCCAGGTCAAAACAGTAATTTATGCTTCCATAATATTTTTTGTAAATACACAATATCCAGAACAAAGTGTATTTCTATACAGTAATCACATTGAGGACATTCTTTTCTCAATTCAGCAGCAAAGGTTTGTTGTAACGGCTGGTTCCTGAGCTGTGCCGTTCATTTCTGGATTTTTCGAGCTCCTTTCTATCCAGCTTGTATGGATGCAAAGCATAACTATTTACTAGGACTTTTGAAGTAGTGAAAGTACTTATTTCTTAGATTGTTCGAAAACAAAGAAATGACCACGAGCAAGATGGTAAATCTCACATTTGACGAGGTTTGGACTCCTGTTTGTCACAATGTGCTTCTCAAGATTCTGAACTCAGCTCTTGCTTTTGAAAACATGGACAAGGTTGTTCATGATGCAACTTAATCAGGCGTACCTTCTTAGAGAAAAGCTGCAGTGAAAACCCTTTGGGCTGGATATCATGGTCCACTATAGACTCTAGACCTGGAAATTTATGGCACCCTGTCTGAGTTGACTTAGCATAGGTCAGGATGATTATCTTGTTACTAAAATTAAATTACAAGCAAGTGAACTGCAGCAGATACATTAATTCAAGAAGCCTATCCTTCATAGGATAGTTGACAGTGATGAATACAGCTCAGTGAAGACACATAAATATCTTACCTGAGATATAGTACAAACTGCACCTATAGTGATTAAATATGGGTGCCAATCTCTGCTCTGTTTACCTCTAAATTCTATAGCATGTGCAATTAACAAGCATGTTACTGTCCTCTGGATTGGGTGCCAGAAAATTATATTTTACCATTTTAGCTACTGATCGAAGTTGTAACAGATCTTACCTCTCTTATATATGAACAACATTATATACTTTCTCTTACTTTTACCTTGCCTTCCTTTCCCTGTGGCCTGTGATCTGAAGATTTCGCACAGCGGGAATCCCTCACATGACCCAGCCAATGAGACTGCTGCTCCTGTAGCATTAAGGTATTTAAGTGGTGTCACCCAACAAAGAGTAAATCCCTTAGCTTCCCTTATGAAAAATTACCACAAAATACTACAGTAAAAATACTATAGTTTTCTATAGTAACTATAGTTTTTTTTTTTTTTTTCAGAATTACTATAGGTATACTCAGTGGCGGGTGGTGGACAGAGAACAAGAGGGCGATAAACATGTCTTTAAACTGCTTATTAGTCTTGATCTGTTTTCAGTCAGTTTCCCTGGTAAAAGACACTTGAACTCTCCCCTCTCAGGTGTAGCTAATTGTCTTTTTAAGACGAGAAATCAAATGCACCAGTTGAGCATAAAAAGAGTGCATTTCAATCTTTTTTCAATTAAACAATCATTACGCACAGGTTTGACTACTTGCTTAGGATGTGACAAAATTTAACGAGGAAAATCCACAGTGGTTTTTTCGTGAAGAGTTGCCTATTAAGGCATGTGAGTTAAACATTTTATAGAATTTATTATTCACTCAACTAAACATTTCATTATAAGGGAAACATGTTGGCCAAGAACAATGATTGAAATCGGGTCACTAATCTCATCCGTTTCAAGGGATGTTTTCCGCCCCACGAGTTTTCCGTCCACCGCCCGCCGCTGGGTATACTATAGATATACTATAGTAACTCTGTAGTTTACTATAGTGATGCTAAAGTAAATTAAAAAAATCAAACTCTACTATAGTAAACTATGGCAATGATATTCAATTACTATAATATATTTGCAACAAACTACAGTTTACTGTAGTAAAGTGTAGTTTACTATAGTTTTCACCAATTTTACTGTAGTAAACTATAGTTAACTATAGTAAATTTTATAAGGGTTGTGATCCCCATAAGACCCTATGACATTCTGTTCAGCCGTGATGAGTCGCTGGATTGTGGCCAATCCCGATGTCCAAGTGATGCAGGTGTTCAAACTAGGCAGTGTCTCCTGAATATGCTTCGGGACACATATCCACCGTGATTTGAAAAAGTGAAATAAAATTTCTCACTGAGTTGTTGTTGACATTGCCATAATGTTTTTAGTATTTGCTGTATTGAATAGTGGTCATCCCAGAGATGAAGTTTTCCTGAGGATAAAATTTAGAAGAACCAGCTGAAGGCCAGTGTTCCTCATACCTCCATTCTTTGCAGATGAGTTGGATGCCAACTGTCAATTACATTTACATCTGTTGCAGTCTTTTTTTCTTGTTTCATGTTTTCTCCATTTCAGTTAACTGGACACGACCATTTAAGTAAAAGGTTGCACCTTTCCATAATTGAGTCGAGTGCCTGTAGGTCTAGACCCTTTCTTTAGTGTCCTCTGTTCAGTTATAAGAATGGGGTAACACTTTACAATAAGGGTAGAATAATTAACATTAGTTCATTAAGTATCAGTTAATTAGCAGGCAACTATGCGTTAGATAGCCGATTAAGCATTATGCAACCATTCCTGACCATTTATTAATTTAAAGTGTTTCCCTTATTGTGTAGTTGAAAACATCCCTTAAGTATCCCTTATACAGCAGTTCAAACTGTTAAACCATAATGTATGAATTATTACCTTGGTTGATGTGAGCATCATTTGTAAATGATTACCAGATGCATTATTTAAATGTTAGTTAGCTATTAGTAAATGTTTATTACTGCATTAACTAATGTTAATTAATGTACCCTTAATTTGAAGTGTTACCAAGATTAGACACAAGGGAAGCCTAAGACACGGGCTAGGGTCGGACTAAACGGGCAGTTCATTCAATCACTCATACCAGTTCAATTACTCACCCAGTTGTTTCAGATTTGATGTTCAAGAGCAGATGGGCCAAATATTCAACGACACCTCAACAAAAAAAAAACAAAACAAAAAAAAAAAAAAATGAGGCCGTTTCATTTCAGGTAGTTATAAATGGCAGCTGGCAGTTTATTTTGCTTGGCTCATGAAGCCACAATATCCTGTGGTTTTGTGCATTGCTTTGTCATACTTCTCATTTTAGCCCCTGGCTGTGTCCAACCAAGGGCTTCCAGGATGTGTGTCAGTGAATGACCTAACACCATCTTCTGCTTGCCAAACCACTGCGCTATGAGCTAGCAAGGTCACAGTGAATGAGTTGCCCCCAACACATCAAGCCCTTTGGCTGCCATGTCTTGTGTTGGGACAAACTGTGCATCTGCTGAAGCACTTGCATGGGGAGACAGTGTGGATGTCTTGAGTGATGGACACTGCCAGCACATCCTGTTTGTCTGAGTAAAGCATTCAACACAATTTCCAAATGCCCATGCTCCATAGTCTCTTAGACACATGTTCACAAAGGAAAGCAGGCCTGCTTAGTGTATATATACTCATTCACTGATCTGCGGCAACCCAGCGTTCCTCAGTATGAAATACTGGTATGAAAATACAGACAGCATCCTTCACCCAAGGAAGCATAGTAGCCAGTTTTGTCATTATATATGGTTCACGTTACACGGAATTTAAAAATTACACATAAAACAAAGAGTTACCAAAACTTTAGTTGTGAGTTTCTTCCAAAAATTGCTGATGGCTTTGTAATCCTGAGAAGAAAAAAAAAAAAAAAAAAAAAAAATATATATATATGATATGCATGAAAGACAAATAGCATTTATTCTGTGTCTATTAGCCATAGTGGTTACAATTGTTATGGTTACCATTTTTGGTAACTTTAGGGCATGGATAATCTTTAAATTCTCAATGAATACTTCTGTATTACAAAAACACTTAAAGCATTAAAAGCAAATCACTGTCTTTTTAACAAAGTCCTGGCTAATACTTTTAATGAATCTCGTGACTCATCATTTCTGATGTTCCGTAATTCCATGAACAAGTTGTCAGGCAGCAGGCTGCTCCAATCACTACCCATGGCTTATAACAATGAGTGGAATTAGTGACATGCCCTTAGAACGAGGCTTATAATAATGAGGTGAATTAGTGACGCTCCCTTAGTCAAGTGTACAGACACCCATGTCATGTTCTGGTTCAGAACACTGATAAAAATTTCAAACAACCCTCTAGACAGGAGAAAATTAACTGTGACATTCAAGCTTAAACTTTTTTCTTGAGACCTGCGCAACTATAATAAAAGTGGTTTGAAAAGTGCACTAAATGGAACATAAACCTCAGATGATATATTTTATTTATTAGTAAAGGACATAGTGCATGCCCCTCACTTTAAAATCCCCCTCAGGCCATTAATAGTGTAATTTGCAGGACTGAGACTGGAAATGATTAGCCGAAAGATTTAAGCTGCACAATAGTTCTTTGACCTTATGTTGTGGGGATAGCATAGGGTGAAGGCAGTACTGCTTCCATCAGGAAATGAGTTAACTGAACACAAAATTCACTCAGATCTTAAAGGGGAGCCCTCTCTAAGCGTTTTGCCTAACATGGCTCAAACAGCTGGAAAGGCACACGGATGAGCCCAAACATTATGACCACGAGCCTCAGAAGATGAGAATCTTTGATAACGGAGGACCGTCTTTCATTGCTCCAAGGTCCCGTATCGTTGATTATCCCACCTCAAACAAGAATACTTGGATGGCATTGGTCGAAAGCAGTCACGTGGGAACCCCGTATATTTCCATATTGCATCTCCGAGCCCATACACGGCGTGCGAGTAGATTATCTACCTTAGCGTCTCTGGAGCAGCCGAAATGGCATGCATGTGAAAAAAAGGTCTTCAGTGGGATAAATTCGTTACACAGTTTGTTAGAGGGCCAATACGGAAATTTATGGGGATCAGTAAATGTTCAGCTCGGCTAATGCCTTGCCCAATATGCCATTTACTAACCCCATATATTTCTGTATTGGCCCTCTAACAAACTGTGTAATTTATATTGCGTGCTCATTGTGGGTGCTTTCAACGGTGAACAGGGGTTTAGAATCTCCTCAGACCAAGCAGCGGCTATAAAGCCCCATACGCGGCAGGGTGCGATGCACAGTGTGTTGTGACACATTCCTCCCGTAACCGTCATTAAAATTTTCTACAACTTGTGCCACAGTCGTCTTTCTGTCAGTTCAGATCAGGTCGGATAGCCTTTGTTATGCCCTTGTGCTTCAAAAAGCCATGGCCGGTAAATCTTCTGCCACCTGTTAATAGGTTATTCCTTCTCTGACAGAACATACTCTCCTCTGCTGACCAGGAGCACTTAGATGATAAGACCCAGTCATCAGGCCATACTGATTTGGCCCTTATCCAAGTCACTCAGTTCCCTTTTTTTTTTTTTTTCCCACATCCAGCAGGTCGGCTCCTGGAACCAACTTCGCAAACTGTTGGAGTTCTGTTTGCGGACCATGAAATATGCCCATGTTATGAGACAATCAACTTTATTTGCTTTGGTGGTCATAATTTAATTATTTAAAATTTAAAAAATTTTATGAGGAGTCCTGTGAACTCTGTAAAAAAAGTGACAATTATTTATTTGTTTCTTTTGTTGTATTTAAAGGGAAATGTTATATATATATTTATATTATTTATTTATTTATTTTGAGGTTTAGGTCCTCACCATGAAAATCTTTCCTGAAAAGACTCATGTCAAAAATAGAAACCTGATAAACTATATTGTTTGTCATGACATACAAAGGACCTTTAATTTAATAATGAACTTCAGTAAATAAAAAAAAAAAAAAACCCTAAATTTGGGATATGTTTATCTGACCATTTAATGGCACTTAAAATGGAAAGAGGATGTGAAGAGAAATGTTGCAGTTTGATAAATTTGGCCTTCTGTCCCACTTGTTTTGTTTTACCATTGCAGATTGGCTCCATTTTTTTAGCAGCCTGGGAATTACCAACACATTACAAGTGTAACTTCTTATTTTGATAACATCTGTGTTGGGTTTCAAATAGCCAGAGCTTTGATGCCACAGAGCAGATGTAATTAAAAAAATCATATGATGATCAGGTCTTGTACCACAGTGCTGTGGGCTGTCACAGCTTTTTCATCTCAGAAGCGCAATGAGGGTGAAACTGACTGCCATTAATTTGATGTCAAAAGATGCCAAATAACACAACAGACCCCTGACTTTGTTATGGCTAATTAGCGTGACTCAAAATCCCTGGGACTAAATTTTTTTGAAGCAACCTAACAACTTCTGTGAAAATTGTTTTGAGAGATTTTGGAAGGGGCTATTAGTTTTTCATTTGAAAATATGACTGATCCTGGTGATGAAATTGATATTGATCAACATTCGAATGTGCTGTGAAAATGCAAGCTTCCACACACACAATAAAGCCTCATGTTTTGTCAAACACAACGAAGGGTTTGTGCCGATTGAAGTTGAAAAGGATTACAGGGATCATTCTCTGCCCTGCTTCATGATCTGCTGTTGACTGGTCTCAAAAATTCTGAGCTTTTTTTTTCCTGAAGTTTTGCACTACAGATAGTGCTGAACTGCTACACTTTGGGAATTCCAGGTTGGCTTCAGCTCACATTTCAGTATCTAACCCAAAACAGGATGAAACATAAAGTACCCAGCCTTACAGTGCCATGTGTGGTCCTAGGATGGGAATATTTATAACATCCAAGATAATTCCCATGGCTCAGCAGGACTAGTTTTACCTTTTCATTGACTACGACCACCTGCTGAGCAATAGCGTCTGTGAGGACAGATTTAACACCAAAGTGTATGCGGAGTGTTTCACTGCTAAGTGTTGGTTTTTACTCATGCAGTTTGGCTTCAGTTCCTGTTTCATATTGAAATAAATGTACTAATTAAATGATGGCAACATTATGGAATAACTTTAAAGAAATGCCAACTTGCACCACCAATGAAAATGGATTGTTATCCCCCGCCAAGTGAAAGCCCAAAAGGGGATTATGTTGTAGCACAGTCTGTCCGTCCGTCTGTACATCCGTTCCGTCCATCTGTCTGTATCAGAAGGTACTTAGCTGGTGAAATCAACTCCTCCTACAATTTTCACAGGACATCCCTGAAACTTTGCACATATGTTGCAGATAGACTGATGATACGCACATCGCTGTCACCACTCTGGCAGGGGATGTTGTGCTCTCAGCACACTCTTGTTTCTGTTAACTATGGAGTACAACATAGCCAGACTATATTCTGGAACAACCAGAGCCACATGTAGATAAAGTTATGTCAAAACGTGTCTTAGTCTTGAAATGCACCCCAACTCAATCAAGGTTTAAATCTCACTGGACATTGTAATTTCATGTTATAAAAATGACCTGGTATCGCTCTTGGGTGCAACTAACTGAAATGGTTACCAATTATCAATATGGGTCTACAGAATCTTATTATTTAACATCAAAATACGCCAAAATAAATCCCACAATTACAGTCATTGGATGGGGCCAGGATAGCCAATGTCCCCTACTGACAGATTCATCAGCTGGCTGGCTGGCATACCTTGTTCTAATGGATGAACACGAATGTCTGAAGACGTAAGCTGTATGCTTTCATACATGCTACCAAGGTCCACCATGAGAATACCATTTCACCACTGCTGACTGTTATGGAATGTAAAAAGAGTGTGATACCAGCTCTCCGCACTAGAGGTGTAGTTTTAAACTGAAAAATGCATAGTGGTGAATGAAGAAAAATGCCACAACATGCTCAACGTCCATTCAAAATATTACTTGTACCAGTATTGTGGTTATTGTAACATGGCCTAATGCATATAACAAATACTCTGTGATAAAATTTCATGCAATCAATGGTGTGCACATCTGTTCACTAAAGAATCTCTGTTGCAGCCCTATCGAACAAAAGCTAAAACAAACACAAAGAGGGAAACTCTCTCTTAAGCTTGTGCTGTTCAGGGAGAAACAAAGTGAGCAAAAGAGTGTGTCAGTTTTGCTGTCTTTTTTCCGGTCAACTTGACAGTTTCTTCCACCATTGGTTCTCTCACCAGACTGCCAATGCCCTTTTCTCATAGGAATAAAGGTTTCCGGTTGAAAATAAGGCCTATGGTGAACATAAGCTTGCTTATTTGGTTTAATGATAAACCTCATAATATAACATTAGGCAACCATCATCATTGAAAGTTCACTTGTTTGGTCTCTGAGCTGAAATACTCCCCATGGCCACGAAGGGATCCAGATAAACCAGGCTCGCTTCGTCTTGTTTAGTTTCCTATATTCATGATTTTGGCAAGCATGCAATGCATACCTTTATGAGAAGAATGATTCTAAATGGACAACAGCAAAGATCTCAGCTCTGAAACAATGCTTGATGAAGAGGAGAACGACTCACAAAGTGTACAGTGTAGCTTCTTTACTGCAATCATGGAATCACCTCAGGAAAAAAAAAAAAAACAAAAAAAAAAAAAAAAACATAAAACCATTTGTGGCAAGTGAAAGCACTCAACATCCCATTAAACATGAATGCTGGGATTAAAAAAAAAAAAAAACCTTAGTCATACATAGCTCTTACTTTCTTGAAACTGTGGAGAATAACTGACCTTAGAAGATCAGTAGGCCAAATTTAGTAGACAAATCATTTAAAATATCAAATGTACCTTGTTTTCTACTTAAGAAAAGAAAAGAAAAAGTAACAAATCTCAGTGACTAAGTTAAACAAACAACCATAACTATTATATATAGGAGAGAAATGTATTTTCTTTGCCATCAAAGATTAAGGGGTAAGACCATCTATGAACCTACCAGCGAGAGATATGTATTCTGTCTGGTATGCACTCAAATTGTCACTGGCTCTGATGGAGTTGAACTTATTACAAACAGGTGGCCTGAATTTTTCAGTGCCCAGGGCTATTAATTAGTCTGTACATACACCATTCCATCCTTGGCCAATTGGCAGGTGCTATTTTTGTATCACAAATTAAATAGTTTTTCAGGATGTCTAAGGTCTTCTGATGTTACTCTCTCAGTGCATTTGCCATGCACTGGATGGGATCCTGGATAAGGTTAGGAGTTATAGCAGTCTGCATCTAAACTCTTGTTTTCTGCTTTATTTTGTAAATAAATGAATTTGGGAGACAGATGTTTGATGTCTCATGTCATCACTCAGTATTGTTGTCGCTAAAGAGGAACACTACTATGCACTCATGGCTAATGTACACGGTGTGTGGTGAATGGTAATTCCAGCTCGCCTGTGAAAGGCCGCATTTACTCTGCAAGCAGAGGCACTTGTTTTGCAAACTGAATATTAAACATGTTTGATGTATAAATGCATGGTACTGTGAAATTGTTCCAGAAAACACATGACACTCCATGATTTTACCTGAAAGAAAGCTGCACCAACACAGGAGCTGCCTCAGTGACTTGACTAGCAGAATGCCATGTGGTAGGCTCTCTCTCATAAAGCACATTTCAAAACAGCATATTTAAACCTTCACTACATTTAAAATCTATAGTCCAACTTTAAATGCAAAATCTTAATATGACAAAGTGAATTTGCATTTGTAAATGATGTTTGGAGGGGTTGAGTGAGACTCTATCACAGTCTCTCTCTCAGCCTTACAGGAAAAAAAATTACAAATGGTTTGGGAAACATAATGGTTAATGGGAAAGCCATTTTGAAACCTCTGATGCTTTGGCTGAAAAAGAAAAAACTACTATTCACCTCACATTTGTACAATGACAACTAAACAATTAGAAAAGTGGAGTGCAGAAATAATATCAAATTGTGAAGAACTATACCATTTGTCCCAGCTATTCAAACCACGGGGAAAACCAGCTGCAGTGCATCTAACAGTGTGGTTTAAGCATTTTACTTCATAAACCAAACACTGTATATGGACCAACATGCACCCCGCACTCCATAAAATAGGCCATATTAGGCTATTTAAAGCTGGGACTCAAAAAAACCTCAAAACGAAACTCGCACACCACAAGAAAGCGAGGCGAAGGGTGAAGTGTAATTGTCCCGTCTTTAAAATAAAGGAAATATTTACACAGAGAATCCCACTAAGTATACAGGAACGCTATTCAGCCCGCCTGATTTAGTTGAACTTCCTGTATCTACATCAGCACATCAGAACATATGGAGAGAGAACTTTTGTCTGAGGTTCATCTCTCGGGGATGGTTCCAGCATTAAAATGCATTGTTTTTTCCTTTTTCGTATTTTCCTTCAGGGTGAAAGACAGAGCAACCACATACGGCTCTCTCTGCAATTACTGGCACCCCTGCTATCGATGAGCAAAAAGGTAACAGAAAATTCTCCCTTTTATGAATTAGCTTTATTGCTAACTGCAAAACTGAGAAAAAAAATCCAACTGCTGATTAAAGAAATTTGTTCTGAGAAAAAAAAAAATCCCGCTTCATAAAAAAATGTCTTTTAAACAAAACCACACGTGCGACAATTATTGGTGCCCCTGAATTTAATTCTTTGTATAACTGGCTTTTGCCACTGAAACAACACGCAGTCATTTCCTGTTACATCTTATAAGGCTGGAGAGTACAAAGCTGGGAATTTGAGACCATTCCTTTTTTACAGAATCTCTCCAGATCACCCAGGGTCCCAGGTCTTAGGCTCCACTTTAGCTCACCCCTGAGTATTTTACTGGGGTTTAGTTAAGGAGACTGAAATGGTCATGGCTTGATTTTGAGTTCAGTCAACCAAATTCATGTTGATTTGGGCATATGTATTGGATCACTATCCAGCAAGAAGATCCAGCAACAACCCGTTATTAGTTTCTTTGCAGAGGCGGCCAGATGTCCTGGTGCTTCGCGGAGTCCATGATGTCATGTACCCTAACACGGATCACTGGGCCTTTGGAGGAAAAACAGGCGGACAACATCACAGAACCTCCACCATAATTACCAGTGGGGATCAGGTTCTTTTCATTAAAGACATCCCTTTTTTTGCATCTCTTACCATCCTGCTGCTCTCTGTTTGGAGGCAAAATAAACACTGGTCCGCTTAAGGTAGTAACAGTTAAAGTGAATTTGAACTTTTGAATTATTGCCCTAATGGTAGATATGGGTATTTTCAGGCGCATAGCTATTTTTTATGGCCATTGCCTGACTAATGAACACACTCTCCCCTTGTGTGATTTTTGTGTTCTCTTTTCTTTCCCATGTTGATGAATGAATGAAGATAGTTTGGTCATTGTGTCACCTCATATTCATACCCTAGCGCAATGGGAATTACTGCTTTAAAGTAATTCTGATGAACTCTGATCAACTTAAAAAAACCAAAATACAAATGGAAAATATGCTTCATTTTCATTTTGTTGATATAAAATTTTTAAGGGTGTCTATAATTGTGGCACATTTGGTTTTGTTGATGATAATAATACTGTTATGATCCAGACCAGCAGCCTAGTGCGGAGGAACAGTACAAACCAATGGTAGGATTTTTAGATAGTAATACAGTAACAGAGGGGTGGAGCCCACAGGAGAATAGCACAGTTCAGTTCAGATGTTATGGGCAAAGCAGAACAGGCGTGCCACTCTCCGGCCAGTGGGTCCCCAGGTTGACTGGCAGGTGGAGCGCACACTTTGCCAGAGCCGAACCGTCTGAAGGAAGGAAGAAGTAGCTGAGGAGGAACACAGTTCCAGTCCTGATGACCATGGAAGGGTTGGGAGCTCGTTCCTAATGAACTGAACAGAGGAACAGACTGGGAAAGAATTAACAGGAAGCAGTTCTAATCCTAGAGAAAATGAGGAAGGCTTGGGATCTTGTTCCAATTAACTGAGTTTGGAAGGATACTTCCATAAATTACTATCATAACATTTCACTTTCAAAAGACGAGGAGTTTTTTACTAGTAAATACTGACTGGTTCCAAGTGCTAATAGCAAATTACTGGCTCTGGGAAGCTTCGTTCCCGCATTTTTTGTCCCCTAGGAATTTTCATCCCCAGACTCTTCGTCCCGTGGACTTTTCATTCTTGGACTTTTTGTCCCCATGAACTTTTCATCCCCAGGCTCTTCGTCCCTGGATAGTCCGTCCCCAGTAATGCTTTGCCCTCTTCCTGCATTATAGCCCCAGCTGTGAACCTAACCCTAACCCTAACCCTTATATTATGGTGTCCATCCATGGTATATCATATATGTCCATCGTCTGCCCGTCCATCCATCTGTCAACAATGGTGGCACATTTTCTTATATTTAGGGGATGAAAAATTGGGGGACGAAACTTCCTTGGGGATGAAGAGTCCAAGGACGAAAAGCCCTTGAGGACAAAAAGTCCGGGGACTGAAAATCCGGGGGTGAAGAGTCCCAAAACCCAAATTACCATCCAGCAATTTGCAACTCAAAAGAGGGGGTATAAATATGTCACTCATACAAGAGGTGGGGTGATTATGAGACAAGACACAGCCGAGGATTAAGGGAGGATGCAAAATGCAAACCAATTAAAAAGAGAATGGTTGCTTTAATACTTTAAAAATGAGAGATTTTTTTTTTCCAGAATAAACTTATTTCAATTACAGGTTGGACTTTGCTCATTTTCCCCCCTGTGTGAGATTAAGATGATCCACCAAATGCTTATAACCCTTTTGATTCATCTTTACTAGGGGTGGCAATAACTGTTGAGGAAAACATACATTAGGTGTCTGGCAATCATCTGTTTGACTTTTTTTTCCTGGAATAATACTTGTCAGCCATTGGAGAAAAAGTTTCCACAGAGGAGCCAATTAAAGCTTACAGAATGACACACAAAAGTAGATTTCACTTCTTGTCTGCAAGTCAGGAATGTTTCAGCACTGCTATCACAAATGTTGCAAAATATGCTGTGGGTGGTCAGAGGGTGTCTACAGACACATCTATGTTCATTTCCTCCCAGAACATACATAATATTTGTAAGGGGTCATTAAAGATTAATTTCTGATTTATTATATCTGCCTAATTCACTATCTCAATTCTGCTTATACCAACTGTTCATTAACAACGGTCATCAAGGACCATTTCCTCGCCAACAGATGTTCTACAAGATGGGATTCTGGTTTATTACTCCAGCAAATGGACTGGAGTGTTTATTTACAGTTCCTGAAATCCTTTCCATTAGTCAACATTCTTCAAGTGAGTCTTTGCAGAAATGTGCGGGTGAAAAAGAAGCCAGTGTGCTCACACATTCTTCAAACAGGAGCAATTACAGACTAAATTGGCCTCCTCTGCTTACAGAAGAAACCACTGTTAAATGAAATCCCGGCTTTTTACTCTGTACATGAAGTGGATCGTCATGCTCATTTGTTGTCGTCAGCCTTGTTTCTCTACTCATGTATCGGTCCTAGCGGAAGAATGCTCTTTCACCGCTCAGGATGCTTCAAAGCCAGAGTTAGAAACCTTTCAATGAGATTAAAGTCACATTGCTGCGTTGTTAAACTTAAATGACTACAGGCTGTGTTTATTTCAATCCCAGGGAATAAACTTTCACATATGTTACTTTCTTTACTGCAGCATATATAGAAACAGATTCCAGGACTGTAATATGAATTGGATATTACCTCACCCCTCGCTCCCGACTCTTTCCTTGATGTGGTCTTCACAGGCCTTTGCCAAGAGATGAGTTCTAAATTAGACATAATAGGGAAGAAAGTCACAAGCATACTTATAACGTAGTCAAGAGTACTTTCCGCAGTTAAAATTACTGATGGTTAAGGAGGAATAATTTTATTGTGGTTGTAGATTGGTTTCATTACAGCCAATCACTTTAATCCATTTAATGCTAGTACATCAACCCCTTTAACTCTTATTTTTGCTAGAATATCCCATTAAGTAGGTGCAAAGTTAGAAGAGGCAATTTTTTTTTCATGTTGTATGACAATGTCACATACATACAGTATTCTGCTGGTTGCAGCGCTCTGCTGAAGCTGCATCGCACTCATATTGAGTTAAATATTCTAACCCAGGATGCCATGTTTCAATGGCTGCATCATTACATCAAATGAAACAAAAATCTGGATGTTGTGCATCATTCTGTGCATATTTAGCTGGACATACATCAGAAAAGGTTGGGACAGTATGTTAAAATTAAAACTGCAAGCATTGATTTATCTTTGACCTATATATATATCTTGAAAACAATACAGCAGCACATTATTTGATGTTTAACCCTATGAATTTTATTCTATTTTGAAAGAAACATGATAAAAGTTTAACTCTTGCAACATATCTCAAAACAGTTGGGACTATAAAGTATTTGCCATTTTGTAACGTCCCTATTCCTTTTCACAATACCAAGTAAACATTTAGGGTCTGAAGTCCTGTATTGGGGACTGGAGGCAGGCCAATCCAGACCCGCACCTTCTTCTTACAAAGCTATGCCATTGTAATGTGCGCAGAATGCAGTTTTTGCATTATCTTGTTGAAATATGCATGGTCATTTCTGGATTCTGCATTTGAAGTCTTGAAGGCAGCGTACAGTGCTGAGAAAAAGTATTTATACCTCTCTAAGTTTCTTCCATTTTGCATAATTCAGACTCTTAAATGTTTATAGTCCTCAAACCACTTTTAATGTAAGGCAAAGATATTCTGAGCAAACACAAAATGCATTGTTAAATTACTTCTTTTATTGAAGAACAGCTATCCAATCCTACCTGGCCTGTGGGAAAAAAGTAATTGCCCTTTTAGTTACTAAATCAACCAATTAAACTCATTTAAATGGATAATTGGGTTCAATTTCACTAGACACTCCTAGGCCTGGTCACTGCTAGCCCTGTTGAATCTAAACACCACTTAAGACCCTGTCTGGCAAGGTGAAGTAGGCAAAAGCAGCTCATGATGCTGTGATCTTAAAAATTTCAGGTACAGATGCATAACAAGGTCATTGACATCTATCAGTCAGGAAAGGGTTATAAAGCTATTTGAAGATTCCAAGACTCCAGCGAAGAAAAGTAAGTAAAGTTTATTGTGCATATTACCTTTCAGAGAGCAAAGTCACAAAGTGCTTCACAAGAGTAAAATTATAAGACTACTAAAAAAACACCATGAGCCATGATGAAAGCCATTATCTATAAATGGGCAAAACTCTGAACACTGTTGATCTTTCCCAGGAATGGCTGGCCTAC
Source organism: Gymnothorax javanicus (assembly GCA_029692085.1). Taxonomy (NCBI): domain Eukaryota; kingdom Metazoa; phylum Chordata; class Actinopteri; order Anguilliformes; family Muraenidae; genus Gymnothorax; species Gymnothorax javanicus. The sequence goes on from CM056193.1 coordinate 185,805,084, forward strand.
CAATATTCCTTCAAGAACGCATCAATGACGTATCCAGGAGGTCATAAAAGAACCCAGATGAACATCTAAAGAACTGCAGGCCTCAGTTAAGGTCAGAGTTCACAATAAAATGATTAGAAAGAGACTGGGCAAAAATGGCATCTATGGGAGAGCTGAATGCCAAAAACCACTTATGGCCAAAATGAAAACAAAGGCTGATTTCCCCAAAAACATCTTTATGACTCCCAAGACTTTTGTATTAATATTCTGTGGACTGATGAGTCAAAAGTGAAAGTTTTTGGCAGACATGGATCCCATCAATTCTGTTGTAACAACGCATTCTCATCCCGACTCGTCATATAGTAACATTACCTGACCAAACGTCGATATACAATGCAAAAAGAGGCTTTTGGTGTCCTTATTTGACGCTTAGGGTTAGGGTTCAGGTTAAGGGTTAGAGGTTAGGGCATAGGGTTAGTTTTAAACTGGCGTCAAATGAGGATGCCAAAAGCCTCCTTTTGCGTTGTATATCGACGCTTGGTCAGGTAGTGTCACTGGCGCGTCGGTATGAGACTGGGCTCGTTGTAAAGCTAACACAGCATTCAACAATAAGAACATTGTACCAACAGTCGGTGTACCAACGGTGGTGTTATTGTGATGCTCTGGGGCGGCTTTGCTGCTTCAGGACCTGGGCAGTTTGCCATAATTGATGGAACCATCAACTCTGGTCTCTACTAGAAAATTCTGAAGGAGAATGTTCAGCCATCAGTTTGAAGCTCAAGTGCAGTTGGGTTATGCAGTACAATGACCAGAAGCACACAAGCGAGTCCACCTGAGAATGGCTCAAAAAGAAAACAAAAAGTTTTTGGAGGAGCGTAATCAAAGTCCTCGATTGAATCCAAATGAGATGCTGTGGCATGATCTTAAACTGGCAGTTCATGCTGGAAAACTCAGCAGTGTGGCTGAATTAAAACAATTATAAATTAAAAAGTGGACCACAATTTCTGTAAAAGATGTAAAAGACTCATTGCCAGTAATTGCAATCATTTGATAGCAGTTGTTGCCACCAAGGGTGGCTCAGCCAGTAATTAGGTTTAGGGGCAATTCATTTTTCACCTGGGCAATATATGTTTATGATTCTTTACTTAAATAAGTGAAATGGTCATTGACAAGCTGCATTTTGTGTTTACTCATGTTGTCCTTGTATTACATTACAATTAGTAGGATGATCTGAAACATTTAAATAAGCAAGTAAGAAAAAATAAAAGAAATCAGGAAGGAGGCAAATACCTTTTCACAGTACCATATGCTGCTCCAAATATCAATGTTCCTTTCAACATTAATGGTGCCTTCACAGAAGTGCAAGTTACATTACCCTTGCCAAGGGCACTGACGCAGCTACACACTATGACAGATCATGGCTTTCAGACTTGTTGCTGTTAACAGTCTGGCTAGTTCTTTTTTCTTAAGTCTAAACTGCACACAGTGTCTACTTCTTCAAAGATAGACCTAATATCCACTAACCATTGCAAAAATGCCGGCAAAGATCACAGTCCATGGAAATCAGGGACTAATTTCCCAAATCCAATTTGCAAGTATTTAAAAAAATTTGTCATCATATGCTTCATTGCATTCATGTCACAATTAAAGCTCTGACAGCCAGAGATCACTTGCTAAACCATTTTTTTTTTCATGTCCTTGGAATAGTTTCATCACAGAGGTGGACTCTAGACAGTCTTCTCTGAGTAAAATTCCTAGACACAACTTGCAAGATTGTAACAAGAACAACAAGACAGATTTTCATGGCATGAAATATTATCTTTTGGCTACTTTCTTAATAGTGCAATACTCCTGAGTTCTACATCAAATCTATTCCGGAAATATAAATATTTGTATGGACCTCTTTTGAGTAGGACAACTTCATAAAACAAATTTTGCCCATTTTAAAAACGCCCAACGCAACTCTGAAGAGTAGGCTGGGTCTACCAGACATAAATAGTTCACGTTATGTAAATAAATAATAAAAATTATGTTTTCATATTATCACAATTCATTCTAACTGCAAGCCTGAACTTTCCACCTCTTGAATATTTATTGCAGCCTCGGGTTCTGAAATCTGTGGCCACCCCATGTAAAGCTGAGGAGGGCTAAATGCTGTGCACCAAAGAAAAAGCACAATACCAACCAATGAGATCGGTGCATAGAAACCACAGACATTTTGATGATTGCATTAAATGAATGCACCTGTTACGTGCGTTTGTGGCTTGTAATTGCTATTGCTTTGCGAAATGCACCTCAAAGAGTTAGCAACATCTACTGCATCTATTCTATCTATCATACAGATCTTATGACAGCTTTCAAGAAAAGAGCCTTTGATCTCCATTAAAGCAAACAATCTCCCCTTGCATTCATGAGCAAAGCAAATGTCTTGATTACCTCATAATTATTTTTTATTCCCCGCCAGGAAGTGTGACGGGGGAAATTGGATTGGGGTCCGCCCGTCCGGGCCACAATGGGGACAAGATTTCGCTGAAACTATAATACCGAAGTGCATGAAATTTTGTATGCTTATTAAACTACTCATGATCTACGATGAGTTCGAAAATGGATGCCGAAGAATATTCTTTTACTGAGTCATGGCCCTTGATCGTGGCGGGGGATAGTGATGACACTGTCGTCTTGTTAGAGATATGTTTAGCATGATGGTAGCACTAAAGGAAGTGTCACATACTCACTAAAATCAATAAGTTCTTTATGGCTATGTGAAAGTTCGAAGCTAATTTCATTGTAACCCAGCCATTGATTTTTTGGAAAAAGTGACTACAATTGGAAACTTCGCCTTGCACTAGAGAAAAAGTCATATAGTCACCAAAGTCAAGGGCTTTCTTCCTCTTGGGTAGTGGCGGATACAGAACATGGCTAATGGGTGGGCCTGAAAAATTCTGGATGGGCCTGAGTTATTTTAGATAGACATGTGAAAAATGATATGATGGGAGAAAAAAGGAATACTCGTAGACCATTCGTAAGTTTTATTTTAAATTTCCGAGTAGGCTTCTCATTTCATAACACTACAGACATATCAATGAGCCAGTCAGATGACAGTTTAAAATCCATCAATGCATAATCCTCTATGACAAACACAAACTGACAAATTAATGTTACTGAAACCAAAGAACCACAAAAATCATAATATGCCACGGCGGGCCAAAACAAAAAGAAAAATAAGTAAATAAACACTGGCTTACCAGCTGCTATGTTACACAAGGCGGAGTCCTCTTGGCCTTGCGTTCAGAAGGTTAATTATGTCATCATAATCCGTCCTGTCAATCAGTTCTCTTTCAAATGACAAAAGCGTCAGATTGTTGAGGCGTCCAGTCAACATGGATGATCAAAGACGTGTCTGCATCCGGTTTATTGCGAAGAAAAGTCTCTCAACGCTGCAGGACGTCAGAGGGAGGGTTATGATGGCCTTCAGGAGACTGGGAAATATTGAGAAAAATATCCGCAGGGCAATTATCCAGTAGCTCCATTAATTTGGAGAATTCCTCCCGATCCATTTTCCGACTGATATGCTGGGTGAAGACAGTCAGTTCAGCATCAGCGATTTCAATCCCAACCAGAACGCATGGACCCTTTAAATGCTCTTTCACACCATAAGTGGCAGATTTGGGTACGGGAGAGGCCGACGCTCTCATTAGTCCGTAAGTGTCTTCTTTAACTCATTCCCTATGGAATACTTTTATATAAAATTGTTGCGTTTGTATGGAATACTTTTCCGGAAAATTACACAATATGAAGTATTGAAGTACAGGTGGCCCATCACCGCGATCGTCAACTGATTTTGTGTTTTCATCGGACTGCGAATGGTCGTCCACGCCGCTGGCACCGGCTTACCATAGGGAATGGTAGAATTCGCCGCGCCGTTGGCAGCGGCTTGCTGAAGGGAATGAGTTAAACTGGCAGTCTAACTCTGTTATCTGCCTATCTAGTACACAGTTCCACAGGGCCCTTAAATCATCATTACTCTTGACAGCCAATGTTTTCCCTAGTGTTGTCGTGACGACAGATTTGTGACTTTTTGAAGGCAACTTGTGTTCACGAGAAGCAACCACATCCCAGATAGCCATCTCATGCTTTTCCATCAGTTCTTCTGTCAATCTCAGCACTTTATCAAAGTCCCTCCCTGAATCATCCCGGAAAGTCGCGTACGTAGCTTTTAATGTTTGAATCAAAGACATACAGTCTGTAATGCAAAGCATTGAGCTCTACAGACCCTTGGTGGCAAAATCACTGATCTCAAACAATTTGCAAAATGTAGCAAGCATGAAAATGAACTTTTTTGTTTGTATCTGTAGCAACAGCTGTTCTGCCTCTATTTTAGTTGGCCCAATTGTTTCAGCATATTCAGCTAATGTCTCCAGCAATACATCTAGCAAATGCAATATTTTATGGACTGACCCAGATTTCGAGCTCCATCTTGTGTCGCACGATCGTTCCAGCTCCATTGACTGACGATTTGGATACATCTCCTTTTGTATGCATGAAGCGAGTGTGCCTCTGGGCCCCAGTGAAGAAGGTGTATTTGGTTCACAATGTGAGAAAAGGTGCTAGCATTCCTGGACGTTTTGACGGCGGTGCCGAGCACTAAATTAAGCCTATGTGAATTGCACTGTACATATAGACCTACAGCTTTTGGAAATGTTTCTTTCATGAGAAGCTGAACTCCTCCCCTTGCTCATCGACATCACAGACGCTCCATCGAAACAGAACCCGACACAGAGAGACGGGTCCAACTGGAGCGGTTGAAGCACCTCCAGGATCTTCTGTGATATTCCCTGTACAGACATATCCACGGTTTCAACAAAGCCCATTGCCCGTTCTTTGATGACCCCTCCATGAATGAATCGAATACAAACTGCAACTAGCTCCCGTTTCGCTTGATCTTTATATTCATCCGCAAGTATGGCAAAATATTGTCCTTGCAGTTCATCCTTTATCTTACAAAGCAGTATTGATGCCGCAGCCTCAAGCAGCTCGTTCTGAATGTGGTGGCTCATCAACGTGGCATTTCGTGGCAGTTCCTTGAGTCTGTTTTCAATTTCTGGAGCAATATTTGACATGAATTTGAAAAGCTCTAAGAAATTACCTTTGTTGAGCACGTCCTCCGTCTCTCTGTGCTCCCTAAGTGTAACTTCCAGCTTGGTGCATAGTAGAACAATATCCAACACAACTTTTACATGTTCGCGGTTTCGATTCACAAACAATGGGGAATCACCGTGCAGCTGGTTCAACACAGTACCGCGGCTTAGTAGTCCATGTCTGTCCCCTTATGATGCCAGCTTGGACAGGGAAACTGCATGCAGCTTGCTTGACTCATGTTTGTTGCAGGCCTCTCCGAGACGTTTCCCATTTTGTAGCCATCCCTAATGAAAGTAAACTCTGTGTGCATCTCAGGGAAATGTCTACATGATTTACCGAACACCGAGTCTCGTTCTTTACTATATTCAATCTATTTGAACTTCTCGTACCATTTGCTGCTGAATGAGCGCAATTTCCCACCTACGACGGTCACTGGGAATGTTACCAGCTTTGGCTGAGTGGCTTGCTCCTCGATGGCTGATAAATCCACTGGTGCTCCGATTGGCTGTTTGGTCGCCGGTGGCAGTCGATGCAGCTAAGCCTGCATGCTAACATTAGCATCAGGAGGAACAGGACTCGCTGATGATGAGCATGAGGCCGTGTCTCCTTCAGAGCCAGCAGACATCTTACTACCTTGCTGTGAGTCCTTTGTAGGCACGGCTTGGTGCGAACTAGCTCCATCCTCTAGTGGTGCTTTTTTTTTTTAAAAAAAAGCAGCTCAAAGAAAGCTGTTTAACCATAATTCCGTCATGCGGCTAGCTAACCGCCTTTTGACAGCGTGCAACACGACGTAGTTCGTCAGTCGGAAGAGATAAGGTTTTTTTTTCTTTTTTGTTTTCATTGTCTAGCCTATATACATGTTTGCATATTTGTAAATGAGCATAAAATGAACTGTGGAAAAAGGACATTAAAATATTTATTATTTATTTAGTTTTTTTTTTTATTTTGGTCTTGAATCTGATAGGGTGGGCAAGCTATCAATGCGGGTGGGCCTATGCCCATCCAGGCCCACCCGCAGATCCGCCTCGGCTTATGAGCATGAGTGCACCGTAATTATCCTTAGAGATACTGCTATGTACTGCTGTGCCATTTTAGACTATGAAACATTATGAGGGCTATGAAACATGAATGGAGGGAACACCTTCACGTGTGACTTATAAAGCCCATTCTCCACGGGGATCACTGGCACTTCACATGACAAATGCCTGACTTGACAATATACAGTAACCATACCGACAGTTGGCGCAGTTAGAAAAAAATTTTCTTCCTTGCACCTTCTGTGAAAATGCACTTTACTTAAAAAGTCAAAACATCGAGTGAATAATTGCTCGATTGAAAATAAAAATCGATCAAAGCCTTATTCTTTAATTACAGTTTTTTCACATGATTTAATGCTGTTGAAATGGAAAAACAGTATTATTGCATGTACACTACTAAAATCTTCAGTGCTGAAGTGCTGAAAAACTAGAACAACTGTGGCATGAGTGCTACAACATGGGCTCAACACTTCACTCATCTCAGCCAATCCCAGTGGAGGTTGAAGGAAAGTTTTGAACTACAAGGAATGTGAACTCAGTGTAGTAAACTGCTGTAGTGAGTACGGCAAGGATTCATTTGAGGAATTCACAAGCTTCATATCCAGTGTTTCTTCAGCTGGGTGCCACGAGGACGATTGTCGGACAGTTTAAGGGTTTCAAATAGTGAAAAACAAAACACCTAAAATATGCCATTGAATGTTAATCTCACTGAATGGGACCAAGGCAGCAGAACAGAGAACAGAGCTGTCGTGGTGTCATAATTGCTCATTTCATCAAGCGCATGACATCAGCTATCCATCTGCATATGTACGTTACTTCCTATTTCTGATGCAAGATGGCAGCTTGCACTTCTGTGTGGCATACATGCAGTGTTTCTTTAGGCCAATAACAGATAGAGTGATTATCCATCTGCCATACAACAATTTCACATATATAATTAACTATAACCCAAAAGTAATATATGCATTTCCTTACCATGTAGATTCATATCAAATTAATGGATTTCAGCCATTAATCAGAATTCCAAATCATCTCCAATTTTGCACAGCAATAAATTCCAAAGTTCAGGTAATCTTATTTATAATTTTGTCCCCCTTATTTAATAGAATAAATAGAAAACACATCCACGTCCACAATGCAATGTTCATACTTTATCTGAACCCCAAACAATCTCAACCCCGGCCTGTAAGAATGTTGGTAACATATCAGTGTTCGACCGTATTAAAAATTGAACAGAAAGGGAGGGTACAGACCTTCTTGAGTCGATATAGTACGATAGCTGAGGTGAGGGCTTGCAAACAACCAGAAACCTGATGCTATAAATTTTCAAACCTGTTGAAATGCTTTCCCACATCGTCATGACCTTCAGCCCTATTGTAATCAAAAAAAACATTTGTAACTCCTTACAGCTCTCACCTAATTTTACCTCTAAGTCTGGGGAACTGTGTGAAAAAACATTATTTTTCGGATAAAGCGTGGAAATTGGTACAGTTGTCCCCAGGGAGGGCCCAAGGCTGAATTTACACCGGCTGTGCGGACACAAAGTGCTGAAAGTCTTGGTTTGTCCTTTGTGTGGAAGCATTCTTCCATGCTTGGTCCACCATCGCATTCTAGGTGTAGCTCTGCAACTGCCATCAAAAACATTATTATAATAATTATGAACGTTTGTTTATATTACGATTGGCAACCTACCACATATGTCTGGAAGTCTGTAGTGGTTAAATTCACTCTAATTTGCTGCCACTAAATGTTTACCAAGGTTTGCACTGGGAAGTAGGCCCACAGATTTCATGGTAAAGTTGCTTCCTCCCCAAAAAAAAAAAGCAGATGGATGTCCTATTATGTGAATTAATGGCATACTGCGGATTACATTGTTCAATACTTGCTGCAGCAGGCGCTGTAACTTCATTAAAGCCCTTCCATTTTCAGACAGTTGTTCTAAAGAGGTGCCGTGGAAATTGCCCTCAATTTCAGGCTTTTGCATCATGACAAATTACTGTCTGTATTTCATTATTCTCAAAAGATTGTCATGCAATGTGTTTTTACGTAGATTTTTTAAAATGACTTGTGGTTTGCGATTGGTCAACAATTTGGTAAACCAGTAAGATGTATTTTACCATCCGTCTTTTTAGGCTGTGTGTTTAAAAATAACTGACAGAACATTATTGCGCTGGTTCTGCTAATTAGCAGTTCATCAAGATCTCTGGGAAATGAGATGTGCTTTGCTTTGGTTGAAGAGAAAATCCTCAGAACAGTATCTCTCTGGACACAGGGTTGGAGATCACTACTATACTGTACAAATATCACCATCAGCAGTGCATTTATATACTGTTTTCCTAAGAGAGCAGCATGCCTGTACAGAGTAATTCGGCTTAAGGGGAAAAGTCTATGAAAGGCCATTGTCCATAAGTGAGTCTCTGCCAAATTTGGTGCTTTTATGCACAATTTTTTAATATTTTCATGACTTGAATAGGCCTTGCTGGCAGAGTCCTGATGATATGAGGGTGCAATTAGACCTGTATCTGTTGTCAGAGGAAGAAGAGTAATGAGAATGTTAAATTACAGACATTATTAGCTTTAAGGTTAGTATGGGAGCAGGAACAGAACAGGCTTAGTGTGACTACCTCGGCATTCGCTCTGAAATCGTCACAGTTGGGAGGGGAAAAAGAAAGGTGCCCGCCTGGACACCTTCATTTAAATGCATTTTACATTTAAACACAAATCAACCAATAAATAATAGCGCATTTTGAACATAATAGCCCAGCAAAGACTTATTCTCTCATAAGCTAGGGATTCTTCACATGAATAGTAGTTGTATTGTTATACTGTATAAAGCAGCATTAGTGCAAGTACAGCGCCGAAATTCTGTGTAAGAACAGCTGCAGCAAGGTGATTTCTAAGAATGCCAAATACAAAGGCTCAACTCACTTCAGAATATCTTGATGGAGGTATAAAGAAAATTGTAGATCCAAAATGAAAATGATGGATAGAGTGGAGTATAAGATTAAGGGGCGGATTTAATCTACACTTTTCCCTTACTTAGACCTCTAAGTATTGGCATTATTGATTTCATTCGCCATGAACTAAAATACTCCACTGACAAAGTCTTATGTTTCTAAAGACCTGGCATTATTAAGTCCTACATAAGGGCCTTGTTCTCCCGTTCCATGGCTTGCAAAGCTCGTGTACACATTAAAGCACAAATTAGCCCTCCACCAATACAAATATCACAGCACATAATTGGCTTTGAGCTAAGGGAGGGATGCAGTTGGAAGGGATAGCATTAACTGTTGCCATTGACAACTCCTACTGGCCATCCAGGTACCTATGGTTTGCCCTCAGCACAAATATGTATAGGCTTCCTCCAACCTCATCATGCCCACGCGAAGATATTGTTATAAGAAGCATCAGCCGACAGGAGCTTGTTTTGGAGGTCAGCTGGCTCTCCTGGGCTTGTGTTATGAAGCACAAAAGAACATAATTGTATGTTGTTCTGTTATTGGACAGTCCTTATTTGGGTTGGATTGGAGATGCCAAGTCGTGAGGTGAAAAAAACTGTGTGGCTCTTCAGAAAGCACTATGTTGTTACAAAAAGTATGCACTAGACCCTGAAAAGCATGATACATGACCACTTGGCATTTACCAGCAGCGAACAGGAAACCTCAAACATTCCACATCACACTGAAGAGCACGGGTGCCGACTTGAATATTATATTCTGTGTTTTAGACCCCGGGCCATCCAATATTTTCTGGGGTTCCATGAAAACAGCTTGAATGTACACAGTAAATTATCTCTGTAAACAGGTCAGTCACCACTCGTGTCATAATTGCACCCAGGCTCTCGGAGAACACACATGCGGCCATCAAACCATCTAAAACCCCCCTCTGTACCAAAACACTGCCTAAGACCCTTGCATTTATTTCCATCCTGGCATGGTTCTTATTAATCTGATGGAATTCCACATGTAACAGCTTTTGTCTTACTCACGCTCTCACAAGTTTTACAGGAAAACAAATCACTCTTCATCATATAAATTACTACCAAAATTAGTGAAGGGGATTTTGTGGGTGGCTTTTTTTAATGATTAACATGTTAAATTCCCATCATAGTCATCATCACTTTTTTCTCACATTGTCCTCAATTTATATCGGGATTTCAAGTAAATGGTTGAACAAGAAGGAAAAAAAATGAACTAAACATACAAACGCACTTACGCTAATGAGATAAAATTAGGAGCAGAATTATTAGCACTCTTGATAATATTAAAGAAAAACACTGCATATAATACAACGTAAATAAAAGAAGTTAATGATCCATGTGTTATGTTCAATAATTGATGTGCATTTAGGACGTGCAGTGCTTTGAAAAAGTTCCGCATTTCTTCTATATTTGTTTGTTATATATAAATCTTTCCGATCATCCAACTAATTTTAATATGAATCAAAGACAACACAAGTAAAGATAAAATGCAGCTTTTAAATTATCATTTCATTTATTAGTTATTTAAAACCTATATCACTGTGCAGCTCTCCCATGGATGCCATTTTTTCTCAGTCTCTTTCTTTTTGTGGAATGGTGAAGTCTCCCTTACTTATTGTAAAATCAAGAACACTGACCTTAACTGCGGCAAGAGAGGCCTGAAGTTCTTTACATGTTAGTCTTCGTTCTTTTGTGACCTCCTGGTTGAGTCATCAATGTGCTCTTGGAGGATGTTTTGATGGCCGGCAACTCCTGGAAAAGTTCAACTCTGTTCTAAATTTTCTCCATTTGTTGCTAATGGCTCCAACCATGGTTTACTGGAGTCCCAGAACCGTTGAATGTAACCCTCTTCAGACTTATAGATGTCAACAACTGTGTTTCTTATTTGTTCCTAAATTTCTTTAGATCATGGCATCATGTGCTGCTTTTTGCCTGCATCACATTGCCAGACAGGTTTAGCGTTAACAGGGCTGGCAGTAATCAATGCTGAAAGTGTCAGGAGAAACTAAAACCACTCATGAATTAAATTTGTAATTAGTTGATTTAATAACTAAGGAGGCAAATATTTTTTCACTTCGCATCAGGTAGGGTTGGATACGTTTTGTCCTTCAATAAATTGGAATTATCATTCAAAACTGCATTTTGTGTTTACGTGGAAAACTAATATTAAAAACTAATATTAAACTTATTTTGATAATCTGAAACATTTACGTGCAACAAATATGCAAAAATGGAAGAAATTGGGAGGGAGTACATACTTTCTCACAGCAATGGCATATGCCCCACATACCTAGGACAGACACCAGTTTCAGTAACAAAAAAAAAAAGAGTTTATTTTGAGCCATTGTTGTTGTTACAACACAGTCATCAAATTACAGTCATCAATTTTGGCCAAAAATACCAGTCTTGTGACCTACTATGCATGACAAATAGTTTTAGGTTTTGGTTAGTGAGCCTTTTTCATCACTTGGAGCACTTGCCAGTCACAACTCATTGGGCCATGCTTTTCACATTATAACATTATTTTCATTTTTTTCTATTCACACGTGCGGACACACACACACACGCACAAACGCAATTAAGCAATAAAAAGGTTTTTTTTTCTAAAATAACCATCATTATACTGTAGTAAGCCAACTACAATACATCAAATTCTACAGAACTTTTTTTTTAGTTTATTACACAGTATTTTTGCAATAGATATAATATTTTCCATATGAGCCACTAAAACACACATGCAGGGAGAAACCATGTAAGGTTACTCAGGACTGTGTTGTAAAGTAACAGATGCCAGAATGTCCATCACATACAGGGCTGTGAAATAGACAATTTGCCTCCCTCCTCATTTCCTCTATTTTTGCTTATTTGTCATCTTTAAATGTTTTAGATCATCCACCTAATGTTAACAAACGACAAATACAACATGACTTATCACAAACTTCAGCTTTTAACCCATTAATGCTGAAATTTCTCTTCAAAGTAAAAGGTACATTTTTTATTATTGGATTTGGTGTACACTGAACGCGTAACGCTTAAATACTGATGAAAAACACCATTTTGTCAAGGATCCCAAACGTGTACGTCCCATTACAAATGTACACAGATCGGTGAAAGCATTCAAAATCATCATTTTGAGAAAAACGTATTTAGATAATGCTATGACATCAAATTTTTGTTCTTAGTGTTGTAAAAAAATATGTCTCAGACAAAAATGGCTCACTCACCTTTCAGTGCGTCGCATAGTGCTGTTACAGATTCAAGAAATTCATACAAATGGCAGCTCCCACCACTGCTGTAAAGGGAGGCGACTCTCATAAGCACTTTTCCTAGATGCGAGTTACTTCCCTTGATTAAATGATCATTTGATTTAATGAGAGTAAAAAAGTCAAAACCTCTATCACCCATGAGAAAAAATAATTGCCCCTCTAAACATAATAACTAAGTGCGCTACCCTTCACAACAACTGTAATCAAATGTTTGCTAAAGCTGGCAATGAGTCTTTTACATCACTGTGGAGGAATTGTGACCCTTTTCTTCGTTTTAATTCTGCCACACTGGAGGGTTTTTCAGCACAAATTGCCTGTTTGGGTCATGCTACAGCCTCTCAATCAGGTTCAAGGCAGGACTTTGACTAGGCCACTTCAAAACCTTTATTATGTTTATTTTTAGCCATTCAGAGATGGACTTGCTTGTGTGCTTCAGATCATTGTTCTACTGCATAACCCAACGGCGCTTATGAACTGATGGCCACATATTCTCCTTCAGGATTTTCTGGAGAAGAGCATAATTCATGGTTCCGTCAATCACTGGCATGTCATGAGGCTACAAGGCAGTGCCAGACCATCACACTGCCACCACCGTGTTTGACCGTTGGTTTGACTTTCTTTTTGTTAAATGCTTCGATAAATTTACATCAGATGTAACAGGATGCCCGTCTTCCAAAAAGTTCCACTTTCAACTGATCAGGCCACAGAATATTATCTCAGAAGTCCCGAGGGTTAACAAGATGTTTTTTAATGTGAGATGAACATTTGTGTTCTTTTTGGTCAGATGTGGTTTTCACCTCTCAGGGTGCGATTTTGGCCCAGTGTCATGTCTTTCCTACTGTGGAACTTTGTTCAGATTTTGTTACCCCCTGGATGAGTCCTCAATGCACACTTGGAGGAAATTTGGTAGGTTGGCCACTTCTGGGAAGGTTCACTACTCTTCCATGTTTTCTCCATTTCTGGATAATGGCTTTGACCATGGTTCGCTGGAGTCCAGAAATGGCATTGTAACCCTTTCCACACGGATAGACGTCAACATTTTTGTTTCCGATTTGTTTTTCAATTTCTTCAGATCGCCACATCGAGTGCTATTTTTTGCCTTCTTCTCTGTCACAACCCTCGTGTGAATTTCTTTCCTGTCTCTTCCAATTCAGCAACTTGTGTATCTACAGTATTAGGTGTAGGTCCTGTGTGATTGGTCCATGTTGTGTGCGTTTCCCACACCCCCAATTGCATCTCGTTACATGGTTATCCCCTGATAGCCATGTAATGGGTATTTTACCACTCTGCTCAGTATTGCAAGTTGCTAGATTGTAATGTGCTATTTGTGCTTAGAACCAGTCAGTATTGCTTGTGTAAGCCCTTCATCTTTGTTAAATGCAACATGCTCTTTAATGACAGCAGTTCCTGAAACCTTTTTGTTGCTTAGTTAATTCAAACAAACTTCCGATCCTGATCAGGATCCAGGTTTGGTACCATGTTCAAGTTAACCCAGCTCTTGTCAGTTCATCAGTTCCAGTTTACAAGAACAAGCTCCCAAGCCTGAGCAGGGTCCAGGATTGGATTGGGACCACATTCTTGTTTACTCTTCCAAATGTGTTCCTCTGTTCAGTTTGTTGAGAACAAGCTTCCAATCCTTCTACAAACATCAGGATTGGAACTGGGTTCCCGTCAAGCTACTCCATCGTCCTTTGTGACAGTTCGGTGCTGGCTACATCTGCACACCAACTGGCTGTGATCCCGGGACCCGCTGGTCATCGACTGACAGCACAACTTTGTCTATAACATCGGTACTGACCTGTGCTATCATTATCTGAAGTTCCATCTCCACCTCTTCCTCAGGGGTTCTGCCCCCTTCACTGCCGTATAAGCTGTCAATATAGTACCTGTTGGATTGGGCACTGCCTCAACACTTGACTTGTGGTCTGGGGCATAACTTTCACATCGGCTGACAGGTTCTATTTGAGTGATGTTTTGATTCAACAGAGCGGGCAGAAACCATGCCTGAGTGTGTCTAATTAAACTGAACCCAATTATCAATAAACTTTCTTTAATTAGTTGATTTAGTTATCAGGGCCAAAGTACTGTAGGGTTGGATGGCGTTCTGCCAATATGCAAACGTAAAAGAAATTGGTAAGGAGACAAATATTTTTCACTGCATCGTAAACATATAATCCAATGATGACATATGCAGTGTTCAGCAATCATGGACTAGAATAGAATTCCCATGAAGTGTGAATTGAAGAGTCAATTCTGAGAAATTACTAATTATTTTATTATTTCATTATTTCACTGGGCAGGAAATTACACTTATGAAGGTGATCATCTGTTCATCAGAACCTCTGCTGGTACTTTATGGGAAGCTGTAAGGAACAAGCAGACAATATTAATGTGGGAGGACATTATTTCTTAAAAAAAAAAAACTAAAACCAAGCTCTTGTGGTTTGTGGTTTGAAAATCAACCTTCTCACAGGGGGTCTAAATTCTCAAAGCCATACAAATACACATGTTGAATATTTATAGTCTCACAGCATACTATTTTTGCGCAATAAATCAAACCTGTCCAACATTTGCAATTAAAGTTTATCATTCAGCAACAGTTTTTTTTCAGATAGTGCATCCTCAGAAACTGTTGAGCAGGCTACTGAAATTACATATTGCGAAATCCAGACCAGATATAATTTTGGTCATGAAATATTCTGCTGGGGATATCTAACACACTATTTAATACCACACCTGGGATATGCACTGTTTTTTTTTTAAGTCAACACTTTTCTTAGAACAATGACTTTACCAGACATTTTCCGCAAAGTTTTAATTCCATTGGACTGTGTTCCCACAGTGTCTTCGCAAGCTATTACTGTCAAATCCACAAAGTCAACTGATGGGAAACTTTGGTTATTTTACATTTCCCACACATGGTTATCAACTCATTTAGCTGTCAGTCACATGATCGGGCCACAGTCTGAAAACCTATCCCAGAAAACCTGCAAATGTGGGCTGGATCCGTGCCAGTTATGGCCTGAGTCGGTGCTACCGGGCCAGGTTTGCCATTGATTTTGTGTGGAGTTGCTGGTAATCTGGGAAGTTATGTGTAAAATGGATATCACATAATGCTGGGGACAATTTTGCCAAATGTGGACACTTCAGCAAACAAAAACTTAAGCAACTGTTGATAGGAAATTGGTATTTATCTCATGATTTTTCATTCATTCATATCATTCATCTCATTTTCTGCAAAAAGTATTTTAACAAACCAGTGGCAACAAATATTTTTGGCTTGATATGTACATTGTACAATTAGCTGCACAAGGTGGAACTCAAATGAACATTAATTTTGTTTATGTGTCCTAGATTCACAAATGAAAATTGTGCTTTTAGGTCATGTATTTCAGTGGGTGCATATGTTTTAGAAGGTTATTTTTTATTTTGGTGTTATACTATTTAAAAAATAAAGACGTTTAATGACAAAAAGATTGTTGAACTCTGAGCAAGTTAAATGCTTTCATATGTGGGTGGAGGCCAGAACAACAGGACAAGCTGTTAACATAACCTTGACAGACCCCTCATCTCAACATATCTATACGATCTGGGATTACCTGGAGACTAGACAGACGCAAGTGAGACTTCGAGACTTGATTTGTTTTAGTTTTCAGCAGTTCACAGAGCTTTACTGTCCATTTTTCAAAATTCAGAGGCCTTCATTTCATAATTTTTGAAAGCACACTTGCCTCATGGAATTCTTTTGAAACTTATGGACAGTATCTGTATCCGTAAGTGAAGATGAGCAGTCCCATGTGTTGAAAGTGCAAAACGTACCAAGATCTATCAATGGACATTTGTGATTCTGCACTGTGAAGACTTGCTGATCTAGTACATAATCCATTTTAATTTGAGACCACTGAGTGTCTTCTCTGAGTGCCACTATATTTGTCACTATAGCTGTTGATGTTTTCCCTAATACATCATGGGACATCTAACTTCCTGACAGGTTTTTCTTCTATTTGTTCAAATGGTTGAACTAAAAGGACCAGTTTCCAGTAACTGTCTGTTGTCTGTTACTTTCGATTCTGAATAAAAATGCTGCTGCCTTGAATACGATCTTGGAGATGAAGTGTCTACATTATCAGGACAGACACACAGCTCCAGTTGCAGACAGCAGCACAGTTTCCAAACCAAAGAATTTATTATATGTCAGCGGAACAGAATGGTGTTCAGAACTTGTTGTTAAGCAGGCAGGGAGAGAAAGCCAAGCAGGCGGAATTCAGCACCCAATTGGGATCCGAGGGGCGTGGCCAGGCTGGCAGGGTTCGTAACCAAGAAGGCGAATTACAGCATCGAGGCAAGATCCAAAGTCGCAGTCAATAGCTGCGGCAAAAGTCAGCAACTGAGGAAGCAGAATTTAACAGGGGACGAGAATATAGAATACGGAGAAATTAATTTGAACAGAACTGCAGATCGCAGCAAACAGAGACACACCGTACAACAACTGAGTAGGGACTGAATAGTTAAAGGGAGTATAAATACACACAGACTCCATGACAAACAGGAAACTAGCAGGGATATTCATAGTGGAGGCGGGGCGAGAGACGAGACAGTACAAGGGCAGCAACAGTTTAATAAGATACAATTAAGGGGCACGGTAAACGAGACACACAAAGAAAGAAAGGAAAACAAACGCTCATGGACAAGAATAAAATAGAACTGAACTGACAAGGAGCCATGAAGAACACAATAAGGAACAGACAGGACTCAAACTCCTGACAAATATGGCAGCTACACCTGTCTTGCCAAAAGCTGGAACCTGTGGCTGCTACTGAGATACAAATAGAGGGCAATGTAAGAAACCGCTATAATACAGAACTACAAAGTGGTTGATATCTCCTCTTGAGATAGAATGGCAGCCAGTGGAAGGCAAGGAGTTAGATTCCCATGTCGGTTATCAGGTTAAGTGGGCGACAGGAATTGCTGCCATGTCAGATAACTTGGATAGGAAGAAACAAAGATAGGTTCAATATGTCCTGCCCTTACTTAGTCCCATCAAGCAGCTACTGACTCATCTGTCATTATGTCAACAGGGCAAACAAAGAATGTTATTTGTAGAAGTTGCGTCCCCTAGGAAATATCCACCTAGCCTACTGAAATGTCATCATGAGGGAAAATCTGCTGCACTTCACTGTCACAGCTGCTCAGCACTGTCTTAATTGTTTTTGACCCTCCCTGTCTAAATTAAGTTTCTGTGGGCAATTACTTTTTCATATTTTAGTCCTAGCCTACTTTTTTCTGAAAATGGAGGATATATATCATCATTTTAAGTTGGGTTTTAGGGAAGGTGGGTTTCAGTTGAATATCATCAGTGAAGCACCTTTGAAACAGCCCAGATGAGGGTTACATTATCTAATGCCATAGGTTAATAGTAATAACTTGAATGTGAATTAATATGAGTGTATGGCTGCAAATATTAGCTGAGCTTTAAACAAATATACAAACAGTAATATACATGTGACTTGAATAAACATACTGGAATTGCTGGGTTCCAGCAGGTATATTAAAGGAGTTGTGCCACAATCACTGCTCATGCTCACAACTTTTAGCAAAGTGAATCCACTTGGCCGCAAGTCAAAATCTACTTCCATCCTTGCTGATCCGTCATCATTTTGCATTGTATTCAAATATTTTAGTCACTAGGGCATTATGCTTTTTATATTAACCCTTTAACACGTTGACTGCCGACTACGAGATAACTAGTAATAGCGGGTCAGGGCCGGCGCTAGACCTGAAAATTTAGGGGCAAATATCCATCCCTTTATTGACAACAATTAGTCCTGGCTAATTCTAGATGGTTTTCCTTTATCAACACGTTTTCCAATTCAAGAATAATCAAGTAGCAATTGATTATTATAATTAGGTCTATGCACTGGCACTCAGCGACGGCATTTCAGAACTCTTCAGCGAATGAAGGTAATTTTGGTGACTAGTACGTGGTTTCGTCCGTTCACATTTTCCAATCGGACAGGTGTCTATTTTTTACAGCAAGTTGCGTGACCGTGTTGCAAAAACAGGTGTACGTACTTGTCGCCGAAATCACCTTCATTCGCAAAAGAGCTCTGAAATGCTGCTCTTGCTGGAAAAAAAATTACCGTTGCTGAGTGCCTGTGCATAGACCTAATTATAATTAAATTATTTTTCTGTACTGAATGTAGCCCATTATTTTGTCGCTGTTAGATCGCATGGGGGAGAGAAGCCGTGTCTTCAATTGTTAAGGCCTAATTCAAAAATCGCAGTAACCGAAGTAACCTGTTTGTGGGCTGAAGAGCAACTTCTCAGCTTGCAGGAACAGTTGGAATTTTTTCGATAACACAAATCTTACGGAAATTACAGTACTTACAACATGAAGTGCGCATTTGTGTCGGCAATGACACGTTGAAGGGTTACGGAGTTTTCTTTGGAAATTTTTCTTTGGATTCAAAGCACTATTTTATGAAAGCGCTATTTTATATTTTATTTTTTTTGAAAATCCTCTAAATTTTCTGCAAATTAGCAATGTTTTTGTAATTACTTGGTAAGCACTGTGTGTAAGGAATTCCAAGCACTTTATGTTTGTATCAATGATTATCTGGACAGTGAGCAGCCCTGTGCACCACCATCATGGATTTGCAAAGAAAAACGTGTCGACTTTCAGCCTCAATTTAAGGGTTCTGTCAAAAGGTATTACAAGAACCGTTCAGGAAATCTGTCATATAGTCCCAAAATGTTCGGGGTTCAAAAGTATGATACCCTGAAAGTAACTGGACAAACTTACATAATCATACCTTTAAATAAAATCATTTTCAAGACTTTTGTGCAAATCCTTTGCAGTCAATGACTGCCTGTAGTCTGGAACTAATACACATCACCAAACGCTGGGATTCTTCCCTGATGATACTTGCTCATGCCTTCACTGCAGCTGTCTTCAGTTCCTGCATGTTTTTTGGGCTTTTCTCTTTCAGTTTTGCCTTGAGCAAGTGACATTCATGATCAATTAGATTCAGGTCTGGTGACTTGAGTTGGTCATTGCGGAAAATTCCACTTCTTTGCCATAAAAAAAGTCCTCAAGTTGTTTTTGCACTATGCTGCGAGACATTTTCCCTCTGGACGATGAAGTTCCATCCAAAGAGTTTTGAAGCATTTGCCTGAACATGAAGATGAATTTAGAATTATCCCTGCTGTTTTTTTTCAGCAGTCACATAATCAATAAATTCAAGACAACCTGTACCAGGGGTAGCTATACATTTTCACACCATAACTGTCATGGTTTGTGAGGCGTGCATGTGTTTTGGACTTTTCTTTGTGGCTCTCGTCCGGGACGAGATCGAATTCCTTTTCAATCGAATTCTTTTCCCAGCTGGCTGATTGAACTGGGGTGGCGCTTCCCTGGACTCTATATAAGCCGGAAATCCGCCACGCCTCCCTTGCTAGAGTGTCTGTTTGTAGTTACTGTTATGATTCTGCTCTTTCTGTTCTGATTCTGCCATGCTTATTATGTTTCTGCCATTCCCTGTTATGTTTATGATCAGTTCTGTTAGGTTTTGCCATGTTCTGTTTAGTTTTTGCATTTTGCCATGTTTTCGTTTTTGCCATCCCCTTCCACTTTTCTGTTAGAGTCCGGTCCATGTTTTATTCATGCCCAGCATTGCACTTTGTCTCCCCTGTCTGGTCTCTTGTTAAGTTACAGCTTCTCCCCAGTCCTGCGTGTCACATGCTTAGGTGATTTCATGGTTTCTGGGTTTCAAACATTCCTTCCAATCTCGTTTGCTTCCTTCGCCTCTCTTTTCTATATTACTAACCAATACTAACAGTTTGTTGTTTTTGTTAAAGTTACTAACCCAAACTAACATTGTATATAATACTAACTTACTAACGAGCACTAGGGATTGTATAGCTGCACTTACTAATTGATTAACTAGCTCTCAGCACTCGCCCTGTTCTAGTCTCCGCCTCTTGCCTTCACTTTGTCTCTCCTGCAATTCAGCGGATCCTCCGCACCTGCTCCACTCTATCCTACCTCTCATTATCTGTGCACATTAGAACTCCCTAACCGGAGCTGTATGTTTTGTCATAGGTTGTCTCGTGTTCCCTGTCCGCGTTTTGGCTTTTTGCCAATTTCATGTGATTAGGTTCTCCTCATGTTCCCTCCTTTGTAATTAGTCTGATCCCCTTCACCCGATCCTAATCATAGCATGTGACTTCCCTTGAATGTATTTAAGCTGTCTTCTCACTGCAGTTCCCCGTCAGAACGTTTTCCCAAGTTTACCTGTGCTGCTTTCATTTCGCCTTGTACTCTCTGTGTTTATCTTCTGACTGGACCGCCCGACCCACGATTTTTTGGATCTGCTCTTTTGTACTTTTTGCCTGTATCTGTTTTTGAACCCTTTTTTGCCCGACTTTGAGTTTTGTGATTGGTGCCCTGGTTACGATTTGGATTTCGCCCTCCTGGATTTTGATTTTTGGATTGTGGACTTTGTACCGTTGCCTCCTGCTCTGCGGGGGTTCGCCCCCTTTCCAAATAAAATCCCATTTTTCTGCACTGCTCTGTTCTCGCGTCTGGTTCCTGAACGATACCTAACAGTTAAGCACTATTGCCGAAGATATCTCTAGTCAGGATTTGTGTGACTTCCAGTTATTATTGGAGTTCCTTCCGCTTTAGGAATTTTCCCTTTTCTACTTTTGTTCTCTCTCGCGTTGCTTCCGTTTTTCGGACTATTGTACGTCCTTTGGAAGCGCGAGTACTTTCTGGTGGTCTGTATAATTCTCTGTGTTTGTATTGTGTCCGTACTGCTCGTTCTCTCTCTGGCCGCTGCATTTGGCCTCTCAATTTTACCAGCCATTACAATAACACTGACTCCCTCATACTTTACAGAGGAGGTGGTCTATTGCTTCCATGTTTATTACAAATTAAAAGAATTAAAAAGACAGAAGCTTGCCAGATTTATAAATTAGCAATTCATCCCTCTGTAAAGCCTTTGGACAATTAAGCATCAAAAAGAAGAATTTTGAGAACTCATTCTAAATTTTAACTTTTAAATAAAAGTTATTCAGGCACAAAATTGCTGTTTTACATGTAAGAGCTGACCAAGACAAAATGTATAAAGCATGAGAGTGAAAATTGATGATACTGAAGGAATAACGTCCGAAAGTTCACGCGAACCCCATGGTCCCTGAACATAGTTGCGCATATTTTCCATTTTCTAGCGTTAAAATTCTCTCGCCCCAGCTGGATCAGAGAGCTTGACAGCGTGCTTGACTTTTGGCCAGGTCAGAAGAGACAGACCAGCCACAAGCCAAATAGGAGAAGTCTATAAATATGCTTGGAGCGGCCTTCACTTCCTGTTGCTGGCAAGTGTTTTGTTTTAATCTAAAAGTCCTATGTAGCTGATTAGCATCCCTGTCTGAAGTCATTTGGGTCAGTGAAGTGTATTGCCAAGCTTGTCAGTTTTCGGCATCAGTTGCCTTGTACAATTTGAAATCTGCCTCCTTAGTAAAATTATTTTCGTTCCACAATAACCTTCTGATTGGGGGGGGGCCTTGGAAAGTGTTGTGCTTTTGTCATTGCAGCTGTCAGCGCGAGGTCCCATCTGGCGACCCCCGCCTCTCCCTAGTCCCGACCTTTACGGCTCCACTGTCTTCAGCCCTCCTTTGCCATTAAGGAACTGCTCCCTCTCTGCGTCACCTGTCACTCCGCCTGGCTTGTGCACTCCCCGAGATAGAGCCTTGCTCTTTTCCACTGGCCTACATCCTGTTTACCTCTCAGAAGCTTAACAGCTGGGTGTGATGACAAGTCACATGTCTCCTAGAGAATCGGCAAGGGCCCATTCTTCCTCTTTCAAATAAAGGGATTAATTTCAGTTTCATATTTTGGACATTTCTGCATTAACAGATACTAAATGAATACAATCTGGACTTCCCACTTTGAATGTCCTCCTCAAGCTTGGCCGATTCTTTCGTGACTGTGCTTTTATGCCATTGCCTCTATTCTTATTTATACTGAAATTCATCATTTATGTTAATAAATCCAGCATAACATTTGTATATTCATAATACAAGCATAGGCTATTTGTCTTTTTATCAGAATAATTATGTTGATTCTTGGTACAACTGATGCCCATCTGTTATCTCTTAAATTGGTAAGCAGTTTTCCTGAAACTATGATTTCTGTTCAACACAACATGAAATGGTTCCATACTATCTCCATGAATATCTGCTTTACTATTTCTCATGTCATCCTCCAAAATATACTCTCAAAACACAAGATAAACCTCTCAGTAATTATCTTATGAGATAACAGCACTGGTGGTCAGGCAGAATCAACACAATTTCCTGTGTATCAATCACATATAAATTGATAATTAGTGGGTGGATCAAAGCTTTGCTGTGGCGGCGGCCCCGTTCCCACATTTGATTCAAATTTTCTGCATGTTGCAGTTCATTGTTTTCATTGTGGTGATATCAGAGGCATCTGAAAAGTACAAGGCACTCTCTTCTGAAATCCCAAATAAATGGAGTGATTCTGCGCCAACGAAACACTCCCATCAAAAACTGCATCAATGAAGTCCTAATTGTTCCCATTGAGACGCAAAACCACAACTGTAGAGCTAAACCTTGGAATGACCCATTTCAGTCAGCACTCTGATGTCAGATTTAACTATTTATTACAGGACGACCTGCATTTGAGTTTGGCAGTGACTTCTTTTGAATCTTGTTAACGATGAAGTTATTAATGACATGAACAAATGCTGCTTGCAGTGATCAATGATCATTATAAAGGAGGAGACTGGATAGGGGCGGGGGGGGGGTGAAAAAGGAAATTTCTTAGTAAACTCGAGTAGAAGCAGTGTAGAGGGCACGGAGCCAGAGAAATGAAGGAACACTGCCTTGGTTATAAAAGCTCACCAGCTGGGTGGGAGGAGCTAAAGTTCAGAAAGATTGGACAGCAACTTATGACCAACCTGACTCCCATGCCTGAGTGAACTAAAGCTCAATTTGTTAAAGATTGATGAGACCAGCATTGAAATTTTAGGCTTTATACATCTGTTTTAGTTTGGTGCCAGAAAAGGGGGCTCAATGGATATAATATGTATGATGAAACATGGTGTTGGTTCTTTGATGTCATGGCTATGATGTGGGCAGGATACTCTACCAGAAGAAGTATCATACACAATTAAAGAAATTCATCTGACCACTAGTAAACTGATGAATATCAGTGATGACTGGAGATTTGGCATCTTTTTTTTTTTAGTGGGTGGATGTGCTGTAAATCAGTGTTGGATGTGTAGCATACACTAAAGTACGTTATCACACTGCAAAAAGTGTCTGTCTTGACAAGTGATTTAGTCTTAATATGACACAAAACTCCCTAGTTTGTTTCCCTCAAGTAGAAAATATTAGCTTATTTTCAGTTACCATGTGCTTGACAAGTGAAATTTTCTTATCCCATTGGCAAATCTAGAAATAAGTCAAATTATCTCACCTCATTAGCAAATTTTTGTCTTATTGAGAAAAAGGGTAATAAAAATAAATGTTTTAATAAAAGATTAAACTGCTTGGTACAGTGAACTTGCTTTTCATTTTGTTGCAGTGATATGCCTTTTCCAGGCTCCACAATTTCATTGGAGCTATCTAGCTGAGTTTCAGCAGCAGGACCACACCTCAACTATGACACATCTTTCTATACGAATGTAGCAGGTCGAAAGAGGGCCCGGGCGGGGACTTGAACCTCCAGACTCCCGGGTAATAGTCAAACGCGCTGACCACATCGCCAAAGAGCCAGGCTCGTTGGCAAGGTAGCCAGGGCACAGACTTATTAGGAGGCATTCTCGTGACAGGACCCATCAACTGTCACACATACACACTTAATCTACTCCTCCTGTTCCATTTTTATGTTGCGCCCCCCTCCCTCCTGTCTTGTTGCTTTCCTCCCTCCCTTCTCCTCTACCCCTGTCCTTTCGGTTGGGCTCTGGGAAGGTTCGCTGTGCCCTGGTGTTTGACGAATTCCCTGTTGTAGCTTCCCCAAACTTGCCGGTGAAAAAGCAGAAGAGCTCCAAGAGTGTTATCCTGTCGCATATCAACCATATTCCCTTCAATAAATTTTCGAATGCGTCTTGTTCATGGTGTGGTCCTTGCTTGTGAGTTTCTAAATAATAAGGATATTTTGTGCAGTTATGCTTGATTCTTTTCATTCAAGATCTATGGCTAAAACTCCACTTTAATGAGAGACCTCACAGGAGAATAGACAGACTTGCCAACAGAGAGGTCAAAAATGGTAAATTAACGGCGGTTTGCAGGATGTTATTCCTGAACACAAAATCTCAAAACTTGAGAGGCGTGGGCCAAAAAAAGCAGAGGACCATGCCGGATTTCGCTCCAGTCAGCTAAAGACAGGAATTCAAGGCTATTGTGGACAAATTATTACCAAAGTTGGATGGTTGCAAAGTGGAACAATGTCACCTTGTCAGACAAATCTCATTGTGTTTTGTGATTTGCAGATGGATGGATCCCAAATTGCAATCAACGGCACAAATTTACGAATGCATGCTGCTGAATAGCATGATAGCCATATAGGCTGCAAAGGTCCATCTTGGGTACATCCTGAGAGAACAGATCCCCTCTACAGAATTATTGTGTAAGTTATCACTGACTGAAAGAACACCACCCTTATAGTAATGACTGTTTTGCAACCTGAATGTGACAGGCCTGCATAGTGGAGATGGCGCCAACACCAGCATCACATTATTTATGGCCAGGAACTGCATGTCTTAGTGCCAGCCTGTATTCAATACAACTTTTATTCACGGTGGATGTACACACACAGCACTTCAAAACACACTAGCTGTATTTCCTAAATATAAGCAAAACTATCCATGTATGCATAACAGTCTTGAATGTTTATTTGAATGTGCTCCTTAGAATGGGATTGATATTTTGTTCTTTCCGCTTCAATGATTTTCCACTGGAAGTGAAATGTTTTTTTCGGTTTGGCCCGGCACTACCTATTGTGCGTTGATAATCCTTTTTGACCACTCCTGATTATTGTCTGGTCTTTGGTTATATACTCCTGGACAAGAATGGGCCCAGCCCAAAATGGCAAAGTGCACTGCGTTTAATGATCTTAACAAATCATTGGCCAGGAAATTACCAAGAATTTAGCAAGCAAGTCACTTACTATGGCATAGCTTAACCTTTGATTTCTTTATATGTGAAAGCCTTGCAGGTGAACTAGTGGAGAGCTTTTTGCAGAGAGTTTAAAAATAACATCTGAAAACAGCTTCTTTCAAAAACAACTTTTTGGGAAGCAAGCCTGCATGCAATATTCACCTGTACTCCATTGTATATTTAAACTTTTCACAGTGAAGCAACTCCACTTCACAGTGAAGCAGTTTCCAACTTTTCCCCAGTCAGTTCACTGCAGCCAAAGGTAACAAGCAAATGGCAGCACAGATGTCTCAGGAGAACATTTCTTCAATATTTGTTATTTTCAGACCAATAAAATGCTGTTAAGAATATTAAAAGCATAGTACTTTGCCATTTTGGGTTTGTCCTCTTTTTTTGTCCAGGAGTTCTAAACATTCACAAAATGATTTCTATGTTACTGATCAGCACAATGCAACCGCTTACGCAAACACAGAGCATTATGACTAGTGGGCACCGATCTGCCCAGAGCACAAGTGTAACAACATGGATTACAGGAGTTCTCACACGTTATTTAGGCTAATTTCAATTGCCATGAGATCACACAGCTATTTGTTGCCTTACAACAGTTTTTTTTTCATTCAAAATAGTTAATATCAGAGAGCCATATTCAAATGTAATACAAGTGCGCACACAAGCTTAGCGTGTGCAAACCGAGATGATGAACTGATGAATCTCGGTTTGAAAATTACTCTCCTTCCCCCCTTTTTTTTTCTTTCCTCCCACAGTTCTCACCCAGGAAACATACAAGATAGAGGAAGTCTTGACTGAGGATCTCAGTTCAGTTCGGGAGTGGCTGATTAACAATAAGTCATCATTACATCTTGGACTAGAGCTGGACTCGTGAGAGCCGATACCTCCGCCAGCAAAGCTGGATTTGAACTTTGGCCTATATCTCAGCTGTACTTTGGCCTATATATGCCAAAATTTAATCACTTGTTCCACTTGTGCTACTATAACATCCTGCAAAGTTGGTTAAAATCTATGTAACCGTTTTTGAGATATCCTGCTAACAGACAGACAGGAAGCAAAAACATAACCTCCTTGGCGGAGGTAAAAAAACTTAATCTGTTTTATCTGGGACAAAACGAAGACTAGAGAAAGTTCAAAAAGCCAAAATAACTCATGCAGGAAGTGTCATTGAGTCAAATCTGACTTATCTAGGAGTAACACCAGACTAATCTCTCTCAGGGGACTTAATTGCTGAAAATTTTCACTAGAAGACTGTGAAAAAATTAATGTTTCTGTCTCATCTATGTCAGGAATTGGAGGATACCCAGAAGCGTTTGGGTATCGCATCATGAAAGCGAGGCTACGCACAAGGTCACCACCCATTTCCATTTAGGTCAAGGGTATCCCGAGTGTTCACTTACTTGGCATCTAGTATTTACTCAAATAAATGACATCTCCAAAATCCAAAATTCATACATGTCTTTCTGCAGTAATGGCGTCCTCTCAAATGAACAAGTCATCCGTGCCATGTGCACAGACACACTCCCATACCATGACCGATGCAAATTTTTGGACCTGACCCTGAAGACTGCTTAGGTAGTACTTGTCATCGTTAGTCTGGAAAACATGGTGGATTTTTTTTTTTTTTTTTTTTTTTTTACAAAAACCATTAGAAATTTTGTCTCATTGGGCCACAGAACTTGTTTTACCTGTGCTATAGTTTGTGTCTGGGGACTCTGAGCCAAGGAAAAGTCAGCTGTACTTTAAGGCAGCATTGATGTACAACTTCAGTTTTGCAGAGTAACACTTTAACTTGAATTGGTGGCTGTAGTGTCAAATGTTGTTGACTGATAAAGGTTTGTCGAAGTATTTCTGAGCCCGTGTCATGATATCCATACACGAGGACACTTAGGACAGTGACGCCTGAGGGATCAGGGATCACACAAATTCATAAATGATTTTTGGTCTCAGATTTGCCTAGATTCCTTCTACCTTATTATATTATGAACCGTAGAGGGTGAAATGTTCAACATCTTATCAGTTTCTCTTTGTTGAATGTTCTTCTCAAAGCTATAAATTATAAGCAAATTATTGACAGATTAGCGAGCCTTGACCTATCTTTGCACTCGTGGAACAAAAAACAAGTTAGCTTGATGAAGAACTGCATCCAAGATAAGGGCATATAGTATCCATGTCAAAGTCAATAATCAAGAGAAGACTTCAATAGAGTAAATTTAAGAGGGTTCAGCATTAAAAAAAGGAAGTTTGCCAAAAACAAAACATCAAAGAACAACATCCTAACTGACGGATGGACAGAGAAGAATCTGGAGAGGGGAAGGAACTGCTCAAGATCTGAAGCATACCTCCTTATTCAAGAAGAATGGTGATCTGTGGGCATGTATGGCTTCCAATGAAATTAATTTTCATGTAATGACTGATGATGTGAATGTTGACTAAAGCAGCAGGATGAATTCTGAATTGTACAGGGCTATGTAATCTGCCTCCATTCAGCCAAATGCTTCACAGTTCAGATGGCCAATGGTGTGATGCATGCAGCTGAAGCAACCCAAGACTTTTTAAGGTAAGAAAGTGGAATCTTCTACTTTGGTCAACTTTATAGCCTGACCTGAATCCAATTTAGCTCGTGTTTCACTCAACAAGCAGAACTAGCAGAAACTGAAGATGACGATTATGTTACAATTACTTTTGAGCCCCTGTAAAAGGGAGTTGTGCTTATTCTTACATGGTTCGAACACTATTGTTGGAAAGAAAACCTACACTTGAAACATATCTTAATTGTTTCGATTCAAATCAATCGTGGTGCTGTACAGAGCCAAGATGATGACAACTGCGTCACTTCCTAAATCCTGTAGGCCTGACTGAATACGATACAGCTGGCTCTAACATTGACCAAATTTATTAACACGTGGCTCCTGAGAGTGCAGAAAGGATTGTTAGTTCATCACAAGTGTTTTATTTCGGAAGAATTTATGAAGGAGTTAATCATACTTTTTTATTTGGCTAAAATTCCTTAGCAATGAGAGCTTAGAGATTTTACATGGCTGAATGCTGCTCTTATAGAAAAATGGACAAATGCACTAACTTTTACAACAGTGATAATAATAATGGTTAATTAATAATATTAAACTATTATCACTATTGATTGACATCAGGGCTCTGTGGCCCAGAGAGTAGATAAAGAGCCCGATTATCCTGCATGCACTAGATCTGATGATACACCACGCAGACGATTTTCCGCCAGCAGTGAGGACTTATTGGTAATGTCCTGTGAGTGTAACACACCATGAATGGAGAGCTGATTCTTGGTTATTTTCTGCCAGCATGACACAACAGATGGAGAGCTGCTTCTTGAGGGTGTAGTATTTGCAGGCATAGGCAGGTAAAGGAAGATATGGGCACGACAGAAAATACGCTTGCTTGTGGATGTTGTGGGGAAAGTATAGCATTTACCTGAGAGTCATAAATAGTTGTACATTATTGCTCCAATATTGGTACTCCACTCGCTTGTTAATGAGGCAGATTTGTGTATACTTTACATATTAAACACATCTGAGACATACAAGGTTTAATTATATTTCTAGAATTTACAAATCTCAAGTAATATCAGTTAATGTTCTTTATTCTGCGATAAACCATCCTAAAATGTCAAGTTTTGTGTTAATTTACTTTAGTATTTCTTATGCCATTTTAACGTGCTACGCTGCAATACGTTTCAAGCTAGTTTTATCTGGAAACAACAGTTCACCAACTCTTTGAAAATGTGTGTCAACTCAACTTTTAATGGGTTTACTCAACTTGAAGATGAGCTTTTTTTTTTCAAATCACAATTAGTAAAGACTGGATAATTTGAAGTTTGATATCTGAAAACATATGGACTTGAGTTTAACATCTAAAACTTGTCTCGACAAGTGACATTAAGGAGAAGAAATAAGTTCACGTAACTTAATGGGGCTATCATGTTTTACAGTGTACCCTTAGGTCAGAGCTCCACCACCTGAAACATAAGTTCATGACATAACCAGGCGCTCTCCCAGACTCATGGATGTCCTTGGCTGCTCTCTTTCCCTCATTTATTCCCTGCCTTCTCCGCTGTGCGTGGGGTGTTCCACTGCGTTCACTGGGAACAGCCCGTGTGACATCAGCCTACCCTGAACGAGCTCCTACGGTCTGTGGAACCACCAGCCCCCTCACCCTCGTTCCTATATGCCCCACCTTCAGCCTCCTCCCTCCGAACCCCACACATAACGCAGCAGGCTCCAGGTCCTTGGACCTGCCTCTGCGCAAAGAGCAAATAGAATAAAAACTTTATTGCGTTTCGCTCATGGTGGGGTCATCCCATGCGCTACATTCAGAGTCACTTCAGGATATATATATTTTTTTTGTAGGGAATATAACACAGATGGCAAATGAAGTAGTGAGAACTAGGTGAAAGGCACTGTTAGCTGCACTATCCAGTTTCTCGGTCGGGAGCCCAGGCGCCCGCCCCCCCTCAACCCCCCACCCACGTCTTTTTCTCAGCACTCTACTTCCCAGAAAGAAACGAATTACAAACTTCATAAAGACCTGGGTCCATGGGGGTCCTAAAAACGGTTCGGGAGGCACCCGACCTCCTCTGAGAAGGAGATCCGGGGGGTCTTTGGCGGAGTATGAAAAATGATGTCGCTTCCAAGCACATTAAGCCTAAAAATCCATATTTAGTGATTTAATTTTATGTCTTCTTATTTTCTAAATTACTATTTTAGGCGTCGTGAAGTTTAAAGATCCCTGGAAATAACTGTAAATTATAATGATGAAAAATGCACAAAAAAGACACAAGGCATATACCATATACGAGTAAATAGCTAAATACCCATTACAAATGACTTTAAGGCTTCTGCTGATTAGACAAAGCCTACAAGGGCTCCTGGCAATAGAATGGTCATTTTATCAAGCCTGAACAACGGTTTGCAAAGTTGAAGATTTCAATATGCTGCTTTTTTTCTGTTTTTTTAAAGCTTCCATCTCACAACATTGCTCCCCGAGTCGAAAGACAAGCTTGGCACGATGACGTATGGTAGCATAATGCTTACTGTGTCTCAAGGGACATGACATCTTTCTCAGGCTACATTCACACTAATATGCTTTCATTTTTAAATGCGTAACTTTTGCTACTTTTTTGTCTACCATCTACACTACCTCCAGCATTTTCAAACCCCTACGATGGAGGCTTTTGAAAAACGTTGCTAACGCCATCTCCTAAGCTGTGCTTTGAGTGGTAAAGTGGTTACACCAGGTCTCTTCATACACTTAGGCCAGCCAGTGATTGCAGCCATTCCAAGCCTGCCACCTCCTCAGTTGCCCTTATCTGAAAAAACAACACGAGTGTTTTCCATTCCAGCAGACATAAGAACTCGCTCTATCAGTCATACTGGTGTGATGTAAGCCTTCAGTGGCCGTCATCAAACCCTCACTAAATGACTCCCTGGGGAGAGATGCCCTCGCGATAAAAGCAGCCAATTCCTTTATCGAAGACGTGCAAGTAGTTGTTACAAAAATGGATCGATTCAACAGCAGAATGCACTATTTAGAGTCTATACATTTTAACAAAAACTTATTTTGAATCTTTTCTTAGCTGTGTATTTGCCTTTTAGGTTCTGTTTTCCCTTCAGTGACTCAATGCTTGGAACCTGAACAGAACTGACAGTCCCACATAACCTGTAAACACATGGAAATACCCAAAAATGAAAGTTGTTACAGGGGCACACAATTCTTTAATCACGAGCAAGTCATTGTATATATGTGCATAAGTTTACACCTTCACACATAAACATGACAAAAATACTTTTATGAGTCAGTTGGCTCTAGTTCCATGTGTATCCATGGCATTGAACATATATTATTGTCTTCCTTGGAGTGTTAAGCAGACAGGATTAGATGGGTGTGGTGCTAGTCAAAGTGGAAATTTATCCAAACAGTCTGCGAGCAGATGTTAGTAATACCAACAGATGGATATTTCAAGGCTGGAACCTTGATTCAATGTCAGTGTGGGTGGGGAGCTCGATGCGGTACCAGCTAATGCAGTAGATATTGTGTTAGTGAGTAATCGTCCATAGTGTCACCCAGGATTTTAACTAAACATAAAAAGCTCATTGCCTCTTGGAGCGACATCAAATGGGCTGAAGTAGGTGCCGTGTGTCTACCTGTGTCAGCTGCTCAGAACGTGTGGTGTGAGGGGAAAAAATATGTCCGTTCTAGTGGAATTAAGAGCCAGGATGGACTGCTTGGTTTCTGAAGGATGAGCATTCCACCCTGAGCTCTCTAAATCTGGCACAAGATATCATGGCAGTAAGACAGGTTTACAGTTTGCTCGCATTCCAAACAGGAAGAAACATTAAAAAAAACATTTAACAATAAGGAGTAAAATGTACAACATGAACTGCATCAATTTCATGTTTTATTTATGTTTTTAATGAGTAAAAGGTTTTAGCTCCGAGACATTCTTTACTTCTCAGTTTTAATGGTGGAGACTAATAAAAGAATCTGCAGCTTTAATCCAAAAAGACCCCCTTTGTCTACATATTATATTTCTTCTTTCCTTACCTCACACATAGGTAGTGTATTTAGATGTGAACATCAAGTATCTGGAGCAATTTTATTTGAAAATTTGACTTCTTAAGTCCCAAACTGCGGGCTAAAATCATTTCGGTCATAGCGTCCATTCCTGATCTAACTGACTTACTTCTGTTCAGGGTTGTTTGGGGGCTGGAGTGTATCCTAGTGTACAATTGGTTATAGACTGAGACAACTCAGGACAGTTAGCCAATCCATCAAAGGGATCACACAGCATCTACTCGCACGCTCATGCGAACGGGCAATTGAGAGTCCCCAGTTAGCCTAGCATGCATACCTTTGGACTGTAAAAGGAAACTGCAATGCCTTTTCTCCACGAATAAAGGCCTCACAAACTCAAAACCAAACAGTGATGCTCACTGTGCAAAACTGTTACCCCAATTATGGCATCGTTAAAGTGGTTGGTTTTATTTTTTGCCATAGCTGCAGTAGAGTTTTTTGGCTACAGAGGAAGATGATATTAATACATTAGGCTTTGGAGAGCAAGTTGCTCCTCAGCCACAAGAGGAACATTTACTAATTTTCCTTAGTAGCGGTTCAAGAAAGAGGGATTCTGGTTCATAGCGCCTGGCTCGCTTAAAACATTTGTCATGAGTCATGAGTTGTCATGAGTTGCAAGGACTGGAGGGCCAATTTGATTAATGCTTGTGCTCCTGTAGAAGACGTAGATTCAAGTCAATCAGTCAGAGATACAAGTGAGTTGATTAGTTTGTTAGCTGACTAAACTATGCAAATGTTGTCACAAGCAGGGTATACAACCTCATTGACAAAGTCTGCAAATTAGCAGCCATCATTCATAAAATTATGCCTCTAATTTTTTTTTCTTAACAAGCGCCCCACCAACACACAGCAGAAATGCCAATCAGGGGCCTATTTCGATGTGTGTGGACTCCTAACGGATAGCATGATCTGCACGTACATTACTTCTCAATATGGAGGCAGTAAAGTGATGGGAGTTCAAGAGAAATCAAAGTTGAAAATCTCTGTTATTGCTCTCCGGAGTCGAGGAGTAAACAGACGTCTGAGATGAGATCAAACTGTTGCACAAGTGGATGACAGTAATTGGTGGTGGTGGGGGGCTTTCGTAAAACGACCACACACCAGTCCAGCGTGTAAAGGGCTGTTTATAATCCCCACTCCTGCCAGAGCTCGACAGTGCGCATAAACTCTCCACGAATGCAATACGTAGTGCTCCTAAGAGTTGACCGTTAATCTGTGCAATTGAAAATAGCTCTTTTAACATGGAAAAACAGTGCAATTTCATATAAGAATCAAGCATCTGAACAAAGAAACTGCCATTTTTTTTATTTTACTGTATTTGATGTCATGTTGGTAAATAAAGAGATGGACAGCAAACTACTTTTTGATAAACTGCCATTTATACGCTGTAGTTGTCCTCCAAAGACAACCGTAGTCAGCAATACTGCTCTGTAGAGACAGCTAAGAACTAGACTTTCTTACAATGAACAGTACTGGTCTTACTGTGGCTCAGTTATCTGGCGGAGACTGCTTTGCTGCAAGGATTCATATTCAAGTGCCAAGTGCCTATTTAAAGTATGACAGCACTTGAAAAAAAAGGGGCCATTTCTTAGTCTTAGCCTGAATGTTGTTGATTGTTTGGAGATGAACTTTCAGTTTGAGGTTTCCACTTACGATTGGCAAGCTCGGAGTGAATTTTGCTAATAAAGTATGAGTAATGGCTTGATTGTTGTGTGCATTAATCATGTCCTCTTCAATACAACGATCAGTTGATGGGACCTGAACATAAGACTAATAGGAGCAGTACAGCAAACCCTCCCCGGAGGTCAGAGGGATATAATGTAAAACAGTTGCTGGTCTGATGCTGTTCATATGAAATTTGTATACTGCTGAATAATGCCTTTGTCAACGTGAGCTCCAGTCTTTAACATGGAAAATGGAAGCAGGATGTTTAAACATTTTTAAACAATATTGAAGCCTATAGCCAAAACTACAGTGTATGAGTGTGCATGGACGTTACATGCATGAGAAACCAGGGCATCATGAAGTCATTGTTTGTCTTTCCCCTAAAGGACTGGGGTAGGACAATATTTGTTGGAACTCTGCTTTAAGGACTGAATTAGTCACTGATGGCTTTCAGCTACTTTTTTGATGCAGTACAGAATTGGCATGGGCTGAACACAGATAAAAAATAGCCTCAGAGACATATCAATCCTGGATGTGCCTCATTCGTTCGCGTTGACTGCTTCAATATTTATCAGTTGCTAATTCATTAATATGAAAAGCTCTCGCATTCGTTTATTTATTTGAAAATGGAAAGTTAAATACAATGGATGCTGTCCCATCCTCTTTTTAGCAAAAGAAATGGCAAGGTGTTAAAGTTTCAAGAAATTGGCTGTCTGCCCAAACAATATAATTTACTACGTACATATCACAGGCCTCGGTGCGGTGCCATTGGTTCATGTGTGGACAGAGTCACGGCTACTGCAAGGCACTGTGCTCACACTCTCCAGGGGAAAGGGATGTTTTTTTTTTCTGGAAGGTCATCACATCCAGGGAGATATTTATGGGTGACACGGCTCTCCTGCTCTTTTTGTCGAGAGTAGCTCAACTTCTACACGCCCTCAAGACAGGCACACTGTGCAGTGAGGGGTCAATGACTCCTTAGCCACACCCCAGCTTATATCGTCATGGTGACATCAATGGCCCCCAGATGTGCTGGAACACCATCGAGGAGATCCTGTCTCTAATCATCTCCATACCTTGGCGTTCTCTCTCTCTTCTGTTGTGAGAGCTTTTTTATCATTGAAACATTTACTTTCGGTTGTCTTTGCTGCTGCATTGCTCAAACCAAAACCTTCAAAAAAGAAGTTTCCGGAATTTACAGATACCAGAGTCGAGCTTTTTTTTTTGTTCACAAATACTTAAAAACTTCACTGCTGTTCTTCATGAACGCAATTTTCCATTCTCATTTTGGTGTTCTACGACCACACCGGTGTAAAACTTCGGAAAGAAGTCGAAAACTACATTGTAAACCCAAATAGTGTGGCAAACTCAAATGTTTTGTAGAAACCTATTACCTCAAAAAAAAAAAAAAAAAAAAAAAAAGTGTAAGCTACCTTAATTGCATTGTGTGGACTTCACATACAGAAAATAAGACCCACATTTTGAAAAGTAATTTTTACCACTACTTTTAGTGCTGTGAAAAACCAGATCATTTGTGCAAGCCGACTAATTTTTTTGAGGTAATCGGTTTCCACAAAACAGTTGAGTGCTCCACACTCTCGAGGTTTACAATGTAAAGTTTGCACTTGTATTTCAACCTAAAGATAGGTCATTCAGCGAATCCAGGCTTGACGCTGCCTACATTTGTCACCAGTTCCCTGTGTCTCGGAAAAAAATAAATAAATTATGCTTTCCGATCTCCTCTGCCCGTAGACATGGGAGGGCGGCCACCCGTATGACCAAACAGAAAGGAAGAGGCGAGGATTGGGCGGTAGTCGGCTCGTTGCGGTGTCAGGATGAGAGCGCATGCCAGTGGTGGATCCGCAGCGACGGTGACATCATCCTCACGATGACGCAAAACTTGGGTCGCAGCTGGTGCTTCCCCATTCTCCCAATGGGCGAGCCTCGACCCTCTTTCCGCTGAAGTTGAAAACATCTTCACGGAATTAGGGCTAAATAAGAGGGAGAAAAAAACGAGAGAGCAGAAAAAAATTATTCTGGGACGCATCAGGCCCACTAACTAACTCAGATGTGTCTGGGAAAAGACGCTTGCGGGAAACAGCGAACTCCGCTCACAGGAAGAAGCAGCAGTGCCCCAGTGCAGATGCAATGAAATCCCCTCCACATCTGCCCAATTTTAGGACTTCGACATTTGTTTTACCATTCAGGTCAAGAGGTTAAATGGTACATTTTTTTTCAATGAACTGCAACCAATCAATGGTCATGGATATTTAATAGTAAATGACGGTCTCTTTTTTAAGCACAAAAAACTCTCTCCTTTCTTTTGGTTCCCTTTGCCAAGAAGTTCTTTTAATACCGTTTTGGAAGAGCCTTTTTGTTGTATATATATTAAGAACATGAAGCAATTCACAGTCCTTTTTTTCATGTGAAAGTACTAAAATTATTAACATGAGTCAGAATCCCCATTGCTATGCATTTGAGACCCAAGCACAGTGATAGTTTTGAGAAAATAAAAAACTTTAATCGTGTTTGATCCAATCGGCCTATGACCTTATGTGTTACATGAACAACTGTATTAACCCTTTAGAGGGCACACTGAGTCATACATTTGAAGAGTTTTTATCACAGTAAATTGGTGGTAGAAAGTCAACTGTGCAGTTGTAAGACTTGCGAAAGGGTAAAAGTCAACTTGTCAGTGACAAGTTTCACAAAACCTGGAGTATATACAGCGATTATGAATTCATAATGCCAGCTGTTTCTTGCAGTTGATGCAAAGTTCCATATGGCAATTGGCATAAATGCTATAGGGGTCTGGAGCGTCAAGAAAGGAAAGCTGCCAACCCAAATTCCTATTGGGGAACTCAGCTGAAATAACATCGAATTCAATTCAGATGCACTAATGGATTTGTTCAAGGGTCCTCGCTCAGTTTCAGAGTGTTTCTGGTTCACCACAGCCAAAATCGTTCAAATGATAAATTTAAAGCATGTTGCAAAATAAACTCTGGGACCCAGAAAACCATAATGCTGTTACTCTAGCGCAGCTGTCCAATTGAGCTTTTTACAATATGCCCACAGAAACTTATTTTCGATTTTTCTTTCGAAACCCCCTCGAAGATTCTGTGAATTTGACCAAGAACACATTCTTTGCATCTCGAACTTTTGTCTGCAGTGATGAGTAATTGATGGTGATGTATATTTTGTATGCAATGGCGGATGCAGACCACAAATACGGTTTTATTGGGTACCAGGAATTCGTGGTGGTGAAATTGCCTGGAACAGCACAGAGGGTTAGTGACGAAGACCCCCCTCTGTGGAGGATTAGATACCTGGGAGAAGCAGCTCGTAAAGAGGGGGGACGGGAGAGCAAGTGGACAGAACAGAATCAAATTTTGTTTTTATCGTCTGTCCAAATATCATACTGAAGCCGGAAAAGCTGTAAAAGTGACAACTGCCGTGGTGACAACAAACGCGCACGTCTTCTGCTCTGTCTTTTAACCCTTTCAGCGCTGTATCAATGTCAGATACTGTTGAAAACTTATCATGCCACATGATAGGTTTTCAACAGCTCAGGATAACTACATTTTTAATGCCTTGAAAATGTATTTGGCGCTCAAAGGGTTAAGGTTATGTCAAAAGTGCCTTCAGCTTACGATAAATTTGTCTCTCGCTCTGATGTTCACGATCATAAAGTGATGTTTTGAAAGACATAGCCGTAAAATTGCTAGTAAATTTTTGTCCAAAGGGCTGGAGAGAATTTATTTGTTGATGCCAAAAAATCGCTGACGTAATAGGTACTGTAGTATTGTATGATAAAACCTCATTATTCATCTTCATTTTAAATAAACAATGGTCATGCTGTGGTGCGCTCCACGAAGGGTGGATGCAGGTTATGAATTCTGGATACAAGCGCGTGTGTATATTGCAGTTAGCGTCGACGTATATTGCAATATACTCAGACGTGTAATGAAGACAAAAAATAATATTTTTTCTTTACAGGGGAGCTCTGTTTATCATCTCCATCAACAGGCCTCAATGAAGTAACAGCAGCTGTTTAGTCGACGGGATGCCGTAGAAATTTACGTTTAAGCCTGAATAAATACGTCGTTGCGTATCTTCGCGTGATATCTGAGAATCCAGCCATCATCTTTCCCACTGCTTTGCGAGAAAGTGTTTTCCTTTGTTAGCAGTATAAGTTAACCGCCCCGAGCTTTACTCAAATATACGTTTGGTATGATTAATGGTATTAGGAACTACAGTGAATCAGTAGGCTTCGTCCTTCGACCCTCCCAGCCTGGCTTCCAGAGCATGTGATCTGCTCTTCGAGAGAAAAGGTCACACTCGTGAGGAAATGTTCACAGAGAGAGGAGCTGAGGAGATCCTCGCCAATAAAAAGGATGAGCCATCTGAGTGTTACACCCGTGTTAACGCACACAGTAAGTTGTGGGAGGGCCACGCTTGGCTTTCAACACAGACCAGATGTTACGCACCATCTCTTGCCTGAAGCGCTCGCAGCAGTGGCTACAGAGAGAGCAAAGCGGCATCTCATCCAGCCGAATCTCGAGAGCTGGGCCTTCAGCCCTTGTGTAAACAAACGGGGCTCGGACAGAAAAAGTTGCCATGCAAGTCTGTGTATTTTTTCAGTGAATTTGCCTGATGCAAAGGGACATTAAGCACACATACACACATGTGTAAGCACACACATGCACACGCGCACAAGCACAATCACACACACAAGCGCACACACTGGTTTATTATGGTTAAGCTGCTGGATGCATAATATTGTGAAGCCTCCTTGGATGCTACATCTGCCCTGTGATGCAGCAAACATCTCTCTCTCTTTCTCTCTCTCGCTTTCTCTCCACTGTCCTCTCAAAACGGGGCATATGTTATGTCTACGCTTACTATCACATGGTGGAGAGGACGATCCAGATACCAATGTACATATGCGAAAATCTGTATATATAAGCTCATGTGGTTGGTGGACCATCAAAGTTAAAGGAAGCTACAGAGAGCAGTGGGTTAGTAAAGGGAATGGGGGGAGACTGGATTCATGTTATGTCAGTTGGAAACAAACTCGATACCCCACGGCCAGGTTGTTTATCTATGATCTAATTGCATTTGGCATCCTTTAAAATTCAAGGGAAACGTTTGAAATGGATGCTGATCCGGTCGTCTTGAACGCACTCAAACACGAGTAACAAAAATCAGCTGTTTGTGTTTTTTCTTTCTCCTGTCTTACTCAGTGCGCATTCCAAACAAGGAAAATGTAGGGCGAATAAGAACGTTCTGTGTGCAGCAACTCAGCAACGAGAAATAAGCTGGTTGTCCTGAGGTAGCACTCTCTCTCTAAATTGCTTTCATGCTGTATTGTGTAAAATGTTGAGTAAAATCAATAGAAATGCTTCATGGGCCATTACCGCCATTCGTGGGTCCTTTGTGCCCTTGTGTGAACTGTAAAATTGTTGTTATAAGCAAGTTGAGGCACACTCATGTAGCATTTGCATGATCGATGTAACAAGCTGTTATTACTCATGTATTGGGGTCATTTAATGCACAGTGGGATGCCATGTTCTCATGCTGCTTTCGACGTAAATCAACGCTTGTCATTTTGAGGGAACCCAATCAACAGCTGCTGAAAGTAACACCAAGCGTAAGCGGAGAACAAGCCCCTCATTAACTCACCTGAGTGCTACAGGAAGTTCCAGCATCCTGTAGATCCTCAATGTCCTATCCAATGTGTGACATGAGCGCTGAGGTGGCCACTCTTCAAACTGGGCAATCAGGGTGTATGAAGGCTCTCTAGAGGAATAAGTCGAGCCATGAAAAAACTGCAACCTGCAGTCTCCATCTTCAAAGACTATGGGCAGCTTCTTTTCCCATTTAAACTTTCGATGAACAGCCATTTAATGCTTGGTCTGGCAACAACTGCATTCTGACAAGATAGCTGCCCACAAGATAGCTGCCCACTTTACAACTGCCTAGATGGCCGGCGTAGGCTTGCAGGAAACAACTTTGCGATTTTGATGCTCGACTAGCGTCAGTGCAAGAGGTAGAAGACGTGAGTCATGAGAGAGCTTGTTTTACCAAGCGGCAGCATGCTGTATATTTATACAGCATGTGCTTTGTGAATACGTTACTGACATCAGGCCTAGTGTTTGCGAGTGTTTGGACAGTTACAAAAATGCCATTGTTTTGGCTCTCCAGCATCACATTGGATTTTAAATAAAACAACAAATTTAGAGGCAAATTGTTGATCTGGAAGCTTCCATCTCCATCTTAAGTGGCTGTACAGTGTAGGAACTGAAGCACTTTTACACCTAGTTCACTCATTTTCGGCCACCACAAGTCACTGGGCAAAATACTGCAAAATAACAAAGCAAATGAAAACAGAAAACATTCCACGAGTTCAACAATGATGCCTATTGAATTAGATTGCTTCAAAAGTAAAAGCAAATATAAAGGAATCAAGCTGAAAAGGAAATAAATACAAAAGCACGTCATAAAATAAACTTAATGGAAGAGAATGCACTCATTGTATGCTTAAAGCTGAAAGAAAAATTATTGGAAGCACTATGGAGTTCAAATTTCCATCTGGCAATATCAATATTTTAGGCACAGATGAATATGCTTCAGTATTTATACTGCAAGACAGACTATTTCAGTCAAAACCATCATGTGAATGCCTCTCGTTTCCCTTCCCATTCAGCAACTTGCGTGTCTATTAAAGGTATGTCTCCTTTGATTGATTTATGTCTTGTGTGTGCCCTCATTCTCAGTTGTGTCTTATTTCATGGTTACTTCCTAATGATTTTGTGAGGTGTATTTAAACTCCCTGCTTTGAGCTGCAAGTTGCTAGATTGTAATTTGCTATTTCTGCTAAGAATCAGTCAGTATTGCTAAAAAAAATAAATAAATCTTAGTCTTTATTAAATGTAACATGACCTTTAATGACAGCAATTAACGGAAGCTTTCCTCTTCATTGAATTGACTTGAACAAGCTTCCAAGCCTATTCAGGGTCCAGGATTAGGACTGCGTTCAAGTGAACCCTTTCAAGTCTGTTCCTCTGTCCAGTTTGTTAGGAACAAGCTCCCAATCCTTCTACGATCATCAGGATTGGAACAAAGTTCTCCCCTAGTTACCCTGCCCGTGGGACAGTTCAGCTCTTGCGAAGTGCGCACTCCACCTGGTTGTTATCCTGGAAGCCAGTGGCTGGCTATTGGCCGGCTAGATTCGCCTGTAATGAACTGTGCTCTCCTTCTCTGGGTTCTGTCCCAAACATTACTGTACTGCTGTCAATAAACCTAGCCAATGAATTGCGCTCCGCCTCTGCACTTTGTTCCCTGGTCTGGAACATAGCATATTCCTCTAAAGCACCCCTTCTAACTTATAGGCAAATGTAAGGCTTTTCAAAAGTTTGCAACACTTTGTGAGAAAAACTTGGCAACAATATTGCACAGAAACATTGTGGTGATGGTAATTTCTGGTGAATGTTGTTATTTAAGGTCGATAGAAAAAGTGAGCTCATGATTGATCATAATGGTATTGATTATATAATATATTTTCTACCAAGTTGATTTTTTAAAAATGTTTTATTTATTTATTTATTTATTTGTCAGAATACAT
Organism: Gymnothorax javanicus; assembly: GCA_029692085.1. Classification (NCBI taxonomy): domain Eukaryota; kingdom Metazoa; phylum Chordata; class Actinopteri; order Anguilliformes; family Muraenidae; genus Gymnothorax; species Gymnothorax javanicus. The sequence goes on from CM056193.1 coordinate 185,846,580, forward strand.
TTCAATTTTACATAACAAGCCCAGTAAAATTTCTTACGGTATTCTGACATAAACAATATCTCAAAATATCATATAATTTCATAAAATGTTGTTCCTCATGACAAAACAACACTCTGTCTCAGGGAAATGGTCGGTAATTATTTTATATAAATACTTAGATTATAGAGGCTCAAATTTTGGACTCCGGATTAAATCTCTGCAAAATTACTCAGCACTGACTTGCCGCCGAAGTAAATACCCAGGATCTAAAAATTTTCATGAGTCACTGATGATGAGAAATTCTTGAAATCTCTAAAGCTTTTATTGCTTTTGACTTGCCAGATTCTGCCCACCCATTTTCATCTTAGTGTCTTTCAAGTTGTGGGAAATGTTGCAGTTTACCATTGTTTATCTGGCCGGACTTCGTTCTCGAAGCACATTTCATACCATGACCAAATTATGTTCTGGACCGGAGATGATGCAGCCAGCAGATCAGAACCTTTACGACCCTTGGGGCAAGTGAGGTTGGCACGGTACCTCTGGTCTGCTGGGGCCACTTTTAAAATGGTGACTTACATGACCCTAAGGCATGTAAATTATGTCTGAACCACAAAGTAACAGCTACAATATTTTAGGAAGTCGAGCAAATGACAGCAGTTTGAGTTCCATAGAATGGATTGTGAGAAAAAAAAAAAAAAAAGATATGACTTTCCCAAGAGGAAGTTAAATATTCAATCAGTAATCTTAAATGATGTTTCAGCGGGACTGCGCTGTGTTCCAGGTCAGGGTCTGCCTGGTTTAGACTGTTCCAATATAAGACTAAACACAGGATGCAGGCTTTACTTGGCCAGATTCACACTGCTTGCTGCAGGCAGCTGCTTGGCGTCCAACATGTTTGTTGATCAGCTCTGTCATGCTTCATAATGTAACACCACTTGGTCACAGTACGGTGTTACTGTACAATCAGTCAAACTGATCAATTCCCTTGGATTCCCAATCCGTGGAAATAAAATACCACATTTGTTGGAACCCGGAGGAGATTTCCCCTGCTAAGACTTTGCTCGTAAAATGAATTAAACTCTGTTTTCAGACATATTAGTATTGAGCAAACATTATACTGAATGAATATACAATATACCGTTTGTGACCCCTGTGCAAAAATCGAATGCAGATAATTACATTTGTATGAACACATTGTAAAAATTATCTCATAAATATGAGAATGTAATTGAAGAGTTTTAATATGTCGTACATGTATGTTTAGGAAGCTTTCTCTTTGATTCTTGGATTAAATGTGTACATGAGCAAGTTAGTCAGTAAATGAGTAAGTGAAAGGTGAGTAAAAACACATGCGCATGAAAAATAACTTAGATGTGCGAGTCAAATTTTCACCTGGCCACAGCATCCAAAAAGCAAAACCATGTACAGTAGAAAGTACTTTTGTACTCCAAAGCGCCATTGCAATACAGTTACAGGATGTTCAACAGTGAATCAGTCATAAAGATCGTGACATTACTTTCACTGCTCTCTTAGTCACTTGTGGATTGCAAGACTCCTGCTCAGCAATTGAGAAATATCTGTTGCTAGTCTCTGACTATATTCCTCCATTAAGGGTTTCCCATGTTAATTCTGGCTTGCTTAGTCACAGGCTGTACGTCGGGCCTATCTGTGAGAACACTGCTGTTTCTCATTAAGGGCCTACTGCTTGGCTTCCTCTGGATGTTCATTAGTGTGTGAAGGATTTATGCTGGGTGTCACAAGAATACAGCTCCCTACATCTGCTATTTTACAGGCATGCTCAAGTACACACACACACACACACACACACACACACGCATGCGCCCACGCCCGCACAAACATACATAGACACACGCACACACACAAACTCGCACACAGACACACCCATGTACACGCACACTTACGCACACACACGCACACACACACATACACACAGGCATGCGTGCACACACACACACATGCACACGCATACACACGCACTCACACACACGCACACGCATACACACTGGCTTTATTAATACCCATGGGAAAGTTTAGCTTGGTAAATGTGTGATCAAATTTTACATCCTCTTTCCTTGGCCAAGAACCCTCTTCTAAAAAAGAAAAAAAAAAAAATTAATTATTTAGCTATTTATATATAGCTAATTATTTTAATGGGACATTGATATCACACGTGTAATACTGTAGATTGAGCAGTGATTAATGAGGAGTTTCAGTTTTGCTTGTAAGTTTACATACCTTTGGCAGAATTCCTAAGATGCTTATCAGTTTTAGAAAATATGAGCATTGACGCAAAACACACTTACTACATGTATTGACAGTGCCCTAATGAAGCCATTTATCATTGCAGAATTTAGCATTTATTTAATTAATTCAAAACCTCAGCTCTCTTAAATACTCCGTTGCGATTGGTTGAAAGACATTCTAAGGGTGTGCATTATTCCCCTAAAACTGCACAGCTGCTGTGAAGTAGTTCCAACCATATTAATTCTCCGACACCATGTATCAATTTGCCCTGTTTGAATTCTTGGCTAAACTTAGCTGTCACTTCAGCCAGGACACTTACGTCAGATTTAACCGTTTATTAGGTAGCGACATGCATTTCTGCTCTGCTGCGGCTCTGCTCGAGTGATATTCTGGAACAATCTGAGCAGGCATGACACAGACAGTCCCTGAGACCCCAAACTCCCTGGCAGAGCCTGAGAATCAGGATGTTTAAATAATGAGCACAATATGAACAAATGCTGCGTAGAATGAACAACGCCATGTATGAAGAAGGAGGCGGAGGCGGGGCGGGGCGGGGGGGGTGGCTGACATGCAGATCTTTAGTAGGCTAGGGGTGCGTTTTCTGAAATCACAGATGCTAACTTTCATAGTTGGAAGCATTAACGGTGAATGGACAAACTATGTAAGTTGCTAACTTAGCAACTACTCTTTTGGGAAATGCCCCCCAGAGTAGGAGCAGTATCCTCTTGATAAGTCTGATGTGACGCGTCATGTGATAATGCTGTTTTCGGGTCCAAACATAACGAAATCACATGCAGTACACTGTAGACATGGCCGAGCCAATTACCATGTTCACGCAGGCAAATTTCTTTTCTGAAGTCCCCGAATGGGTCAAAAAGGGATTAATATCCTTTTATTCAAACCGTGTGGTGTCCTTGCTCAAGAGAACAGAGGAGATGTGGTGATCAGTTAAGTGGAGCTGAGGCCAAGCCAAATGGATCCTGCACTCGGAAAGTGAAAATATTTACTCGGCGAACACCGATGTAAACGGGGCTTGCTAAAAGGCCCAATTGCAAATGTTAATCTGAGTGAGGGGTATACTGGACTACTCACACCGGACCAACGTTTAACTGAATTCTTTTTAACTTTCCTTATGAGCTGTATCCGAGTGAGGGGTATACTGGACTACTCACACCGGACCAACGTTTAACTGAATTCTTTTTAACTTTCCTTATGAGCTGTATCCATTTACCCTTCACCTTTTCATCAGTCGGCAAGCGATAAAATGACAACTCCGGACATGTCTGACTGATTAATGCACATCGGAAACAAACGCTGCGGCATACTACCAGTACAGTGTCAAGCAAATTTGGACCCGGAAACAATATTATCATGTGACGCGTTACGCCACGGCTTAACAAGAGGATAGTAGACACAGAGTAGAGGGGATGAATGAACACTGCATTGATTATAAAAGCTCGCCGATTGGGTGAGACACTCTGAGGTGTAGAGTGATTGGACAGAAATGGGCTTAAGAATTGATGACGAGGACTGTGTCCAAATAGTCTTTTTGGCTGAGGAAAATTCCTAACTACGAAAAAATTATCCAGAAATAATTACGTGGCAGCTATGATTAGTGCATTCAAATTCTTTCAATGTCAAGGAAAGGTGTCTCAGTACCTCCTGATTTACCTCCTTTAGCATAGGGTACACAGAACCATCCTTTTCAAAAAGAAAGGAGGTAAAGCTATCCCTTGATTCCGCGTGGCAGAAATATTTAAAGCGGCGACCATTCATCTGGCCAGTCGCATAAAGAAACGTATGTGATGGGCAGGGGACTCATGATAACGTTGTCTAGTGTAAGTGCACTCAGATTCTCTGATTAGCGCAGTTGTCTCCTTTAGCCGTTAGGAATTCCCTTTTACACCTTTCCTTCACGTTATGATGTTTTCCACAAAGGTTAAAGAAAAGTGGTTCAGAATTAGTGGAAAGGATGTAATTTTTTGACTATGCGGACGCAGCTCAGGACTGACATCTGTGTCTGCCTGAACTAACACTAAAGCTTTCTTTTGTGTAATGTAGGCTACATTCACATTACCAGGCTGAAGTCACTGAAATCTGATTTTTTTTTTTTTTTTTTGCCTTAATGTGACACAGATTTGATGTTTTCAGGGCTGTGTGGATACAGAAATTTGATCCAATCTTCAAATCAAAACTGAGTCACTTTCATAGGTGGTCCTAGATCAGATACAAATCAGATATGTAGCCATGCAACATGAATGAGAATGGTCAGATTGTAATCCATGTGACTTTTTGCCTGTGTGCATGCTCTACGTGTTTATAACAACCAAAAAAGCTAGCCGTCTGTTTTTTTTTTTTTTTTTGTGCCCTCTCATTCTGATCATGTACAGCTGGCAAAATGTTTGCCAATCTCCAGGGCAATATCCCTGCCACACGCTCTCTAAAAGTGCGGCCATTTTCTCGGTTTGAATCAGGTTTTAAAACCGTGAGTGCTCTCACAAATATGACGTTTTTTGTTGTTTTGTGACGTGGACGACCCATGCAAAAACATATTAATGCATGCTGTCGTGCTGTTCTGGTGGGCAGATGCATTCACCTTACAGATAGATGCAGGTCACTTGTAATTATGAATGTGATTCGTAAAGATAGGCACATCTGATCTGAGCCAAAAATTGGAATTGAACATCGAGGCATGCATTGTAAACGTAGCAAAAATGGCATACATTGAAAGTGAAGGCCAAAAACAGAGATGGGCAACATGCTTGATTTTCTGAAAGAACTATTAAAATATTTGGCTAGTATTGTGATTATGACAAATGAGAGAAAGCACACAATGTGATAACAACTGTATCAGTTACTGTGAAACTAGTAACTGAAATTCTTAACTTCCAACAAAACAAAAGAACAAACACTGGCACTTTTGGACATAGCAAAGGTGGCTTGTGCTGTATCCAAGCAATCTAAGTTGATTATGCCTGAACGAAACAGTCTGCCTACGAACACAATTTTTGGACGAATGCATATCGTGAACGATATTAGACTCTTATTTAGATGTTTAGTTATATTTGAATAATGACAGTCATGTTGTGGTATAGTACACTGCTTTCATAATGAATGGCAGCAATACAAGGTTTATATTAATTTTGGTCAAGATCATCCTAATAGGCACCTGAGTGGCTCACAGCTGAGAATTTAAAGGCTCAGTCCCACTGGGAATTTTTTGCCTCGGCGATGTACTCCCGATGGAAATTGATGAACCTCGGGAGGCGTCGGGAACAGGTTCCCCGATGTCCCGGGGAAGCTTCGGGAGCGTCGTGAGCCATCTGGAACCATCGGGAGGCATAGAAAGAACGTTGCGTTCCCGACGTTTTGTCGGGACAACAGGCCGGGGAGGCCTCACCGGGGCTTTCCAGAGCCATGGGGAAGCTCCAGAGATGCTTCCCCGGAGCTTCGGCGAAATATTGTTTTCCCTGAGGCATCCCCGAAGCATCGGTGATGTCTCGCCGAAGTATCAGGGGACCTTCGGGGATATTTGAATCTTCGGCGAAAGTTCGGCGATCTTTCGATGACACATTCCCGATGTTGGGGTTGCATCCCCGAATATTCGCCGAAATTTCGGCGACGGTTGAAAAGTGCATTCTTCCCATGACGCTGATTGGCTGGATTTTGCATCCGCGCGCACTATAAGTACATTTTATACAAGTACATGCCAGAGAGAGAATGATGCTGAGCCCCAAATGTGCATATATTATAGCGTAGCCAAACACAGTTATTTTATCAATGTTTTGTCCGGGCGCCAGGTCGTCTGTTAGACTAAAATAAATTAGTAGTGTCCAGCTCCACTACAGCATTTTACGGAAAAACTTGAGAACAAAACCATGAGAAAGCAAAAACTTGTACCAACAAAGAAAGAGGCACCTCCGTTTGCTCAAATCATAACATTATTTACATCAACACATTTATCTGCAGAAAATAAATAACCCAAATTGCAGGCCCCAGCCTAGACACCTGCAAGAAAACTAAATATGTATATCCAGCCACTCAATAAAAAAAAATTATAATAAAAAAATAGTTGAGTAATTTCTAAAGGAAAAGATCGGCCCGCTGCAGTACAGATTATAACAACCAGATGCGCTTGCCAGACGCAAGTCGCGGTCAGCTAAATAAAGCAATGCCCGACAGCCTTCTTGTCGTTAAACAAACTTCAATTATGTAATACAATTAAGAGAAAAAATTAAGGAAACAAAATGGTAAAAATAAAGGCTAGAGGGGGAATATGAGAGGAGGAAACAATGTTCAAAGTAACTCGGGGCAGGAGTAAGTGGAGTGAATGCGAGTGGTTAAAAAAAAGAAAGTTTTCATTCGGCGATATCAGTTTTTGTGGTGGGATGAGTTACATGGAGTGCACAGGGAGGTTAGAGGATTTTTCAGTAAAAAAAAAAGAAGTTCTTTCCAAAACCCTGCTTGGCGTCTCGGACTGGATTCCCATCCAAACTGTTCGATAATTATAGAGGCTGGTTGCACCTTGTGCCTCGCTACTATATATACCTCCCCAATAACCCTTCCCCGAGGCACCTGGGATGGTTCGCAAGTACTCACCGATGCATCCCCTAATCTATGGGGATATTCCCCCGATGATGTTTCAAATTCTGGGAAGCTCCAGGGCACATTCGCCGATTATCAGCGAAGGTACCCCGGAGCTTTCCCGAGCATCGGGAGCCATCCCCGATGTTTCACAGGCATTGTTCGGGGGACATTCCCAGAAGCTTTGTGACCATAGCCGAAGCATCAGTGAACGTTTACTGGACCATCCCCGATGCCTAATAAGTGCAATTTCTAATGCGACTACTCCGTTTTTTTGGCAAAAACATCGGGAGCATCAGGAGCCATCGGCAGAAAATTTGTCTATTTCCACATCGCCGATGATTTTTCCCCAGTGGGACCTAGGCATAACTACGTACTACTTAGCAGAACTACCTGCTAAGGCTGAAGGTCCTCAAGTGTGCAGCAACTGTTGGCCCGGCCTCAGTGGAGGTAACAGGGGATACGCCTGTTATAAAGCTAGGAGGTGACAAAAAGCTGCATTGGAGTCGGGCAGTTTTCCAGCAGCCTTTAAAGAACATGCAGGATGTCAAAGAAATATGATACATCCTGTTAGATCCATCTGTTGGCTACTTGCAGCTTGCAGACCACCATTCTTTGTAGAGTTGTGTATGGCTGAAGATATCGCACATGTACCGGCAAAGAATTGTTTTTTAACTGATTAAATATTCATTTCACAACATGAAACTGATACAGTCTCATTAAACTTAATACAATGAAAGTACAAAGTTCATCCTTATATTTCAGCTAAACATATGGACCATGAACTTAACTCATAAGTGTACCCAAAACATTTCAAAAGTGTTGCAAAACATGGACTGGGTCAAGAAAAATTCTGTCACGGAGTGACAAATGCTGTAAACTAAGTCGCGTGACATATAACCAGCAAGGCAATTTTTTTTTTTTATTTCATAGCATGGTGTTATCGTTTCACTTGTGTAGCTACCTAACCTGTAGAAAATCATGGTAACACACCCTTTCAGACATTAGCACAACAAGTCACTGATTTTCCTAGCAATTATAGGATCCCTCATTCATGTGCAGCTGGTCTTCTTTGTTTTTACCAAGGGTGCCAGTAATTGAGGACCTGTCTGTACCATTTGAGACCTCTTAGCTGCACTTACATTCAAATATAGATGTCTGCTAGCCAAATAATATGGCAGGTTGGCAACTCATCTTCGCCATTTCCCTTATAAAGGTAGTCGAGTTGGCCCAAATTGACTGTGCAATTATGATACGTCATGGTCTGAGTATTTGCTACAGTTTTGTGACACCCACAAACCTACTCTCAATAACAGTTAGTGCTCACTGGGAATACACTATCAGGACATGAGCGCATACAGTGCCCTCCACTATTATTGGCGCCCCTGGTGAATATTATTAAAAGAGGTTATGAAAAATGTGGTTGTTGATCTTCTCAGTCTTTTATTAAAAAATGAACATTTATGAATTTATTCATTCTAACGCTGAATTTAAAGAAATTTTTTTTTTGGGGGGGGTTATTCTTGTGCTAAAATAAAGAATATATAGGTTTCCCAAAAACTATGCCAGACTATGACAACTATGTCCTAGATAATCATGTGATCAAAGTTTTATCGAAGTATACTCTTATGCATGTTTTACTTTCTTAAGCTCATCATATTCTCTTGGAAACCTTAAATGGTCACCCATGACTTCCTGTTTCCCCTAGGCTAAAAATATTAAGTGACACACCAGCCAGTTCCCCTCAATCATCATCCATCACCATGGTTACAGCAAAAGAATACAGAAATGATGTGTGACAGAAATTTTCTGAACTTCAGAAATTGAGAAATAGTGATAAAGTTGAAAATACACATTTTATCAGGGCAGTAACTGAGAAGATTAAGGAATATGGCAAAGTAATTTGTCTGGACGTGGATGTGAGCCAATTTTGAATGCATGCACTGCATAACTATGTCATAGGGTCAGAAAGCCTCCAAAACTACAATCAAATGGCATCTACACAACTGGAAGATGTGTGAGAAGGTTGCCATAAAAAGCCTCATTCATCATCAAAAAACAGATGAATGTGTCTCCAGTTTGCCGAATGGCACTTGAAATTCCAGTGGGACCGAATTCTGTGGTCAGATAACACTAAAGCAGGGGTCTTTGGCAGTAAAGCACATCCCCAATGAGGTGTGACAGTGAATCTTTGATCTCATGTAGCAGTATTTCTTCCAAAAGCTTTGGACAACTAGATGGATTTCATGATGCCATAAATCTAAATAACTATCAACTGATATTAAATAAAAACCAGACTGCTCCTGCCAGAGAACTTATATTGGGTTGTGGATGGATCCTCTAACAGTACAAGGATCCAAAGCATGCACTGAAGTCAATGGTTCATTGACCACAGAATCTAGATTTAGCTATGTCCTGTCCTTCCAGTCCCCTGACCTGAAGCCAACAAAAATCTTGTGGGATGACATGAAGAGGAGAGGTCATTAAATACAGACCTTGGAATTTTATGGACCTGAAGAAATTTTACATGCTGGAATAGACTCAGATCACTTGTCCTTTGCTATTAAAAATCCTATGATTTTCAGAAATATGGTAATTATTTTCTTTCAATCATTGTTTTTCAATTAAAGGCTATATTTTTTTTTTTTTACATATGTGGAATTTAATGTCAAGAGGATAAACCTTTAAGCTGAGTAATTCCTCACTACTTTTGTATATATGTACCAAGGGTGCCAGTATTAAAAACGGTTTGAAGGGACAGTTTTGCCATTACACATTAGCACTGCTTTTATTATTTTGATGCATCTATTATAGGTAGATAGAGGAAAAAGCTAGGAGGACCTCAGCCAAGAAATGCATCTCTGTTCACACTCCTCCAATGAATTATTATGTTCTTAATACTAGCGAGGTGTTTCACCCCATGACATCTATTAAAATGTAAAATCTTCGCTTCAACATATTACTATCAAAGTACCTAACCCGACAGGTGCGTGGGGACAGTGGGGCTGGGTCTCAAAGAAAACTCAAACATCATCTTCAGTGCTGCCATGCCAAAGTGACCCAAGGACCTTCACATACAGACGCAACCCAAAACTCTGAAGTCTGGCTTAATCCCCCCCTGAACTAGGGTGAAGGAGTCCCCCCGCTTTCCAACATTATTTCAAAATGACTAAAATAATAAGAATAAATTCAACCTGCAAGCAGCACTTGAAGGGCTGAAGCAAGGCCGATCTGTGCAGCCTGTGTGACAACGGAGGAGTTGTGTTTGCGATAGAGTAGATCCTCGGATATTTTTGAACATTCCAAATAGTTTACCTTGTGAATTTGACAAAGTGTGGCACTGACATCACTCTTGCAGTGTCACATCATAAATCAGTGGCAACTGCATGTGGTCGAGGTAGCAACAGGAGACTTGATCCTCCAGTTAAGACTCCATAAGAAGGTCTTCTTAAACATTTGTGAAGAATTCTCTATTTCCTTATTAAAAAATCAAACATTTACATATGAGGCTGTTCTATGTAGCTCACTAGTATTCAACTATTCCCAGATGTAATCTAATGTAACATTATGAAAATGTATGTAGCAAAATAGTAGTCCATTAGAATGTCTTGGAATAAGTTCAGAAGCTTGTTCTGACTATTTTAATCCCATGAACAGTCCACTGGGAGAAGAGTAGTTGTCATGGATAGCTGCAACGACACAGGATGGAAAAACTTTCCTGTCATCTTTGCCGAGTCTTTGACCTTTCAAGACCCACTCCAACACAACTTGGAATGCCACCAATCCACACTGACTGTAAAAGAAAAAGAAAAAATACATTGTGATTTTGCACTGGGCACTTAATACAACAGCATTATAATTCAAGTGGTCTCCAGACAAGTGATGTTATATAAGTCATGCTAGAAAACAGTGCAAGCTCTACTGATAGCATGCCGCCTGGTTCTCTGGGTCTTGGTGTTTCTTTCAGTTGATTTTTTGCATATGCAACACCATCTCCAGAGCATCGCGGGATAGTAAAGGTGGAAACTCTGGCTTATCTGTAACGCACAGTATTTGAGCGGCAGTACTCTCGTCAGTGGAGACATCAAGATCCTCGAGTGGTGGCATGATCAAATCCCAGTTATACAACAGTTCATTTCGACCGAGTAATTTGATTGGACGAGAGCCATTCCATGAATGCTGATGATAGAGTACAACATCACTGGGACATATAACAGCAAAATCACTTCGCTCACAGGTGTTTTAATAACCGTTCATTACACTAACTGCCGACCGTAAGCTTAGCGCTACATTGTTAGCAACAGTCAAGTCCCGATCCATTTGTGGAACTATTTGTGCTGGCGAAGCCACATAACTAATTAAATAAACAAAGAAATCATTATCTGTTGTCAATTATTGCCGTGAACGAGTAAGTGGCATTTGTAGAACTTTTGTATAAAAGCAATATCACACTTGAGATCGTGATGTTGTTGCTGAATATCATCACAGCTGCAATATCTTCAGCTCTCGGCCTGCGGCCTCGTGCCTACGACCGCATCACAGCCATGATAATATTCAGCAATAAAATCACTCCCTCTCATGTGATGTTGCTTAATTAATGCAACAAAGGCTGTCTTCTTCTGACAGCATTGGCTTACATTTCATACAACTACTACCATCAGCTTTCCATTGCGCTCTCTGTGTAGTCTACGGCTACCTGTGGGTCTGGTTTAGCTGCGGTTGCTTTGTCCATCTGTCTGAGTTCCTTGTCTGTATATTCTGGCTCAAAGAAGGTTGAGCAAAGGACTGATGTTCCTCCTCTATATTCAAGTACTCAGACATTGTCTTCCCTGTTTGAAAGTTTGCAAAGTAAGCTGCAAGTGTGACGAGTCACCATGCGAGCAGATCTTTCTCTGTTGTGTGTGGCAGTCGGTCCCGCTAACATATAAACACAGGTTCGCAGCTACTGCCAGTTCTCCTTGATATCCTCTTGCACCGTGTCAAGTGTATGCCCGAGAAGAAGAATGTGGCTCCAAGCTAAGAGGCTAGAGTGGACATTTAAGCTAAAAACATGATGCAAATGACATCTTTTCAAGTCAAATTTGAATGTCGGCGATAACAGACACTTGGATTACACCTCATGAGCAGAATGGAGGGATTTCATGCTTTTTTTTGCATTTGAAAGAACTGTCACCATCAACTTCAATTTCTTTGGATTTATCTTCATTGCTGTTTTCCTCTGAAACTCCAAAAGTATTTTTTGGACTAAAAAGCTTCACCCACCCTTCCATCAGCATAGGGCTGATTAAACGATGAGTGAATTTTCATTTTTGGGGGAACAATCCCATTAAGCACGCGTCAATTGGGAAAGGGAGGGCGATTTTTCATTTAGTCCAGGGCTGCCCAACCCTGCTCCTGGAGAGCTACCATCCTGTAGGTTTCTACTCCAACCCTAATTTAACACACCTGATTCAGCTCATTAGCAGCTCGTCAAGATCTCTAACTTGGAAAGCATGCAGGTGTGGTTTGCTTTGGTTGGAGTGATAACCTCCAGGGTGGTAGGTCTCCAGGAACAGGGCTGGGCAGCCCTGATTTAGTCCTTTAAGAAATGCTGGTTTCCTGGTCGCATTGGGTTTGGGTGGTTAATTAATCACATTTTTGTGGGTCGGGTGGATGCGGGCCTAGAAAACCCTGACCCATGCATCACTATTAAGTACAGAGCACTTGAAGCCTTAAAAAAGTAAGTCTTTTTTTTTCAGTGACTTTATGCAAAGTCTGCCTTTTTGTCCTGGGAACATACCTGGACAAGAGTTTGCATAAGAGGAGAAAGGATAATGCGGAACTGGACAGAGCCACTACAATAAAGAACAAACTGAATATCTGCTTGGTGTTGTTGCTTGTCCACCTTGGATTAATTATATAATTCACATTTAGAGCTTTGGGATGCGATGACAGGTTTGGGAATTTCCACATTGTTATCACTGAAAATGGATTTCCCTACGTTCAATAGCTCAGGAATTAAACGGTTTTGTATAATATGAGACCTTAAACTTTGACAGGCTCCGCAAGGAATTCTTCTCTCAAGAGAAAACAGATCGAATCATCCGGAAGGAGCAAATTCAACATGCAAGAATCTATGCCATGAAAAACAAGCATCTCAGGACAAGTGATGGGAAGATTGCAGGAGAAGAAGGGGCAGCTAAAGTGTGTTGTATGTAAATACGTCAGCCATTTAAACTGCATATAAAACAGTACTCAGGCTATTAAAAAAGGGCGAGACCGGAGTTAATTATTTGTATTTCGCTCAAAGAAATAAAATATTGGCATGTGTAAAAATGTCACCCACCCCTTCCCATTAGACCCCATCAACATTTTGAAGGCATTATTTATTGCAACATAACAAACATGAACATTAAAAAAGGAAGGAAAAACATGTGAATGATTTGCATTTATATTTCGGAACTGACCCGCTGGCTGGGATTCATTCTCAAGAAACAATTATGGAGCGGGAATTTTTTCAGGCAGCCTGCTGGGTGAGCGAAAATGCAAACAAGTTTTTTGACTGAAATTTTCCCAATGCAGGCTGTTTTAATATCGGCACTCTAATGTGCCATTCAAGCCATTTTGAGGCAAATTCTTCTATTGCAGACCACAAAACTACCAAACTGGGCTAAGGCGAAAAATTTCACCGCCACAGAATTTCCTCTTGCGACGGCATGAAACTAGGGCCCATCAATGTGCCCTAGTGTCAAAAAAGTGACATGGACATCCATATAATAATAATAATAATGTGCAATTACAATTGCTGCCAATGCACCATGCCTGGCCCCTAATTACAGTTATGGATGCCTCCTACCCAACAATGAATTTGAGTTCACAAAATTTTGACCATTTAGAATATTGATCGTATGCAGAATCTATGCATCGGGGTCATATGGTTTTGTGTTTTGCTGCAAATGTATGTTAAGGGCCCTATAACTAAACTATCTGAATGCTAAGGCAAAACAGTGCCTTGATCTGTCAGATTCAGACAGCAAAACCATAGGCTAATTTCATACTAGGAAATACTTGTTATTTTATTGATCTATAAAGCATTTCTGGCGATATACTCCATTGCAAATGATTTCTGATTCAGAGAGGAGCAGACATGCTTGCCTGCAGTTCAGCACAGGTACCTCATGCTCTTTGTTAAGGACATGTCTTAACTGTTCTCTTAAAATCAGCTGAGACCGATGAAGCAGTTTTCTACAACATCCAGTCAGCTTTGTCAGCCACCCTTCCTATAGGATTTGGATGTCCCACAGAACCAGTTACAGCTTTCATTTATTACTATCAGTTATAACTGTATTGCCAGCAGATGTGCTTTATATGTGTACAGCACTGTAACGTGACCCCCACTCTACTATAAAACATAAAAAAATGGTCTGGAACTATTGTGTTCACACAAAAAAGAAAAAAATTGTGGACATATTGCAGTTAGCAGACATAAATCACTGTTGTTTCTTGGAAGAGGAACGCTTTATGTGTCTACAATAATGCATCATTTATTGCGTAATTTATTGTTTCTAGCCTATATTCCAGCCCATTGGGTTTGATACTAAACAATTATTTCAAGATTAAAGAGCAGCGCCCTGTTTCATGAAGACTGTCGTTGCAAAATGATCGATTGCTCCTAGTCTTCTTGGAGCGTTTCGTGACGAAATCGTAATTGAAAAATACAACCGCAAGTCTCAGGCCTCAATATCTGAGAGGTAGAAAATTCAACGTGATGTCAGATTACATTTTGATAACATTAAAACATAGTTTTAAGTATTGACTTTATTTGGCCTCTAGTTCTCTCTAGTTCACTTTGTCTACACTTTGGAGAAGCATGTTTTGTGATATTTGGAATACTCAAATGTCACCTGTGATGGTGCTGAGGCATAATTTGCATTTCATGTATACGTAGCTGTTGCATTTACCCCCTTTGGTATGGTGTTTAATATGACGTACTTTGATGTGTATTGTAATTAATTTCTGCTTACTTATCTGTTTACTCCGGAAAGGGTGAAAAACCACAAAAACCTCCATGGCCGGTGGGTCAGATTGTGTGCCAGTTGTACATAAAAAGTGAAACAGCCCCTTTCTACCGCATAACACTGACAAAGGGTCTCCTTGGGGGCAAATTGTGCGTATGGAAATTAAAGAAAAAATAACAGTGTGCATTAAGTGGCATGAAATTGGCAGCAGTGCAGAAGACCCAGTACGAGCGCAGAAGAAGAATTGCTGCAGCAATGGCGCTGAAGCTAAAGGATATTTGGCATTTGGAGCTTAAACAGACCCAGTGGTTTAGCAGTGAGTTAATGGGCATGGGATTTTGGTCGGCATGGTCAAGCGGTCAGTTGAGTACTGTGTGATGGTTCCAGGACTCTTCTTCCCTGGATTTTTTGTCGCCATGGACTTTTCGTCCCCGGACTCTTCGTCCGTAAGGACTTTTTGTCCCTGGAATTTTCCACCGCTAATGATAACGTCTGTTATCGACGTCTGTTGACAGACAGATGGACGGATGGATGACAGACAGATCACCATGATATAAGGGTTAGGGTTAGGGTTATAATGCAGGAAGAGGGCAATGCATTATAGGGGACGAAAAAATCAGGGACGAAAAGACCGGGGACAAAAAAATCCGTGGACGAAGAGTCCTAGAGCCCCATGTGATATCATATGCTGCGAGTCACCGTCTTGGTACAGAGCTGAGAAAATTAAAATGAAATCAGTGGGCCATTAGAAGACATTGTTGCTTTATAGAATCATCTCAACAGCTGTTCCTGAAGTAGTCTAACTGATTTTGAAATTGTACAGGACCAACAACACCACAAGATGCAGATGTTTGGAGGAAATACAGGCGACGTGTTTCACAAGCAATACATTAGGAAGGCGGACTTGTAAATTGGACCAAATTATGAAGTGGAAAGTTTGCCAATTATTCTTAAATTATATAAATAAATAAATAAATAAATAAATGTTACTCTGGCCTGCAACTTCCTGAAAGTTCTTGTTATTGATTGGTCTAATATTTGTGCCAAATATAGGCTTTCATGCCAGGGAAATCTATATTGTTTATTATCCCTCAAGCTCCGTAATTACCCATAAAGCCTTCCTATGTCTACGCATTACTTAAAGGATACGGTATGTTTGCAAGGAAAATAACAGTCCAGTCATTCAACTCAAGTTCAAATGCAACAGCAAAACATTGGCAGTGTTTGGCATCTCGACTCCAACATCATTACTCCCCTCAGATAAGGTTACATGAGATTTTTGGAGGTGATGAATAAGAGTCCCCCCTACTGCCCCCTTGCAGCTGGAGCCTGCAGGTGGATGCTGGGATGGTGGGGGCTGAAAAGCACGCAGAAAATGCTGGAGCAATTCATGTTACAAGCAGAAGAAGAGGTGCAAAATTTTCTCAGCTTAAATAGACCGTCATATTTGGAGGGCATGATGGTAGAGGATATAGATAGTGAGGAAATAGAGCAGCTCGAATTGACCGGCTGAATTAGCTCGAAGATATTACCCCATTCTTGTGAGTAGCCTCTGGTTGTCATACTTTTAGTCTTGATTTGCATCTTCTGCACTTTTGTAAAAAAAAAAAAAAAAGTACTTTGATGACATTTTGTCTAGTATGAACAAAAGTACTGTACTTGAGGAAGACACATGAAATTCAAGATTTTTTTTTCATTTATGGAAAATGTTTTAAGTTCACTTTAAATAAGTTTACGCATGATTAAACTAAGTGTGAGTACATTGGTTGGCAACAGTTTTTTACTGCTTTAGAGTGAAACAGGGTATTAGAGCACTTGGTGTAAATTATGCTGGAGGAAGGCAGCTGCCTCTGGTTTGCAGCGTTCTTGATATGCAGTTGTGGATATGAAAGTGGTACCTCTGGAGGTGTAATTGTGGATTGTATAATTATCAATTGCCAGATCAGGCACCATAAGTGGACAGCCGGTTGTGAGGGTTGTCCTGCAGGAGGAAGTGTATGTTGATGAAAGTCGGTTTACATGATGCATTGTATTTTGTAATTAAGATGGAACATACATTTCACATCTGAACAGTGATCCCCACTGAGACCCATAAACCTGACCATTACAACCATCCAGACATTCCTTGTAAAACTGAAAATTGCCGTGGATTAAAACACCGATGTGGATGGATGTAAACCAGCTACTGCAAATGGCACTTTCAGACTCTGTCTTCAAGTTGCTTGTTATTTACTGCTCTGGAAAACCATCAAATGAAGAGTTTGGTTCCAAAACGCAATAAGTGCCAAAATTACAAAAATTGAGATAATACCATATAGCAATAGCCCTGTGCTTCTTACACATGGTGCAAGGTTTTTTTTTTGAAATTCATACTATAGAGTGTATTTTTCATGGTCAAAGTTTGTGTTTCTCTATAAAATGCAATAGGCGCCCACATAGAAAAAGTTGATTTACTCAAAATGAGTAAAATGGATATAATGCCTTTTGGAAACAAACTCTTCAAATATTCTGGCTGTATTCTTATGCTCACATGACATCACATTCTGAAAGGGGAGGGGCTGCGGGCGAGGTATGGGAAGTTGTGTGGCTCTATAACTCAATTTCACTACTTTGTCTTCTACGTTGCCTCTTCCAACCTCGGATCATAATGTTTGCAGAGCTGTTTGCACTTTATGCTTCTGCATGTAAAAACGAGAGGAAGGCTCTTGACAGACATTGGGCTGACTGAAGGTGGTCAGTCAGCCAGATGAGTTGAGAATTGGGGACGCGCCACTGGGGCGTGTTCTCGTAGCTCGTTACTGAGAAACACTGTTGCTTTCACCTCTCGTGCCGCTGACCTACATTTACGCTGCCTGCATTGTTTATCACCAGCCCAATAAATACTCCCAGATGTGTCCGCACGCGTTGCGCTCGTCCGCAGTTCGCGGAGCAGGGAGGGGAAGGGTCGCCGCCCCTGGGAAAGTGCCGTGGCGAGGGGGGCGTGCCTCGGCGAGCGTCCCGCGTGGCGACCGTGCTGCTTCTCCAATGGGACCGGTGGGCAGGGAGAAGGACGCTCGCGGGAGACAAGATCGGCGAGGTGAGAACAGCCTCGGGGAGCTCCAGCAGTAAAATGCAGCCGAGACCTTCGAGATTAAAGGCTTCCAGTCAGAGCAGAGGTCCTTGTCCATATGTCAAAATGCACATTATGGTGTTAAGCTTTCCCACATGGGATAGTGATTTATTTACTGCACTACAACTAATAGTACAATGCACAACCAATAAAGAGATACAAAGTAGTCTAGTTAGTCATGGGGATTCAGTTTGCAAGTGTTTTGTTATTTTTTTCCCAAATGTCAATTCCCAGCCACAGCTTTCAATGGTGTCTTATTTATATTATTTTTCTCTTCATGTGAACAAAGACACATGTAAATCGAACCACTTGGTGAGTGCTTAAGTTGTATAGTTCAAGGCTAGAGCTATTCTGTGCCAACCTTTGACCCAGCATCTGCATGTGATTTATTAATTCCCACTTTGAGTGAAAATGTACCATAAGAGTGAAATTTACCAACTGGAAAATGAGGGGTGACACAGCTACTTTGGTCAGATGTCCCATCAAGGAAGGAGATAAAACTGTATTTACCGTAGGACAGAGCCACTATCTCTGAATTTGTTGTATTATCATAAAAATGGAAAAAAAAAAAAAAATGAATCTGGACCTTATGTAAAATTACTATGTTCCAATCTATAGTTATCCCATAGTAAATGGATGGTATTTACACCACCAAGTGTAGTATCACAATGGTGATACTATAGTTATTCAAACTACAGAATACAGTTGTGTGGACTATAGTAATATCATTGTACTGTTGACGGTTGGTTATATTACGGTCATAATGTGATGGTTATAGTACTAATCTAGTTATAATATGCAAACTATAGTAATACTATAGTTATGTTGAAAAACCATAGTATTTCTAAGAAATACAAACTAAGGATGGGATATTTTTATACAGGTAACCATAGCGAAGAAAAATAGATTCCCTTCACTGATCTGCTGGGGTTGGTTGTGTGCCAAGAGAGAAAATCTAATTTCCTAGATAAATGTTGGGGATCTAAGAAACAGACAGGAAGGATAGACCTACAAGCGTGTACCATAACTGAAACCGGACTCAGATCTCATATGTGACCCAGTCTGCTTGATTACCTTGAAAGCTCCAAAACAAAGTAGGAGGTCAGAAAACTGACATGAGTATCAGGAGTCTTACGACTACCGCCTATTTAAAATATTTTAAAACTCTTCCAGACCATGAACGCAGCAGACACAACATCAAGCCACTGTGAGAATGTGACCTTAATGCGAGCGCAAGCCTCCAAGTTTGGCAGTTGCTAAGGAACATAACATTAGACATAAGTGTGACTCCCTGCCAATTGCGCAGTCAAAACACTTATGCGCAATTAGTGACTTTCCAGTCTCGACATTGTTTAATAAATTGCAATGTCAGACAATACATTGAGAGGCAAAAAGCAGTATCCTGCTTCTTTGATTTAAATTTGTTTTTTTACTCATATGCTCATATTGGTGCAAGAAAGCTTTTTGGTGGCATTTGCACGCTGACCAGGGTTGGGTAGTGGCAGTGGTAACTAATTCAGTCAAGAGAGGCATTCATTGTATTCACTAGCGAGGAGCACACCATCAACAAGATGCGTTTAAAGGTTTATTGAAGGGAATATGGTTGATATGCGGGAGAGGAACTGTCACGGAGCTCTTCTGTTTTGTCGTCTGCGAGTTTGGGGAAGCTACAACAGGGAATTTGCAATAGCACCAGGGCACGACCAACCCCCGTAGGACCCCAAAGAAAGGACAGGGAGAGAGGAGAAGGGAGAGAGGAAAGGAACGGAATGGGAAGGAGGACCGTGAGACGAAAGCGGAACAGGAGGAGTGGGTTAGATTTGTATTTACAGGATGTTCCGAATGCATCACGTTTGAGGTGCTCTTCTGCTCCTGAAACTCTGCTAGATAGCTTCATTACACCAGCGAGCTCATGAAGTGATATTAGCTACAAAGGGTGGGCACCATTTCACTTTCCCATTACAATGTTAAAACTGTTTTTTTCTTTGAATCAGTGAGAAAGTTCATTGTTTCTGAACAATAAAAACCATCTGTCCCTCTGTGGGAGCACAGCTCTCTGGCTGGAGAGGACTCCTGGATGAGATCCTGGAGTGCTTGGGACTGGGGTGAGTCAGCAAGATCCTCTAGCCCCTCCTGATTGGTGTTCACTTTCCCCTCACAATTCGCTCTAATTGGGAATCACCCCAGTCTCACTTTTCTTCAAGGGTTATGAATTCCAAGTTAGGGCTAGCATAATTAATAGATGCAATTATGGGGTCAGATTTCCAACTCAAACTATGGGCTGATTTTCTTTTGGTATTCCTGTAAATGTATCCTGACATCATAACTAATCACAGCAGCTTCAGGAAAAATTACATGTACAGTTTAAATAGAAAATTTTCTTTACACTTTATCAAGCTTATAGGTTGTGTAAATATAAAGACAATTTATCCAAATTTGTCCAATAAAGACACAAATGTAACCAAGAGCAATAAATAATGAACAATGATAAAATTCATAACACTTGAAAAGCGTGTGCGGTCCAGATGGATGCAGTATCACAGAGCACACTGACTAATGTCATTTCAATATCCTCAGTCACACTCTTGCATTCCACCAAACCTGCCAACCGTTTGAAGGACAAAACTAATCCCTATTAAAATGAGAAAAAAAGATGATGAAACTCTGGGTTCTCTCAGTGACCCATCATGTGTGAATGACTGCAAAACAGGGGCAGTTTTGAATGATCCATTAATTGTTCACTCCTTTTTCAACTGCAGTGAGAATGGTTTAAGTTTAGACAAGGGACTTTAATGAATATAGCGCACGTCCCTAAAGAGTACAGGCATTTTAATGTGCTCCTCAGCACAGAACATCCCTTCTCATCCAGACTGATGGATGGTTGGGCCACTCTGACCCGGAGAACAGTCTATCTTCCTCAGCAGGCACGAGCGTATCGTCTTTCCACTGAGAACCCTTTGTTCTCTCTGCCACTGCTTTCTCCAGACTGGCTACTTTCACCGAGCCACAGATCCAGTCGACTAGCTCCTTCCTGGGATGACTTCAATTGTTCAGTCTTCTGAGGACATTCAAATTTCCCGGAGAATATCAATGTTTGTATTTGAAGATAAGCAGTGGTGTAAAAGGAGGGTATACGAAGGTATAGGGTGTACATTCTCCACTTTTTATGTCAATTTATCATATAATCACCTATCAGCCAATAAGCCACTGAGATACACAAGAGAATATTTCCACTGGTTCCTTTTCTCCGGGGACCACTACACCACTGAAAATGAGTACCTGGACACAGATTTTTTTTTTTGATTATTCTGCCTGATGTGATGTCTAATAATATGACAATTTATAGCAGCATTAAATAATAATTGTGTTCATCATAATTTAGTCCACTATAATTACTGTACATGCACAAGGAGAGGCAAGGTGGCTAAATCTGGATATTGCATATTTGAAGTGTGGGAGTGTGTGTGTGTGCTTGTGCATGTGTGTTTGTACTAATTGATAAAGATAGATTTTTTCCTAGTACTTCAAAGATATTTGTGATGGAAATGCTGAAGTAGAATTAAGTTAAGCTTTTTTCAGTACTGCAATACCTTTTCATGTTGAATTACTGATGACTGTGGTCATAAATCCGGCACCTTCGGTAATAGTCCTTCTCAGCATGCCTGAGTGTTCTGGCCATAAATGAGATGACCAGATTATCTCTTAAGCAGTGAATTTAAAAGGCTTGGTGAGGCTGAGCATCCCAAAAATGTACTGTGTCAAAATCATTGCATTAAAATTGGTCTGTATTCATTGATGACTCGATGGCTTTTTGGATTGATGAACAGCAGTAGCACAGTACAGTATTTCCTCTATGATGTAATCAATGTTTACTGCTGACTTCACAGCTCTGCATGGGAGAGTACTGTCAATTACGTTGTCAATGTTTTGTTGTTGTTCATTATCATTTAAGGAATGACTTTTGGCAATAAACTGGGCTTTTGGGTTTTTTTGTGTTTTGTTTCTTTCGCACATAGAACTCATTTGTCCGGTATGTATCAATGTTTTCAGCAGTATTTCTCCTGATACAGATTTTGGCGGTCAATGTAGCCAAAAAGTCCCTCTCAATGAAATCTGAAGTGAGGAAACGCTCTGATTAGCCCATTTTATTGGCAAGATACAACTGACAAACCATTTACAGTCATCCTATACCATTCATTTCGGAGAAATCCTTTCAGCACCTCTGCTATTCTGACAGTGTTAGAATTGCTGCGGTTTTATGACACACCAGAGACAGTCGCATAGGGCTACAGTTTCTGTTCATTCTTGTGATATCCTTTCAAATGGGAGCCAATTCAGGAAATAAGGTTGGCAGACAATGAAGCTTAACTAAGGCACTTAAGCACTTCGGTGTAGGAACATGTCCACAGCAAGCAGGTACTGTGGCCTTACAAAGTTTGAGAGATCTCTGCTTCTGACACTGCCAAAATTATATCAATTCAAGGCCTTGTTCATTGAGAAAGCTTATTTATGACACTCATGCCAAATGTGAATATCCACGTGCACACAGGCACGTGGGGTGTCCTACATCAGCGGACCTTCAAGATGATAAACAAGTTAACGCCTTTTCAATGTGCGTCATGTCCCCTGGTTGGGAAACACCTAGTAACTTGAATGTGTGGGTCCTCCTCTCCGGGAGGGCCTGTCTTAAGAGAGAAGGGATCATGGCCAAATGCTCCACAAAACATTCGCTCTGAGGCCATCGCTGGACGGCATTTCTGCACCAACTCTGGGGAAAAGAGAACAAGAACACTCAGCCTTCCAAGAAAAATGATGGCAGAACAAATTAATTTTATTCATTCTGTCCATATATAGTGCTATTTTGCATATCTGCCGTCTTAAAATTTAATTCAGAAAATTCTGTACATGCTGGAAGATTGGCAGATGAAGATTTTTCAGGTGAAGTGACAGAATTCTACTTAAATTTCACAAATTGGGGTAATTTACAAATGTAGAAGTAATAGCTACCAGGAATGACATTCATTGTTAAAAAAAAAAAAAAAACAGATTTATAATCGCCCACGTATTTATTTATTTGTTTATTTTCTCTTTCTTTTCTTTTTTGTTGGCGCCGGGGGGTTTCCCACCCAAACACAGCTGAATTGTCCACCACAGTGACCCCGTCTGATCGAATAAGGAGGAAGATGTCAAGGCAAATTATTCCCCTGACTGATGTGACGACTCGTCCTGGCTTCTGGTTCACTATGCAGTCACACCGCCAATTACACACTGCCTATGCAGTCGCAGGATAACACAGTCAGCGTGCAATTTGCTTGGACAGCTACATGTACCTGGCTAGCCAGGAGAGGTCGATAAAGAGTGATAAGACTAAGAAATTTTGACCGGCTTTGCCCGCAATATCCACGGCAAGGCTGAGCCAATTCTAGCCTCGCCCATGTGGACCTCTGGCCATGGCCAGTACCGGCATGGCTTGCATTCAAACACTTGAGAACAGGGTTCCCAACCAAAGATCTTAGCTGAGAGCCATTCAAAGGCTCCTTTCCAATCTAATTAATCTCTCTGTGCACGATGTTGCCTCGAGCATATCTATTGGCCAATTTTGACAATGGAAGTTCAGGACACCACAGAGTAGCATCTACAATTACTGACCGGTGTCCAGTTGGAGACAACTTTTTACTTTGTGGTCTTCAGCTGAGGGCAAGAGCCAGCATTCAGGCAGATGCCATTTACATTTTGCCACACGGGCCACTGAATCAACTCAGTAAACACAATCAACATCTATGGGGAGCGTGCCAGGCTGATCTACTTTTCCTAATTACATTTGATAATATTCTTCAGTTCTGAAGCTTTGGTAGATGTAATTTGCTAAGTACTTGCTACTATAAAAGAATTTCTGTCAGCCGACTGACGTGTAAACCTCAATAGCAGCAGTATCGCATAGCTATCGCTATACTTTATGCATCTAATCTCCGACCCTGACAAATGACATCACTGACTGAGCTTGAGGAGAAGAAAGCGGGGAATGTCAGGCCCCGCCCCCCAAACACCCCTCTGGAGGAGATTCAGAGCCCACAGATGCTGGGGTGGAAGTGGGATGTTAACTGGCAGCAGGCAAGTGTGATGCAGCAGCAGAGAGAAATGCAGCAAAGCAGCCGGCAGAGGCACGATATTCCGCGAAGAAGGAGCAGGAAAGCATCTTATATAGCCCACCTACCAGATGGGGAAAGGAGTGTCCGATATACGTGGGAGTTTCTATGGGAATGTGGGCATGTCTGGAGTTGTCTGCCAGAACTTGCTCCGCCAGCTGCGCCCCATTTCCTTTTTGGAATCCGCTTTGTTTAAACAGTGTTACGGTGGAACGTTGTCGCTTAACGACCTGCCAAATAAATTTAAGTCACCTTAAGACTGGTTTGAAATGGTTTATGCTGGGTTACCATGGGAAGGTCTATGCGAATCAGATTAGAGAAAGCCTTAGCCAATCCAACTGACTGTTCCCCAGGGTGATTTTTGGCATTGTCCCAGCCGGAGATAAAGACCTTTTCATTAGTTCCATGATGAAGAGAAGAAGAATCTATCCTCCTGCTTGCAACCACAAGAAAATACGCTGTGCAGCACTGCAGTTTGCATCACCAGCATATGCTGATTATCCTACTGTCTGATCTCGTTCCATTTAAGGGAAAAAGCCAAATAAAACAAATTCTATCGCAGTTCTCACTATTTTGCTCTCACGAAAGCCGGCCAGAAACGTCTGCCAGGCACGCTGTCATCTTTCTAAGTATACTAACATATACAAGTGGTTTATTGCATCGGGGAAGTTTTTATGAGCATAGGCTTGCCTAAAACATGGTTGAACTGGGTCACCATTGTCTTTGTGAAATAAACATAATGAAAGCAGTGTAGCAACCTGAAATAAGGTCAGAATAATTGGTAGCGAATGTCACTAAAACCCGGTAAGACTGTTAAAAGGCAAAACACTCAGTTGACAACGGTTTTGATGAGGTCAGGGCGAGTGGTTTCCAAGGTCAAAGGAGCAGGGCAAGCCTTCCTGTCATAAAACATGAGTACATCCGGAGACTCGACCCCTTAATGAGTATCATATTCGTTATAAGGCGTAATCACTCTCAAGTTTTGTGTGAGGTCACAAGATTTATCAGATTCCTTGACCGATGCAAAGGGTTTGTTTATATAGTGCAAATGTGCCATGTCCGAGGCTCCCAATCCACCAGGTTCCCTCCCCAAACGATCATTTTCTCCAAACGACTAAATGCATCAACCGTACATGCAAAAACCACACTCGTAATGGAGGGGGAAGTGTCACATCAGCCTACGAACCTTAATAAAGACACCCATAGTGCTTGCTTTTACAGCGAAAAGGTAAGGTAATACCTGCCATGAACAATTCATGAAGATACCACTGTTGCGGCAAACGGGAATCACTCACCTGCCCAGCTAGTCGCTAGCAGTTGGTCCTTTCCGTTACGCAACACCCTTCGTCAGTTTGGGTTGTTGCACCCCTCATTTGACACTTGCGTCATTGAAGCTCGTTCTGTCAGTTGAACGCACATTGCACAGACCCAATGGGCCTGTGGAGTCACAATTGAGCAATGATATTGCAGGACAAGCAGACAACTGAAACCTTCTGTCACCAAGTGAAAATGTGGTAATTCATATATCGCCCCATGAGAGGAATCGATTGCATACATACGTACAAACATACACATGCGTACATACACGCAGACACGCACACACACACACACACACACACACACACACACACACGCATACACTCCCACACACACAGGACACATCACGGCTCCAGCCATATCCGAGGTTTCTTATTTCATTATTAATAATCGGACCAAATTCAACACACTGCCTCTTTGTCCTAATGCACTCAGGTAAGTCCTGAACAGCACTCTTCCATTGTTAAGCAAGTAAAAAGTTTAGTTCTGGATGCATGTAATATCCCTCATTCAAAAGTTTTTATTCATTAGTATTTTTGACTTGGACAATGCAATAAAATTGGAATTTCAACATAATTATGCACAAGTTTCAGATTAATTGTATTTAGTACTCGTAGTGAAATATTTGCAACACCTGTCCAAAGTAGGCTTTTCTTTTGCAGATGCAATACTCAAAAGAGATATAACACATGAGATATGAATATACGGTACACTAAATATACTCAAAAGAGGAGGTGTGGCACAGGGTTTTAGATGTGAGAGTAGTGTTGTTGTTCTCTAATCCATGGTTTGAACATCTAAAATGTATTATTTAGTCAGTGGGTACAGAGTTTCATTACTTTGTTCTCTTTACAGAGAAAGCTGATTGCCCTGAGGTTTTGAGCATCACAGCTACCATTTGTTGAGGCCCGTGTGATTCCACAAATCTCTGTTGTCTCACGAGAAAACTATCAAGCAAGTTGTACTTTCAACTCATTTTCTTGTCTTCAGGAGACACAGAAAAGGTTAACTGAGACAAAGCTGCAACAGAGATAGTCACAATTAACATGCCTATCTAAAAGTCTGCCCTTCATATCTTTTCAATAGGTTAGAAATACAACTGTATCAATCATTTGTAAAAGGCTTCCTGCAATGTAGGAAAGCTATAGATTTGTGCAGACAGAGTCATACATTCCTTGAAGACATTCAGTCTCTTAGTTTGGAAGAGAACAATTGGGTACCACAGTGGCCAACTATGGTCTTAGCTTTTAGCACAGATGCATCCTGTTACATACGCCACTGTGGCTAAACGCACAGTATAAACCAAAATCAGAGGCAATGAAACTGAAAGGACTAGGCTGCCCCAGTGCAAGATTGCTTTAGGTATCTAGAATATCATGGCCACCTCACTGTTCTCTTGTTTCAGTAAACAACGCAATAAACGCTGTTTGCATTGGTGCGGGTACAATGTATATTACCGGAGCAACTTAGTTTTGAATTCCTTCTGGACAAAATTCAAAATCACAACTGCAGTTGGAGATCGAAGAGTAACACCAAGCTTGTTTTATATTATTTTTTTGTTCACATTCGCTTCCCCAATAACTTCCCTCCATTCATGACTGTTCACGCTCATCGCCGATGGTCTCATTTCTCCAGAGATTAGCCTACGCTTCAAAAAATGAGTCATCAAGCCACTGCTTCTCTCCACCATACTGTTCACCAGTGAATCTGGAGCTGGATGAGAACCCTCTCTGAGAAGCTAGCACTGGAATACCCACTGCAAGGAATGAAAAACAAGTCCAGCTGACAAAGCATTTTAACCGATAGAGCGCTGAAATAAATGTTCAAAAAATTATAAATTACATTATCTTGTTCTGTTGAAAGCCTATCATGTGGTGACTTGTTTAAAAGAGCTCCTCAGCAGGAGCTCTTTTAAACAAGTTGCCACATGATAGGTTTTCAACAGTTTTGAGTTTGATATCTCGTATCATTGAGCAACACTATTTGTATTCAGCGCTCCAAGGGTTAATCTTGTATTCAAACTTAAAACCTTAATTTCTATCACCTTTTTTCTCAGTAAGGCAAAAATTTGCCAAGGACGTGAGACCATTTTGACTGATTTCTAGATTTGCCAATGGAATAAGAAAATTTCCCCAGTCAAGCAAATGTTAACTTAAAATAAGCAAATATTTTTGCTTTAGGGATAAAAATGAGGCTGTTGTCTCATAATTAGATTAAAAGACTTAAGACAGGCGTTTTTGTAGTGCCACAGGTACTGATTCAACCATACGAATGTGGACTCAAATACTGACTCAAGATCTCACCCAAAGTTTATCACCGATGGCAACTGACGTGCGTCGATTCACTGCGAGCCACACCTAGAACTGACATGGCTCAGATTTGATACCACCCATCCACACACCGCAAAAGTGCTCAACCAGGAGGCCTACAGCAGTCTCAATCTGTTCAGCTCTCTCCCGTAGTGGATTTAGTTAGCCAAGGCCAAAGAAGGTCTCCAACTGCGGAGTAAGCTGTCTGTCTTCAAAAAAAAAAAATCACTGGTTCGGCGAGGAAAAAATGGTCATTGAAGGAGCAAAGTAATGTTATGCCCTCTGATAGAAAAGAGCAACATGCTCAGCAGATTCTTTCAGTGTCTGATATGATAGTTTAGTTTAGCCAATTCCACACACCCCCCCTCCCCCCCCCCGCTGCAAAGCTGATGCCACGTATTACTTAACCTCGATTTATTTCAGCTTGTCTTTTTCTTTCCCATTAAGTTTTGTGTTCCTCCTGTTACTCATTGAAGCATGTGACCCCAGAAGCATGACCTTTAACGTTTTTTTCTGCCGTAGATAATGAGGGCCATAAAGTATAGGTAGCCTGCTTATTTATTCATTACGTAATGTGTAAAGTAGCGAACACCTACATGTGCAAGTCCCATATGCACACTCAGGAAGAGAATGCTTTCAGAATGCGGTCAAAATTTTTGTCAAATGCTAAGTGCATTTTCATTATGTCCATAATAATTGTAAAATGTTCAACTGTTCTTTAAAACCCCTTTACGCAGATATAGACGCCGGCATCCGTAAATTCCAAATAATTCTTAAATGATTCTGTAATTGAATTTCCAAATGTCTTGCTTCACTGGAATAATTTTCCAGAGTATCTGTGACACAAATACTGAGTTATAAAGCTTAAATACGCTCATGCATAACAGGAAAAAAATGTCATTATTTATATTCTGCGCAAAGGGGTTAATATGTGTCATCGTTTTACGCCAATGCAGTTTAATATGTGAAGTGCTGAAAAATACACAATCGTGCAATCGTCTCCCGTTCAGCAGTTGCATTAACAGTCTGATCGTTTTAAGATGTGCCTGAAATAAGGCGGCCAGACTAGCTTTTTTGGATGGCGTTCAAGCATAGTTATTGTTGGCCTATCACAACTCCGACATCTGCGCTCTCATGTGTAAGTAAATAAAGAGTGAATATCCTCTTACAAAAATGATATCAAACAGAGTTATAGGTTACCATTGTTTCTCACTGTCCTGACCACAAGTACATATAAGAATTTCTAGGGGTCATTAGTGATCTCCCCTACGACTTGATCTGATAATAGTTATGTAACCCCCCCTCTCCACCACGACTCCCCATCTAACATTTATGACTACCAGGCCCCCAGCAAAACAGTGATAAAGGATCTAATCTTCGGGCTTCTGCAGGAAATATCAGTGGGTGCCTAAGTGGTCTCTGCAGAATCCTGAAAGCCAACACCGTCAAGACAGGGTTTGGCTCCATCTAATTTATAGCATGGGAGCTGCTGGGGTCATGGTAGAATGGGGGTGTTGGCTCCCTCCCCCAGGAGCCCCACTCTTCCCTTTCTCCCCCGCACCTCTATATTACCACACCTTAGCACGCTGCAGTCCCATGTAGCTCCTCAGCAGCGGAGCCTGCAGAGTCAGCTTCAGACGAGATTGAGAGCCAGGGGCCACAGAAAACAAGTCAGCGGAGCAGTTACCGCAGCACACTGGGATTTTGTTTCCCCCGGTGCTCATTTGTGAGGCGCACGGTGATAGGGGGAGTAGCATGAAAGTGGCCAGGCAGTGGGATGGGGGGTGGGGGGTTGTGGGGGGGGAGCGGGGTAATTTGACATGCTCCCTTATGTTAGGACCATCAGTCGCGACACGTAACCTGACACGTTCCTGGTACATCATCTCATTCCTTCCTTAAGCTTTGATGAATCGAGAGAGGTCTAAGCCGACACACTCTGGAAGTAAACTTCCAGCACACATTGTTTTAACAGGACTCTGGGGTGTCTATAATAACACTGTTAAGTATATCTGCAGCACTCAATTTGTACAAATCATTGTGTCAATTATTCCTCGATTGAAGCAGTACATCCACTCACCAGGTTTAGTAACACCACGCTCGTGTCCTTAAAAAACATAGATGAGTCTTTTTAAGACAAGGTAAGTACCCTGGCACTCTCGAAATGTAATTTATTTATCAGATGTATATATCTGATAGTTTTCAGAACTCTTAGCTGGGAATTGATTCCAGGAAAAGTTACCACAGCAACTACACAGACAATACCGAGAATGTCACACTTGGATTGTTTCTAAAAATGCCTCCAAAATTCCCTGCAGTGCCCACGTGTGAAAGTTTGCAGTGGAAACCATTGAATCCCACGGCAATTAGTGATGTTCTATATTTTGAAAAGCAGCCAATTTCATACACTATAAACACTCACAGACTATCACCAAGCCTGTTTCCTTTGGCTGAGATCTCAGCCGTGTTCACAGAGGAAACATTAACTCTCACGATTCTCAGAAATCATAAAATTGGAGAATAAATTCTTGCGCAGTTGTTTTCTCATTTGAATAAGTCTGCGGCAGCTCGTAAATCTTCCTTTATGTTCATTTTGGAGCTGATTGATTATAGGTAGTATGTGTGCAGGTCCTAATTTGTCCTTTCTCTGCCTGGTGCTCTTAAAAGGCTGTATGCAGGAATGCTGCTTGCAGCTTAGAGCCCAGTCTCATCCCGACACGTCATATAGTGACAATACCTGACCAACATCGATATAAGATGCAAAGGGATGTAAGGGATGTAAGGGATGTGGCCTTGCAGTCCCTCCCCCTACCGCGTTCCTCACCTCCACCTTCAACAAGCTACAGGTGTGGCTCGTTGAGGTGGAGGTGAGGGCGGCTTATTTAGGGTTGGCTGTGCCATTATTCTGTGCAGCAGCATTCTGATTTTTAAGCCCTGTTGTGTTTGTGCTGCTGCTCCTCTCATATTTGGTTATTGTTTTTTTTGCTTGTTTAAATTAAAAGTTTTTATATTTTTATTCAGCCTGTGCATGTGGGTCCCTTACCCAGCTTTTGGGTCCATGGTCCCAGTGCCCGCCGGTTTGCTGTTTGCAGCCGGCGGGAGTAAATCCATGACAAGGGAGGCTTTTGGCATCCATAGTCAACACCATTTTAAAATGAACCCTACCCACTACCCTAACTGTAAGTGTCACATAAGGACGCTGAAAGCCTCCTTTTGCCTTGTATATCGATGCTTGGTCAGGTAGTGTCAACATAAGACGAGTCGGAGTGAGAATATGTTGTTGTTCTAACTTAACCCTTAGACGGTCGGTCTCGACCCTGGGTCGAGACAATACTAATGCATTGAAATTCCGCGATTTCTCCATGCCTGTGGCGCGCAAAGCCCTCGTTTGCTTCTCTTACGATAGACGGTGCTCAGAGCAATCATTTGGTACCAAATACATATGGTGTTCCAATAGAAATTTACCGCACAATTTTCATTTGAAAAGTGCCGATTTCTTGTGAATTCAGGGTGAATGTGGACCAAGTACTTGATGAATTATTTGCTGATGAGGACTCGGGGATGAAGATTTCGGCACTGAACCGAGCGGCAATGAAAATAACGATGATTCTGGCGATCGGTCGGAGGGTTCTGATGTTGACTGTGTACCCGTTACACAAATGCATGGGCATGCTGCTGAACATGACTCAGAGTCTGAACCTGGTCCTAATGATTCTAGCCAATCTTCCTCTCAAAATGATGATATTGCTCAGGCCCCAGCAAGGGGGAGAGCTAGAACCAGAGGGGGTATTCGAGGTAGAGGTAGGGTCAGGACTAGGGGTGGTACCCCAAGGATGAGAGGCGGTGTTGGCAGAGCACATGGGCGGGGCAGAGGCAAAGCAGTTCAGCCTCCTCGTGCTCAGTCATAATTCTTCCAAAAAAAAAGTGTTAATTTGCTTTTTAAAAAATCTTTTTTAGATATTGGCAAAAAGTGCACGGTTTGTACACATTTTCATGCTTTTTACCCCAAAATGGTGGGTAGCATTCCAACATAATTGGTACCATCTGATACTGTGAACAAAATCAAACTTTTCAATTACTGTAAGATGATTGGACTTATGGTTTCAGAGCTACAGGGCTTAAAAAATGAGATGCATAAAACTGCGACATTACCAAAAACATGCTTGAACACCAATGGGTTAATGCATGCCTGACCGGTGCTGCCCACTGGTTCTGTTTTTTGGGCTTTATTTCCCAGCATGTTTTTTTTGTATTTGATTTCTTATATATATATATATTTTTAGTCTAATGTTTTCTAATTAATAGCAAGTCCTTTGTCTTTACACTATTGCATATTAAAAGCCCCAATTTCAATGAAGTTGGGACGTTGTGTAAAACGTGAATAAAAACATAATACAATGATTTGCAAATCCTTTTCAACCTATATTCAATTGAGTACACTACAAAGACAAGATTTTTAATGTTCAAACTGATAAGCTTTATTGCTTTTTTGGAAATATTCGCTCATTTTGATGCAACACGTTCCAAAAAAGCTGGGACAGGGGCACGTTTACCACTATGTTACATCACCTTTCCTTTTAACAACACTCAATAAGCATTTGGGAACTGAGGACACTCATTGTAGAAGCTTTGTAGGTGGAATTCTTTCCCATTCTTGCTTGATGTACGACTTTAGTTGCTTAACCCTTTGTTGCATGTTGTCCAATATTTTAGACATAAGTTATGTGGGGTTTATTTTCTCTAGGCTCATAGATACCATGAAAACACAAAATGTACATTTTACTGGACATTTCTAGATAATTTCCTCGATGGGTGCCTCTCTGATTAGTCACATGATTTACCACAAACAATCACAATGGCTGCATCCACAAGTAAGAGGTAAGTTGACGAAAGTCAGAAATAGTCTTATATTGTTCAAGTTTTGATCAGACTTTTTTCTGTTGGGGGATGGAAATACATTATGTAGCACAAACTGAAAAAAGCTGAAAAAACATAACCTATGTAATGCATGTCTATTTGTTGGAATACATCTGAGTCTATGCTCTATCAAAAATATTGGACATTATGCATGCCGAGTAAATAGCTCAAATAAGCAATGTCCAGAATACAGATAGATCATCATGCATATCAATGACCAGGTTTCTTCAACTCCACATTATTTCTGTCACTCCACATGCATAATGTCCAAAATACTGGATGGCAGTGTGCATCCCACAAGCATAATGTCCAAAATAATGGACAGACAGACCACCCACTTGCAGCGGGGTCTCCGCTGTCGTATTTTGCACTTCATAATGCGCCCCAAATTTTCAGTGGGAGACAGGTCTGGACTGCAGGCAGGGCAGTCTATTACCCGCACTCTTTTACTACGAAGCCACGCTGTTGTAACACGTGCAGAATGTGACTTGGCATTGTCTTGCTGAAATAAGCAGGGACGTCCCTGAAAAAGACGTCACTCAGATGGCAGCATATGTTGCTCCAAAACCTGTATGTACCTTTCAGCATTAATGGTGCCTGCACAGATGTGCAAGTTACCCATGCCATGGGCACTAACACATCCCCATACCATGACAGATGCTGGCTTTAGAACTTTGTGCTGATAACAATCTGGATGGTCCTTCTCCTCTTTAGCCCGGAGGACACGACGGCCATGATTTCCAAAAACAATTTGAAATGTGGACTCGTCAGACCACAGCACACTTTTCCACTTTGCGTCAGTCCATTTCAGATGAGCTCGGGCCCAGAGAAGCTGGCGGTGTTAGTGGGTGTTGTTGATATATGGCTTTCACTTTGCATGGTAGAGTTTTAACTTGCACTTGTAGATGTTGCGACAAACTGTGTTAACTGACAATGGTTTTCCGAAGTGTTCCTGAGCCCACATGGTAATATCCTTTACAGAATGATGTCCGTTTTTAATGCAGTGCCGCCTGAGGTTCTGACAGTCATGGGCATTCAATGTTGGTTTTGGCCTTGCTGCTTACGTGTAGAGATTTCCCGGAATGGCTGAATCTTTTGATGATATTATGGACTGTAGATGATGAAATCCCAATATTCCTTGCAATTGCATGTTGAGAATCGTTGTTCTTAAACTGTTAGACTATTAGCTCACGCAGTTGTTCACAAAGTGTTGAACCTCGCCCCATCCATGCTTGTGAATGACTGAGCCTTTTGGGGATGCTCCTTTTATACCTAATCATGACACCTGTTTCTCTCACCTGTTACCAATTAACCTGTTCACCTGAGGAATGTTCCAAAAACGTGTTTCTTGAGCATTCCTCAACTTCCCCAGTCCTTTGTTGCCCCTGTCCTAGCTTTTTTGGAATGTGTTGCAGGCATCAAATTCAAAATGAGTGAATATCTCCAAAAAAAAAAAGTTTATCAGTTTGAACATGAAATATCTTGTCTTTGTTGTGTACTTAATAGGTCAAAACGGGTTGGCAAATCATTGTATTCTGTTTTTATTCATGTTTTACACAACGTCCCAACTTCATTGGAATTGTGGTTTGTATAATACAACTCTAAAAGTATTCATAGCCACAGTCTAAGTTTCTCATGTTTCATGCTTCGTCTTTTTTTTCGATTAAAGGAAAATTTTAAAATCTCACACACAGTGGCATTCCGAATGATTGTGTGCTGCCAGCAGTTTGGGGGAGACCCGTATCTTCTTCAGTATGACAATGCTCGCATTCTGAAGTAAATACATGGTTTATCTGTGTAAATGAAAATGACTAGCCGGCATAGATTCCTGACCTCAACCCCATCAAACACCATTGGGATCAGCAGGAAAACCAATGAGACAAGCAAAAAACACAGGCATGGCATGGCTAAGTATCTCACAAATACCTTTCTGGCTAAAGTGAAAGCAAATTCCTTCAGCAATGTCCTAATATGCAGTGGAAAGCCTTTCCAGAAGAGAGGAGGTTATTACTGCAGCAAAGGGAGACCAACTCCATATCATGTCTGATTTTGAAATGAGATGTTTCATGAGTAGTTGTCCATATATTTACAGCTATCAGCGTATTCAGTGGGGGATAGGCATGAATACACTGTGGACAGTGTGCTAATCTACTGCCAGGTTACCCCCATTCAAACATCCACTCAAACCAATTGGCAATTTAGAAGCTGTAATCAGCCGAACACACATCTTTGGACTATGGGAGGAAACCCTTGCAAACAGAGGGTGAATATGTGAACCTCACACGGGAGCCTCCAACTATCTCGCTCTGAGGCAGCATTGCCACCCAATGCACGACCTTTCCAACCCATAATACTTTTTTGAGCTGAAACAACGTTTGCGGCCGCAGGCCTTGAGTCTATCAGTAATCTAGTCTTAAAGCTAGGTTCCTCTAGGCCTCCCATCCTTGCCTTTTACCACTGTGTGTGGCAAACGGTTGCCATAGACCCCCACCCCCAGCCCTGACACCTACTGTCTGCCCCAACCCAAAGCCTCTCAGATTCCTGTTATCCTTTCCCACAGGAGGTCCCCCAGGAATCCAATGCCAGGGAACCAGAAGGCCACCACATCCGCCCTGTGGGGTCAAAGGTCAGAATGCAGAGGTACCTATGTGCTCTGGCATGAGGGACAAACACTCCACTCCATACGCTCATTCCAGACGGTACATCCCTTTCAGATGCTCAACCAAACCAAAGATCGAACCTTAACCTGATTAATTTCAGCAATTAATGGTCACAGCACGGAAGAAGAATCATTCAATTGATATGGATAATTTTTTTAAGACATGGAATTACCTTTAATGCTTTCTTTTGCCTTTGTTTTTCCGTGCAAAGGAATGCTCTCCTGGCACCGTCTGCCTGCCCAGCCACTAACAAAAACACCTGTGCGCGGCTTCGGATGTCCTGATGACATTTCAGAGCGTCCTGAGTACGCAAGCAGATCCGCACCCCACCTGGAGGGAGGTTCCTCGAGCACAAAGTCATCAGGAAAGATTTTACTAAATTTGTTATGGTCCAGACCAGTAATCAAGTGCGGAGGCAGTGTGCAATCTAACAACTAGTTTATTGACAACTTATACGGTAATAAAGGGGGCGGAACCCCTGAGGAAGAGGTGGGGACGGAACCCCAGATAATGATAGCACAGTTTAGTGCAGATGTTAGAGACAAAGCTTGAGCTGTCAGTTGCCGGCCAGTGGCTTCCAGGATTACAGCCAGATGGTCTGCAGACTTCCCCAGCACTGAACTTTCCCACTGGAGGATGGAGTAGCTTGTGGGGAACTCGGTTCCAATCCTGATGATCGTAGAAGGATTGAGTGCTTGTTCCTCACAAACTGGACAGAGTAACACACTTGGAAAAGTTAACGAAAACCCAGACCCAATCCTGGACCCTACATAGGCTTAGTAGCTTGTTTCTTTAAACTGGAATCGTTGACCTGATTAGAGCTGGATAGACTTGAATGCGGTCCCAATTCTGGACAAAGATTAGGATTTGGAGGCTTTTATTAACTAAGTTACAAGGATGATATTCAAGAACTGCTGCCATTGAAGTACAAGTTGCATTTCACAAAGACAAAGAGTTCACACCAGAAATAGTGACTGGTTCTAAGCAAAAAAAAAAAAAAAAAAAAAGCACATTACAATCCAGCAACTTGCAATAATGAGCAGAGGGCTTAAATACCCATCACCTGGCTATCAGAGGCTAAGCAGGTAATGAGATGCAGCCGGGGGTGGGGAGAGGCACACATCTTAAACCAGTCATACAAGACATACTCCTAATAGATATGCAAGTTGCTGAATTGGAAGTGACACGCAAGGAATTCACATGAAGGTTGTGACAGGATTAATTTCTTTGTTTAATAAATCTTTTCTCCTTTTATTCTGGATTTATGACTGAATTGTTTTTGGATGGTTTGTCAAAAACGCAGGGCATGAAAATTTGCACCGCAACTCTATGTCCAATCAGTGGCTTCAAAACAAGTATTACGTTGCGGGCAGCTTAGAAGGTGAAATTGGAAGGCAGAGCAAACTAGAGGAAATCCCAAATAAGATCTCGTTATGCGTCAAACCTCAAACTGCAAATACAGAATGCTGGTTAGTGACACCAGTAAGCCCCTGAACAAAGATGCTACATAATGCACATTTTTTATAATTTATACTCTGCTCAGTATTTGTCTGTTGCCCGTGAAATGTCAGTTGTAGCTGTTTTAGGCCAGCCTTTTTGTCAAAGGTCGTTGACCAGGACCATAGCCCAGAAGCACTGTGACATCATGTTTGAATTCTCAATGGTTTTGATTACACTCCAGCGACTGGAGCTTGTCTGAAGAGAGATGGAAATTTTACATGTTTTCCAAAGCATCTGTGCATTTCTACAAAGCTAAACTAACCTTCCATGCTGTTTAGTATAATTGGGCAGTGAGTGGATCATATTCGAATTGCGGAGATCGTGTGGGATTCAGTGGCACACACTAGGAGACCCCATCACTGGAGAAGCCTATCACTGCCTACCGCTGTGTCATTTTCCCATCTTGCGTCAACATTTGGCTAAGTGCAAACAGGTGTAAATTAAAGCTAATATCTGTTGTCAATTATTTCCAAGAAAAGCAATCCTATTTTTCCCACTGTGACCTATACTAATGCTGAGGAAACTAGGCTCCCTCAGTGTTCATGGAAGCCAGGAAAATTGGAGATAATTCTCTCAATGGCTTCTCTGAAATTTTGTTTCATCGGAGTGCCAAAAAATAAGATTGCTTACTGGACTACGTGGGAATGCATACTGTGTTTATTCAGGTACTACTGGAAGTGACAGTGAAGAGCAGTGGTGATCCCAGTCAAGGCAGCTGACAGGTTTGCCCATGCCCAGGACAAAGCTACCCCAAGTCCCCCCACATGCCCATCGAACATTGACACAGAAAAAAATATGCATTCAGAAGCTTCTAAAAACACTGACATTTTCTGTAACCGTTAATGCATATAGGAAAATGCTTGATAACTATTGGAATGAACAATAATACCAGTTTAGGAGAAATGGCTGGTAATTCAGATTGATTTTTTGAAACTGAAAAAATTAGCTTATAGTTGCTTATTGAGAAACGTAAACGAAAACAGGTTTGGAGAAGTAAGCCACTTTCAGGGGAGGTAAGAGCAGGGCTTATAATACTGTAACTCTGATGGCAAGTCCCAGGTGTAAGTGGTTAAGCTAGGCTGAAATTTGGTCATGAGTGCCTTTGTTTAACTTTCATACTTTGCAGTGGATAATCCTCTTTGGTCATTTTGTAACCCTTTTGTCCACTTTACATCTTTTTAAAGATTTTATCATGAAATGTCTTTTTCTTTCCTCCTGTCTTTTCTGTGCTCCTGGTTTCTGGCCGCTGGCCATTTTGACAGGTTACACCAAAGATGATAAAGCGCCAAGAAGTGGCACAAGATGGCTTACTCTTGCACATTTCCGTAGTGCAAGCATGGATGCAACTCGCCGTCAGCTTAGTGAGTAAGATCAGCATTTGTCATTTTTGAAGTTCGTTCAGATACTTCTTTGTGATGTAGTTTGGAAAGTGAATGGATGGTACTGTGTGAGAATTGCAAATGCCCAAAGAAAGAGCAAGGCGACCATTGAAGATGCTTACTAAAATGGCGGGCATTCAGCCCCTTTCCATACTACACCCTATTGCAAGTATTTTCGGATACGTGAGCCATCTTGCGCCGCTTTGCAGTGCTCGATCATCTATAGTTTACACTCACAAGGGTAGGACAGGGATTAGCCAATAGAAGTTTTGAGTTTAAGCGGTGTAATCGGCCAAACCATTTTTGCTTTGAGGGAAAGTAAAAGTGTTTTTGACCACTATGTCAAGGAAATTTAGGGAAATAAAAAAGCACAAGCATCCGATGTAACACAAAGACTTTACTTTTGTTATGATAAAATAGCAAATTTTGACTAATTCTGCCGACCCAGGGCCTGTGACAACTGACGCAGTTGTCAGTGCATCCAGGTTGCCATCACCTAGCCATAGTACACAAATACTGTTCAACTGAGTACTGAACATAGATTACTCATAACCAAAGTCACAACCCATATTGGGACCATACTTAAAGTGCAGATCCAAAGTTGTGCCAGTTTCCATGGATGTTCTGTCTGGTATCCCCCCTCTGAAGACCAATGAACCAGCACGGGGGAGAATCTAATGTACCCTTTTGGCTACATAATATTAAACCTTATTTTTGACCAACTGCATTTTGAATTATTTATCTGGTGATGATATCTTGGTTGAAAATAATACATTTTAGAGATGAATCCAAGAATGAGCTGATCACTGCTGATGATTATTTGCACATGGTTTTGTTCAGAAAGAATAGTATATTTTTATCTGATCTTGAACTCTACTGTGGAAATCAGTGCCTCAGTGTTGTCAGTGTGCAATCCCATGAAGCAATCTATGCTTTGAGTAGTTCTTTATAAATTCTACTTAGAGCTCCAAATCAGGGTTGATTAAACTGAGTTTAGTTTTGTGTACTGCAAACTCATTTGTGCCAGCATTTTTTATTTTTACTTCCGTAATCCTGCTTTCTGGGTGGGCATCACTGAAATGGAAAGTCTAAGGTCCACATTGTTTCCACAAGGATTTTTTTTTGTTTTGTTTTGTTTTTTTCTTTTGTCCCCCAAGCAGTAGCACCTTGTCAGTGTTGCATGTGGGCACATGCCAGCACGCAGACATATGGCTATTTTTATGGAACTTGTTTTCATTAGCAAATTTGGACCTGATGTTGATTCACTGGCAATTGTGCCTGCATTCCTTCTCATTTATCCTACCAAGCAAAAACTAACCGTCATTCAGAAGTCACCTTACGAGTAAACATTTGGTGAACAATAATAGTGACATGCAACATTATCATATCAGCACAGTTATCAGTGCATGCACTTAATCAGGTGACAGTTTGGTTATGTTAGAGGCAACGTCAGCTTTTACACCTAGCAGACCAATTTAGACATGTCAACCTAAAGTTTGCTATTTGAAAATGTCCCATCAATAGATGTCATTGTTACAATGATCAACAAACCATAGGCAATATTATCATATTTAAGACCACGATTGCTTGCTAACTAGCCAGCTACACTTCTGATTGTTTTTATGATTATGAACAAGTGTCAGCTAGATGACAGCAACAGCACAATAATAAAATGTATTTTAACGTGACATACTTTGCTATACTAACAATTATCCATTGTTTATATAAAATGTAAAATATGGCTGACTCGTCAGATCCTGTGCTGTTGGACACAATTTGGCTTGTTCTGCTGCATTGTGTTGACTTAACTCGCCAACGATTTCTCTGGAACCCTTTACTCATCCTCAACAGGCACCTACAACATTTAACTTCAGTGATATATGTTCCTCTGTTCCAACTGGCGTTTACTGTCCTACGCTGACTCTGAGCTGCATCTACAGCATCCTCAGTGCTCCCAAAAATGAGAGAATAAAAGGTCAGCTAAAATGATTGTCTAATATGAGTACAATACGGGCCTTCATTTCAATCTAAATTGTAAATGAAATCCACTGATTTGACCGATGCCAATGTTTTCTGAGCCGCCCATTGAGTCACCTTCAGATCCCTGTTACTGAGCATTTTGGAAGCTTCCAAAACAACCATTTTTCAACAAAGAAGTTACAGAGAGCTTCATGGCAAAGAGCCTGTTTGCTTGCTTTTCTGTTCACAGCTGGTCCCCAAACAGGACGTGTTCAGCTGGAAGCCCGTGGTGGGATGAGCAATCGCCCTCCAATTAAACGGAGTGTTTTATTAATTTCATGTCAGTCGCCGGGTCATGTAAACTGGGTGGCAACTTTGATGCAGTCGCGTTGCATGAGCTGGCTCAAAGCGACGAGGATGGGGAGCCTTAAAAAAGTGTTTTTCAGGAAGTGGGGCGACATCCAGGATTGGATGTTTACTCTCATCTACGCTTGTAACGCAGTGAGTAACAGTGCAGATGTTTCCTGGGAGAGGAGTCGAGTTTCATTCCATGAACCTGTCTCGCTTCTCAAGCACGATGGAAGCAATCAGCACACACACGGCGCAGTGTCTAAATGCTCCTTCGAAATCCCCTGGTCCGCTTTTCAGTGAAGGGGCAGTGAAATGGCAATAACAAGACATGACATGTGAGAGACGGTGGAAGGGAGGAGTCCATGTTGAAGTGGTAAATATGGGAGAGCAGCTCTAGCCATCTGGCTAATGCTGTGGTCATGCTTTCTAAACATAATCCCATCGCCGAAGTTTGTGTTTGAATACCGCGACATGCCCCTTGGAGTCTCCCCAAGTCACCGCCCCACCTGTGCAATTTACTTCACCGTGGGAATCGCGCTAGTGCCCGATATAATGTGGTCGACCATTTTATGAAGCATAAAATTATGGCTGAACGGTCACCCAGAAATTGGAAAATCGCACTCTTCCGGTGTAAATGTCTCATCACAGTGGTCAAACAGAAACCCACAAGACGTAAACTTTTCGTTTTGCACATGGAGTTGTGTTGTTTTTGTTAGTCAACTGATAAGACACAGAGGCTGACATCGCATTCTTTAACACATAGTTGTCTCGCTCCCAATTTGATGACAAAAGTTGAGGTGAATGTTGCAGTATGACCACGACTGGGCACTCCAAATTAACAAGAAAAAGGCACACACAAAAAACCCCCACAAGAAACACATAAAAAAATTTATTTTGTTTT
This sequence comes from Gymnothorax javanicus, assembly GCA_029692085.1. NCBI lineage: Eukaryota > Metazoa > Chordata > Actinopteri > Anguilliformes > Muraenidae > Gymnothorax > Gymnothorax javanicus. The sequence continues at coordinate 185,887,950 of CM056193.1, forward strand.
TTTCGCCATATATTCTTGCTCAACAGAAACAGTGATTTCATCTTCGCTTCACAATGGATGGCTCCCTGCCCTCAGCATGTAAAATGAACCTCCGAGTTTCAAATCCTCTTAATATAAAACCCAAATGTTTCTGACTCGCTGCAGCAATAAAAAAAAAAAAAGCAAATGTTCTCTTAAATACAGCAGGCAGAGGCTGCTAGGTAATGGGAGTCCGCAGTTGGGCTAAGAGCCAAGGCTTGAGCTGAAAAGAGCTAACATCATTACTTCATTGCCTCAGCATGCCAAGATACAGATGAAACAAGAAAAAAGACCACTTGTAACCCTAGAGAAGGGCTGAGCAATTATATAGAAGAAAGTGAAAATCATTTTCTGAGAGAGAGAGGAGTTGTGATGTCCTGCTTCGCAGTCCTCTCAGGCAGCTGCCGCGTTTTGGTGAAACAGCTGGCGATTTCACCCCCCTGAAATCACTGATGAAATCCTACCGAGCCACCCGTGAGGGCAATTAAGGTCTTCATAGCAGCGGAGGACACATTTTAAACATTGTGCTTATGTTACCAGCAAAAATCAAGGGAGTGAATTTAGAGCACATCAAGATTTATCAAGATCAAACTCCACTTCACGCTGTGAAGGACATTGTAATGTTATCTGACTTCGCTTTTTTGTCAAATAAGTTTGTTTTTTGCTACTTGGAAGACCAGAATCATCTTTGGGGAAAACTATAATTAATGAGCATTGGTCTCTTGCTCAGAATCTGAGATAAATACTTAATTTTTGGGTCTGTAGATGTGGATACACAGACATACCACTGTTTATTACTACTTACAACATATCAGCAGGGTAACACAACTGAATTTTTTCCAGTCCCTCAGATTTAAATTTAAGTTGAAGACCCTCATTTGTTGATTACTTGGGTGCACCATCCCTTTTTTTACCTCCGCCAAATGATGTTTACCTGGTAACAATTTACTGGTTTTTTTTGCAATTTAAATTCATAGTCCTCGGTTTGGAAAAAGGTAGTAAACTCCAATTTAAAGTCAACACGAGTCAGACACTATTTCAGACGCAAGTAGGTACCCCACCCCTCTGCCCCGTGACTATAGCTATTTCTCAAAATTTTCACAAGACCCGGAGATCGGAAAAAAGTAAAGCCCGTGTTATAGTAGTGCAGTGTGTGGTTGATGTGATAGCTGGGTGTTCACTGGCACAAAACACTCAGGGCAAGCCCAAACAAACCTTTAAACATTATTTTGGTGTCAGGGTGAAGTGCAGAATAATACCATTTTCCTGTTGTGGTTGAGAAATTGCCTTCATGCAGTACTTCCTAAGAGGTTTCTACTTATGACTAATGCAGTCAAAAAGCCTCTTTTTTTAAACAAATTTAGCTGATTTTGAGCCATGTTATTGTCCCACATATTCACGTTTGTGAGGCGCGGCCAGCAGTCAACCTATTTTTATAAATCTTGGTGAATCTGCTGAAGAGTTCAGGGGCTGCCTGTTGTTTCATTACAGTGCTAACAGTCTCATGTTTTTCCCAAAATAATTTTGGTAATCAAGTCCATATTTGAGTACCATAGTCACACTGGCCTGTTTCATGCAAAACAAACCCAGCGTTATAAATCTGATTTTCTACAGTCCAATGGTTTCAGCAGTTAGTAAGCTCAGTTCCTACCACCAAAAGTTGAAATTAAAGGCATGAAATAGAGAACGACTTGTAACTATGTTCATGAAGTCAGAAGTATATTTGTTCCAAGCCTAGCGGTTAACAGGCCGGTGCTTAACCCCAGTTACAGTAGCATGACCCGACTAGGAATACTGCTACTCCCCTTGGATGGGATGCTAGTCCATCGCAGGCTACACCCCCAGGATTCCATGACAATTTTGCCATTATCCAATTATACACCTGGGTGGAGTGGGGCATTGTGGGATTGAAGTGTTTTGCCCAAGAACGCATTGCAAAAGCAATGGCAAGGATGCAAAGTCAGCACCTTTTGGTTTCAAGTCAAGTACACTGAACCATCATATCCCCTAAATATGTTCATGAGCAGTCATGAATTGCTTATGGCCTCGTGTGAACATGGCTGTTGTTAGTTGTCCTTGTGCTTCTGGGAGGTATGAACTCTCAAAATCTGCATCAAATACAAATGCTTTTGTGACACCCTAACTGTAATACACAAAGACATTAGAAAGGAAATGCAACAATACTTCTTGAAAGAAAAAAATTAATAAAAAATATATCCATGTGGCTCCCTTTACAACAGCAGTAGCACTAGTAAAGCATGGTTTTCAGAACTTGATATTGAATTTAATGTTTTATACCAGTTAAATTACAGATTGATTGACCATTCTCAGCTATATAAATGCGTGCATATTTAGCCAAAAGGTTTTGCATCCCTCAGATCTTTAACCCTTCCCAGCCGGCACACGACCGGCCTTCAACGTTGAAATATGGTTGAAATTATGTCAGTTGTCGTTTCAACGTTGAAACGTTATTGAAACAACGTTTAACTCTGATGGTTGTATAAAGGTTAACAAAATGATCTCAAATCAGCACTGAAATTTGAACAAGATTTGTTTCAACGTTGAAACAACGTTGAAAAACGTTGAAAAAATGTTGCGAAATCAACGTTGATTCATCTTTCAAAATCAAAACATAATTCAACAGTGATTCAACTATGATCCATGACGTTGATTCAAAAGTGAAAAAACGTTAAAATGCCAGCTGGGTTTATAGGGCACTAAAAAATACCCTAAGAAGCAAAGTGTAAAAAAGTACCGTGTATTGGGCGTATGTCCATAAATAATCTAACCATCACTTGCTCTTAGCTTAGGTGAAAAGGGCGTTTGATCAAATATGGTCTTACCACCAAATGTTTTGTTTTCACACAAAATCTCACTAATTCCTAGAAATCCTACTCAAATAACACCTATCTCAACATTTAGCAGACCTTTTCAACTTTATAATGCATGAGTTTTTATCAGTTTTCTTTCGTGAGTAATGACGTTAGATTCTTTTGAGTGGGACTGGGTAAGGGCATACAACCGCACTGTGAGAGGTCTGGAGAAGAAAAGAAGTTTGAGACGCTCTAGGCCACTGCTGATTGGTCGAGCACCCTGATGTTACTGCCTGTGATATAGCCTGATTTTCTCTCATTGGCTGGGAGAAATCGCGGCTGGTCTACTGCCTCACGGAGAGGCATGGTGGCGCCACTCTGGATGCCGACTGAAGTTACCAAATATGGTTCCCTGCCTGATAAAGGGTTAAAGGCTGACACTTAAGTAACTCAGATTTAGCAGCGCTTTAAAATCATATTCAGAGCACAGTATTAAAAATAATAAACCCACTAAAATCATTTATGTTTTAGTGAACAAAAAATTTAATCTCTACAAATATGAAACTTTCTTACTAAAGAATTTGGACAGAATTCTTTCTGTAGAATAATCTGAAGAAAAACTGGTTGTTGAGGGTTTAATTTAAAAAAGGAGAGGAAGAGAGAGGGTGTTTGTATACATTGATTAAGGCCCAAGGTATGCATTAAGGGTTAAGGTAGTACGGATTCTTGGTTCTAATGTCATCCAAGAATCATAATCAGTTGTCAAAGCAGCAAGGATTGGATTCTCTCCCTTAGCCTTGTCAGGGCTACAAATGACTGTGCCCTGCTTGGACAATCTCAAGTGATGTCCCTCCACGGAAAATCTGTAATAGTCCCCTTGTGGACTTTGCAATCACACATGCAGCATAAACCTCCAAAATTAACATTACGCTCACAATGAAAAGCTCTAATTTGGGAAGAATCACCGGAAGTATCGCAAATTTGGAGCCGAATGACAGAGGAGAGGTCCAAGGAGACTAGGCAAGGACTTCTTTTGCCTTCTTTATTCTTTAAGGCAGTACCTGACACAAGAGGACATGAACCAGCAGAGCTTCAAAAAGGGCCATGTATCAAAAGCTGCTCCATTGAGACATACTGAGCAGCTGTGGCTACAGCAAGGCCGAGCCATTATACAGGTTTCTTCTTTCTTTTTGACAATTACATTTTCTGATAGCCTTGCTTTCCTGACCCAGTTCTGTCATTCCGGCTCATGGTTGCCATGTATGATACATAGAACGGCTGGTCGGCCATAAAAAAATTAGAGGGAATATCAATCCTGTTTTAGATCTATCTTGTTATCTAAACTTTACTGTTATTAATGCCACATGTTTGGCTCCAGATTACCCCCTGATTACCTATTCACTGAAGACACACATGATGTAAAGCAACTGCACATATGAGAGACTATATGAAACCTAACAGGGATACGAAACTGCCCAAAGCCAAGAATGAAGATGCTATGGCACTTGAGGGGGAAGGATCGCTACTTTCAAGATGCTTTCGTGCTTGAGACAGACAGCAGGTCCTGACACTTTTTTTTTTTTTTTTTTTTTCCACAGGATACTCCTCCTTGTGTCAGCTACTGCACGTCGTGATCATCTGTCATTACTCAGCACTCAGGGACATTCATACAGAAACCGCAAAGTATGTTATTAAGTCATCACTGGTGACTTCCTCAGGAGATTTTTTCACAGTTTGGATGGAATGGAACTTATTCAAAAGAAGGAGGAAGTGTAATCCTGTGCACAGAGGCAATTTAATGCATTAGCTTCCCGGGGATGAAAACCAGGCACCCCAGACAACAAGCAGCCCCTGATTAGCCATATAAAATTTGACAACGGATGTGTCTCGAACGCACCTGCAGTGTACCTGACTGCAACACTCCCGCTAGGGCTTGGGAATAAGAAATTGCGGTCGCACATTTCGCTGTTGGAAACGCTTGAAGAACTCACCATGACGACACCCAGCTCATAACCTTAAACCTCTGCAGTCTGGCAAATTCTAATGGACAATAAAGTTGCACTTCGGCAAATAAACATCAGGAGAATAATATACTTGTCACAACCCTTGGGTGAATTCTTTGTGTGTCTCTTCTCAAAACTTAGGTGTCTATTAGATGTATGTCTCTTGTGATTGGTTTGTGTCTTGTGCATCTCTTCTGCCCTTGGCTGTATCACGTTTCGTGGTTATCCTCTAATAGCCATGTGACGGGTATTTAAGCCCTCTGCTCTGTGTTACAAGTTGCTGGTTTGTAAATTGACATTTGTGCTTAGAAACCAGTCAGCACTGACAACAGTTCCTCAAAGTCTCTCATTACTCATTACCCAGCTCAAATAACTTGGTCAGTTCTGTTTAATCGGAAAAAGCTCCCAAGCCTAAGCAGGGTCCAGGATTGGGACCGCGTTCTTGTTGACTCATCCAAGTGTGTTTGCTAGGAACAAGCTCCCAATTCTGCCACAGTCATCAGGATTGGAACCAAGTTCCCCTCAAGCTACTCTATCCTCCTGTGGGACAGTTCGGTGCTGGCGAAGTCTGCATTCCACCTGGCTGCGATCCCAAAAGCCACTGGCTGGCGATTGACAGCTCAGCTTCATCTATAACATCTGTACTAAATTGGGCTATCTTTGTCCAAGGTTCTGTCCCCACCTCTTCCTCAGGGGTTTCATACCCTATATTACTGTATTAAGCTGTCAAGAAACTACCTCTTGTACTGTACTCTGCTTTCACACTTGATTCCTGGTCTGCCCATACCAGTACTATTGGCTATTACTAAATACTCAAAAATTCACGAAAATAAAGGTAGCCTACTCTGGTCAAATTCATTTTTTTTTTCTCATGTGTTCAGGAAGCTTAAGTGGAGGCAACAATGGCTGCCAATTTATCTTTAGCAGCTTTTGTTGATTTCCAGGGAAAATAAACCTCACAATCAAGTTGTTATTGTTTTGCAGTCATGTCTGTTTTTATTAGTTTTGCGCAACTTAATAGCTAGGTAGGCTACAAGCAGAAAATCAAGGCAAATAATTCTTGTTGATGCTACCAGCTATTGAGTGCCATTTATGAAGAAATTGAAAGTTGGGATGTGGCGAGGACTTGACCTTAGTTGGCTCGCCAGTGAGCAGCAGAAATGACGAAAGACATTAAGTAGCCTACTTTCCCAGACAATAATTTTGTCTGTCTGCAGCAATGGGTGTAGTGTAGTCATGCATAGTCAGGCAGCTACCCCGCCCAGATTGCTGGAAAGCCAGCGTATCCCAAAACAAGTCCAATTTTAGGTCAGATACTGCTTTAGTCATAAACGCGTTAACCATTTTTTCAGATACACCTCAGCGTGCATCATTTTCCTCTCGACAAAGTTTCTTTTTTGAGGGAACTAACTACTTGGCGCGGTCAGCCGAAAGTGAAGCAAAGGTAGCCTTCTGATGTTATTTGAAAATATTGTTTGACATTGTTAAAATCCAGCCAGCTTGCAAGCAAGTTTTTAAAAGCAGCCAACATGGGAATTAATTAGTTATGAATTAGTGACATTATTTTGAATATTAATGGTAGGAAACTAAGTTAAGTCAGTTAATGTTAGACTGCCAAGTTTGCAAGCAAACTGCATTGCCATGTACATAACTTGTTATGCTAGCCCAGTAGTAAAGTACTCATGCGAAGCCAAATGTTTTAAAATTGATGCCTGGTGTGCGTGCGTGTGTGTGTGTGTGTGTGTGTGTGTGTGTGCGCGTGGTTGCGTTATGCCAAGCCGAAGAGGCCTACGATTATATTAAAATGCCCCTGTCTGTGCAGCTGATAATAATGGATTTTTCTGGAAACCCAGAGAGGCTCCGACTAGCACGGTACTATTGTAAGTGACATAATATTTGCATGGCTAAGGCTTGCCACATACTAGATGATTTTAAAATCTTAACCGATTTTAAAAACTTAGGAGACCACAGACATAGGACAGCTTCCATCGATTTTTAACATTGTAATCCTCCCCGAATTAGCATGCCAGCTCCAGATAACAACACATGCAACTAAACCTGATATCATTGCAACTGCATACTGACCCATTGGTTCGGTGAAACGTAGCAACACTTATGTTACCCACTACTCAAGCAGAAACAGAGCAACTTATGCAAGCCCCTATGTTACTTTTCAGGCCTTTCAACTCTCAGACTAAGGTTTACGTGGCTTTTTTAGCACATACACAAAAAACTGAAAACTTGCGGACCCTGAGGAGATATTCGCTGAATCTGACGAAACGCGTTCATTGGAATATAATCGCATACCCCTTCTTTGAATGTGACTCAAAATTTTAAAAATCTTGCAATAACAAAAGTATAAACCATGATAAAGGGGCAATTAAACCCTAATTTTTGTATTGCAAAATTACGTAAATGGCTTTCATGTGAGTTTAGCTCCCACTACAGCCCTGTGGGTAATGTGAGTCTACATACCTGTTCAGGGCTTGCAAGGGCAGGAACAGGATCTGGATGGTCAGTGCTAGGCCCTGAACCACCGACGAAATTCTCGCGGCATGTGTACGTGTCTTTTCTGTTACATTCTACATGGTGAAATTTTTCCTTCCACAGGCTCTAACCCATCAAGGACATTTCTCAAGCTCTCTATGTGATTTGGGAAAGCGTAGCCATGTAACATGCTGCATATGCAGCCTATTGACATGCCTAGAGTCGCTGCTACATAAACGATAACAGCAGTGTTTGGTAGCCGGCATTTAGATGCGAATAAAGCCCAGGTAGAGTCTTCAAAATACAATTAATAGCACGGTGAAATGCCGCACGGACAAGTTTGCTTGTCTATATCCGGGTCATGCCGTATTTTATGTGCAAAGCATTCCATGACATCAGTTGTCACTGTCAATCTATTTTTAGTAACCCTGACCGTTGCTATTGCTTGACTATGTCGCAGTCCCATTCTCTGTTTGTTGTTTTGTACATATTCTGTCTGTATTGTTCCTGTTCATTGAACTCTATTCAGTAGTTATTGTTTGTTCCTCGCATCTGGATCCTCCACTCCATTACTGTACCGATGCCAGCCTTCCCAGTGCACTGATTGCTACGGGCTGGTATGGATGTCAGTGACATGAGTCTGCTGAAAATTTCACATACAGAACTGCATAGGCCACACAGTGAGACACAAAACCGCAAAACAGGATGCACTCGCCTTATGTCTAAAATATGGTGGCGAGGATGTTATGGTTACTTGTCTTCATTGATGATGTAAGTGCTGAATGAACTCAAAAGTGTAAAGAAGCTCCTTATTTGCTTTTGTTCTGCCAAATACCTTTGAATCCATTGGACAGTGCTTCAGGCTCAGCAAGACAATGATCCCAAACATATTGAGAAAACAATAGATTTTTTAAAAAGTTGAAAACCTGAAAATTCCTGACTGATCCATTCCTTCATCAGATCCAGATGCGATTGAGCTAGCGATTCATCAGCTAAAGTGAAAACTATCCCACTGAACAAGCAGGAGCAGATAAGAGTGAGTGAACTTGAGTCATTTGCATGACAATAATCCAATGACGCCCTGAAATGGAGGCTATGTATAAAAAGCCCTGTAATTCCTGCATTCAACAAAATGCCATTTAAATAAATCACTTTGAATCATTTCTGTCAAGTGCCAAAATGTCCCAAAAAATTATGAAGCTCTTAGTTAATTCTTTGAAATGTTTTGCTTTTTTCCTGAAGTTTATTTATACTGAAATAGTATTGCACTTCACTGCACTGTTGAGTATTATTCTACGACGTATTTACTGTCTCCGAAAAAGTGAAATATGGTGAGCTGTGACACTGGAAGGGTCAATCTGTGTTAAAAAAAAAAAGATTCCTTTTAGTATTTACATCACTTTACAAACCCATGGAGTGATTTAAAAATGCACAGCTGAGAGAAAACTCAAAGTGAATGACAGGCCTCCCTGTCGCCAGATACTGGCACACCATCTCACTAAACGTGCCACACAGATGGAATCCATCTTTCCTGTCAGGTCACTTGGTCATAATCAAGCCCTTTGTTTAATTGCAGTCATAGTGTCTAATAAAAATATTTATGTTTTAAAAAAATCAATTTTGGGGGATTTTTTAAAGTTTCTTGCTTCAAGAGTTAGAGGACATACCCTTTCTCTCTCTTCTATTAACCAACTTTACTTTTTTGAATCTTGAATAATCCCACATAACTTATTCTCCCCTGATAAGAAGTGTGTTACGAGTTTCGGTGATCAGGGGTCTGTGGCCTGCAACATCAGCTGCTGGGCTTTCCAATTAAATGACCTGGGATGGAGATGAATGCCACTTTCTCCAGTAAACCTAATGATTAAACAAAGTAAAACAATGGATTGAGGAGGACACAAGCTCATATTGTCTTTGTGGAGCAGTGAGGAGGATGGTCAGGGAAGCAACATACACTCGTGTCCTCTTTCTGGCATATCTGGATCATTCCCCATATTTTCAGAAAAGGTAAGATTACTTAACAAAACAATGAAACTTAGAATAAATTCTTTGAAATAAAAGTTGCATTAATATACTCTGAGCACCATAATTCAATGGACATTGACAAATTTTTATTCCCTGCTCCAAGGAGGTTATGTGATTGCACACTTCTGGCCTGCAGTTTCATCCTCACTGTCTAAAATGCACGTTCAGCTGGATTCAGATCCAATAACTGACTTGGCAGAACAAAAATGACAAATAATGCTTCACTGTCCAATGACTTACGGTGCTCACTGTATTTCTCCCGTGGGTTTGAACTTAACACAATATATTGTGTTGTTTTTTATTTTTAACATTTTTATCTAGTATGTCAGTAAGCCTGCAACAGACAATACACTGAAACATCTTACTTTACAGATTTCTTAATTTAATTGCTTAACTGGGACGCAGTTGCAATGCAAACAATCATGCATTGAACAAAAGTCGAAACAGTAAGTGGAAGCCCTTGAAAAAGTTTTATTTTGTGTGACGGGACTTCATTACACATGTACTGCCTGCCAGTAAGCGCTTAACATCTTTTACGTGGTATATGAGCTCCCAGGTGAGAGTTTGACCTTGCTTGATTCAGGGTCTCTGAGCATTGTGGGGGTGAGGGGTTAGGGCCGGGTCCCGGCAGGACAGTCAGTAGGTCTTCTCCTGCGGACCCTCTATCAAGACTGCTCGCTCCCTGCCACCGGGACCCCACTGGGGGCACACTGTGTTTACTTTGGAGAGCAGAAGGAGGTGAGAGGAGGGCTCGGGGCTACCGCAAGACCTTGGGAGGCAAGGGTCAATGAGGCCCAGGGCTCCAACGGCTGCAGCCTAGATGCTTTAATCAAAAGTGACGCTAGCTCCTCACTTTCGTTCCGCGAGAGAAAACCCAGGCTCTCCCATTTACGCACAGTAGGCTCGCTAAGATTTGACGTTGATAACACATTAGCTAAATAAAAGGTGAATACTGCAATACGTTTCTGACCAGCCCCTCAAATACAAGGATCATTTTTGCTTGTCCTGATACTGCTGCAGATGGGCCAGACCAGCGGGAAAGAGCTGGCCTACCTTTCAGGATCAGTTTAGTGCCTGAAACTTCTCTCTGATGACAGATTTACTGTCTCCTGCGGGATATAATGCAGCGCATTGTTGTTCGTTTTAATTCCACTCTTAGCCATTACTTATTGCAAAACTCAAAGTAGCCATTTGTGCCAGAAAATGACTGGGGGACAAATAAACAATCATTAAAATGGCTTTTAGGCTTCACGATTCAACTCGGTGAGGAACAGTGCCTGCTTTATGTCCGTCATACCAAATTTGACAGACTTATGCTGTGAAAATTGTAACTCAGTGGTGAGATTTGTCCATTATGAAAATTAGGCACCTGGCTTCTGAAAGAAAAAAAAAAGACATCATAATCGCTGAAAATCTGATATTCAAAGAAAGCAGGAATTCCCCAATGGTAAGCATTTATTTTTCTCAGGTGCAATACTGAGCGTGATCGTGATTTCATTCCAAGTAAAACACAAAGACCTGCAGAGGACCACAAGACTACAATAATTAGATTCCCTGCTTCACAAACTACTGGCATGATTTCAACAGCGCAAATCAGATTCGATAGATAAGTATTTTTATCCTCCAACAAATCGCAATTTGAGCAATAAACTGATTTGCACCAGGGAATAGTGCGTATGCAGTGGTGCTTTCTCTTAATGGGGCTAAAACTTGGCCTGGCTCTCTCTCATTCTTTGCGGTACTTAAGCAGCGGTTGTTCTGGTTGCCTTGGCAAGTGATATCCATTTTTGGAGCGCTGCTACATTACAGACTTTCTTCAAAGGATGAGTTATACTGTAGTATTCAAAATTAGCCGTCATTTTTGATGAATCATGCCTTAAGTTCGGAACTCCCTACCAGAGTAAGGATGCCCTGCATGGATCGTGAATCATGTTTTCATTAATTTGGAACATCCTGAGAGCATACCTGAGCACAAAATCATAACCAAAAAAGGAAGAATGGTTGGTGTACTTTATTAGTAATGCAACTGTGGGAAGCAGACAAAATGCAGTGAATGAATGGTACTGAAACTTAAATTGAGCAAAACAGAAGAGTTTCAAAGTCAGTAACAATATGACATTATTATATTATATAACAATATGACTTCGCCAGGTATATTAAAATAAAATTAAAACAAGGCAAAAAATGCTAAAAGTTGGTGTTTAAAAGCAACAAACGCTTTCTATCAAACGTTAAAAAAGTCTGTTGCTTTTAAACCCCCACCTTTGACATTTTTTAAAATATTGTTTTAGTTATGTTTTAATACCAATAAAAATACACCTTTGTTAGGCAGAATAATCATTCCATGTACAGTCAAGTTGTACAGTAGCGAAAAACAAACAAAAAAAATTGTGACTATTTCCAATAGCTTAGAGAATTTTTGGGTATATTGGTGACAAAACGAATGAATGAAAGAATGAATGAATAAAAATAATTAAATAACAAATAAATCATGTCTTACGAGCATTAGTCATATCAGGTAATGTAATCAAAGTAATATTGTTACAGTCACATCAAAGCAAATGTATTTCTATTATAATATACCCGTAATCGCTGGCTTCAAAGTGCCCCTTCAGGAGAAATGGCTTTCTAAGCACTATTCCCCCCACAGATATCCACTGCCACGTGCAATTAATGCTACATGTAGTGCAGTGGCGGCTGGTAGACTAGAAACCCGAGTACTGGGGAATACTTCCTCACCCTGCCCCTGAATTTGGTCGATAAATTTTAAGCTGGTTAGTCTTAGTGATGTCAGGGGAGAAGTCGTTACGTAAAACTTAACCCAAAAGTGTCACAGTGCTGTATCCCCAGCAGATTTATATGGCTCCCATTAAGCTTCAGCTGCTGCCAGTTAACACACAGACATACTGCGCCGGTACAGGAACAGCTTTGATTGAGTCTTAATTAATGAGCTATCAGCAGGAAATACGTTGAAAAAGTACTGCAGACAGAACATTGTTTAACCCTTCAACCTTACCGTTTTCTATGGTATGTGGTTGCAATAGGAAATTTGCTAGCTTCACTCCTAACAACTTCGTTCCAAAACAGATATTATTGCCATTAAGGTAGCTAATTAAGTAACTTGCACTTCAATTACACGCAACTGAACTGACGAGAAAAAGAATGGCCTGCATTATTGAGAAATGAAAACCACTGTGCAAGCCACTGAAATACTTGTTTTACCGTAACACTTTCCATCCAATTCTAAGCTTTACTATATGAGACTGCCAGTTACAATAGTTAATGACACAAGAGTGCTATACAAGCTATATTTGGGAGCAAGCAGGATTGGCGAAGCTATCATGGAGGCTACCTATCCAGCAAGAAATGCAGAGGGTTGTACAAGTTACTGAAAGTTGATTCTTTTTTTTTACAATACAAATTACAACAATCAAATGCATTCCAAACAAATATCATGATTTCACATTACAGTGCCAGGATATAAGGCATCCCAGGGACAGAACTAAGCTATCATATGCAGCCAAAAAGTTGAATTATTGTCCACAGACTTCTGCCTTTGAGGAAAAATTTTGGACAGCAATGTGCAGAGGGGCGGAAGGCGATATAAACAGTTGCGTTCCACAAATGATCAAAGAGATTGCATTAAAAATTACCATACTGTATGTGCAAATTTAAGAGGTAATTGAGCTCATGCCACGGTTTTTTTTACAGCTCTTTTGGGTAGTTTGGGAGATGTGGGGAGGTTTGGGGAGTCAGGTTGGAGGGGGGGGTCTCAGTGGGAAGGCTCGACAGTTTGGCTGTGATAACAAACTTGGCCACCCAGGGGTTGGTGTTGAGGCTCTGGAGAGCCGGATGACCTGACATCCGGCACTCGGGGTCAGGGAAAATGGCACATCCTGCTGTGAATGGCAGTGTGGTCAAACATACGCTCGGGCCCCCAGTCACGTGGGGGGAGCCGCTGATGGTGCTGATTTTCTCGGCTCCTTCCTATTGATTAAGTACATCAAAGGCCTCGCTTCTCCCTGGAGTCTGGCGCGTGCATGAGTTACCAAAAAGGATTTCAGGAGCGCTTTCTCTGGGTACTGCCAATCATTGGGGAGAGGACACATGAGCACACTGCAGAGAGGCTCTTCTTACTCACAGTACTGTTGATACCCTCATGAATTTCATGCCTCTTGGATTTATTTCTGGGTGGGGCCCTTTTTTTGCTGCTTGAATACTGTCCTCATCTTTACATGGGTTTCCTCCGGGTGCCCCGTTCCTTCCGCCATCCTAAGATGGAGTATAATTGGATAATTGGAGGCTCTAAATTGTCGACAGGTTTGAGTGTACAACTAAATAGTTTATGTGCACTGAGGTAGATTGGTGGCCTGTCCAGGGTGCATACTGGCTTCTTTCCAAGCACACTGTGACATAGGCTCCAGCCCTGAGAAGGAATGAGCAGATAACAGTTGGATGGATGGATGCAAATTTTTTTTTTTTTTTACAGAATTTTTATCCTCAGTGACCTCACAGTTAAGTCCGTTGATTGCACTATGGACAAAAGAAGTAAAAGATAAATTGCATCTGTCTCTAGTCTACCCAAACAAGCAAATTGAAGACCTGTGTGCAAGAAGTACTTAAGTCAAATTTTGCAAAAAATGAGCTGACACCAGTATTAAAAGCCACAATGGCCAGAGCATCATCTGATACCAAAGATTTCTGCAAAGAAGCGCTCAAGTCTTGTGTATTGGTGCGTTTCCATTGTCCATTGTCATGATCTGCAATGTGTTTTGAAAACTTTGACCCCCAAAATCTCAAAAGTATTATTTTGTGACTTAGGTACTTCTTGCACACAGGTCTTCAATTGCACTTATCTGACTGTATGCAAAGTACTGAGATGAATGCAAAAATTGAGAGAAAGTGCGCATGGAGAGGGCTGGGGTTCACAACACATGAAAGCAATTCCGTCTAGGCTCCATGTGATGAACAACTTGTTCAATAGAAGGCTATTCTTTAGTCATCTACGATGCCCATAAAGTTGGAATAATTTTGTATTCAGACACTATATCTATCAAGAAAAAGTTACATTGTCACAATCACTTCATGAAAAGAGGTAAAAATATTTTATTCCAATTATGCGCAATAGTGTATAAGCTTTTGCCGCGCAAATTATTTTGAGAAGATTAGGACAAACTACCCTTGTATCTTGACCTGTATTAGCTGTTCGTCTCACAAGTTTATAATGCCCACTTTTTTAACCCAGCTCAGGTCCAAGCCTTTAGCCATCGTTAATTTCTGAAAATACTTAACATTACTGGTTATGAGTGTTTATGCATATCTTTACATCTGATTCAAATATGAAAACGCATCAGGATATATTGTTTTGAAAGACCAGCGAAGGAAATTCAGACTTGTATGTTTTAAAGACAGTCACATTGGCCATGTCTCCATCTTTCGTCAAGCAAACTTTTAACAAACTGTTGAAACGTCACAAAAAAGCATATGCGACTTGAGCAAGTTTTCATTGGCTGTATTGGAGCAAATAAACTTGACTTTGCGAAGCATAGTTTAGTTAGAAGTTGCAGTATAGGCTACGGAACACTAGGTTGACATCATGGAAGCAGTCAAGACAATGCATCTTTTTTTCAATGCTTCAAGCTTTATACTAAAATTCTTTATTTTTCTGGAGTTAGGCATGCTGTACTACTAAATAT
This sequence comes from Gymnothorax javanicus, assembly GCA_029692085.1. NCBI lineage: Eukaryota > Metazoa > Chordata > Actinopteri > Anguilliformes > Muraenidae > Gymnothorax > Gymnothorax javanicus. The sequence continues at coordinate 185,902,992 of CM056193.1, forward strand.
AATCAGACACCACATTTAAAGCTACCAATAAATTTATCGGCCTTGGGATAGAACGCATTTCATATATTGGACATTGCCTACATAATAATAATCAGACTTAGTGCTTGGAGGAGAGTAGATTAATTATTTGCTCATGTGCCGCCAATTAAAGTGAAACCATATTTAGTTGACACGTGCGTAGTAGCTTTGATGTTCCATTCTCTCACAGCCTGGACGCTCCCATGCAGTGTACGGGTAGTAACAGGACTCAGAATGACTCTGAGACACTGTAGGCCAACTACCAAACCATATCAGTGAGACGACATCCCGCTTACTGCGATGTTGCGATCAGACCCCAAATACACCTCAGTGACAACATGGAAGCTGAATGGACAATGCATCTTTTTCATTACCAGATCCATTGACTTTCTTAATCAAGCCCAGTCTCATCCCGACGCTTCATATAGTGCCGCGGCCTGACCAAGCGTCTATATATGATGCAAAAGGAGGCTTTTGGCGTCGTTATTTGATGCCTCTTTAAAACGAACCATAGGTCATATAAACTAGACTAGGTGCACCTAGTATATGGCTGGGCCGACTCTTCCCTGCCGGCCGACCAATCGCTGAACTTCTTCCCCGCCGGCCAGCCAATCGTTGAACTTGATCACTCAGTCAGTCAGCCAGTCAGTCACTCACGCAGTAACTCAGACAGCGACATTCGCGTTTATAAGGGCCAGGCTGCTGCTCAGCCCAGCCCAGAAAGTACTGTGTTAGCATCCTCGAAATTCTAATTTGCTGGAGGGGGGGGTTTGATTTTTTTATTTATTGCATAATGAGAGTTAGAGATCCAAATAGCACTACAAATTCAGATCACAAGAACACATATTAATAAAAGAATAAAACCTGCCTAACCCATAAGTGGTACAGTGATTGAAAGCAGAACAGATCAGCTGCTGCATGGATGTGGATTCTGAGGACTTTTCTCAATTTCTTTTGGTGTGATTTTAACAGATTTTTTTTTCAAAAAAATAAAAAAAAAAAAAAAAAAAATCTGAGGGTTTTCATGGGGTGGGCAGGAATGCTAACCAACTAAATTATTATTTTTTTTAATATATATGGCCTTATGCCCTTAAGCCACCATTTTCAGAGCATTGCCCTAGTCAGCTTCTACAGAGAAAGAGAGAGGGAGGAAGAGAGGAGGTACGGGGATGTAAGGTGGTGGTTCCATGACTGAGGCATGCTGGGATCTCTCCGGCCTCTGCATAGGCCATGTTTTATCGGGCACTGGGGGTGCACAGAAGGTTCAGATTTGGGTGAGGAGTCAGGGGAAGTTCCATGACAATCTGTTAACACGGATACACTCATTAAGGTCGCCTGGAAAGTAGCCAGTGGTGTTACCCCTGTAATTCAACCAAATCCCAGCACTGGTCATTACGGCCCTGAAGGCCATAAAAGGTCTTCATTAATTTCCATAAATCATATCCGCTGAGCCAGAAAGGCCATAGGTGTTGTCTCCTTGGGTCACTGAAACACCCCATATTGTTTGTGGGTGAGCACGGTTGCTGTGGATGGGTTACAAAGGTTGCTCCAGAATTTCACCTGATTTATGGGGAGGTGAAAGGGAAGGTCACTATTACAAGCCCCAAGGTGGAGTTTGCACAAAGGTTACCTCGGGGTGGGATATTTCACAACGCCTCATGTACAATTTACCTCTCACAGGTTTTTAAGAATACGGCCTTATGTGTCAGTAACATACATAGCTGAATCATGTGTTCCACCGTGTCTATTCAGCTTAAGCATACAATCTCAGTGACCACTATATTTGGTGAATTTTTTTAATGCTGGGTTGGAACCCCCCCCCCCCCTTTTTGTTCCAAGAGCAGCCCGACTCCTTTGTTTTACAGATTAAATAAGGTCCTGGAAATATACTTAAAGAGAGATTCTTAAAGATGTCCATTTGATTGGGTCGCACTGTTCACCTGCAAATCTCTCACTCCACCACATCCTAAAGGTGCTGTACTGCATTGGTATCTGGTGATTGTGGAGACCATTTGAGTGCACTGAAGGCCCTGAAATGTTCATGGAATTAGTTTGAGATGACAAGTGCATTGTGACATGGCGAATTATCTTGCTGGAACTGTGTTGTGCTGGAGTTATCTTGCTTGATAGACTGCGGCCATGGTCAGCGACAGTCCTTAGGCTGTGAGATATAAATCATGCTTAGTTGATATAAAGGGGCCTAACACAAGAGAACATACCCACAGCATTACGCCTCCAACGTGAGCCTGAACGTCCTGAAAATTGACAACAGGCAGGATGGATTTATGGAGTTACCAACTGCATGTCTCGGCAGATATTTTGAGATCCTTACAACCAGGTGACGCTTTTCCAATCATATAATGTCAAGTTCCGGTGAGGCCCTTTGCAGCCTCATGGTCCTGTTTTAGCAGACAGGAGTGGGACCTGGTGTGGCCTTCCTCTGCTGTAGCCCATCTCTTTCAATGTTCGAGGTGAGATGCTCTTCCACATCACACTATTGCTGTCGCCCTCCTTTCAGCTTGAACGAGCCCAGTATTTCTCCTCTACCATCCGCCATTATAAGGCATTTTTAGGGTCATTTTCTTTACTCCTTCTTAACAACTGCAGTTCTTACAATTCAGGGTGGATTTTTTTTCTCTGTTTCTCCACATCATTAGTGCAAGTCATTCACAGTTAGATTTCTTTAAATCAGTGGTGCCGTGGAGGGTCGGACGTAAGAAGGTTTTCATTCCAACCAATCTCTACTTGCACACCTCCAGACTGAAGATTAAGCTAATCAGTGAAATCAGCTGGTGTAGTAATCTGTTGGAATTAAAACCCGCAAACTCTCAGCCCTCCATGGCACACTGTTTTACATGTAAACCACTGTTTTAAATGTAAATATAAAATACCTGTAGTCCAGTTGGGATTAAATCAGTGGCACTAGACATGATAGGAAATTAACAATATAGTCAACTATGTTTTTTGGAACTTCCTAAATTCAAAAACACACCTCCGATCAGCTCACCTTACTGTGGATAAGACATGCAGGGCTCTATCTTTCACCCTGCCTTACCCGTTGCCACTACCCGCAACCCGTGAATTACGCATTTAGCAGCTTCCACTATCCCTAAACGATATCTTGCGGCCACACTACCCGCTATGCATTATGCCTAATCCTTTATTTGCGCCTGGAGGTGTGCCCGTGGGCGTGTTTATGCGCTTTCCCTAAAATTGCTATCTTGACCACACACTTTAGGGAAAGCGTATAGTGGGTCCTAAAACCACGCGCTACCCACATTTGGACTTTCACAAGAGCCCTATGCATGAGCACTCAGCAACGGAAATTTTTTCCTGCGAGAGCGGAATTTCAGAACTCTCTGCAAGCAGAGGGAAGCAGAATTTTATCTGGAGGTTTAACACGTGGCTACGAATCTGGTGTAGGAAAGAGGGGTATAGGTTTATGGGGCACTGGAACTACCTCTGGGACAGGGGTGACCTGTTCAAGCCGGATGGGCTACACCTGAACCGGAGGGGTACCTTTGCACTGGGTCAGCGTATGTTGAGGGTAGCAGAGAGTTATTTAAACTAGGGACTTGGGGGGCAGGGAGGTTAGAGAGTGTTACACAGAGGGAAATGCAGACTGCCCTGATGGAAGCTGACAGCGTTACATGCACTATTGATGATATATTTTTAAAAAAAAAAAAAAGCATGGTGAGGGGCTTTGAGCAGCAGGCGCATGGGAAATCGAAGGGAAGAGCGTTCATGATAACCTGAAATGTTTTTATCTAAATGCAAGAAGCATTAAAAAATAAATTTCAAGAACTTGAGGCCGTTATGATTAGTGAAGGCTATGACATAGTTGGGATTACAGAGACATGGCTTAGTGAAGAGGATGGAGATGAATATAATGTAGAAGGTTATAAGCTCTTTAGGAAGGATAGATGTAATAGGCGAGGAGGGGTGTAGCACTCTATGTGAACGAAAAACATAAATGTGCAGGAAATTCCTGAAATTGAATATTCCGTGGCCTTGTGAAGATATCTGGGTCAGGCTCACTGGCAAACACGAGACTGGTTTAAACATAGGTGTATGCTATCGACCACCAGCTTTGGACAGTACAGTCAATGAAATGCTCCTTAAGAGGATTACGCAAGCTTGTAGAGGAGGAGGGACTATTATTATGGGAGACTTAAATTATCCTAGTATTGATTGGGAAATTGTGAAAGGACAGGGTAGGGGGAGGAAGAATTTCTAGATGTCATAAATGATAATTTTTTGAGCAGTATGTTAATAAACCTACAAGAGAGAAGGCAATTTTAGATTTGCTGCTCTGTAATGACCCAGATAGAATTAGCAATGTTGAGGTACTGGAGCCACTTGGGACAAGTGATCACTCTACTATTAATTTTGAGGTTTCATGGGAAGTTAAAAAGGTGTCTCCAAAAACAAAAATTTTTAATTTTAGGCGAGCAAACTTTGACAGGATGCGGTCATATCTAAGTGAAACAAAATGGGAGACACTCCTGGACTGTGAGTCTGTAAATGAGATGTGGGAAAGATTTAAGGGGGTTTTACTTGATTCACAATGTAAATTCATTCCAAAGGTGTCCAAAAGTAAGCTGAAAAAGCAGAATCCTCAGTGGATGACAGCAGCTATTCAGAGGAGTTTGAGGAAAAGAGGAATCTTTATAAGATGTACATAGAGGATAACAATGAGATTACTAAGGCCGAATTCTGTAAAAATGCGGCTGTGGTCAAAAAAGAGCTGAGGAATGCTAGAAGACTGTATGAAAGACAAATTGCAGAGGGGGCAAAAACTAACCCTAAGCGCTTCTTTCAGTACTGTAGCAGAAAAAGGAAAGTCAAAGAGCAGGTTAAGTGCATAAAGAGTAAAAATGGATCGCTGCTATATGATAATAAGGATATTGCGGACACCTTAAACGGTTACTTTGTTGAGAATTTTACCTTAGAGCGGTCTTTATTCGGCCGGAGGGCTTGTCCAATGCTCAAGATTATTTAGCGGAAATTGAGGTTAGGGATAACGTCAGACAGACAAGTTGCATCAACTAAAGGCAGATAAGGCGGCGGGTCCTGATGGCTTATATCCTAGAGTGCTCAGGGAAGTTAGTGAGATCATCTTTAAGCCGCTATCTGCCATCTTTAGACGGTCTTTAGAAACTGGAGAAATACCAAATGATTGGAAACAGGGCAATATAATACCAATATATAAAAAAGGGGACCGTACTGAGCCAGGTAATTACAGGCCAGTCAGTTTAACTTGCATTGCGTGCAAAATATTGGAATCTATCATAAAAGATGAGCTGGACTTATTTCTTGAACGTAACAATATCTTGAGGGATAGCCAACATGGTTTTTAAGTAAAGGAAGGTCATGCCTGACAAACCTTCTGGAATTTTTTGAAGAGGCCACCAAGACTTATGACCAGAGCAGGGCTTATGACATCATATATTTGGATTTTCAGAAAGCATTTGACACAGTACCGCATAAGAGACTAATTTTTAAAATGAGCTCCATTGGAGTTACAGGGTGGTATTCTGAAGTGGATTCATAACTGGTTGCAGGACAGAACACAAAGAGTGGTGGTCAGTGGTATATCATCTGAGCTAGGTAGGGTGGGGGAGTGGCGCCCCCAGGGATGGGTGTTGGGACCCCTGCTGTTCCTCATCTACATTAATGACCTTGATAGGAATATTGAGAGCAGATTAGTGAAATTTGCAGATGATACTAAATTGGGGGGCTTGGCAAATAGTTTAGAGTCCACTAAAGTGATTCAGGATGATTTGGATAGAATTCAGAATTGGGCAGAAATGTGGCAAAATGAAATTTAATGTAGCGAAATGTAAAGTAGTACATGTAGGTAATAAAAACATTAGACGGGATTACTTCATGGGAGGTTTTAAACTGGAATGTGCTCCACAAGAGAAAGATCTGGGAGTGATTGTTGACCAAACCCTCACAGGCTCTAGCCATTGTGCCGTAGCTGTTAAAAAAAGCCAATCGGATGCTGGGATACATTGCCAAAAGTATTGAGTTCAGGAGGTGAGGTGATGCTTCTTTTGTACAAACACATTCGTCAGACCACATCTAGAGTATTGTGTACAGTTCTGGGGACCATACTTTAAGAAAGACATAGAGGCTTTAGAGAAAGTTCAGAGAAGAGCCACGAAGCTAATTCCGGGTATTAAAGATGAAAGCTATGAGAAAAGGCTGAAGATCCTTAATCTCTTTAGTCTTAGGAAAAGGAGACTAAGGGGTGATTTGATTGAGGTCTTTAAATATGTTAAAGGGATTAACAAAGTGAATTATGTAGGATTCCTTCAACCAAGTGTTGTTAGCAGAACTCGGGGTCACAAATGGAAGCTGACTAAAGGTAAATTTAGCACTGATATTCGGAAATATTTCTTCACCCAAAGAGTAATTTCAGTGTGGAACAGCTTGCCTGACCATATTGTTGAGGCAGAGACCTTGGGAGTTTTCAAGAGCAGACTTGACTTAAAGCTAGATACCATTGAGTCATTGAGTATCTGAAGTGATATATTCACGATGGTACAAAGAAACTGGCGAGCCTAGTTGGGCTGAACGGCCTGTTCTCGCCATTCATGTTATGTTATGTTATGAATGAAGGTAATTTCGGCGACAAGTATGTACACCTGTTTTTGCAGCAAGGTCGCGCAACTTGCTGTAAAAAAAAAAAATAGACAGCTGTCCGATTGTAAAATGTAAACGGATCTAAACCACGCACTTGTCACCAGAATTACCTTAATTCGCTGAAGAGTTCTGAAATGCCTCCTCGGGGGGGAGTTACGTCGCTGAGTGCCAGTGCATATACCTAATTTTATTTTTCTAAGATGGGATTTTGTTCTATGCTTCATTTCAGACGGGAGAGGGAGTTGGAAGTGCATGGCGAAACGCTTTTTTTTTTTTTTTTTTTTTTTTGAAGTTTCCATCACAAAAGGGGTAGGCTTGATTTATTTATTTTTTACTACAAACCAAACATTGAACAATATGTCAATGTCAAATAATAATAATAATAATACAATTCATGAATGACTTAACAAAAACAGATCCTCCCCTGACTGGATTTGACCTCATGCACGGGCAATTTAACTTCGTCAACGGACAAACGTGGCGACCTTCCTCTCTCCATCACGGGTTTCGGTTTGAGGATTTGGGATAGCGCAGCCTGCTCCGAAAGGCAGTGGCACCTGGCACACTGATTGGTTTAACTGGCGTAACGCCCAAACCACGCCTATGCATAATGTAACGGGTAGCGCTGGTGTTTTAGGGATATAGGCAGGTGTGCAAGATAGCAACTTTCGCGGGGGAACGCCTCTTACGCAATGCGAAATCCCCAAATAACGGGTTTAGGGACTCTGGCACAAGATAGGGCCCGCAGAGTCCAGATCTAGAATGTGCTCAGCTCATTACCACAAGGGTGGTGCTGCATCCCAGCAGCATCCTGATTCTCCTCTGTCCTTCCCTCTCCACTTTCCCTTGACCTCGCTAGAAATCGTCACATAGGTGAAGGGAAAGTTGTAGGGAGATTGTTAAGGTACTAGGGCATGTTTGGGAAAAATCAGATGTCCTTTCCTTCAATATGTCAGGAGCTCAATGACAAAGACAGCCTCTAAAATTTATCAGAAAACTAAAGGACCGAGTGATGTTTCCAGTCACCGCAGCTGCAAAGGATTGTGGTCCATATTCAATCTTTCCTCTCTTCCAAGGTGGGTCCTGTGTTCCCTTGCTGGATGAAAGCAACTATGGAGCTAATTGACTTCTTTCCTTCATGAAATAGACAATTTGGATGTTCCTTGTCCTGGCTACCAGCCAAACTATGTCTGGTTCACGTCTGTTTGCAAGGAAGGTTACTTGCTCTCAAGAGAATGCGGTTGCAGCCCTGGTTAGACTGCGTCAAGCAAAGCACATCAGGTTACAGAGACAAATGGCTGAAAGAGACAGCCTCTTCCCAGGCAGATCTAATGCAAACCAGTACCTGGTGCGCAGCGAGGAAGAGCTGGCTAAGCATGTTTGAAGAAAGTGCCCATTGGCACGTCTTCTGGAGAAGGCAGGGAGATGTATGGCTCTCAGAAGGGCACACTGTAACACAAACCTGCTTGAACATGACCCTGTGGTGCAAGTTGCACAGATTTTCTTATTTTTATTGCCCCCGCAGACTTCCTCCCCATAAAACCTTGAATAGAAACAAAAGGCCTATTAATTCCTCCAGCATGTTGTATTTAAGCAACACTGTCTTTCTAAACATTTGAGCGATTAAAAACGTAGAAATTTGATTTAACCCCTTGAACCCCAGGGTTTTTTGGGGTACACCCATTTTACGATAAAGTAGTAGTTGTAGTTGTGTTGGTTAAATTTGGATTGATGTTCAGTGGAATAAGAAATCATAAAGAAAAAATTCAGCTATATGAGGCAATACCGACTTGTTAATTGTATTGAGGCTGACTCAGGCTATAATGCACAGACTACATTAAGTTTGGTTTCCTCGTAAAGAGTGTCTAGTTTCAGGTGGTATCCATCATGTCTGGTGTTGCATACTTTAAATAATTTCTAACCTGAGAAACTGTAGAAATACCTTCCAATTGTGAGCACATAACGGTTAAGAGCCATTCCACGAGAGATTGACATTCAGTGCGCAGTTGACCCCCCTGGAATTGAATGAAACTTGCCACATAGGTAGTTACGGGTGTCTCATGGAAAAAGCCAAATTTTTAGGCCCGTATCTCATTATGACTGCCGGTGGCGCCACTTGGAAGCCATTAAAGTGGCTCAGTTTTGCTGTCGACACCACATTTTACATCAACTATCATGACTTAAGGGTACACAGCACCAAATATGTTATACTTTTATCATAACCTGTGACACTTCAAGTCTGGATAAACATCAGCACCACATCAGCATCAAGCTGGGTAACTATGTTATTGAGCTGGAATTATTTGAGAAATAACTGTAAAATGGGAATGGGAATAAAATAATATCCCAGACATTTACCAATCTAGAAAAGTTTATTATGTGTTTACTCACAACAAGACTATCATTTTCAGTGAATAGTACCTTGGTATCTTGCTGGGTTTGTGCAATGGACGGCCAGAAAGATGGTCGAAGTTGATTTTTGGTGCACGTTTGCAGTATATTTTCTCAGTAACCCAGATATTTACTTCGGTGGTAAATGCCATTTGTTGTGCTTTTGGAACTCTATTTTCAGGAATGCCAAGCATTTCTTTGGTAGTATCTACACTTTCAAACTAGACAGAGCCAAAGTCGGAGGAAAACTCAAAACGGACCATTTCATAGCAGATTGTGCCTATGTTTAGGTGGCATTATTTTGTTTTGCCCAGCAAGATAGAGATCTGAAATTCTCTGGATACATAGTCCCTTTGGGGTACATTACAGCATTAGTAAAATCGCAATGGTAGTATTTTCAGTGTAGATGAAATTCAACATCAAAAGTCAGAAAATTTCGCCCCCAGCGGGTGCTGTAGGCTGGATACAAGTGCTGGCTATCCCCAGCAATGTACCAAAGAATTTTTTTTTGAATTGTGATACACTCAGCTTGTATTCTTAGAAAATTAAGAGTTTGGTTTGGTACTATGCTGGGTAGATAGCTTTCTGACTAAAGGTGGCGCTCTAAAGAGCTAATGTTCTACCGACCTAATATTCCATATTCCCAGACATACTCCAATGCTCTGTCTTTTGAAATATATGAATTACATGCACAGTCATACATAAAATTTGTAATCCATTTGGTATAAAGCTCAGTTGGTTGTAAACTGGTGGTGATTGTGAGCATTACAAACACACATTACAATGTACTAAAGAACTAATGTAAAAGGCCTACCACCAAAAGTACGTATGCAGACATGAATCAACAGTACACGTACACTTGTATAAAATGACAGTCCATAATTTGAACTCTGAAAAAGAATCTTAGTCACACAACCATGTACATGAAGACAGAATGTTTAGTACAAAAGTTTAAACTGTTTTATACTTTTCATGTTATCCTATGTGAAATGACGTCAACCCAGCATGTGACTAGCTCTATCCCTAAGTCTGTTTTTGGAATTGAACTGTGAGTTGGCAGCACCTGGTGGTGTGCGCCAGAGGTGCTCCTTGGCCTTGGCCCTGAGCAGCCATCCATGGCCTTCTTCGTTCGATCCGGGTCGATGTTACCCTTGGAGCCTGTTGAGCCCTAGGCAAGCCCTACTACACTAGATCCTGGGTCTCTACAGGGCCACTTACAGCCCGTTGATAGTTAGCTTGTCTGTCTCTGAATTAAATAGCGGGCGACAGCCTATATGGCACAATAGTTGCGTCAACACCCACGGCTCGGTACGCACGAAAATGGGAAGTCTGAAAAAGAAACCCCAACCTCCCATCCAGCGGGCATACCGTAGATTAGACATCATGGGCAGGTGTTAGGAATGAGGGCATCCAAGTTACCACTACAAATGAACTGCCCTTTTCTTGGCAGGCTGCTGCTTGCTTGCTACAACCTCTGTGCCCTTTTTCAGGACAACCATTTGCTCGACGCGACTGCTGTGCCCCTTTTCTTACCCGAGCACCATGCCCTCGGGAAATCATAGAACCAACACTGAAGACTGCTCTCTAATTCTAATAGTAAAGGAAAAATGCTGAGAATTTGTTATTTTATGAAAACGCACCAACAAGACAAAACTGTACGCTGTACTGACTACTGGTAAGATTCTTACATGTTGACACAATGCTATAATCACCACCAGCATTCTTTTGCAATTTTCAACCAACCCAGCTTTATACTAAAGAGATTACAAATTTTATGTATAACTGTGCATGCACTTTATATACTGTTTGTCAAAAGACAGAACTTTGGTATATGTCTGGGATTACGGAATATTAGGTCGGTAGAATATTAGCTCTTTAGAGCACCACCTTCGGTCAGATAGCTATGCATCTAGCATTTCACTAAGCTCAACTCATTTTCACAGAAAACTAGCTGTGTGTATCGCAATCCAAAAACAATTTCTTTGGTACATTGCTGGGGATAGCCAGTATTTGCATCCAACCTACAGCGCCCCCTGGGGGCGAAATTTTCCACCTTTTGATGTCAAATGTCATCTGCACTGAAAATGCTACAATTAAGATTTTACAAATGCTGTAATGTACCCCAAAGGGACTATGCACCCAGATAATTTTAGATCTCTATGTTGCTGGGTAAACAAAATAATGCCACCTAAACATAGGCACAATTTGCTATGAAATGGTCCGTTTTGAGTTTTCCTCCAGCATTGGCCAAAGGAATGCTTGGTATTCTTGAAAATTGAGTTTCAAAAGCACAATAAACAGCATTTTCCACCACAATACATGTCTGGGTTACTGAGGAAATATACTGCAAACATGCACCAAAAATCAATTTCGACTATCTTTCCGGCTGTCCATCGCACTAACCCAGCAAGATACCAAGGTACTATTCACTGAAATTGATAGTCTTGTTGTGAGTAAACACATAATAAAGCATTCTAGATTGGTATATGTCTGAGATATTATTTTATTCCCATTCCCATTTTCAATTTTTGTTATTTCTCAAATAATTCCAGCTCGATAACGAAGTTACCCAGCTTGGCGCTGATGAGGTGCTGATGTCTAACCGGACTTGAAGTGTAAAAGGTCATAACAAAATTATAACATATTTGGTACTGTGTACCCTTAAGTCATGATAGTTGCTACAAAATGTGGTGTCAACAGCAAAACTGAGCCACTTTAGTGGCTTCCAGGTGGCACCACTGGCAGGCAAAGTGAGATATGGACCTAAAAAATTTGGCTTTTTCCGCGAGGCACCCATATGTACCTATGTGCCAGGTTTCATTCAATTCCAGGCGGGTCAACTCCTCAACTTCTTCGAAAAGTGCCATTTTCTCATGGAATGGCTCTTAAATCATCTTAGCTGGTTGAAACAAAACTGATCTGGCCGCTTTAAATCCATTTACAGTTCTATTTAAGGCTTTGTTTCTTTGGATGCAAGTAACACAGCCCTGTTGATGGCTTAACCAAAAATGGCGCCAGTACAATTTTTCATCCATGGTTAAGTACGCGATTGAAAAGTAAACTACTGGAGCCAATATCAGGACCAATCCAATAGCATAGCATAAAGCACAGTTTGTAGCTCTTCAGGCCATGCCTCCAACTACTTCTTTAAACAATGATAATAAAACCTTCTGAAATCTAATAAAGGCTGCATTGAGGGAGCTAGAGAGCAATTCAAAATGATCCGAGAAGAATAGAGGACCCTAATTCAAGAGGTAGTGTCAGCCAAAATACAGACAACTTGATGCCAAGTAAGCGTACTCTTAGGCTACCCGTGACTTAGATGGGAATGGGTGGTGACCTCCTAGGTAGCCTCGTATTCATGATGCTTCTGGGTAATTTCCAATTCTTAACGTAGACCATAGACAAAATTGTTGACCAAGACTCAACCTACCTTACAGGTAGCCCGAGTGAAAAGTTGCATCCCATCAGACAGATTATTTGACAAGAAAGTGTCTGACATACATGAATGAACTGCCAAAACTTAAATACACAACACAGAAGATAAAAAAAGCATTTCTCCGAGTTGTGCAGGCAAAGTAAGATTAAATAATGTAAAATGACTCTTAATGCTGTTTACTGTTAATGAAAACTGACTGAACCAATTGAAATATCCGAAACCCTTACACTATAAAGACAGTAGGAAAATGAAGAGTGATTCCCCTCATGTCTATATTATTCACTGCTGCAGTTAGCCTGTAGCATGGATTCCAAGACTACACTCCTAACAACTGAATGAACATTTGCCTATAATCCACAGCATGACCATTTGCAATCCAAGTCATGCTTGCCAACTTTGACTCTATAAATGAAAGCGACACAGACATCCCATCTCTCCTGGGAGTTTCAGGAATCTTCTGCAAATTAATAGCTACTCTCAGACTCCCCAGAATGTGAAATATCCCACAAATTAAGCTTCAATTTTTCATCCAATGACTGCCATTTTAATGTGATGGAAAGGGAGAGAAAGTGAGTGCTGGCATGTGTGAGTGTGTGTGTGTGTGCGCGCGCGCGTGTGTGAGTATCATCCTAATTCGTCTCCTCCTTGTCAATGTTCTAAACGGATCTATTAGCTGCCTTTGTGGGTGGGCTCAACTCCTTCAGATGCTTGTATTCATCACCCAATTGACACTCAACCCTGTGACAACATCAGTTGTGTTATGATGTCAAGCCCAAATAAATAAATAACATGCATTTCTCAGCTGCTGATATTAAGTTTTAGCAATGTTTAATACCCATATGCGCGATGCACGGTGAGAAACAATGATTTTGCAGTTGCACACAGAGTATGAATAACTGCAAAGGTCACATGGAGGTGACTGTACAAATTTTATTGTGTGGCACCAACATTTAACATTAAGCAGTGAAAGGTGAGGTTATTGCTGGCCCTGTGTTTCTGTCGACGGACCGCCACTGTTTGTTACACTACTAACACCTAAAAACCGAGAAAGTGCACCTTTTTCCAAGAAATTCCTACAAAAACTTAGAATACACTGAGGTTTACTGAAGATTTGAGGCCAACTCGGTAAACCTCGGAAAAATTTCACCAAGGTATCCCAAAGTCTGTCCGGTTTACTTAAGTTTGGACAACACCTCGATGTTCACTTTCTCTCAAGGTACCCTCTTTTAAAAATTACATTGTGTATCTGATTTGTTTGTAAATTGGTGCTTTTGCAGATTGAATATATTCTAAATACTGAACATGTGTTTCTGCCCTTTGCCAGTTCCTGTATGCAGCACAGACACAGCAGGCTGAACTACAGTACTGACCATTCCAAAGTTCCCACGAAATTCGGCGAATATTCATGTTTTTTCATACATCTGAAAAATTTTCGTTCTACCTCAGTAAAATTTTTATGAGGTTAACTGAGTTTGCCTCAAATCTTCAGTAAACCTCAGCGTATTCAAGTTTTTGTAGGAATTTCTCGGAAAAAGGTGCACTTTCTCGGTTTTTAGGTGCCACTAGGGTTACCAATCTGTCGCAAAACACTTGTTCAGCACTTGGGGGAAACTGAAGAGAAAGCTCTAAGGAACATCCTCAGAATATAGAGTGTTCCAGAAAAGCTCACTCACAGAGCTTTTCTTTTCAGTTTTGTTCAGTTGCCCGATTGAAACAGGCTGTGTGGGATGTGGGAGGTGAAGGGGGGAAAGTGGGAGGTATTTGATAGCGACATCATAAACAATTTCAAAAAAAGCTCCAATGCAAACCAGCAACACAAGACCATCCCCCCAGACCTCCTCTACTGCTGCAGGACATGCTGGTTCATATGGGTCGGTAATTTACTTAAACAAAGCCTTCATTCTGTGCACTTGGTATGATAACCAATGCAACAGATGTTCCCAGGGTGTATGAGTGCCACTCTGGTTTTTGGCTAAATGTGTTCTCCATTTTGATCATGCAAAGAAAAGAGCTGATACAGGCCCCCACTGGAAATGTGAACATCTTTTTCCATACCCTTGCATGCAGGACCATCTAAGTGGTCTCAGCTTCTACGTGGTTGGCAGTGCACCATATTTCCACACAAAGGCACACAATTGCATCAAACAGGATGACCATGATACTTTTTATTGAACAATTACAGGAACTTACATCCTTAATACCTCCTTTTATATTTCTGAATAGACTGAAATGAATGGCTATAATTCTGGCCATTTATTACGTTATCCAGTCCTCTGCAACCCATTACTGTTTCAAAAAAGTTTCCAACGGGTAAAATCAAAATGAAAGACAAAATAAGGGCGTAAGAACAAGGGACAGAAGGTACTTTATCTGGCCATTTGATTCCACTCAACAGAACGCACTGTATATCAACCCATAAACACTTCCAGCTGGACCATGGTACTCTAGCCAATAACACTTTACAGTGCTTCGTGTGCAGTGAAGCTTAGCAGCAAGCTTTCCCTTCTCAGTAACCCTTTGCATTGTTTAGTATTCTGAATATCTTCAACATGTCCAGACACATGACATTCATATGCATACAATTTTCATGTATACCACTGTGCATATGTACATGACAATGGTGTGCTGTCGGAGCTTGCAGTGTTTTGCTGTGTCAGCACAATTGTGTTCAACAGTTGCCATAAAAAATGCTGTCAAGAAGGAACATTTTCAATATACTTTAACTTCGAAAAATTTTGAATCACTGAGAAGGTAATATTACATCTAACTATAGAGCAAGGAATCTCTGTCTGCATGTGTGTGTATGTCCTTTGCATATCTTGAGAGCCGTTCATTCAATCTACTTCACGCTAGGCAGGTGTATTGCTGAGGACCCAATGGTATGCAGTGTTGAATTTGGTGCTATTTGGACATGCAAAACATCCTACTCTCCTACTCCAGCAGCGAGCCTACAGTGCTGTGAGAACGCATTTTCCCCTGCCTTGATTTCTTTTATTTTTCCATATTTATGGAAGTTGACTGGTTCAGAACAGTAAACTAATTTTATTACTTGACCTAAGTAAACAAAAAATGCAGATCTTAAATGGAATTTTGTTTTTTGAAGGAAAAAGAAATCTAACCCTACCTGGCGGCATGTGAAAAACTAACTGTCCCCTTACTCACTAAATCAACCAGTTAGACAAATTTAATCGATAATTGCTTTCAACTTTACTAGACACATCCAGGCATGATTACTGCCAGCCCAGTTGAATCTGCACCTCACTTAACTAGAAACAGTCTAGAAATGTGAAGTTGGAAAAAGGCAGCACATGATGCCACAATCAAAATAAATTCAATAACAGATAAGAATCAAAGTTCTTAACATCTGTTAACCTGGAAAGGGTTACAAAGCCATTTATGAGGCTCTGGGACTCCATCAAACCTTGGTGAGAGCCACTATCTACAAATGGAGAAAACTCAGGACAGTGGTGAACCTTCCCAGAAGTGGCCGGCCTACCAAAATTCCCACCAAGAGCGCGCTGACAACTCATCCACGCAGTCACAAAAGAACCCAAACCAACACCTAAAGAGCTGCAAGGTGAAAACCACTGCTGACCAAGAAGAACAAATGCTCATCTCATATTTGCCAAAAAACATCTTTACGACCCCTAAGAGTTTTTGATAATATTCTGAGGACTGATGAGTCAAAAAAAACATGGGTCGCATTAGATCTGACGTAAAGCTAACACAGCATTCCACAATAAAAACATCACACCAATCGTCAAACACGGTGGTGGCAGTGGGATGGTTTGGGGCTGCACTGCTGCTTCAGGACCTGGGCCACTTGCCATAATTGATGGAACCATCAATTCTGCTGATTATCAGAAAATCTTGAGGGACAATGTCCGGCCATCAATTTGTGACCTAAAGCTCAAGCACAGTTGGGTTACACAGCAGGACAATGAGCAGAAGCACACAGGCAAGTCCACCTCAGAATGAATCAAAAGAATCAAAATAAAGGTTTCGGAGCGGCCTAGCCTAAATGCTGACTACATTATGATTGAAATGCTGAGATGTAAGAGACTTATTGCCTATAATCATTTTAATTTTGGTTTAGAGATGGCAAAAAGAAAAACCGTATTCTTCAAAATCTCTTTTTTTGTTTTGAGAGATGAAGCCAAGTTAGCGTATGATATTTTTTAAAATGAAGATTTAATAGAAAGTTAAATACAGCTGTCTGGCAAGAAGAGAGCACCCTAGATCAAGCCAAGACAGCATGAGAAGTGAACAACTGAACGAGAGCTCACATACATCAAGGTCTACAGTTTGAGAAACAGATGTTTCACAGGTCCTCACGCCTGGAAGTTTGATTTAGCAGTATCTGCCTACATCAGTTTTATCTACACTGATGAAAGGATACATTCTCGACAGCAAACCACTCCAATCCAGATCCGCACTAGCTCCTGTTGCTTCAGGACAGGGCTAGTGCATATCCGGCACAGAGTTGGTTGCTATATAGGATTACTGTCTGATGCTGATATTATAAACTCCAAAAACCCCCTTTTTGCTTGTATATGCAGTTGTTGACAACAGTGGAATTGGAAGTGTTAATGGGGACTTTTTGCTTCTGTATTTTTGCTGTCTGCCACTGTTTCAAGTTTCTCATGTACTCCTATGAAACTCAACCAATCAGGACAAAGAGGTCAAAGAGAGGCCCTGATTGGTAAAAGCTAACTGGAGCCGTAGCATTTTTAGACTCCTGAAAACAGAGGCAGGGGAAAACACATCCAAGTTTACCCTCAGACCACTTCATTTATTGACAGGTAAAAGAGTATTATGACATCTTTACTAAATAAAACACAAAAAAGTTACCAACTGCACCAACCACAGCTTTAAGTTAGACTACATGAACACTTTTGACTTTTGAATTCAACACTTTCGAACTTATTTATTTAAAAAGTCTATATGAAGAGTTTGTTACCTAGACACAATATATCCATTTTACTCATTTTGGGTAAATCAGCCTTTTCTGTGTTGGTGCCTATTGCATTTCATATAAAAACACAAACTTTGACCCGGAAAAAATACACCTTATAGTATGAATTTCCAAAAATGGATTTTTGCACCATGTGTAAGAAGCACAGGGCTATCGCTTGATGGTATTATCTCATTTTTGGTAATTTTGGCACATATTGCATTTTGGAAACAAACTCTTCATATTGTCCATGTACTGCTTTCTATATGCCTATAATATGCTTTCATAATTTTTGCATTGTTTTTGAAAATGAAAAATTCTAGCACATGTAAACTGCATATGTAAACTACAATCATCTCTCATCCAATAGGAATAAATACTGGTCAGGGCAAATGATTGTTTTGCTTCAAGATGTTTCGATGTTGGCCTCTCCCCTGGCCAAGCAGGGGAGCTCAGTATTAGTGCGCGAGCAGATGGGAAGCGCACAGCACTCATATGTTCATGCTTATTGGGAAACAGCAGCGTGCAGCTGATCGTCCCTGGTGAGATGCCGTTAGCACAACTGAGGCAACCATTTACGCACTTCCAAGAGTGTGACGCTTCCTGCCAAGACAGCACTTCAAGGAAAGTCAGATGTATTCTTTTAAGCTGCTAGTTCTGAATTTCCAAGGATGCACTATCATCAAATGATTTGGGAAAAGCTGGGAATTATTGTGAAACTGAGTAAGACAGGCAACCCAAATGTCAAAGTGCAATCTCTTTAGCCTCCAACGAGTCCATTCTTCTTGCTTTTACCCCACACACACACACACACAGACACACATTTACACTACCAGACACAAACTTTCACAGCCTCTATAAGTAAATTCCGAAATCTGCTGAATAGTAGACAGAGGCGGATCTACAGGTGGGCCTGGATAGGCGTAGGCCCACCCAGAGCTTGCCCACCCTTTCAGATTCAAGACCAAAAGGAAAAAAAAAACTAAGTAACTGAATAAATAATAAATATTTTAATGTCCTTTTTCCACAGTTCATTTTATGCTCATTCATAAATATGCAAAAAAGTATATTGGCTAAACAATAAAAAGAAAAAAGGAAGAAAAAAACTTCTCTCTTGCGTGACTGAAGAACTGCATCATGTTACACGCTGTCAAAAGGCAGTTAGCTAGCCGCATAATGGAATTATGGCTAAACAGCTTTCTTTGAGCCGTTTTTTAAAAAAACCACAACTAGAGTATGGAGCTAGTTCGGACCAAGCCATGCCTACAAAGGACTCACAGCAAGGTAGTAAGATGTCTGCTGGCTCTGAAGGAGACACGGCCTCGTCCTCAGAGATGCCTACAAAATTGGAAATGTCTTGGAAAAGCCTGCAACAAACGTAAGTCAAGCAAGCTGCATGCAATTGCCCTGTCCAAGCTGGCATCATACAGGGACAGATATGGACCACAAAGCCGTGGTACTGTGTTGAACCAGCTGCACGGTGATTCCCCATCATTTGTGAATTGAAACCGCGAACGTGTGAAAGTTGTGTTGGATATTGTTCTACTTTGTGCCAAGCTGGAAATTAGGGAGCACAGAGAGACAGAGGACGTGCTCAACAAAGGTAACTTCCTACAGCTTTTCAAGTTCATGTCAAATTATGCTCCAGAAATTGAAAACTGACTCAAGGAACTGCCACAAAATGCTGTGTTGATGAGCCACCACATTCAGAACGAGCTGCTTGAGGCTGTGGCATCAATACTGCTTCGTAAGATAAAGGATGAACTGCAAGGACAGTATTTTGCCATACTTGCGGATGAATGTAAAGATCAAGCCAAACGGGAGCTAGTTGCCGTTTGTATTCGATTCATTCATGGAGGGGTCATCAAAGAACGGGCGATGGGCTTTGTTGAAACCGTAGATATGTCTGTACAGGGAATATCACAGAAGATCCTGGAGGTGCTTCAACCGCTCCAGTTGGACCCTTCTCTCTGTGTCGGGTTCTGTTTTGATGGAGCGTCTGTTATGTCAGGGAGCAAGGGGAGGAGTTCAGCCTCTCTTGAAAGAAACATATCCAAACACTGTGTATGTACAGTGCAATTCACAAAGGCTTAATTTAGTGCTCTGCACAGCCACCAAAGCGTCCGGGAATGCTAGCACCTTTTTTTTCACATTGTGAACCAAATACACCTTCTTCACTGGGGCCCAGAGGCACGCTCGCTTCATGGAGATACAACAGGAGATGTATCCAAATCGTCAGTGTGTGGAGCTGGAGCGATCATGTGACCCACAATGGAGCTCAAAATCCGGGTCAGTACATAAATAATTGCATTTGCGTGATGCATTGCTGGAGACATTAGCTGAATATGCAGATACGAGTGGACCAACGAAAATAGAGGCAGAGCAGCTGTTCCAACAGATACAAACAAAAACATTCATTTTCATGCTCGCTACATTTTGCAAATCGTTTGAGAGCAGTGATTTTTTCCACCAAGGGGCTGCAGAGCTCAACGCTTTGCATTACAGACTGTTTATCTTTGATTCAAACATTAAAAGCTACGTACGCGACTTTCCAGGATGATTCCGGGAGGGACTTTGAGAAAGTGCTGAGATTGACAGAAGAACTGATGGAAAAGCATGAGATCGCTAACTGGGATGTGGTTGCTTCTCGTGAACACAAGTTGCCTTCAAAATTTCACGAATCTGTCATCACGACAACACTGGGGAAAACATCGGCTGTCAAGAGTAATGATGATTTAAGGATCCTGTGGAACTGTAAACTAGATAGGCCGATAACAGAGTTAGACTGCCAGTTTAAAGAAGACATTTATGGACAAATGAGAGCCTCTCCCATACCCGAATCTGCCACTTTTGGTGTGAAAGAGCTTTTAAAGGGTCCATGCATTCTGTTTGGGATTGAAATCGCTGATGCTGAACTGATTGTCTTCACCCAGCATATCAGTCGGAAAATGTATCAGGAGAAATTCCCCGCACTAATGGAGGCTGGATAATTGCCCTGCAGATATTTTTCCCAATATGATATGATTTTTCCCAATATTTCCCAGTCTTCTGAAGGCCATCATAACCCTCCCTCTGACGTCCTGCAGCGTTGAGAGACTTTTATCTGCAACAAACCGGATCCAGACGCGTCTTTGATCATCCATGTTGACTGGACACCTCAACAATCTGACACTGTTGTCATTTGAAAGAGAACTGATTGACAGGACAGATTATGATGACATAATTAACCTTCTGAACGCAAGGCCAAGAGGACTCTGCCTTGTGTAACATAGCAGCTGGTAAGCCAGTGTTTATTTACTTATTTTTCTTTTTGTTTTGGCGCACTGTGGCATTTTATGATTTTTGTGGTTCTTTGGTTTCAGTAACATTAATTTGTCAGTTTGTGTTTGTCATAGAAGATTATGCACTGATGGATTTATAACTGTCATCTGACTGACTCATTGATATGTCTGTAGTATGAAATGAGAAGCCTACTAGGAAATTGTATATGAAAATTTACTACCAGCCGAGAGCATTCCTTTTTTTCTCCCATCATATCATTTTATACGTCTATCTTAAAAACTCAGGCCCATCCAGAATTTTTCAGGTCCACCCATTAGCCACATTCTGTATCCGCTCTGATAGCTGCACATGTTGATAGAATTACTCAAATATAAATTAACTGTCTCAATCAGTAATTCAATGGGCCTCCTTATTCAGACTGAATTTTTAGCTCACCATCTTATTATTGGGATATTCAATATAACAGTAAAAAAAAAAAAAAAAAACTTGCTCCAAATTTACTGTTTTATTGACTCCATATTGATTTCACATTGGATTCCATATTGGAGATCATACGCTTGAAGTTTCCTCTTCCAGTTATCTGTTCACGTCAATATTTTAACACTCACATTATTTTGTAAGAAAATATACACAGAATAATTGAATTTATAACCATTTTTGGAAGTCTTAATTTGTACAGTGGACTACTTCAGACTGAATTGATAAATTGCTGCTTTCAAGAACATACAGAATGTTTGCAAATTGATGGTGACCAATGAGTATGACACGAAGATACTGAAGAACATATCTGATTAGTGCAGATTTATGAAGGTCCAACAATCACCATCACTTAAGTTCTGTAGATATTATGTCAAACTTGCTGTCATTGAAAGTGCAGGACTGGTCAGAATAGATACGCGGCCTGATAAGAAATGACAGACTTCTCTACAGGGATGCACGCTTCCCCGTCAGATTGAATGACACGACTGTAATGTATCTATAAAAATCTGGTGTGCATTAACAGAGATGAGAGGACAGCTCCCTCCTTTGATTTGAATGCAGGAAAACTGCAACCCGGCCTCTGGCAGCATTAACCTTATAATCTGTTTACCCAGCTATGAATGGAAACCCTTAACTTGCTGCCTCACATGGAAAACTGAGAAAGGAAGCTTCTGGAAAGTGTCTAGTCTCTGACAACATTGACCTGCATTGTGAATACATCCTGAGGGTGAGGGAGGGAGGTAATCCTGCGGCCACAGACCCCCCAAACTCTGAGTGCCCTCTCGGACAGTCTCTCACCTCCACATCCTCAAACAGGCCATCCCTGCAAAGCCCATCTGAAGCATTACACTACATAAGAGGTCATTTCTGAATTCACCCAGCAAATATTTACAGTGCTGTGCAAATGTTTTAGGCACCCAAGATTTTTTTTTCTTTGGATGTTTATTTTTTTGTTTTCCCCATTACTATTTCTGTCGATTAAAAGCACGTTTCAGAGACCAAATGTTATTTTTTTTAATTTTAAAGGTCTTTTTTATATTAACCCATTTAATACCACTAGTCACATTTGTGAGCAATTTTTTTTTTTTTTTTTTTTTTTCTTACTAGAGAAGCTCTAAAAGTGTTTGGGCAAAAAATACAACTTTGAGTTTAACTGTTTAACTTAGCCATCATGAAATCAGAAAAAAACATACAGTTTGTGTCTTAGGGACGTCCAAGGACTAAAGTACATGCACTTACATTGCAAGGAAAAATTTGGGATTAAACGGGTTAAGTAACATAAATAAGTAACATAGATTTTGGAACTGAATCCTGAAGATACAGAAAACACTGGCAAAAATCTGCACGTCTTCTTTTTTTTCTGCACCATATGCCTAACTTGGACAGATGGAGATAAGTTTGAAAATCGGTTAAGTATCCCTTTAACTTATCATTATGAAATAAATATTTACTGCACAATGTAGTGGCTATAGAATGATGACACCATCGGCGTTAACATCGGTTCCTTATTGGACTAAACCATGCTTTCACAATCCACTTCTGTCTTCCACCAGGCATGATCTCCCAGGAAAAGCTAGCAATAGCTATAGAGGTAGCTATAGCAATCCCCAGTGCTGTAGCAGAAATTAATAAAAACATGCTGCGGTGGAAAGAAGGATAAGCACTATGCAAGCATTATGTTGACTTTGCATTTACTAGCCATCACTGATACACTCTTGCTAGTTAGTTGTAGAATATTTGCTTTACGGATCACAGTCCAAGAAGAATGGATGATCCACTTCCCCAGCTTCTTCTTTGTGGCTAAGGAGGATCCTTTATCGACAACCATGCTCTCAATGCCGTGACGATGAAGTACTGCTACCCACTCTGTTTGGTGCCTTCAGCCACAAAGCAGCTCCTAGAGTTCTGCCTCTTTATGAAGCTGGACCTCTGGAGCACTTAGGGTGCTTTCACACCAGGATAGTCCAGGGGACTCGGTTCGATTGGGCGGGGAATGCCGAAAAATTTCTCCCTTCATTTGGTTTGGTTCACTTTCACGCTGCACTTTTGAAAGCAGACCAAACCGTCTGGACAACATCATTTAGTTACAACAGCTGCTCGTTTAGGGCGGTATTGCCCAAAATGAGCACTTACTACAAAGAAGAAAAGCACGTGGAAGAAGAAAACCCGGCTCATCGATTGGCCAGGACCTCTCTTTGGTTCACTTCCTCTCTTTGGTTCCCTGGATAGTCCGTTTGCATTTCCTACTGTAAGCGAACCGCACCAGGGTTCGCTTGCAAGCGAACCGAGACCCACGTTTTCAGGCGGACCAGAGTTCGCTTGTTTGGTCCGCACCAGAGTTCGGAGGAGCTTTCACACCTGCCCAAACGAAGCGACTATCCAAAGAAATGAACTCTGGTCCATTTAAAGCGGACCAAACAGCTCTTGTGTGAAAGCGCCCTTACAGGCTGAACTACATCCAGGAGGGAGATGAATGGAGGACTACCTTTAGGGCCACCACCGGTCATTACAAATTCCAGGTTATTGACTGTGGTCTCGCTTATGAACCAGTGGTATTCCAAGCCCTTGTCGACCATGTCTTTGCTCGAGCGGCAGGTGGATGTGTATATCGAGAACATCTTGATACAAGAAGCCGCTCGTTAGGAACACACTGCTCGCATCCAAGTGGTGCTGAAGAATCTCCTGGTAAACCAGCTGTTAGTGAAGGCAGAGAAATGCATCTTTTATCAAGACATCATTTAATTCCTGGGCCATGTAAAGATAGAACACCAGACAGGTTCAAGATGGAAAACCAGAAAATGCGAGTGGTGCACGCATGGCCCGCACCAACTACCATGAGGGAGCTGCAGAGGTTCCTGGGGTTCGCCAACGTTTACTGCCTGTTTATTCCGCGTGCAGTTCAGTAACATCATGCAGCAGACGTTCTGTTGGGCTTTCAATCACTGCGCTACTTATGGGTAAGGCAGATTTGATTCTCTCTGTAAATACATGTGCTTGTGATTTGGATTTGTTGCACTATTTGGATCTCAAACTCTCATTATAATAAAATAAAGATAAAAACTCCTGCCTGCCCCTGAAAAGCGAAATGTGAAGAATGCTAAACAACTTAATTTTTGTATGTGTATTTTTTTTTTCTATGTTTGGCAGTTTTCTTTCATTTCATTTGAGCATGTTTGCAGCTCAAGGACCTGTTTCACAAAGCAGGAACACTGATTTTTTTTCTTTTTTTTTTTTTTTTTTTACCTCTGACCATGTTCCAGATTTGGATGGGTTCCAGGTTTTGCTCAGCGCAGTAGCTAACTCAGCTAACTCAGTAATCCTGCTTTGTGAAACAAGCCCATGCTGTGTGTTACCTTTGTGTAACAGAAGACATTGTTTTCATACCCAAGGATATGTTCTGGTTTTGAAAAGCCACATCCCAAGCACAATATCATGTGACCTCCACCCATGCTATCCCCCATGATGCTACACCAGTGATCTCCAACCCTGTACCTGGTGAGTAACCAGAAGGTTTTCACTCCAACCAAAGCAAAGTGCACCTCATTTCCCAGTTAGAGATCTTGATGAGCTGCTAATTAGCCAAATCATGTGTACTGAATTAGGGCTTGAGTCAAAACCTGTGGGATGGTTTTTTTACTCCAGGAACAGGGTAGGAGACTACTGATTTACTCCTTATTCCACGGTGGTTTCCTCCTGCATAAAATTTTATAGTGACATTATTCAAAAACTCGCTTTAACCTTTCTCTGCTTCAACACTATTTCCAGACCACCGCCAGCTCTTGTTCCTGGGATTCACTGAATCACTTATTATCGATGTTTCTCCCTTCTAAGAAGTTACATGAAACTAGTGGCCAGTAGCAGCCTCACTCATTAAGTTTAAACTCTTATCCTCCGTTTATTTGCCAAATATTCAGACCATGAAATGGAAGATACAATATCCAGGCTGAACATAGATTTCAAGGGTAAATTAGCAATTTGAGGGCCCTCATCTTACAGTCAGCCCCATCTCACAATTCTGCTTCTTGGTGAATGACTAAGGTAGAAAAAAGGGATGGATTATGTATTTCACAGCAGAGGTATTAAAGCATAGAATAACCAGGAAATACAATGAATACAGCCAGTCTTGATCAATTGGACGTTAATGTGTTAGTATTTGCAACTCCAACAGAATGGCAACATAGTGAATATTGTGAGCTTAGTCTGTTTCCTTCCTGAGTCAGGCCCTTAATATCTAAATGAGCAGAAGCACTGAAAGTGTGTATCCTGGTAAAAGCAAAAGTGAGCGTAAGTCTTAATGTGCAATTTGATCTTGGTGTCAACAAACCCCATTACATCAAAGGTATTGCCCCTTTGCCCTGAGTGTCTCTGTCAAGCTGTGGGGAGGCCACTGATTTACCAACCACAGATGAGCCTCTCCAAGTAAATGGGACCCAGCCATAGCTTCCCCTTGACCCAGGGATAATTAACGCTTTGCCTGTCTCCCCAAAATGAGGGGCCAACTGGTAAGTATAATGAGGACCCCCACATGCAGACGTTGACCTCTTGACTAACCCATATCCAGGAATCCCTCTCAGTTTGCAGGTGAACGTCAACAAGGCTGGATGGAGGTGGGAGAACGAGGGTGAGCTCATGCTGTCTTCATTATAAAAAGCGAACTGCCGGAGACTTACATAAGATGTGAAAGTGCTTCAATGTGTGAAGCGACTGGCCAGCCAAAAATGGGGCTGGGGTTGATTTTTGACAATTTGATTTCGCCCCGGCACCTGGGAATGCCATTCCTTCCTTTAATTTGTTGCATTACTGCAACGTATAGGTCCGACTTGGGAATGTGCTGTTATCCTTGTGGCACTGATTAGCTCAATCTTGGATGCATTGATGGTTTCCTCCACTCATGGACAGTGCACATATTACCTAAAATGATGGAGCTTCAGAAAAGGTGATGCACTGTCTGGGAGCAAAGGAAAAATAGCCATATCCTCCTATGGTAGGGAGGATGGGGGTGCAAATTTGTCTTGTTGTATGCTGTAGCTGTCGGTTGAAGGCAGCTGCAGTGGGGTTGTGACATGTCAGTGGGTTCCCACAGTTGTTTTCAGCCTTAGCGTATTAGCTCACTGGACCTTTGATGCACTGATAGGCAGCTCTGAGGTCACGAAATAACCCCATTGGAAAGGTAAGTGCGAAAACCCCAATAAAAGCCCTGCGCTTCTAAAAGCTCAAGTGTTTAGTAGCTAATTACACCGAAAATTTGGCACTTGCGTTGATGGCGTGGAAACAAGAAAACGTGTCTCTACTCCTCATGGGGCAATTAGCAGAACTGCAGATGGCTGCAAAGTTTTAGTGGTCTTGAGACTCTGTGACACTGTGGGCTTGTCCAACAGGAAGCTGTGGAGAGCTTTACTTACGTGACGGACAGGTCACAAACATCTCGCTGATTGGTCCCATTTATTCCTGCTGTAACAATAAAGACCTTTGAAGGCTTTTGAGTGCTGGAAAAGGAAGCGAGAGGTAGTAAAAGACAGCTCTGATGGTTCCTGTGCAACCCTGGGGCTCTGATTAACTCCGTGACCTTACATGACTTTCTCTGTGGCTTCCCTGACCCTAGGCTTTATGCCTTTTATCCCAGCACCACTGGAGGCTAGCAGTTGGTTATTTAATGATTTTGTTCATACAGGTCAAATGACAGACTACACGAGTAACTTCTCATTTACAGGAAAATCCCCTTAACATCTATGGTCTTTGTTTTGTCAATGAGAAATCACCAAAAAAAAAGTACTGTAACATGTAAATGTGCTACTCATTTCTTTGGGTTTCCCTCCAGAGAAATGAATAATTGAAATATCATCATAATTTTTTGTACAGCATAGCCTTAATAATCGTTTTCTGCAGTGTGTGTACCTCTTTTAAGATAAGGTATATTCATAGAACCTTGTGGGGTAATTGTTCTTCTGCATTTGATCAATCTGAGTTATATAGGTACAGTGGGAGGCAACAGCACAGAGCAAGGAGTCTAACTACAGCCCTAAGCCAGAGTCTAGGTTTTAACTCTTTTCAGTATCTACATGCATACCAGACACTCTTGACCATATTTGGCAAAATCAGTACAGGGTTTCCCATGAATGTAGTACACTGTGGCACACCGCCACGGTTTAATTTCTCCCCACTGCAGTATCATGTTTCAGTTGCCTCACCACTTCCTGAACGTCGCTCCCACTACCACTCCTGCAGTCTCTCTCCGCTTACTATTGAATACCTGCTGTAAAATATCAGTCTGTCACTGAATTAGAATGTTAATTTCTTTGGTGTCCGTAGACCATAATTGATCCATATATTGTGTTTTTCTTTGCATGACGGCCAATCAAAACGGCACAGACCACACCAATGATACCCTGACCCTGCCAACTGAGTGACAGAAGGGCAGGACAGGAACAATTTCAGCATTGTGAAGAAACCTAATCCAGTGGTTCTCGCTCTGCAAAAATTAATCTTACTTGTCATTTTATTGTATTATTTAGATTTAAAACACTTATTTCTATTACCTTATAAAATTTGATCAGGGGTAATTTTGACTCATTTCCAGATTTGTCCATGTGGTAAGTGCTATTATCTCAAATTATTTTAATAAGCCATTCATTTTTCTTGAATAGGTGCTTTTCATGTGGGTTCACTCAAAATCTTAATCATATTATGTCAGACGTAGGTATATATGACCTGTGCAACATGTCTGTGGACACATAGTGCCGACTGGGCTATATTGCAAACATATACTTGCATAGAAGGAGGCAAATTATCTCCACTGACCAAATAGAGACTGAGCTGAAACAGAGTGCTGCTATTTGGTCAAAGTTCAGACACCTAACCTCCAATTATAATCATCTCCCAGGTAATGAACACTTCAGAGACAAAGTAAATGATAATGTGCCAAAGCTGCATTATGTTGACACTTAAGGAAGAAAAAATAATTACAACTTCCAAATTAGGAGACTATTAGCCTCAGTCTTTTGTGTTACCTCTTTTTTTAATTGTTTGCCATAATTCCATAAGCTTGGTATGAACTTGATGATGTGGCAAACCTGCATTGTGTTGCTGTTTAAGGAGGGAAAATTATTAACAACTTCCAAATTATGAGATTATTCGCCTCAGTGTTTTATTTTAATTGTTTGCCATAATGCCATAAGCACAGTATGAACTTGTGACTTTTATAAATATATATGTATATACTGTATACTGCATGTACCTTTATCATGTCACAACCCTTGTGTGAATGCCTTTCCTTTTCCTTCCGATTCAGCAATTTGCGAGTCTATTTGAAGTTTGCCGCCTTTGATTAGTTTACGACATGCGTATTTGCTCCTCCTCGACTGCGTCTCTTTTCATGGTTATTTCCTAATGACTGCGTGTCGTGTGTTTAAACCCCTTGCTTGGGTTTGCAAGTTGCTGGATCGTAAATTGTGCCTTTGTGTTTAGACTTAATCAGTATTCCTAGGAAACTCTTCGGCTTTATTAAGTGTAACATAATCTTTAATGACAGCTATTCGCGGAAGCTTACCTCTTTACTCAGTTTACTCAAACAAGCTTCCAAGCCTATATTCAGGGTCCAGGGTTGAGACCACACTCCTGTTAACCCTTTCTAGTCAGTTTCTCAGTCCAGGTTAAATAGAAACAACCTTCCAAGCCTAACCAGGGTCCAGGATTAGGACCACGCTCCTGTTAACCCTTTCTAGTCAGTTTCTCTGTCAAGGTTCAATAGAAACAAGCTCCCAAGCATAACCTAGGGTCCAGGATTGGGACTGCACTCCTGTCAACCCTTCCAACTCTATTCCTCTGTCCAGTTTGTTAGGAACAAGCTCCCAGTCTTCTGCTGTCATTAGGATTGGAACATAGTTCCCCTCAAGCTACTCCATCCTCCTGTGGGACAGTTCGGTGCACTGCTCGTGGCTGTTATCCCAGTGCCCACTGGCCAGTGACTGACAGCTCAGCTTCGCCCAAAACATCTATACAGCACTGTGCATCCTTCTCTGGGGTTCAGTCCCCAAACTATTGTATCAGCTGTCAATAAAGCTATCTATTGGATTGTACTGTACTCTGCCTCCTTACTTGATTCCTGGTCTGGAACATTTTATATACATTCTTGATGGTACTGCGAAGTTATTTCTGACATAGTGTTGATTAAGAAGATAGGTAAGTGATCTTACCAAACAACAAAAGCACCCACTCAAGGCAAATTTACAGCTTGTTAAAATTCTTTGATTACAATTGTGGTTGAAATGAAAGCCAGTATACACAACGGTATGTCAGGAATGAGCTAAAGTCCATTTTTTGGGGTGGAGGGAAACCAAGAAACCCCAAGAAAACCGACGCAAACCCCATACAGAGTGGTCTGCCTGGCCGAAACTCAGTCCTGGTTCCTCTTTATTGTGAGGTAAAAGCACAAACCTCAGCACCACTGTGCTGCCCTAACCCAAGCCTCTGAGTGGTCGGGACACCAGCGTCCCTAACATTTACATTTCTTTTTGAGTTCATGCATGGACATCCAACATGGCCGGGTCTTTTTTCTCCTTTCTGCTGCGCCAAGCAGAACCAGCAGAACCGCCACCTAACATGGACCCTTCAATAATCCACTTGCTCCATGAGCAAATGCAACATTTCTGTGCACGTTTTAAAGAATGCCAAATGTTTATACCACTATGCCATTTTTCTTTGAGTCGTGAATGTGCATTGACATATACGTACAGTATATCCTTCAGACATCCGGTTTAAAAATTTTAATGGACGTTAATTTTTTTTTAGCTCAGTAGATGTGTCATCGACAGAAATATTTTCAAAATGTTTTATGTGTATTTACAAAAATGTATTGTACGTTTACCCTCTTTCCTACTGAGGAGATGTGTATACAAATGTTCAAAGGCAGTTTAGAGGAGAGTTTGGAAGAAGAAAATTCTGGTGTCGAGGATGAAGATACTGTGGAAGATGAGGACAACAACAAACCACAGTTGATTGCATGTGGTTGTATTTTTGTCTTGCGGATTCTCCTCTTAACGACTTCTAGATGTCCAGACTCTTCTCAGCCACCAGCATAAGTAGCGTGATTATATTTGCACAACCACACTCTGGGTCAAACATTTGCATTGAGGAAGTATACATACGTCCTGGGTCGCTGCAGCAAGGATGTGTGTATATATGTGTGTGTGTGTGTGTGTGTGTGTGTGTGCGCATGGTTAGTTGGGAAGGAGACAAGTAATGTATTTTGTAATACAGTTTTCTGCATCACAGAATGTATGTTTTAATTCTTGGAGTTAAGGGGGCATTTCCTTAGCTAAAACACGCAAAATTCAAATTTTTTGTTGACCTGCAAAATAAATTAATGAAATCGTCTCAAAATCAGACCACAGGAGCCACATGCGGATTGCAGATAAACCACGAGGGCATCTTTAATAAAAAGACGATTGGTGTTTTCAATTAATATGAATGGAGAGGGTAGTCAGGAAATGTTCCGAGGTCAGGAGGGGATGGACAAAAACACTGGAGGTCAAGCTAATTGTAGTAGAAGAGACTGGTCAGAAGTCAGTAGCCGTGGTGCCAAGCAGAATGGAGCTGGGCACGCACAGCAGGTGCACACATTTGGACATTGATCGAAAAAGAAACCGTGAGAAGCGCCACTCGCCAGGGCCAAAGGCACTGGGAAAGAAATCCCTAAGATGGAAGACAACAGTCTTGCAATGGGGAGATGAAAACCAGGAACTTAAATACACAAAGATGACAATTAGCAGAGAGGAAACAAGTGTGCTGAGCACAAGATGGAAACACAAACAGAGGGGTAGAGAACGAGACAGTAATTGAATAACAAGAAGCAATTAACAAAAGAAGACCGAGACGAACAAGGACAGCTTGACTGCAGGGAAAAACAATCAGGAATACATTCAGGACTAGACAGAAAGGGCCTTATTCATGGAAACATTTTGTTAGATAATCAGTCCATTTCTCATTTGTTTCTGGCTCGTTTATTTTTTGTGTACAACCGCTATGCATTTCCTAAAATCAGAACCAGAGCTTGTACAATCCATAAATGATTGTAAAATTCAAGGATAATTTTAAGAAGACAACAAAAAATAACAAACAAAGTTTCCTTTGACATAGACTTTACAGTAATTGATAGTGGACTACTCTAAAGCCCATTTCTGGCTATTTCAATACATATTGTATTGTTAAAAGCCTTTCGCATTGCAAGTCTCAGAAATAACAACCAGATGTTCCACATAAGTCAGTTACATGTACTGTATTTCTGACTACCATATGAAAATAAGTCAGTATAAGACCCTAAAAGAATTAGGAAAAATAGTCTAAAAAAAAATAATAATAAAAAAATAAATGATAATAATTATTATAATTTCGGTTATGATGCTACATAGCAGACCAACCTCGTAGATGGGTTATGTGCACAGAAAAATTGAACAGGGTATTCCTCATGCATCATGAAAGGTAGTGTAACTAGTAACTGAACTCTAGCTAGGGGTAGAAAATAGGAGCTTAATATGTTACAGGAAAGATTCTACAAACAGGCTTTATCACTGAACTGAAGTTACTTGTTCAACATTTATAGAGAGGGATTCAGCATAAATCTCTGATGTGATCTATAAACAGCTGAAGATAATAATTTGTCCCTGTAATTCTTTATTTCTTGAGGCTCTGCAGCCAAAACCCATCTGTTTTCATTTTTCGTTTCAGTGACGAAACAAATGTGTCTTTTTTTTTAAATTTAAAAGATGACCTGACATAACATCCTGCAATTTTTTATGACATCATAAATAGAATGCATATTCTGAATGGGGAGGGGTGGGGGTTCGCACTTAAATTGCCTCACATCCTGTGTGGTGCCATGCCCTTGGGTACGTTTCTATGGAAACCAGGAAAACAAGCTGGGCGGGGTCTCATCAGCACTGATTCTTACGTACAGAGTGCCACATGTTTGAGGTCCTAAGAAAGCACGCTCACTTTTTTTCCTGGGTCGATGCCTTATTATCACACAGTGATTCAGGGTTGGGGGAAGGAACAGTCACTATTGATTCAGACGAGACAGAGGAAAATGGGTGGGTGCGGTCAAGGTGGACATGATGATCTCATTAAGAGACTAGGTTGCTAGTACACACACATGCCCCAAAATAATTCTGTTGAGGATGTTGCTAATGTCATATTTACTGAAATATAGTCATTATTATGTGAAAATATAAAGGCTGGGATATAAAACATAAACTGCCTAGACTTAAAGCTGCACGAGATAGCGCTGAACTTTTGCGGTACCCCTGGTTGTGATAAAAAGTTTTACTGTGTCTTAAGAACTGCACTTCCCACAATTCCCCACTCTGTCGCTGAAATAACGTTTACAAAGACAAACCCACATGGAGCAGACAGGAGCACAACCCCATTTCCAAAAATACTAAGACGCTGTATACAATGTTAATAAAAACGAAATGCAATGATTTGCAAATCACTTTAAAACCCCTGACTGAAGTCCTGGGTGGCTGGGTGTTTTCATCACCTTCAGGATTAGTTCATGTCTGTTGTGTCCTCTCTTCCAAGCCGAAACCCAGGGATACCCCCAGATCAGTGATTATCATAAGTTCCAGATTTGAGTCTGGGTGATACATGAATCTCGAAAAAAGAGGGATAAACTTCAATGCTGAGGCACTCCGATACATATGCACTGCCGGGCCAAAAAAGTCTCCGTATGGATTTTTTTTAAATTAACAAAATACTTTAGAGCCTATGATCGAATCATTATTGCAGTGATTTTTACATTTTAGCCGGCTACAATTCCTTAAACCCTGACTGATGGAGGGAGTAGCTTCTCACTTCTTAAACAACCACGTCGGAGGACATACAGCGGCGCTTGAAAGTCTGTGAACCCTTTAGAATTTTCTAGATTTCTGCATAAATATGACCTAAAACATCATCAGATTTTCACACAAGTCCTAAAAGTAGATAAAGAGAACCCAGTTAAACAAATGAGACAAAAATATTATACTTGGTCATTTATTTATTGAGGAAAATGATCCAATATTACGTATCTGTGAGTGGCAAAAGTATGTGAACCTTTGCTTTCAGTATCTGGTGTGACCCTCTCGTGCAGCAATAACTGCAGCTAAACGTTTCTGGTAACTGTTGATCAGTCCTGCACATCGGCTTGGAGGAATTTTAGCCCATTCCTCGGTACAGAACAGCTTCAACTCTGGGATGTTAGTGGGTTTCCTCACATGAACTGCTCGCTTCAGGTCCTTCCACTACATTTCGATTTGATTAAGGTCAGGACTTTGACTTGGCCATTCCAAAACATTAACTTTATTCTTCTTTAACCATTCTTTGGTAGAGCGACTTGTGTGCTTAGGGTCGTTGTCTTGTTGCATGACCCACCTTCTCTTGAGATTCAGTTCATGGACAGATGTCCTGACATTTTCCTTTAGAATTCACTGGTGTAATTCAGAATTCATTGTTCCATCAATGATGGCAAGCCGTCCTGGCCCAGATGCAGCAAAACAGGCCCAAACCATGATACTACCACCACCATATTTCACAGATGGGATAAGGTTCTTATGCTGGAATGCAGTGTTTTCCTTTCTCCAAACATAACACTTCACATTTAAACCAAAAAGTTCTATTTTGGTCTCATCTGTCCAAAAAACATTTTTCCAATAGCCTTCTGGCTTGTCCACGTGATCTTTAGCAAACTGCAGACGAGCAGCAATGTTCTTTTTGGAGAGCAGTGGCTTTCTCCTTGCAACCCTGCCATGCACACCATTGTTGTTCAGTGTTCTGCTGATGGTGGACTCATGAACATTAACATTAGCCAATGTGAGAGAGGCCTTCAGTTGCTTAGAAGTTACCCTGGGGTCCTTTGTGACCTCGCCGACTATTACACGCCTTGCTCTTGGAGTGATCTTTGTTGGTCGACTACTCCTGGGGAGGGTAACAATGGTCTTGAATTTCCTCCATTTGTACACAATCTGTCTGACTGTGGATTGGTGGAGACCAAATTCTTTAGAGATGGTTTTGTAACCTTTTCCAGCCTGACGAGCATCAACAACGCTTTTTCTGAGGTCCTCAGAAATCTCCTTTGTTCGTGCCATGATACACTTCCACAAACATTTGTGGTGAAGATCAGACTTTGATAGATCCCTGTTCTTTAAATAAAACAGGGTGCCCACTCACACCTGACTGTCATCCCATTGATTGAATACACCTGACTCTAATTTCACCTTCAAATGAATCACTAATCCTAGAGGTTCACATACTTTTGCCACTCACAGATATGTAATATTGGATCATTTTCCTCAATAAATAAATGACCAAGTATAATATTTTTGTCTCATTTGTTTAACTGGGTTTTCTTTATCTACTTTTAGGACTTGTGTGAAAATCTGGTGATGTTTTAGGTCATATTTATGCAGAAATATAGAAAATTTTAAAGGGTTCACAAACTTTCAAGCGCCACTGTATATCCCATGGTCTTTGAAAATATGTTACTATGTTTCAACAGGAGCAAATTACTAGCCTGCATCAAGTGAAGAAAACAACGAGATTGCTGAAATAACGGGAATTGGGTTAAGAACTGTGCAATGCATTATTGAAACATAGTGCTGTGCTGAACTGTCAATTTTGAGGAAAAAGCAGATCAGAGAAAAATCATAAATGATAGTGATCAGAGATCGTTAAAATGCTTTTAGCAGTCTCATTGTCAAAAAAAAAAAAAAAAAAAATCAGCACCAAAGCAGGGCTGTGTTTAATTGTGAAAGTGAAATCATTTCCACACGCTTCAATGAGACAAAGACTAGCAGAACTGGGACTTAACATTTGCATGGCCACAAGAAAGCCATCTGTTATGGAGACTAAACGGAAAAAACAAAGTCAATTTGCCAAGGAGCGCAAAGATTGGACAGTGGAGCAATAGAGAAAGGTCATGAGGCCTGATGAGTCCAGATTTGCCATATTGCAGCACGAAGGGCGTGTCAGAGTAAGAAAGGAAGCTGATGAAGCAATGCACTTGCCACGCATAGTGCACACTGTGCAAACTTCTGGAGGTAGAGTTATGATCTGGGGTTGCTTCAGTTGGTCAGCAACGTTAGCAATAAAATGAAGTCAGCAGACTAGCTTAATGTAATGAAGGACTAGGTTATCCCATAAATGCACTTTTGAATCCCTAATGGCACAGTCATATTCCGGGATGACAATGCCAAATTGAGCTCAAATTGCGAAAAAAGTGGTTCTGGGAGCATAAGGAATAATTTTCACACATGAACTGGCCTCTACAGAGTCATTACTCCAACATCCATTGCAATTCCATGTGAGTGATTAACCACCACGAGAGCAAATCAAAGCACAAATAAGAGAGTCCCCAACCTGGCATTCTACATTAGCAATAGGAAGGCTAGCATCAACCAGGTCCCCTCTTCTGCCACCCAGAAGGGACAATATCAAGGTTTCATCCAACTGCTTCTCGGATCTTCTGACAGGGACTGATATGTAGTGGTTCTACCAGCTCAAACATTGATGATGTACTCTTTAACGGGGGCTGCTTCCAAGTT
Source organism: Gymnothorax javanicus (assembly GCA_029692085.1). Classification (NCBI taxonomy): domain Eukaryota; kingdom Metazoa; phylum Chordata; class Actinopteri; order Anguilliformes; family Muraenidae; genus Gymnothorax; species Gymnothorax javanicus. The sequence continues at coordinate 185,938,780 of CM056193.1, forward strand.
GCCACACAGTCTCAAGTGTTTAATACCTCAAATACCAGTTCTGCTATCTACCTGTTATTGTGAATATTTATCAAAACTTTCAATATAACATTGTGTTTATCTGGAAATTGTAGAAAATTGAGTTTTGGACTCCTCAACTTGTTTTTGGTGAATCCTGTCACGCAACAACTTTTGGGCATTTTCATGTGTCAACTACGAGTGACTGGGATGACACCAAGAAAGTTACACTCAGAGTCACGATCTTCCATAAATAAAATTGGCAGGGATGTACATTTTTCGATTGTCCTAGCAACAGTAAATATCCAAATTAAAAAATATCATTGAGGGAAGGCACGCAGGGTCCAGGATTTCCAGTTAGCCGTGAGACTAATAGCTATGCTGCTAATTCCAAGCTATTACATGTAGGAATGCTGGGGAATGCTAATGGACACAGAACAGATGGTCAACAAAATTAAACTTACAAAACTTAGATTCCCTGAGCACAAGGTGAAATAAACTCTAGTGATAAGCTAGCCAACATTGTTAGCTAGACAGGAACTGACACAAGAGCATTACCAGTACCACTGCCAAACAAAAGTTTAGCCAGCAATTAAATCTCTGTCAAAATGAGTTGACATGGATTATGATATATATATATATATATATATACAGCGCCCTCCATAATTATTGGCACCCCTGGTTAAGATGTGTTCTTTAGCTTCTAATAAATTCAGTTTTTTTCTAAATAATATAGGACCACAATGAAAAAAGAGGAAAATCCAACCTTTAATTCAAGTGCATTTATTCAGTGAGAAAAAAATCCCACATTAAGAAATAATTGTTTTACATCAAATCATGTGTGCCACAATTATTAGCACCACTGATGTTGATACTTTGCACAACCCCCTTTTGCCAACAAAACAGCACCTAATCTTCTCCTATAATGTTTCACAAGATGGGAGAATACAGAAAGAGGGATCTTCGACCATTCCTCTTTGCACAATCTCTCTAAATCATCCAGTGACTTGGGTCCTCTCCTCTGCACTCTCCTCTTCAGCTCACTCCACAGGTTTTCAATGGGGTTGAGGTCTGGGGACTGAGATGGCCATGGGAGGAGCTTGATTCTGTGTCTGGTGAACCATTTCTGTGTAGATTTGGCCACATGTTTAGGGTCATTATCTTGCTGAAAGACCCAGTGACGACCCATCTTCAGCTTTTGGGCAGAGGCCACCAGATTTTGATTTAAAATGTCCTGGTATTTCAAAGCGTTCATGATGCCATGCACCCTAACAAGGTTCCCAGGGCCTCTGGAAGAGAAACAGGCCCACAGCATCACCGATCCTCCCCCATCCTTCACAGTGGGCATGAGGTGCTTTTCTGCATACTCATCTTTTGTGTTCCGCCAGACCCACTTAGAATGTTTGTTGCCAAAAAGCTCTATCTTGGTCTCATCTGACCAAAGCACACGGTCCCAGTTGAAGTCCCAGTACCGCTTAGCTTAACTCCAGGCGTTTGCGTTTATGATTGTGAGTGAGAAAAGGTTTTTCGTGCATGCCTCCCAAACAGCTTGTTGGCATGTAGATAGCGCCTGATGGTTGTTTTGGAGACTTTGTGACCCCAAGATGCTACCATTTGTTGCAATTCTTTAACAGTGAGCTTTGGAGAACTTTTTATTTCTCTTACCATCCTCCTCACTGTGCGTGGTGGCAAAATAACCTTGCGTCCTCGTCCAGGCTTGTTTACCACTGTTCCAGTTGTTTTAAACTTCTTAATGATTCCTCTGACAGTAGATATGGGCAGGTGCAGGTGAGTGGCTATTTTCTTGTAGCCATTGCCTGACTTGTGAAGGTCGACACACATCTGCCTTACTTGAATGGTGTGTTCCTTTGTCTTTCCCATGTTGAAGAGTGGATAAGAGAAATGGCCTCTGTGTCACGTCATATTTATACCCCAGGGAAACAGGAAGTGATGAATTACTAATTAAATGTTCCTAGATACTCTGATCAACTTTGTAAACTACTGTAGAAATGATAGAAATACTTCAATTACATTTATTTCCTAGGAATTGTTAGAGGTGCCAATAATTGTGGAACAGGTGATTTTATGAAAAATAATTATTTCTTAGTCAGGGATTTTTTTTCCCTTAAAATTCACTTGAGTTGAAGGTTACATTTTTCTACAATTTTCAGTGTGAGAGTATGCTTCTGCAATAAAAATTGAATTTATTTTAAGGCTTATAACACATCTTAACCATGGGTGCCAATAATTATGGAGGGCGCTGTATATAATTTTTTTTTTTAACTTGAGATTGGACAATTCGCTAGCACAGCTGAACATCAAGCAAGTGCAACAACGCAAGACAAAGCAGGCCAGCGAACGTAATATTACAGCAAGAAGATACCTGCCCTACAACCTTTCTTTTGTGTTGCTCTGACAAAAAGCCAATCCAAGATTTACTCTTTTCGACCTCTGGCTTGGGCACTCTCTCTTTTTCTCTTTGTGGCTTCCACTGCAAAAGGCCTCTTTGGTCTCTTTGCCACAGCCATCATATCCATCGGGCACAGACAGAGAATACTGCACTAGCTTCATCTTATAGTTACCTTAAAGACTCATAGTTGGCGGTATGACGTTGCTAGTGTCGTTTACCCAGGAAATTTGAACCAATCAGCCAAAGTGACATAGTGCAAGAACAGCTGTTCCGGGCTTGAAGTGGGAATGAAAGGTGCACCATAGTCCCTACTACAAGCCAGTGAACCATAAAAATGATTTTTATCCTGGTATTTTAAGGTGAGATTGTGACATGATGTGGCTTTAAAGAGACAAAAAGTGCATATTTACATATAGTTACAAATAAACAGCTCTTGAAATAACAGGTAAATTCTTTATCTGTTTATGGAGGCTCTATGAGTTCTTGTTTGCCAATTCATGTGTAGCAACAGCACTATATACAGCAAAGTTACTCTTGATGACAAAAACACAGTACTTTTTTTCTAAAATGATAATTTGTCAAACTGTTTGACAGTGATTAAGGCTTTTGCCGAGGAGTTGTTTCAATTAATTACGGAAATATTATCAGTGATTTCAAGAGGCTGTGCTGGGGATGTATTTCAGCAAAATCATAAATCAGGCATTCCAGAAAAATAAAGCCCACTTACTGCTGCACTGCATCTACAGTAAAGCACTCCCTTGCCCTCCCTTGCTGTTGAGCAGTGCGCAGTAGTCTGTCGGCTCTGTGTGGAGTAATGGTTATGGTCATGAACTCCTGACCATTTTCTCCAGAGAGGATCCCCAGTGCAGTTGTAACAGTTCTTAAGGCTAAAATAACAGCTTGAGAGGTCACTATTCAGCACAAATTCCTGACACAGCCCCCTGTATATATATTTTTTAAAAAACTACAACTGGACTTTGGACTTTTTAAATTAGGATACTATTCAACTTGGAGAATTAAACTCAATTATCACCTTTTGAACAGTTTGGGGGGCTTGAACTGAAAAACTGCAGAATTATTCAGTCTGTTCACATTATGACACTATGCTTGGCCATGCCAAATATTTCACTGTACCCTCTAAAGCCTCTTGCTTATGCATTTCAGAGCAAATGAAATGTTAAAAATAATTGAAAAACTTGTTCACTTGTTTTGCTGGTTAATTAAGAAAATTGATACAAGACCATTAAAATTTATGAGAAAATTTCCCATTCAGTGGTCAATCCTGGCATATGACCTTTACATGCACCACAGCTAAGACACAAGTAGCATTTGCTGTGTTTTTTTGAATAGCATTTAAGTTTAAAATCTCCATTAATAGGGTATTCTGTTTTCCCTTTTGGACCTGATATACTCTCCTTTGAAAGTTTAAGTAATACTGATCGACTATTTCAAATTTCTGTTTCCCTGTTTTTAAAGTCAGAAACAATCATGCGATGAGAGGTAGATCTAGGTTTTTTTTTTTTTTTTTCCTAAATCAGGGCTACTGTAAAGGTTGTATCTTGTACACAGTTCAGATGCAGAGGACAGGAAGTTAAGGACTGGACTGAGGTGCAAGGATGGACTTGGTTGTATTTCTTATGCCTACTGCACAACAAACGGCACAAACGTTGCAGTACAAAACAAAATGGAAACGAGGTTCCTTTAAATAAAGTGCTGGAATAAAGCAATAAACAGCACGTGGTAAGAATTTAAGAATCATACACGCGACACGTGGAAAATACGTCTATACAAGACTAACAGTGTAGCAGAGGCATGCATTGTCACATGACTTTGCAATGACTAGGTGCAAAGCTTGGTCTTAAATAGCACACAGCTACCGCACAGTGGAAGTTAACAAGTGCAGGTGATAATTGAATAATGAGGCGAAGTGCAGTCCAGGTCTAAATAGACCAGTGACCTGAGGCCTCACAGCCACAAAGGGGCCAAAAGTTGTACACAGAGGCCAAGTATACGTCCTACACTCATGCATAATTTTTGCTCAGTGACCTTTATACACACTAACAGTTCAATATATTTCAGTGCTTTTTTTTACCCATTTTTACACCATGTTTTTGTGAAACATATGCAATATTATGACATAAATTACCTTAAATGGCAAAATGCAAAATTTGAATAGTGCGAAGTCAAAGAGAATCTGCAATTTCAGGATAGTGACCTAAATTTTGGAGTTCATAAAAATAGTATCAGGCAAAAGAAGCAGGTAAACTAATTATTTCCATTTTCTAGCAAAGGATGTAAAATCAAACTATATGCATTGGTGTTCACTGGACCAAAAAATCAGGAAGAAGCAAGCCACAAGTGCAGTGTATCATGAGGAACCTCCAGAGTAGTGCACGGTGTTAAGGGCTGCCTTTTTCATCATTCGACAAGGCATTCAGATTTGGCTCCCCTTCCTACGTCACAAGCAGGCTCGTAAGAATAGTTCCGCCCTACATCTGAATATCTCCACCCACTGCATATTTTTCATGGTAACACCCCACCTTCAATCAGCAAATGCCCACACTGCTGGCGAGGTGCCATGTTTGTTGGAATCGGGGTCGCATGCCACATCATCCGGGTACCATGTGTGTGGAGGTTATTAAATACAATGACAGTTGAGAACTGTTGTACCAGTATGCATAATGTTTAAAATATTGTTTTTAACATTGCTGAGTGTTGCACCAGTACTGGGTTCTACATACTGGTGTGAATGGCCTACATGATAGTTATCGGCATGACAAAACGACAAATTATAAGTCGATATAAGACTTGGAGAGTCTACCTGTTTTATCTGTATATTTGATACTGTCATTTCTCCAGCCCAGCTAAAGTTGACAGGCGCTTGGGTTTGGGGGCCTACCGGTGATTAAACTCCTTTGGCACGATATTTACTGGGCGATTCAATTCCATATTTCGCATGAACATCCTCCTTGAAACAACTGGGTAAAAAGTGTGTAGTAACCGGTGACATTCGTTGGAAGGTCCAAGTTTCCCATTTTGTTGGAGCAACCTACAGCTGCATACAGCAGCATTATGGCAGATTTTGTCGCTCAGGTTCTAATAATGATAGGAATCTTGATCTTTCTGTGTAAATTAAAATGCTGCATGAGTGATAATCAAGACAAATTTGTATAGTCTTATATGGATCAGCTGATTTCTTGGTGTCTATTTGCATCATAACATTCGGGACATTGCCACAAGAAGCAGTTTTTGATTGGCTAAAATATATGATATGGCAGCATTTATGAACTCGTGCTTATGAGTTGCATTTCAGAGGTTTGACATATGATTACTCAGTGCATAAAAAGTGCAAAAATTCGCAAACTATATTTCAGGAACGAGAGGAACATGTACTTTTATTGGGTAAGAGCTGAAACAAATGTTTTCTTTGCCTTTAGTGTCCGAACTGAATTCCAAGTGTAGCCTTAGGTACATGTGTATGGCTTGGTTGTTGATGTAACTGGCCAGCTCGCTGAGTGCTACTCTCAAAACTAATTTACTTTGCTAGCATGCAGACATGACCTTTCTGTAATCATTGTGTGGTTTATTACACTTAGCTAGCCAGCTACTAATTTGACTTTTTAGAAACCGTTGCCAGCTAGAATCAATATACAAGACACATCCATAGGATCAGATAGATAATCATTTTAAACAAATTCAGTCCATTTTTAATTGAGTAGCTAGCACAGCAAATGGAATGTAGCAAACGGTTGCTACTATACGGGCGCTAGCAAAAAATCATTCTAACACTAGAGACTGAATTACAAGTGTAGTAAAACTATTATGATGACTGCTAGCTATGGATCTTTCTTAATGTTAGAGACTGAATAACAAGTGTAGTAAAACTATTTTGATGACTGGATGTCTCACTTCTGCTGAAACAGTCATGCTTGCTTAGCTAGCAGATGTTACCTTTCCATACTCCTTGTGTAGTTAAATGGATGGCAAGCTAACTACTTATTTGGTCATCTGTATTTAGAGACTTGCAAGCAGCTGACATCGTCACTCACCGTTCACACAGTGGCTTTGTTCAATGGTCAATTACAGCAATGCTTATTCCATCGAGGGTAAACCCACTCAGAACAGCCCATTTTTCAGAGGGTTAGGAATGACAGGAGTCAAACTGCCAAGAAATCCTGGGATTTTATCAGTTTTTCTATTATTTATTTTATTTTATTAAAGTTTATGAACTTCCCTTTTGGACATCCAAGAATATTATATCTTGAAACAAATAGCACAATATGTCCCCTGTTACGACCCATGTCGTCTTCCCACGGGGTCACTAATCTTTGCTCCGCGTGTGACAATCTTGAATGAACTTATTGAAAGTTTCTTTTTCCGGTTGCGGCACCTTTTTAAGGTCGCCGCTTGCAACTCCCAGTTGAGACTAGCTCTTCTACCTCATTCGCAGGTTTCGTGGACTGTGAGTATTCTATTGCCTTTTTGTGTTGGACTGGTTTGCCTTTGACTGACAATTCTCCCCTTGCCCTTTTCTTGGTTTGCTTGGATTTTTGTGGTTGACCCTTGGCTTGTTGCATTTTGACTTGGGTTCTTGCCTTTGCTCTTCAGTCTGGTTGTTTGGTGAATTCCCGGTGTTTGACTTCAATTCGCAAATCTGACTACTCCCGGACGAGCCCCCACTGTCAGATTAGCGAATCAAAGTCAAACACTGGGAATTCACTGAACAACAGCACAGAGGGGCAAAGGCAAGAAGCTCAGGTAGAGTTGGACAGCTTTTTCCTTCAATGAATGAAAACCTCATTTAAAAACTGCATATGATGTTTACTTGGATTATCTTTTAGTAATATTAAAATTGGCTACATTATTTGAAACAATCAAATATGCAAAAATGGAAGCAATGGGGAAGGAAGCAAATACTATTTCACAGCACTGGATAAGCCTCATTTTAACAGGCAAAAGTATTTTTAAAGAATAACATATGCTTTGATGCAATAGTTTGTACCATGCTTCAAAACATTTCTTTGGTAGAAAAGCATAGCATTATTTATAATTCATCCCAAAGCAGAAATCCTTCCATTTTTAGCTGTTTGGAGAGGTAGGGAGGCAGCTTATATTTGGCTTCACAGCAGGGGCTTAGCCACTATTAGGCCCTGGCAGCAACTGGCCCACACACATTGAGTACTGGCTTCCCCACCTATGAAAAAAAAATATTCATTTTTTTATTTTAGAATGATTGGTTGATTTGTTTATAAATTGATGTATGTATTTATTAGACATCTCGATGGCCTCATGCAAGAAGGACGCAAGTGACATTTTACAAATTTCACAGGAGTGCCAAAAAACTGCCACAGCACCACCTGTTAAAAAATTTGCCTGCAGATACAACTTTTTAAAAAGGCATTTTAACCCCTTTAGGATAGGAATTGAGACTCCAGACTTGGTCAGGAGATGAGCTAGCCTCAATTATTCCAAAACAAGCAAAAAAAAGTCATTTTTGACCAAAGTGTCACTTACGCCCTTCTTGCATGAGGCCACTGATATAATGAACACGAAGTGTATTTTTCTGTGTGTCCTTGGTTTGTGTTTGGGATAACTGGATTGTTCAAAAAAGGTCAAGGAAAGTAATTGATTCTGACTTTGTCAGCTGCTGAGCCAATCATAGAGAAGGCATAAAGCATCCCTTTCGAGTAAAAATTAGTCTCAACCTGTTTTCAACCATATTTCTTCATTAAAATGACGTGAACTGCCAAAAACTCTCAGGACCATCAGATATGGCCAGTTCTCGAGAAGGTAAGACATGAAATAGAATGATTCATTTAGAACAGAAATTGCATGCATTTCAATAAACATTAATAAAAATTATGGATATATTTTACAGATTTCTCTCTTTGCTGAAAAAAAAACAACCATGAACTGCAGGTTAAACAGCCTGCATTGCAGGACACGCTAAAAGCAAACTCTGGAGATAACGGAGTAGTTTATCGTTTTTGTAAAGTGTAGCTAGTGAAACATTCTGTCTGAATTGAATTGACTATTTGATCACTAAAACACTGCATTAAGACGTATGTTAATCTGCTGATGGATTATTATGATAATTGAAAAACTTGCTAATAAAAGAAAATGATTATAAACATTTTTAAGTTCGCATTGTTCGCTAAATCAAAGCATTACGTTTTTTCATTCTAATACGCAACACAATTTTCAAAGAATAGTACACTAATTACATAATTGATATAAGGTAAGTTATATAACACTGCCCTGCATGAAATTTGCTGAGTAAGAGCAGATACCTGATTTTAAGTAATTCTGGGGCGCTGAATCCTAATATCACATGAGATTTGGCTATCACGTCAGGTTTTGTCACAAATCACTGCCCTTGGTCTAACGAGAACCAGTTCAAGCATAATAAGTCCCTGCTGTTTCTCATGAATTAAACACTCCAAATCACCACCACGAAGTATTGCATCATCATGGAAAATAACCACACCCCAAGTAGCCTATGCCAATCCCCTTTTCACCTTTTGCCTGTTGCATGATTGCTGATTACTGTTGGTGCCAACAGAGAGACTGCCCCAAACGACATTATTCACGTAAATCAAAGAAAAGAAAATTTAATCCTTAGCTAAGCTGCATTGTGTTTTATTACATCTTGCAGAAATCTTAAAATCTGTGTCATTCTGCTTTCATTTATCATTGTGTATTCTTAGATATATCAATATGAGGAAAAGAATTTGCGATTTGTCAAAAAACCTGACGTGATACACAAATTTTTAGGGCAAATTTGAAATCAGTGCCTTTGAATTATGTAAAAGCAACACAGTTTATCAAATCAGCAGAGAAAAAGTTTCAAAATGCAGGGCGGTGTAATCTTCAAGTGCTCGACGTGGCACATACTTTGCAATACTTGGGGGCTGACCTCAAAGTTTATGATCTCAGAGGGGAAAACTTGCAAAGATTTATGGAAATTTTGGTCCCACAGAGATTCTCTGGCTACTACCTATAAAAGGGGGACCAATCAAAAGGGATGCATGCTGATCTTGGTAATCCATCCACCGAAAGTAGGAAATTGCCTTAAATGATATAATTTGCAATGTGTGACACCAATAACAATTCTTAATAACAGTAACAGAGGGAGTCCACAGTGTCTGGTAAAAACACTACATTTTATATGCCTGGAGAATTTCAGCAACAGCAATACAAAGCATTATCTGAAGTTGTAAAAAAGGATAATCCTTTTAAAAATCTTCACTTGAACAACAAATTAGTAAGTCATGGCAACAAATTTATAACTGTAATAAGGCGATAATATCATTCTTATAATCTTAGACATGCAAATTAAGAAAAACACCATCTTGACCGGAGTTAATACCATTACAAGAAAGCGAAAATGGTCAGAAGTTTTCATAGTGTGGTGTCTTCATCAACAGAAACAATTTGCACTGTAGACTCAGATGATGTTTCTAGATCAAATTGCAAATTATAAGTGCCAGTAAGGAAACTGGATCATTAGGTTGTGGCTTAGTTCCCTCAGGCATCTTCACTTGCTGCAGAGCATTTCTCATCTGCTAGGCATCCAGCGGGAGATGTGAAACCAGCATTGGGCCACACTTATGGGGGGTGAGATTGTAAGCAGGGGAACGATATATTTGCCACCCTATGCAGCTCCCTGAGTTCTGTCGCAAACCACACTCTGCCCCCTGAACGTTCGATAATGTAGCGAGGCGTACGCCTGCTGTTCATCAATGTTGCTTAGACTCAATCCCTGAAGGTCACTATATTTCTGACCCTAATGCCTCTCCAGGCGGTTTTACGAAAACACTTGCGCTGTTACCAGGCCTTGTCCCCCTCACACGGCGGGCAACACCTTTGAGGACAGCACTTGGGAACCAGGCAAGAATTCTCCAAAGCTGTCTGGGCCCTAAGGCCTTGCCCTGTTAACCAGAAGAGTTCAACTGAGCAAAGACGGTAACCTCCTTTTCAAAAGTGGAAAGTCTATCGTGAAATCGCTGTGGTGGTGGGAGGCAGGGGGTGGGTGCACATTCTGCTTCATTTGGGAAAAGTCTAAAGTGTGAATAAATAACAAAAAGTGAAAATGAGCTTAACTCTTCCTCCGCACTGTAGGTGAGGATATATAACTCAAATGAGATTGCGAGAAGGAGAACCTAATCTCCTGTGCCATAACTGATGACGTTTGAAAGTCCCATAAAGCCCCCTGCCTTTGTAACAGGCTAAGCTCCAGGGTACTATATTGGTGTAGAAATACCGCGGGCCCTGCGTGTGGCCATCCTCAGAGAAAAATTGCACGAGGGGAGACTGTAGCTCACTGTAGGTGGGTTGAGCTTTGGGAAGTTTTGATAGTCACTAAAGTATTGACCTTCAGCAATAATTTTAGGGCTCTCTCCCCCATTTGAAACAGCCTATCATAAATTCAAATCTCTCCTATTGATTTTAGAGCGAGCAGTATGTGCTATCTGCAATAAAATAGGCTTCAGCTGTTGCAGTTTGCAAGATGCCCAACCTAAGTTTGAGAAGAATTAGGGCAATGTGTAATATGTAAATAAAAATAGAAAACAGTACCTTGCAAACCCCTGTTAACCTGTGTTCAATTTAAAACAGTCCAAGGACAAAATGAGTAATGTGTTAACTCATCAAATTTATTGATTTTTGAAAGTAATAGATATTTCAAAATGTGATGTCTACGAGACAGTTCTAATGATTTGGTTGGGGTCTATGTTCACCACCATGCAACAGAACCTTTCCTTTTATTAAAACTCAGATCATCTTGGAACTGAAGATACTAGTTGTTGAAGTTTTGAAAGAGGAAATTGTTCCCATTCTTGCCTAATACAAGACCTCAGTTAGTCAACGATTAGGGGTTTCAATTGTTGTATTTCACGTTTTGTAATCCTCCACACATTTTTAATGAGAGATAGCTCCGGGCGGTGGGCAGTACCTGCACTCACACTTTTATAATGCCTGCAGAGTGTGGCTTGTTGTTACCCTACTGGACTAAGCATGGGTGTCCCTGGAAAAAGCAGTATCTGGATGGTGCATATGTTGTTCCAAAATGAAGGTGTACCCTTCTGCAACAAGATTCCCTTCACAGATGTGCAGGTTGCCCATACTGAGTGCACTAATGCAGCCCCAGACCATGACAGATGCTGCCTCGTGATCATGTCGATTATAACAGTCAGGATGATCTTTCTCCTCTTTGGCCCTGATAGCGTGATGCTCATTATTTGAAAGATGGACCCATCGGACTACAGCATGCTTTTTCGCTGTCCTGTCAGTCCATTTCAGATGTGCTTCAGTCGAGAGAAGTCGGCAGTGTTCTGGGTGGTGTTGATGGCTTCCTCAAAGCCTTTACTTGCAGTTGATGATGCCACAATGAAACTGGGTTCACTAACACAGGTTTCCTGAAGTATTTTTGAGTCCAGGTGCTTATTGTCAAACCTGAAACATGTTGGTTTTTAATGCAGTAATGTCTGTAGGCTTGAAGGTCACGCACATCCAATATTAGTATTCAGCCTCATCTTATATGCACAAAGACTGCTCCATATTCTCTGGATTTTCAGAATCTTTTCACTGTATTATGGACTGTTGATCGTGAGAACCCTACCTTCTGTGCAATCACATGTTGAAAAACTGCTTGACTATTCGCACATGAAGCTTTGGCAAAGTGGCAAATCGTGGTGGAAAACGACTGTGTTTTTTGTGACCAGCTCATGTTTTTATTTATTAATTAATTAATTTATTTATTTATTTAACCTTTATTTAACCGGGAGGTCCCATCGAGATTAAAAACCTCTTTTTTCAAGGGAGACCAGGGCAAGACAGGCAGCAGCATAAAAAGGCACAGTTACAGACTGAACATAAAAAGGACGACATCATAAGAGTACATACAGTAAAAAGAGTAAATCAGTAACAATTTTAAAACTAGTTCATTGCACAGAATTAAGAGCACTGACAGCTTAAAAAAGCTGCCTCTAAGTCCTTAAGTTTACATTAAAACTCATTTAGAGAAACTAAGCAGTCCAATTGTAAAATGTTTTGCAGATTGTTCCAGAGCAGAATAAGCAAATGCCTTTTTCCCAAGCTCAGTACGGACATTTGGGACTGAAAGTAGGTAAAGGTCATGGGAGCGCAAGGAGTATTGTTCGGTACTCCTTGGCATGGTAAGGACACATAGGTAAGATGGAAGCAGGCATGGCGCCAGGATTTCAGTTTGGGGTGAGCCAGACCAATTGTGGGTGGGCCTAAATTCCAAAGATTAGGTCACTTAATAAAACTTAAGCCCAGTTCAGACCAAAGATTCGCGACGAGACGAGACCTTTTTAGAACGTCGCAGGGAGGAGTTGCCGCAGTGTGAACTGGCCCGTCGCAGCTCAACTCAAGCCGGTGTTCTGACAAATTTTGCTACCTATCAAAATATGCTACCTCGCGGTTCTGCGTTTGCACAAACTTAAAATCTCGGGCTGTTTCCTTGCTCATATCTTAAGTATCTTCAAAAATCATAAAACTAGATTTATTTTCATTGCGCATTTCGACCTGGGTTTTCCTGAAAATGCAGAAATTAGATGATAATGGCGGATATGGGCATATGTCTTTGAACAAACTTATCCAACTCGTTATAAAATCTGCTTATGTTATAATAAGCTCACAAATAACAAAATTCCTACTGTAAGCTGATTCTTATTGCAATATCAAGGCGAAAACAAAGACTTTACGATCGCTTTGCATTACGGTAGCATTTTTTGACAAGGGAGCAAAATTTGACAGAACATCGGCTGGTGGCGTCACCAGAGATTCATCGCAAGAGGCTGGTTTTAGAACTTAAAGCACGTAACCCGTCTCAACAGCCAATCAGCTCGTAGCGAATTCAGCTGGTCACGTCAGTTAGTAACTGTCAGCTGGTTGGAACTGCGCCGGGAATAACCGGGAGAAATTTACAAAAGAGGGCCGGTTTACCGCTTCGAGGTCCTGGCACAGATTGGCAACAGCGCCTTCGGTATCTCGTTGAAGCACCCATGGACCAGTGGCGCAGTCAGAACTTAAAATTGCGTGGGTAATAAACATCCCTTTAAAACAATTATTAACAAATGATCGCCCCTTTCTTTCTTTTTTGTTTGTCCTCGCTGTTTTCTTAATAGCTGAAATGCAACTGTTGCGTCTAACTCATCAACACTAGGAAAATAGGCCTAAAAAGCCGGCAGTTAAAATGGAAGCGCTGAGAGTCAATGCTATGGAAACGATACATCCTCTCATCTCGTCACATCGATGCGAACTGGCAGGTTTCAGAACATCGCAGACTGGTGTGTCGCAAGTAGTTGGAAGTTTCAACCCGTCTCGTCGCGAATCTTTGGTCTGGGCTTTAATCTTTACTTAATAAAAACGTCTAGCAGATGTACTACCATATTATCTCTTTTATATCGAATTTGGTTGCTAATGTTACTTAAATATTTTGTTGCATTTTTTCAACGTTTCAGTGCATAGGCAGGCTACCTATCCGTGACCGCTCTCCTTGGTTCTAAAGCAGCCACGTTGACCACGGTTAAAGCGTCAACATAACCAGCCTTTTAAAATCGTTTTTAAAATTAACAAATTTGAATCATTAATGAATCAAATCATTAAATGTATCTAAAACAATATATATAATTTTTATTTTTTTTTAAAGATAAGTTTAGGGTGGGCCTGTAGATGAGTGGGTGGGCCAAGGTCCACCTAGGCCCACCCATAACGCCGTGCCTGGATGGAAGCAAACCTAAAATTGCCTTGTATATGTAAGGGATAATCAACTCGTAGGTGAGCATTACATGGTTTTAAGGCACGATGCGGAGGCGAATAACCACCCGGCGCGAAGCGGAGGGTGGTTGCCTCCGCGAAGTGCCTTAAAACCGTGTAATGTTCACCTACGAGTTGATTATTGTGCTTATACGATGGTCATTTGCCAGCAATATCAAATCACAGCATTCAGAAATTTTTGGTGAAAGTTTTGCACTAAAAAAAAAAAAAAAAATGAGCTGGTATCATTAAACAGGCGCCGCGCCTTCTCATACCTAATACTATAGGCGAAGCTATATTGAACCAGCTATCTTAGTTCATCTTATGTTCAAGGAGAAAGAATTTTTTGCGCACGCTTACATCTGCTTACCAGCTGATGATTTGGTAACAGATTCCAGCTGAAACGGAGATTATGCATAACACAACATTATGCGCGATTATGCAGACTGTAGCTAACTTGCTACCCACAATTACAATGAACTTATGATGGTTTCCATAGAGCCAGCGAGCTGAAATCAGCCTGTTGGTATAGCACGTAGCTAGCGAACTGTCAGCAGCTGCAGATTCATGAAGTGGACACATTTGCTTCCTTTGTAACTGTACACAATTACTATCGTTTAATGAATAAGGCCTGATTACTTTGCTGCTATAATATTTACGGTCATTATTGCTTGAGTACCTATTGTCAACCGCCCCGCAGGACGCAACTTATATGACGCTGCCAAATTTACTGGAGATAAATGAGTAGCTAGGTTTCTGTTATACCCAGCCAAATAACAGCTCTAACGCTGCTATGGTTACAGGTTGGCAAGTGGATGAATTTCAAACGGTGAAACTACCGTAGCCGAGCTACCTGTGTGGTTCCACGGTTTTAATGCATACCTGCTGGCCAATCAGAAAAAAGTATTCACCCAGACCATGGTATAAGACAATATACCAATGATGAAGCCTGCGGGTGGCCAAAGAAGGCCATCCTACCCGAGAATATAACTCGCAATGATGAGTCAGGACTTAACAATTTGTTATAAATCTCAGGGCAGCATGATAAGCTGTATCAATTTTATGAAGACAGTGAGCAGAAGCACGCATGTACAAAACATCACCGTTGTCAAGCACAGATAAACAAGTGGCAGCAACAAGCTGCTTTTTTACATTAAAAGAAAAACACAACTTATTACGAAAATAGAAACCCAATTTCAGTCTCAGTTTTTTCACTAATTGAAGTACCAGTGCTTTAAAAGTGAGAGAGTCATCAATTAAAATACCCAAATATTTATAAGAACTAACAGTCTCTATGCTCCTTCCATCCAGAGTGACCACAGCAGGGATGTGTGCTCTAGACTTTGAGTTACTGAAGATCATAAGTTTAGTCTTTTCAGCATTAAGAACAAGTTTTAGCTGAAGTAGGGTATCCTGAATAACATTAAAAGCATCTTGCAGGTGCTCAATGGCCAGGGCAAGAGTAGATGCACAACAGTAAATAAGTAAATAAATAAGCCTTTATTCAAACAGGTAAATCACATTGAGTCCCAGGGACTCATTTACAAGTGCGACCTGTATAGTCGGTAAACGACTGTGCCATCTACATAGAAATGAACCTTAGCATCAGACACATTTTGACCCAGGTTGTTTATATACAGGGTAAATAAAAGAGGACCTAAAATAGAACCCTGTGGTACACCTTTGGAGACTGATACAAATTCAGAACATAGACCATCATGTCTAATGCACTGAGATCTGTCACTAAGATAGCCTGAAAACCAGGCAAGTGATTGCTCTGAGAGTCCTGACTGAAGAAGTCTAAGCTTTAAAACATTGTGATCAACAGTATCGAAAGCTTTAGACAAATCTATAAAAAGTGACGCACAGTGGTGTTTCTGAACAAGTGCAACCTTTTTACCCAATCATTATTGAATTGCCTATTACCTATTTGCCTGTTTACCTGTTGAATGTTCCACAGGGGAGTTTTTCTGAAGGTACCATAACTTTTTCTATTCCTCTGTCCTATTTGTTTTGGAACGTGTTGCAGGCATCAAATTCGGTAAACGTAAATAATTACAAAAATCAATACAGTTGATACAGCAAAACTTCAAATAATTTTTCTTTGTGCTGTTTTCAGCTAAATGTAGGTTAAAGGTAATTTACAAATCACTTAATTCTGTTTTTATTTGCATTTTACATATCATCCTAATTCTTATTCTCCCTTCTGAGTCAGCGTCACCTGAGATGGCTCAGGCATGTTCATCGTATGGACGATGGACGCATCCCCAAAGATGTTCTGATCAAACAGTTAGGAACTGGAGTCAGGAAAGTTGGGCGCCCCACACTGCAGTTCAAAGACGCATGCAAACGTGACCTCAAAGCATGCAAAATTGATCCAAACAACTGGGAAGATGCTGCGAGTGACCATGCCTGCTGGGGACGGACAGTGAGAGTAGGAATCGAGAAAGCAGACGTGAAACATCACCAGAAAGCTGAAGAGAAACGCGGCAGCCGCAATCACAGCTCCACTCTGTCTTTGTCCAACTTCATCTGTGCCATGTGCAGCAGGGACTGCCACTCTCACATTGGACTCCACAGCCATTCCAGATGCTGCAGCACTACCACAGAATGACACCAATGGCGCACAAGCTTCATCTCCCGAGACTACGCCTTGCCAACTCACACACTCGTACACGTCTCTCATGTTGTCATCTTTTCAGAGGGCAGACAGTTTGTGGTTCTCCTCCAAAATATGAGCCAGTCAGACGCCACTCTTTCGACTCAAGAGTTCCAAACCTTGCATGCACAGAAGGAGGGTGGAGAACCCTGACCATGTTCTTGCTCAGAATTCAACTAACAAATGCACAGATGGCCAACAGGAGGTACTTGAGAAATGAATCATGCTGTCTCAGTCAGAATGACTGTGTCCCTCCCCTAATCGCTCAGCAACGTGATATCAATTATGTACTGCACTCACAAGGCTGATGGTTGCAGTTCATACTGCAATGGCTGGAATCCATCTGATACCGCGGTGGTCCATCTTGCACTTCAAGCGATGCCTACACTAAGTGAGCCAACTCAGCTGCCGAAAGCTTAGCCTTCTTACCAACTGTGTAGTCAACACGTAGCTGACACCGGCAGGATGCAGGTGCCTGGCTGACAATGGATGACGACAATGCTGATTGAAATCCCCTCGGGGGGCAGGACAGCTGATAATGCAGCCCCCTGCAGGGCTACCAGCCACAGTCAGGCTTCCTCACCAGACCTTAGGGAAGGGCTGGGGTCAATTAGTAAAAACAGATTTAAAACTGCATCCCACTCTTCCACTATGGTGGCCATCAATAAGCTGCTGCCCACTGCCTTGTTTACTTTCACACAAGCTTTTCCCCCTTTACTCACATTTACCAAACAAATCATCAGTGAAATTTTGAAGAACCACCAGAGAGAAGATACAGCAAGATATGTTGGATTCTTTTGCTAAGTGATTATCCCATGATTATTGTTCCAAATGAAGACCACAATGGAAAAACTATCAGATTCCAAATTTTGCATTTTTGTATACATTATATATTATATATTATTGTAATATTAATAATAATAATAATAATATATTAAATATTATTATAATATTTTATATATTTTATATTTTTGCATATTTTTTCAGTGCTTTGTTCCTAAGATCGTTTTGAATTTTTAATTCATCATTTCTTCACTACATGAAAATGTGACTCTGATCATTTTTCCATTGTGGTCTTCAAATATTCTTCAGCATCATGGCATTTATGTTATATTCGATATGATACAAACCCTAATCAGAAAAGGTTGGGGCAGTATGTCAACAGCACATCATTTCAGGTTTTATCACATGAAACATTCATCACAGGAAAATGCAGTTACAATGCGATACCTAGGCATGGAGGGACAGTGGAACTGGAATATTTTCGATTTATTTGGGGAATTCCATTTCCCCTAAGTGTTAAATTTAAGTTTTTCCAGGGATAGGGAGTCAAGAGTAGGCACAGCAGGCACTGCCTTGCTGGAGGAAATCCTGAAAAAATAGAATGATTCATTCATGTATGATTGTACTGAGCCTGTGAGGTGTAAATGCTTATTGGTAACTGTAATTCCGGGGGAGTGGAGTACGTGTGTGGTTTGGCTGGGACTGAGTGCCACTTCAGACATACACACCCCTCCTAAAGATGTTATAATTTTCCATTCATTTTCATTTTGCAATCATTTATTATCTTTGTTTATGCACTGAAAAGGATTATGTCAGATACAACAGCATAGACAGGAAAAAATATCCCAGCCTCTCCTTTTCTAGCTGAGGGTGACGATTTTTTTTTTTTTCTGCAGTTTGCAAATTGTTGGAAAATTCGGCTTTCTCCCCTCATGTTGTCAAGTGATTTCTATTCATCGTTGAAATCAGTTTTGTTGGATTGCCTTTGCTCAAAGAACTTTGTATGCATAATTATTCAGTTGAATAATTGTTTTCTGTCATGTCCTGAGTCTGTTCTTAACTGTTTCCCTCGCAATACAGCCGTCCTTGTCCTTGTTGGGATGGTTGTTATGACCTTGTAATGGTGATGGGGGGTGGGGGATCAAGATATATTTGGCCCCTGCACTTTTGGAAGGATTTTGGCACCCAGACATCTCACTCAACTCAACAAGGGTTCACACTCCCTGTGTCCCATTGATATTTTTACTTAGTTGCATTCCTGTTGCAATTTTAACAGACTAGCTAGTCTGGCTTTCCATTGGCTATCTCGCCATAATTCCTTCACCAGCTCAAGCTTTTTCTGTTGTTCTGATTGTTGTTCTCACATGAAAACAACACTTGATATTGAGCTAAAATATTCGCTGGTATCTTTCATCGTAATCTTTGCTCGCAAGAGCAGAAGAAAACTAGAGCTGCGCTCAGAGAGCGCAAGTTCCTCCGCCAACAGATTAGATTAGTAGATTTAATTATTATTAAGATTTAAATGCTAGAACAAACTTTCTGACCTCGTATGCACTTCCATTTTTACTATTTATGCATTTATATAGGCCATGAAGAACAGAAACACATGGACAAAAATCAATACCTGCACTAATACTGGAGATATGACACAAAACATGCGTCAAATGGGATTTCTCATGTTAAATTCAAGTGGCCGCCATTTCTGCAATCCGAATCAGATCCGGATGAAACTTGTTCTGTCGCTACATATTGTGTACATATAGCGATTGTTAAATTTTGCTGATAATGACATCAAAACTGTATCCTGCAGGTTGTTCACAAACGAACAGACAAACAAACGGCACTGATCACATAGCCTTCCCCTGCCAACTTTGTTGTTGGCGGAGGTAACAAACCAGTCAGGGACCGCAAAAGTCCCCGCCAAAGATTGGACATACGCACATGCGGATGGACGCATGCACGAACGGACCAATGGATGGATGGGCTTAAATATGCTATATAACTATGGACTTAGTAAGGTTTAAATGAATTTTAAAATACATTGCCTTCATAAATATGGCACAATTTGAAAAACTATAATGTTTAAAGCATGACTATCTATTAAGGTATATATTAGGTAAAGTACACATGAGGTCCAGAATTTTTGACACTGTATCTGTATCAATAATTCTGGACCTGACTGTACTTGTTGGTAATTTATGAAGGGCATATGCCACGTGAAAGATGTGTATTTTAATGGTATTTATCGCTCCAAGGGTGTTTGGTTGTGAAGAATCTGTAATTATAGGACATAATTGGTCGCACTTGCTATTTGCCCTAAATTTTCTGACTGAGTGGAGTAGATGAAGTTGAGGGCACCTATAAACTGGGGCACTAAGAATATTTCCTTCAAACAAGCTATTTGTAACCAGCGAATTCTGCATGATTATAATTTCTGGAGAACACATTAAACCTAAATTTTGTGGCCCAGGGCAGCATGTGGCTAGCCCATGGAAGCATACATCCAGCCAGCATTTACAAATACATCAGTTGCCTGCTCTGATCACACTGGATAACTTCAGTCATATCGAGGGCTGACTGCAATAAACAGCTATGTCCATATGTTATATATTGGATATAACTGTTTATTGCAGTCAGCCCTCGATATATACTTGAGCTTAACAGAGGTGGAAAGGAAGATATCAATCATCCAATTATTTAATGATAAGCTGATGAGATTAGGATTGTTAAATTGAAATTGCAATGAGGTACCCCCATTCATTGTCAATATAAGTTCATGACGGTCTTCAAAAAAAAGACAGGGCCTGAGTTTAATGTCTAAAAGATGGCAGCTATAGTTATGTCATTCTGGCCTACTGAGAATCAATCAGTGATTTCACCAGTTGGGCACTCTGTGATCCTCTTCCATTGAATTTATAATATTCATCTCAATTCACCCATTTGACTCTGTGCAGAGTGTATGGGATAGGTGCGAACCAATGCTCATACATCCATTTCACAATGATCACAGGTAATGTGCTGCTGTTACAACAGACCCCGATGATGCATTACACAATATATCATCTGTTCTCAACCAAAATGAGTGTTGAAAAGTGCAGGGGGCAGGGGTTCTGGATGTGCCGGGGGCAGATTGTGGAAATTCATTCAAGAGGGCCTTTAAGAGATGATAAAGAGATGCTAAGTCGCTTGAACTTTATTCAACCATTTTTCATATGATGGCAAGAACTGTTGCAACATTCACTGTTTTCTGCAAAGGTAACCACAGCATCTTTCTGATTTTCACGTGGTGTTCGCATGGTTTTCTCCAGTGCCATTTTCTCATACTTTACATGCATGACAGGTTGTGGTAAGCTATAAATAAAAACTAAAATGAAACAGGCATGTATTTTTTTTTCTTGTGTCAAAGAATAAACATGACATTGATTTGAATAAGAAATGTTTTGTTCTAAAAGCAGCATTTCGAGCACTGAGGCTGTGGTGACATAGCTTTGACATTTGCACGTCAGGTCATGGGGATTAAATCAATGTTCACGGCAGGGGTGTGACAAATCCAAGTTCAAGCAAGGGCATGACATCACAGAGGAGGGCGGAGGACGGTAAAGACCTCATAAATAAAAGATTGAGTCCCTCCACTGCTGTAGTTCCTTGTTCTCTGTCATTCTGTCATTTAAGGAACAAGCAGGTGATGCAGACCATGTTTTTTTTCTTTTGACATGACACCCTTATAATTGAAATTGCATGGATATGGGATAAATCATGGATTTTAATGTTTTGCCTATAGGCAAAGTTTACGATAAAAAGTCAAGACAGATGGTTCTGCAGTGTGATGAAGTCATGAACCAAAAGACCGTATTTAACCCTGTGCTAGTTCTGTGTTACATACTGCACATACATGCCAACATATTTTTCCACAAACTATCAGTACAGCTTTCTTTCTTAATACATGTGCAGGGGCTCTCATCATGTTAGGAGCACAGAGGATTGATAATATTTTTTTCACTTGAATTAGATTTGGGCCATATTTCAATTTTGGAATATAGTGTCAGTAAATCTTTGAAAGTATTCTTCTAATACAGTGATTGTTACTTGTTTTTGTAAGAAGTTAGAATGCCATATATGTATGTGATTCCGTGTGTATTTTAAGTCTTGTCGTAAAATTACGTTTTTTCATCATTCATCAGCATTGACTGGTTATTTACATCTATGCACTGTCACTTAATTAATCAACAAATCATGGTGCGTTGGGGGTTATCAGGGTTCCCAATGACATTGGATCAAAGGATTAATGAAAGCGTTTGAAGAGGAACTAAAAAGGGTTTGAAATTTCGACATTTTTGTGTTTTAAAAGTAGATTATGGATTAAATAATATTTAAAAATCAACTTGAGAGATTTTAGAGGCACTTTGTTTCTGCGCCGACATAGTCAGAAATCCGAAAAGCACGATCATATATGTGAACACCTGACGTCATTCTGAGACTCAGTTGCACTGTGTGCACTAGCTTTACAGTGTGCAAGCAAGCCTTAGTGCTACATGCAGTCACAGAACTGGCAATAAAATAGCAATGAAAGCTTGAAAATACATTGATTTTTTTTTTTTTTTTTGGCGAAATAAGGTTTGTGTTGCCACTGCAACTACTCAAGTCAGAAGAAGAGGCTGCGTTTGAATTGCGGTATGGTGCCATCTATTCACACAAGCACGAAGACATACAGAGAGGTGGAGAGAACACTATTATAACAAATGTTAGCCCATGAAAAACTAAATAATTACAGCTGATCAGATCATAGATTGTATATAGCCTAATGGTTTAGAATAGCATAAGTCACTAAATGATGACAAACCATTGAGGGGAAAAAAATGGCAATCACAGCAAACTTGAATTAGCTAGATAGCTAGCGAGCTAACTTGCCCCCTATTTGGCAAACAAATCAAATGTGCTTTTAAGCATTATCTCAAGCACACACATGCAATTAACTCATTCACAAAAATATGCCGTTTAGAATATGGGGACTGACCAGTTGGCTCTCTTTGCGCTCTCCTGAAATACGGCGTCTGAAGGGATTTAACTATAACCTGCACTTAGTTCTACACATCGTCAACTCTCTGGTTTTATAGCCAGCCTGCCATATTCGATAAATCCTCTACAGCATTGACTCAAGAGTGCGATATGAGTTTTGTGGCTTTTTGGAGTTGTCGATGTTTCTGCAGGTCATCGGTGATGTCACTTGTTTCAGTCATTGGCACAGTAAAGTTCTCACAGTGAGCAAGATCTCACACCAACATTTATAGTGAGATTTTTGAAGATGTTCCTCCTACAGCCTCCAACTAGACAAGATAGAGGCATTCTATATTTGTCAAATAAAATGTATTAAAAAACGTATTAAAAACAAACCCAAAAGTGAAGCTTCGGCTCAGATATTTCGCACAGAAAATAGGCACTTGCATATCCATGTCGAATCATACATAATCATTCTACATCATATTTCAATGCAGCTTTTATTTTGGAGTTTATACGTTTATACTTTTACAGTATTTATGCTCAAATATTTGCACCATGAAAATTCACAAACTACAAAACCATTGATTTGAAGTTATTGTACACTGTGACAGTACATAAGTGTTCATGGAGAATGTGCGCATATTGTGTGCGCTGCAGGCAGACATTTTCATGCCAATGAATGACGAGACTAGTTGGAACCTAATAGTACACTAAAGAGACAGTTCTGTGTCATTTTTTTTAAGGAAACGTTGTTTAAAGAGGGTGGAAAACTCATCCCAGATTGGTTTGTTCCCTGCATATAATGGATTGCGGTGTACAAGTTACGCTGCATTTGTCAAATTGTTGTATATTTATCTACAAACATGATACTGTAGAGCACATGATATTTTGGCCTCAAAACGCTAACATTCTGTACCAATGGAAACAGGAATGGCCTGACAAGATTCCCCCACAAGCCTAGAAATGGTTTTCTGCCTAAGGCCAGGATATAGAGAGTTACATTAGGCTACATTGAAACAGCAGGGAGAGGGAAACATTCTTGGATCCCAGCGGTTGTCCACAACCCAAGATAATAGGAGAAACAGGAAGTGTTGTTTCGAGATCAAACAGCATGCAGTGCATTGTATGAATTCTGAGCCAGAAAACTGGGCCTAAAACACAAACGCTCCAAAATTGTAATTGTAGCAGTATGTCTCGCTGTCAAAGAAAGCAAAGCAAAGGCTTATTTGATGAACAGCTTAATGTTTTAACGAATTACATTTTAATGAAGTCACAAATTACAACAGAGCAGATGCATGCCTTTTCTACTAAGCCACGTGTTTTAGTTTTAAATTCTGTCTTTAGTTCTGAGCTGAAATATTAAATCTAGAATCTAACTGTGCCATTTTGCATAAAAGTACATGCTTTACGGACATTGTCAATTAATTGGCAAAATAATCATTTTGCATTGACACTGTATATTAAGGCAGAAAGAAGATTTGACTCAGGGCAGTAAAACAAAACCCATTCAGATATGAATGCTAATGAATACAGCATGCCTCTGACATATTAATACATTACATAATAAAGATGATTGAATTGCACATTTATTTTTATGAGATACACTTTAAAGAGCTGTGTTCTATCGTTTGTCGCCATAATTGAGAGCAACATCCAATCAATATCTCTTACAAGTCAGCACAATTTATTTTTTCTTTCTCTGTGATCATTGCCACTCAGAAATGTATGTTTAATGTGACTCCTCATGTGTACGTGATCTTGCAGGTATTCTGGCCAAGTTCTCGAATGCTGGCGCAAAGTTGTTGTCCTAGAGGTAGAGATTACAGGTTGATGCCAATGTTCATGAATTGATGGTTGTTGTAATGATCCATAAGGCTTGGGAGCTTGTTCTTATTAATAAGAGTAATTATTTTCTTCTCTATCAATAAAGTAACAATAAATACATGAGAGAGGAGCTTTGCTCAATAATAGAAGATAAACTGAATAGTGGGCTTTAGAGGGACAAGGCGTTACAATCCAGCAACTCTGCTAGACAAAACCTAAGCTAACATATACGGACTACACACTCAACGAGCAAGGCACATAATTTATTACACCTGGGCATGGGGAAGAAGACAAGACAATATATCAATTAAAGGAGAAAAAACTGCAAAACACACTCAGATTGCTGGGATTTGGAGGGAGATAATTAGGAGGACATGAGGTTTGTGACAGGATGTCATGCACATTATTGTTCGTTGTATCCTTATTACCTTTGTGACCCTTCTTATCATGGCAATCTTACTTAGATTAAAAGGCAGGGAAGACCAGCACCAGTGTTGGGGGTAAGGCATGACAAAGTAACTAATTACTGTAATCAGATTACATTTATCAGTAACGCAGTAATGTAATGCATTACTTTTATAACTTAAGTGATCACATTACAGTTACTAACAAGTAAATTATCTAGTTACTTGCATTACTTTAAATTCTATAAATATCGGCAGGACGGGAGGCCAGAAAACTACTTCTTCTTCCGTTTCAGTATATTGGTGATTGAGATCGAGGACAGAAAAACAAATCAAACATCCTTTTTCATGCGTGTTTATGCCAGTACTGTAGCCTTGTACTTGACTCACTTTTCTGTGAGGTCCTGTTTGGGCTGATTTTTACAAATTCGCTGTTGGCTTGGTTGTATTAAAGAGCATGAAAGAGAGATCTTGAAAGAGAGCTGGCCAGCTACTGCGTTCGCAAATGTTATTTGACATGAGCTTAAAAATTAGATTTTGGCTTGCTAGTGTTTACTCTTGGAGTGGTTGTTAGGTTTTGAACAGGATAATGTTTAGCCAGGTCTGTATTTTTTTTTTTTTTTTTTAATTTCAGTGGGACTCGCGGGTATAATAAAGGCTAAATTAAATAATACTCAAATTACGTAATGTATTTTACTGTAATTGGCATTAGCTGTGGATTGAAGGGCATTGCATCAGCTAGTTTAAGCCTAAAAAGCTGGTCTGTAATACGACAGTTGCTAATCTATTCCTACCTGTCTGCATACTTCAGAAAAGAAAAGATGGATAGCTTGTCTATTATTGCAACCTATTGCTGCACGAAGTTTTGGCATTTTTAACGTGGATGGCCAACGCAAGACACGCTTCACATTTAATTTTTGCGCCTTATTTTGCCGCTTGTTTAATATCTGATATCAATCCAGTTAAAGATCATAGCGATCAAATATATTCCTTTTCCTCTTTAAAAACGATTAAACATCAATGACCATAACAGTATAACTGAACATATAAACACAAGCCTTATTTCAGTTTAAATTTTTATTCGTGGTTTCCCGCCCTTGACCTCAATGGCCGCCCTCTCCATCTCCTCAAGGGGTGTTGAGCCCCAGTTTGTCTTCCTGTTGTATTTTCTTGGCATGATTACTTTTCTACAATGTGTAAAATATTAGGAACCAAAAAAAAGCTATGCAATACAACATTATAAAAAACTTTTTGCCTTTTTAGACATAATGTAACTCATGCTTCATGGTGGGGTAAGTTGAACCACTGGCTCAATTTACCCCAAGGCATTTAGCTCACTTTAACCCACAGCCACCCTTTTGGAAAAAAACAACCTAGCTGAGCAATTCAGGCTAATCTTTAGCTAAATGGTTCACATGGTTTAATATGCTAGCAAATCATCAACATGCATGATATACATTTTTAGACCTGGATAAATTTGCTTTCATGTAACAGTCATTATTGTTGAAATTTAAAAAAATTACTTTGACAAGCAAAAAACAGTTTTTTGTAAAGAAAACATACTTACCACAGTACCATGTGCTTCTCTCAATCACAGGGACAGCAAAATGGAGGGTGTTTGCGGAATTTATGGTCACATGACAACAAGTGTGTTCCATTGCCTAGATACAGGGGGTGGGTCAACTTACCCACTGGCTCATCTTACCCCACTCTCCCCTGTCAGATTGTGAAAGCATTCATTTCATGAAATGACCAAAAATAAACAAGGTTCAGGATTGGGACTGCATTCTTGTTAACTTCTCTACGTGTTTTCCTCCATCCAATTTGTTAGGAACAAGCTCCCAGTCCTTCAGTGGTCATCAGGATTGGAACTGAGTTCCCCTAAAGCTACTCCATCCTCCTGTGGGACATTTGATGCTGGTGAAGTCTGCACAACTGGCTGTAATCCCGGAAGCCACTGGCCGACAACTGACAGCTCAAGCTTCGGCTATAACATTTGTACTGAACTGTGCTATCATTACTCAGGGTTATGTGCCTGCCTTTTCCTCAGGTGTTCCATCCGCTTTATTACCATATAAGCTGTCAATGAACTACCTGTTAGATTGTACACTGCCTCCGAGCTTGATTCCTGATCCAGACCACAAAAATTTTGAAGTACTCCTTGTTTGCAGTCAGTGCCCCTCCGGACTATAAATGCTCAGAATTGGATTAAACACACAATATGACACATGGACAGACATGGGAGTGTTCAGATGCAGATGTGAAGTTTACGCACTTGAAAACAGTCTGTGCATAGATTAATGGGTTTGATATGTCTTTCTTTCTCTGGGGTATCCTAAATTCTGAATTCTCTCCATTGAAGATAGCAGCGTCCCCCAGCAAAAAAGTCAGAACTCATGCACAGCTGCCTGGAAGCTTTAAAATGGGCTGTGGTTGGATCATCTGTCAAAACCTTGATCCAAAGTGCACCTCAGAAATGACACAATAACGCTTCACCAAATGCAGAATAAAACTGTTGCCACGGCCATCACAGTCCCACGATCGAAACTCCAAAGAAATTGTCATAGAATGAGCTGAAGAGGGCAGTCCCTTGGAATGTGTGGTGATGATGATGATGATGTCTACTATGCTGAGAGTCATTATGAAAAATTGAGTTAGGCAATTATTTTGAAACAGGTGTTGCTACCCACCCCTCATTACCATATGGAGAATAATAATTCCAGCCTCACGATGAGAGGACTTTGCAAAGAGCAGGCACGGCACACTGCTGGGAAATAAGGATGCATCGTTGTTAGGGATGGCAGCAAGGCTCGCAGCTGCTTTGGATTACTAATTACTGGAGTTTCAGGCATAAGAAGACATACGTAATTCAGGGAGCTGGGGTTTGGATGGCCATCCACAGCTACAGGCAATGCATTACTGTCCAGGTCCAGATGATGTAAGCGAAGTGTCATCAGCCCTTGATCAGTGGCTTTAAAATTAAAAGTAATGATAGTGAACTTTCACGTGGCTTCACCCCACACATATTTGCAGAAATTAGCTTGTTTATTATGTAATTTCACTCTAATTTTGTTTTTTATTCACGTGACGATAGACAAACGGGAACACTGATAGAGTAATATTTGAGATTGAAAATGGAAATAATAAAGGATTCATGTGTTAGCCTGGCCTGCCCACATTATAACAATATTTTTTTCCTAGAATAGTGAAGGCATGACCCACACCACTCTGCTTCAGATTGGCTAGCCTTGATATTCTTGCCCTGACCTTACCCAGTCTCACTGCTTATGCCTAAACCTAAACAACCCAATCAGCAATGGCAACGAGCACAAGCCAATCAGGAGCAGGGCAGGTCATGACTTTGCCATCCTAGGATAAAGAGCTTAGCCACCAAACACTTAGAGTGCGGGTGCAACATGAAAACTTCATAGGATGTTAAGAAATGTACAACGTATAACAAATTATGAAATGAGAAAAAAAATGTTTATATAATTTTAAAGACAGATAAAAAATTTGCATATACTGTAGAATTACGTTGAACAAAGGTGTCAAATTTACTTCTATCCCTGTTTGTATGCTTTTCAGTATTATAAAAACTATAACAGTAGTTCATTTTAAAGCAGATATACACTCAGTGGCCTCACCTCTCTAATACTAGGTAGGTAAACCCCCCCCCCAATATTCAGGCAGGTAAGCTGCATTATTCAAATGATTTTCACTTGGTATGCGAAGGCCTAATGTGTGCCAAGAAAATTTTACCTGTTACACCACCACCAGAACCTGAACTGTTGAACCAAGGCAGAATAGATCCATGAATTCATGTTGTAACATCTCAGTGTACTTTCCAGCTTTAATGGTGCCTTCACAGAAGGGCAAGATACCCTTGCCATAGTCACTGACACAAACCCATACCATGACAGAGAAGGTCTTTTGGACTTGTTGATATTAACAGTCTGGATGGTCCTTTTCTTCTTTGGTCTAGAGCACACAGTGTCCATTTCTTCCAAAAAAGAACTGAAATATTGATTCATCTGGCCACATTTTCGCAGTGACAGTCCATTGTGGATGCCTCTGTGCCCAGAGAAGTCATAGGCACTTCTGAACACTGTTTCCCATAAGGCTTCCTTCATTGCATAGTAAAGTTTAACAGACATTTTTGGATGTAACTAAGCATTGAGGTACTAGACAAGGGTTTGCCGAAGTAATTATGAGCCAATGTGGTTATATCACATATAGAATAGAATAATTATGGTTCTTGATGTAGTGCCGTCTGAGTGATCAGAAAATACAGGTATTCAGCTTAGGCTTGTGTCCTTGCCCTTTACACACAAAAATACTTTCAGCTTCCTCAAATCTTTAAATTGTGTGATGCACCAGAGAGGATGTAATATGCAAATCCCTTCCTCTCTTTTTGAGGAACATTATCTTAAAATTTATAATGGTAATACTTTACAGTAAGGGTACATTAATTAACATTAGCGAATACAGTAAGTATCAGTTAATTAACAGTAAACTAATGGGTCTACTAATCATTTACTAATGGGTGCTTGTTTACTAAGGTATTAATTTTATACGTAATTGAATGGTTTGATAGTTTGAGGTGTTACTTAAGGAATGTTTCCAACTTCATACTAATGATGTCAAAGAGCATTTATAGATGGTAAGTTAAGGTTACTTAGTGCTTATTTAGCTCTATGATGCATTAGTGAACTGTTAATTAATTGGTAGTTAATTAATTCTGGACCACTCCCAAAGTAGAGGAGAGTATTCGGTGGGATTGCGGATAGGATATCGGGCGGATAGGAGATCGGGGCGGGTGTGGTGTTGGACTTAGTCTGTGATTGTGCAGACGTTGGGCGCCTCCCAGGTGGCGAGACTCAGGGTGGGGCTCGCATCTCTTGTCGGAGTCCGTGTGGCTCCCAAGCCCCAAAAAGTGTTAATGTATCAACGAGAGATAGGCTCTATGTACGTCGTCAACATTATTGTGAATATAGCTTGCATACGAGTTCGATGTCCAGCGGGCAAGGATTTTAATCAGGTGATCCGGCACTCCTCGTTTGGATCCTGTGCTGGCGGCGCCGATGCGGAAAGAGTGCCCAGAGGAGTATTTGGGTGGAATGTTGGATCTAATTAAAACTTGACGGAAATGGTAGAGGAACCAGTGGCGAGTGGCTTCGGTCCCGGTGTTGATCGTGAATAACGGGTCTGGGGGAGAAGCGCAGTTATTGTATCTCGAGGTGACGTAGTTTGATATTAGCTCGAATGAACTGAGGGCAGAGTCTAGGCGAAATAGGAATATGGGCTGAGAAATGCTAAACTGATCTGTTTACTAGACTCTTTATCTTGAACATGAGGCAGTCGGTGGAGTAGAATGAGATGTCATTTAGGCTGGCGTGAAGAGAAGGATAATAATTAGCGGAGAGCGGAGCGAACTCAGCATATCTCAAAAACCCAAAGAAGGCCAATAGAAACACTGCTTCTAGAGCAGAATCCGTGGAAGGAGAATGGTACCCTGAACGCAGCGTCTGGATGCAGTGAGAGAGGAGGTCTGCCGTCAGGGGTAAACGTTTGGTCGGAGTGGGAGGTTCTTGTTTACGTAAACCTTTCAGCTGTGTTTACACATGAGAGTGGGAAATAGACGAGCACGGATAACCAGTGGCCAATTTGATGAAGAAGTTGATGCCGCTTAGGAAGACTTGTATTGGGGCTGGTCGAACGTGGAGTATGGAGTTGTAAGGGAAACAACGTCGAGTGCCAGGGATGGCAGTCGGAGGGCTGAATGGAATTTCTTGAATTGCTTCCGTCCTGCGAGGTACGGGGAAAGTAAGCGTGGAGCGAATCTGTTTAGAATGGTATCTGAGATAAAGCAGCGAATGGCTCGGGTTGTTATGTCAGGGGTCGACGGTCGCAGAAAACAGAGGAACCGGAGTGGGGTGAATGTCTAAGTGCGGTGCTAAGCGTCTGATTCTCTGCCAGGAGAAACGAGGAGGGGCGTCAGTGATGGCATTTTACGATCAGGAATATGTGCAGCTTTGAGCATGGACTGGTATTTTGCACAAATTAGGGTTAGTTTCCTGAGGAACGGCATGAACGAGAGGGAGCGGGAATGGTCTTTGTTTACGGTGTCTACTGTGGTCAGTTATCATAATGTATGGTTATACATTTGACGGCCCGTTCGTGACCCCGAATGAGGGAGGAAGCGATGATGGGATACGGTGAGGCGAACAACGAAGTAATAACGCTCCTTCCGGGAAATGCCAAAGGAACCCCCAAAAAAAGCGTGGGTTGAGTGGGACGGCCCTAAGTGTTTGCGATATCGGCTTTAGCCAAACAGGCACTGCGACCAGCGAGGCGGATGAGAGTGGTGAGATGGAGGACAGTCAGTAAAGGGTTAATCACTGTTGGGCAAGCGGCCAGTCGGATTGCATGAAGCAATATACTTGAGCGTGGAGACGGCAGATGGAAGGTGTGCAGGCGGGGCGGAATGATGGATTGCGGGACTAAAAGTCAGCCGAGAGCGCGAACCTTGCCACTGCGGGTGGCTGTGAGGTGGAGACGCGTAGTTTTCGTGAATGTTCACCGGCAAGGTGAAGTGCACCAACAACCAAAGTGCTAGTGGGCTGCGCCACTGCGAGTGGCTGTGAGGAGGATACGCGCAGTATCCGTGAATGTTTGCCGGCGAGGCAAAGTGCACCAGTAACCAAAGCGCTAGCGAAGCGTTAGTGGGTTGCGCCACTGCCGGTGGCGGTGAGGAGGATACGCGTAGTATCCGTTAATGTTTGCCGGTGAGGCAAATTGCACCAATAACCGAAGCGCTAGTGGGCTGCGCCACTGCTAGGGGCTGTAAGGTGGATAGGCGTGCAGTATCCCTGGATGTTTGACGATGAGGCAAAGAGCACCAATAACCGAAGCGCTAGCGAGCTGAGCCACTGCTAGTGGCTGATAAGGTGGACATGCGTGAAGTATCCATGAATGTTTGCGAGTGGCCGTGAGGTGGATATGCGTAGTATCCGTGAATGTTTGCCGGTGAGGCAAAGAACATTAGCATTTGTAATGATTTTACAATTTTGGAATAAACGTTGCAATCATTCAGCAGCACCATAAATGTGTGGCATTTAATTTGCAAAGAACATGACGTTCGTATATAGCAAGAGTTGCTCGGACTAATTGGTAGAACCGGCGAAAGTCTAATTTATTTATTTTTTATTTTATTTATTTATATCTTTATTTATTTCTTTTGAAAGCCTTGTTAAACATTGCGCTATGAAATTATGGCATTTTCTTCCGCACATCAATGACAACGAAAAATATCAATAAGTCTTTGTAATTTCTGTGCTCGTGTAGTTCGTGAAAACAACGCAGATTCACGTAAATTAGTTTGCGAGGCTCATTGAGCAATAAGCCATGAGAATCTGTTCTACAGTCTGGATGAAGTGGCAGCTAAATGGCGTTGTTAGGTATGATGCACAGCTGTGTGATGGCAAATATAATTGCTGCGAAGTCAGAGAAACAGGCTGGTTTGCGGAAGGAGTGACTTCCGCCGAATCTAGAGGGGGAGGGCGTCGCCGAGCGTGATGACGTTGGCGCTGGGGACGTTGAGCGCGGAACCCGGAAGTGCTGTGTGGTCTGTAAACGTCTGGTCTGCACATGGGGAGGATCAGCTACATTGCTGAAAGAGTCGGTGTATAATTTTAGTAGTCTGGCCTTGTTGTCGGAGCGGTGGAGGGGGACTTTCTTCCGCTTGAGTGCCCAATGGAGTCTGGTGACGGTCCGACATGGAGCCTCGGATGGACTTGGAGTGTGAGCCGTGGTAAGCCTTGCTGAGGAGCCTTGGGCTCTCGCTTCTCGAAATAGGTAAACAGCTTCGGTCGTCATCTCGGGGGAGCGTGGTCCGGTATATGGGCACCCCGGTTGGGGCGAGCGGGTGATGTTTTATGGTGGAGGTTTGAAGATGGCGGAGCGCAGGGTGCACGGAGGAGAAACTGAGTTGCGGGAATGGATTGAGAAGATTCCTCTGGAGCATCCGGAGCCTTGGAATTATTCTGCGCCCGAGGGACTGGGTAGGATTTCGGATTTCGAGCTTCGGGTGCGCTGGCTGTCTGGTTAGCGAGTGAACGACGTAGAAACGAGACGAGCGGGGATTGTGGGAATGTAGGAGGTATTTATAGGCGTAAGGACGAATAGGAAGGTGCATTGGGAGTGGCCCTGTTCATTAACCTACATTATCGGGAACTCCCTTTAATGCTTTTTACTGCATTAACGAATGTACTCTTATTGTAAAGTGTCACCACATTTGCTTGTCTCCATACTGTATGCAATGAAACACAAGTCAAAGTACATGTGTAAATACTGCTTTCTGTTTTTATGCGTATTTTCCATACCATCCCACATTTTTTCGAGTTAAGAGTTTGTATAGATTACCATGGAGGACACTGATTCTAACCCTTGTCTATAATTTTCGTATTAATGGCATCATACGCTGTGCTTTCAACAAAGCTGGAACCATCTCTACATGACAAGTAAGAAAGACTGAGACTGTTTGGCACAGAATGAAAATTCAATCTTCTGGTGAAGGCTGTCACAAAAAAGAGAACAAAAAAATATTTACCTTCTTGACTTCTATTTATTGTGTTTTTAAAGTCACAGACTTCCAAGTTGAGAACAAATTTGAAAATGATCTGGGTTAAAAAGAAATTATTGCAGTGGCTAAAACATGACAAGAATATTCTAGAACGAACAATCTGAGCATGTATTTAAGTCAGCAAATACAGAATTAGGAGCTGACACATTTAATTGAAAATGTATATATTACAGGCTGTGATAAAATATGTTTGTGTGGTAACATCATTGGACACAGTATAATGGGGTTGATTGGCACATTGATATTTAATAGCCTCAAAGACATAAAATGAAGATGAAAATGAAATAATTATTTGGTCATATACAATCCTTAAATCTGAGATCAACATTCCCCAACGGCAAATCGGTAGGATCTTGGGTATTTCATCCTCCACCATGAGTAATAAAATTAGAAGATGGAAGGAATATGGTCAAATTTATCTGTAAAAGGCTGAAAACCACTTCTGAATTTTTGTGATCTCCAATGCCTCAGAAATCATCCAGCTGCAATGAATATTGTGACATGGGCTCAGAAATACCTGGGTGAACCTTTTTCAGTCTACACCATTTGCCACTGCATCCGCAAATGCAAGTAAAAGCTTCATTAGGCAAAGTTGAAGACACATCAACATTGTTCAAAAGTGTTGCCAACTTTTCTGGGCTTGGTATCATCAAAGATGGACTGTAGTACAGTGGTAGCATGTTTCATGGCCTGAAGATTCAGCACTTCAGGGTGTTCCCGATAACAAAGGGTAATGAACAAGACCACTCCCAATGCGCCTTCCTATTCGTCCGCACGCCTATATATACCACCTTCATTCCCACAATCCCCACTCGTCTCGATTCTACATCCCTCCCTCCCTTCCCCTCTCCAAGAAGGAAGCAAGAAACAGCCACCACCTGGGACCCCATGGGGCTTGGGAGCCACACGGACTCCGACGAGAGACGCAAGCCCCACCCTGAGTCTCGCCACCTGGGGCTCCCAATGTTCGCACAATCACAGACCAAGTCCATACAACATCGCCTTCGCCCCGATCCCCTATCCATCGTTCCACCGAATTCTCTCCTCCACTTTGGGAGTGGTCCAGAGTTCATTAAATGTGGTTTTTAGAGAGACAAAAAAAAAACCAGCTGCCATATTCTTCGGAACAAAGACGACATGGGCAAAGCAAGCTATTATCTCCGTCAGATCCAAGAGCCTGTGTCTGTCATGGTATGGGGTTATATCAGGGCACATGGCATGGGTGACTTGCCCAATTGCAAATGCACCATTAATGCAGAAAGACATGCACAAATTTTGCAGCAACATATGCTGGCATTGAGACATTTGTTCCAGGGATGTCCTGAATTTCCCGCAAGACGGCTCCATTCCACATTTTGCATGGATTACAAGTAGATGGTCGCATAAGCAGAGAGTGCAGGTGCTAAACTGGCCTACCTACAGTCCTGATCTGTCTCCAACATACGCAGCAACAGAGACAACATACAATTAGGCAGCTGATAACGAAGGAATGGAAATTTCACCAACTGGTGTCTTCAGTGCCTAAATGCTCAATGAGCGTGATTAAAAACATGGTAATGTTACGCAGTGGTAAATAGTTGATGGTGCCAATTTTTCTTTACTCTGTTGCACTCATCACATTGTATATTTTCAATAAGCAATTAAAATCACTTCTGCTGATGTACTGTTTTCACTACAGAAGGTGAATTGTCACAACCTTCATGTGAATCTCATTCGTGTCTCCTCCCATCCAGCAGCAAGCGTGTCTCTTAGTTTGTCTCCTTTGATTGGGTTGATGTCCAGCCTGCCTCCCCTGCCAGATGATATGCATTCATGTTTCCCATTCCCTTGGAAGTGTGTTGCCATATATATACACCTTATGTTGAGTGCCCTAGTTGCTAGATTGTCACTTGCTCTAAGCCCTTAAGCAACCAGACAGTATCTTCCAAGAGAAACTTTATCGTCTTTGGAAATAATTCATAATTCTTAAATATGGAAGTGCTCTTTCTAGCAGTAACAAGCTCTCAAGCCTTGCTCTCAGTCTCCAGGATTGGGACTATGCTCCCTTTAATCATTCTTTAGTCTGTTCCTCTGCCCAGTTTATTAGGCACACCTCCCAAGTCTTCTGTGGTCATCAGTATTGGGACTGCGTTCCTGCTAATCTCCCCGAACCTGCAAACTGACAGTTCTGCTGGGACGAGTTTGCACTCCATCTGGCTGCTGTCTCGGGATGCCACTGGCCGTGCATGGACACACCCCTGCACTCAGCCAGTACCATCTGAACTGAACTGTATCATTCTGCTCAGGGCGCCGTTTCTCTGTCATTACTGTGTTAATGTCAATAAGTCCTAATATTGGATTGTACTCTGACTTCGCATTTGGTTCCTGGTCTGGATCATAACAGTGAATGGACTTTTCAAATCAGTCCATATGATTTTATTTGCATTTTCTATGATGCCCCAACTTTTTTGGAATAGTAGTTTCATTTTGATCAACACATTTCTTATATAATTAGTAAATGTTTTATGTCATGATCATTGTATTAAATCATTAATAGGCTTAAAATGACAGTGTAATGCTATTGCAATATCACATAACTGTTATACACATTATTATTATTATTATTATTACAGGTTATAATAGTGTAATCTCATCATGTAAACATGTTTCTTTGGGATAATAATGGTCAGGGACATGGGGCAAGTTCAGTTAAAGAAAAGCAGTCGCACACTCGTTCTACGAGTGTACGACTGCTTTTCTTTAAATAGTCATTGTTTTTCAGTTGTCAGCACCTCTACAACTTTTGGTGTGCGCTCTTCCTTTTTCTTTCTTTTAGCAAGTTCAGTTAAGAGATTAAAGCATTAGGGCAACCACACTTAAAAAAAATGACGGTTTTCAATCAAAAGCAAAATTTATTAATTCAGAATGTATTAGAGTTTCTGGTTTTTTTTTTTAAGTTATTGTGTTTAAAAGGATTATTATTAACTGAAAAATATTTTTGAACCAACCAATCTCTGATTCTTCTGATAACCAATCCTGCGATGATCCATGATGGGGTTGGTTGGCATAGTGGCAGGTTGTCTACATGAGCTTGTAACTTTTTCTTATATTCAAACAAGATAAAGGATCTTACCTGACAATTAAAGGTGTTTACATGCATTGAAATGACTCTATATGATGTATGATATGCAAAATGTTTGTAAGACACGTTGGAATGAAAGCTGCACCATCTAATTCCTAAGCCAACCAATATCTTCTGTCCTGACAACAATGACCATTTTAAACAGGGTGGAACGCTGAATTGCCCTACCATGAAACAGCTATTAGTAGTCCATTTTCCAACATTTTGGACACCGATACAACCTGCCCTGGGGCTGATATATCTCGCCCCAAGGGCAGACCAACCTGTACACTGTGCACTTCAGTTACTTTCAGTAAAACTGCGACTGCCACAAAAGTCCTGGAACTGCATGGTTCTTTTATCACCATAGTGAGGATTTGGAACTTGTGGATGAAAAATATTCACTGAAATGTGTGCATTTTTGATTCAATAAATGCTTAAAAGGCTGCCCTGTAGTCTCCCCAACATCAAAATGTAGTTGCACAGACCTTTGTACAGCACAGAAAATCCACATTCAAATTATCTAAATTTTAGTTTATGAAAAGCCAGCAGTTTATGGAAAGCCAGCAGTAACAGGCATTATGGAATTATGTATTTTGCCAGTCGGTGCATTTACTTTAGACGGTCTTTAGGACGAGTTTGAGGGAACGTTGGAATCATTGAAGAGATTACCTGGTGGGATGCCCAGATTAACTGAATAGGTTTCTCGGGCTTCTTGCAGAAAACGGGTTTCAGAATTATGTGGCGCTACCTGCTGGTGAATATTTGTAATGCGCTGTTATCAGTTGGTTTGGGAGCCGCATAATCCCATTGATCTTTTAGCATCTTACCGATCTGTGATATCATTATTTTCTACGAGAATTGTTATTTCATTTAATACTTTGATTTGCATTTTATAAGTAATTTCATTGTTCTAGCTTTACTTTGACGAATGTATGTCAGCGGATAAGTGACCCAGATTTGGGTAGGTAGACTTCCTCAGTATTGATGGGTGAACTGGCAAAACTTCAGCTCAGAATTTTTTGCACACTACACATTACAATGCTAATGTTAAAATCAAGATAGAAGCTACATGAATATTCAACCAAGCACTTCATTTCCCAGAGTCCAGGTTAATTGGCAGACGCATATATCCACATTTCGGAAGTTTGAATGGGCTGCTTTTTTAAGTTCGCTCCTCCTCGTCCCCCGACCTCCCCCTTATTAAAACAACTCCAAAATCTCTCCCTGGTTAAAAGAGTCTTTGGATATGTAAGAGCTACAGGAAGCGTAAACCTGGGGCGTCTGGAAGAAATTACAGACCCAGAAAAAGTAGAACAAGTAGTGCGGTTCGACAGTTCATGACTTTAACCTGTAAGCTTGGGAAAAAAAGGAAAAAAAAAACTTGAATTTAGTTGGGCTCTTGTCATCAGTACAGACTACTGTTTAATAATAGAATTTTTTTGCCCCACTATTGAATGACACGACCAAAACTGACTGACATGATTAAGCAAAACCTATATCCACGTATGTGACAGATTCATTCATTAATGAACAAGGAAGAAAAAGGAAGCAAAACTTGAATTTTTTTCACATTTTTTACGTTAATGGGAAAACTTGGAAATTGTGCAGCATTGGAGTCTTCAAAGGCGTATCTTCGGTTTCTACTGAATACTCTCAAGATAAGTTGATAACTTTAATTCAACTTAAAAGTCTTGAAAGGAGCCTCGCCTGACTGCATATACAGAGGAATAGGAAATCAACTTAAGCTGCTTCAAGGTACGAAACATTTTCCTCCTAATCTACTAAAAATCCTCGTTTCAATGACATGTAGCGACGCATGCTTAAAAAAAATCACGTTTGTAAGTCGTGCCGATGCATTGCTGGAGTGAATGAGCGCTTTTATGCTGTATAAAAGTTACCTGACAGCATAAATGATCCATTGTGCTGCTGATGATGTTAGAGCGGCAGTTCCCAGAAAACTCAGCCAGTGAGAAATTGCATTTTGCTTTACTGGACATTCACGTTATTTGCATGCGATTGAAAAACGGTGGTAGTCTATGAGTGCATTCAGACTTTAATTCTACTCATTCTGAGTTGGCATAAGAACTATGGTAATAGCTGCATGGATTGCGCTGGACGCACGCTTCCTGATCTGAAACGCAATACATTGTATCAGTCTCACAGTAATTAAAAACTTGCTTTGGCTTTTAGGAAATTGCATATAGGCACTAGAAAGTGGGATGTCAAAACTGAAAATACTACTTATGCATAGTGATTTAGTAGCCCAACTGGTTTAGGTATTTCCAACGTAATTTTCATTGGACAAAATATTCATGGCTGTTCTATTGAGCCATTTTCGCTGCAGATTAACATATATTTGTCTATTTAACAGATATTAGTCTGAATACGGCCATGCAACCTTGAAGAGAAGCGTTGTCAGCAGGGAGAGACCTTTTCTTTTCTCAGATAAGACCGCAATGTCTCCAATAAGTGCCTTATACCGTTAGAATGAGACGGAGTCTGACGTCAGACCAGCCCTTCACGTCACTTTCAGGCGCGCTGCCCTGATTTTGAAGCAATTGACATGGCTAAGAGATGCAGAGCACTCCAGAGATGAGATGTTTGGCATTCGAGCATTGTTTTCTTGCTCATAAATCAGGCTCGCAGAATGTGTGCATTTTAAATCGAGTTCGTAGAATGTGTGCTAGATTTCTGCGCTCTGCTGGATGAGGAATAGGCACGGCCGGTATTTCCCTGAACTGATGAACTTCTCACTGATAGATTGACTGCATCGATTTTTTAAAAAATTGTAAAGTTTTTCTAATAGCTACGCCGTTGCAAATTCGTTGTAAGAGCAGCCACGATTCAATCCTTGTTTAAGATCCAGCTGCTGCGCAAAACTTGATGAGACAAACAGAGTAAGAAAGAGTCAAACTTGGGAACTTGCTGGTTTTTCAAGCTGGTCAGCTGCGAAATATTGTTTATAAAAAATCAATCACTCCCTTATTAATCTTGACCAGCTTTGTCTGGTTTTCGAAGGCATTTTCAACCGAATGCAATCGTAATTAAACATCTGGTTATGAATCATTGTTCAGCCATGTTGAGAAGCCGGCAAAGTGATTTGTATTTTGCAAAATGACCATGCACAAATCTGACAATTGGCCATAACATTGTTATGAAGACCCTGGTATCTGGTATACAATAATTGCATGTAATTAGAAAGTGAATGACAGTTTGATGAATTACTTTCTGCGGTGTAAACTACAACTTTAACATCTGGTAGGTCTCCATGACAAGCAGCAATCCTGTTTGGTGCAATTGCATACGGGGATAAAGCCAGTCGTATCATTGTTCTACATTTGAACATTGCGAGCATTGCTTACAAATGATTAATGAGTGATTCTGGCATTATTTTTCCTGTAACGATGTTTTTGCACCATGTACAGGCATAAGTGGTCGGGTGCAGTGCAAAGCAAGTTACACAAAGCAGTATTTCACATTGTAGGAACTCGCCTGCAAATCTGCATGCACCTATTGTAAGAAAATGGTCAAAAATCAGCTCTTGGAGTCAGTGTGAAGGCTTCCTGGAGTGACAGAGCAGAATGCCACAAATGCTGCTAGGACCGGTGTTATAAAGGGATTTGGGTTGCAACTAGAAGTGGTGGGAGGGGCAGGAAGGGGAGCTGTGGGAGCAGAATAAGGAAGTAGATGGGGAAGGGAAAATCCTGCTGATTTTTGGGAGGCAGATGTTGTTGGCAGCGAAGTTAGCTGGGAGGAGATGAGGCACTAACATGGCCAGAACAGCTGTGTCAAGGAACAGCCTTTCTGTGCGTAATGTTGAGCTGTAGGGTGGCCAGAGTGGGTCCTGGGTCTACTATCTCCACCATCACAGCACTGTGACTAAGCACACTGACATTCAATGACACAAGCCAATCTGCGCATGAACCCAATCATTTTGCCTGCAGTAGTCTATCCGGAATCAGCTTAGATACACCCACGATATTAAATCTGTCCACGAAACGAGAAAAGAGCCAGTTTTCAGGGAATTGGACCTACCGGAGTTGCGACAGGCCTGGTTCAGCAAATGTTTTCAACCTTTCTCAGGGTTTTTTAGGCTCAGATACGTTAGATACTCTGCTGCCAGAGTCCCACATTTTAGTATTTTGTGTGGCTCTTATTGTGGGCTGCCCCATGGCTCCACTGTCACTATATCACGCAGTTATCCGGCCTCAGATGCAAAATCTGGGGTGTCCCAAGCTGGGAACGATTTCGTACCCACAGGGGAAGCATTCCTCCTCTGCCTGTTCCTTATTAGAGCGCAACACCGGGGTAATGCCAGCCAGCACAGGAGGCTGGAACCCAGGACAGGAAGTGGAGGGGCGGGACTCAGGGTAGATGGGGGTGGCTGAAGAACAGAGTGGAAAAGAGTCACAGAGACAATCTGGAGACTTTTTTTTTTTTTTTTTGGGGGGGTAGTCTCCTGGCCATTTTTCACCCCAGGTTCCAGTGGAGGGAGAACTGCTGCCACCCAGCTAGAGGAAGAGGAAATGAGCAAAATAAGGCATAGGGTGGTAGACCATCCCCCTGACTAGACAGCTGGAGCCCACGGGGGGGGGGGTTATAGGGACGAAGGTCAGGGGGGCAAATGTGTAGTTATCAGTTCAGTTCCTCCCAGTACCAAAGCATGCAGCAAATTCACTGTATAATGATGCTATGCACACCAGTGTGTAAACATTGCAGGAACTGAAATCTACAGCTGCTGTTGTGAGGCTCTGTTACTCTGTTTGCCTTGATGCATGCGGATGCAGCTGCCCTTCAAACGGATTGGCTTATTGGGGCCATTAAAAGGACATATGCTTGGACCGGCTCCGTGTCGTCCGCCACCCGCCTGGGATAGCGAAAGCTCACATGGCTAAAGCTCAGGAGCTCAGAGGCATATTTGTGCACTTCATTCACTGTTCCTCTGCCTCGGTTTGTTTACTTTTGTCTGGAATACTTTCTGAGTGTACAAGTCTTTCAGCATTTTTCATTTTTTTAACTTCTATCTGGGTCTACAGAGAGAAACTGAATCTGTGCACCATTGAAGCTGACTGGGAGGTGTAAGTTGCTGGGACAAAATACTGCCAGTAACTTACAAACTCCTCTGAGGGGAACTCTAGAAAATGATTGCCTAGTATGGTTGGTTTGAGGCAGTAATTATCAGGGTGTTTCAGGCATCATTCTGGAATCATCCCCAGGGTGCTGGAAAATTCACTGGGCATCCCCAAAGTCCTAATAAATGTGCATGTCTATGAATATTCAATCAGTATGCTGGTATTGAGAAATATGATGATTTTGAGGGCTAGATGTAGATCATCAGATTGACAGGTGCAGTAAATTAAATGTCATATAAAATGTATTTTTGTTCCAATCATACTTTGCATTCTCATTGATGCACGGCATTTGAATGAATAATTCAATAAAAGCCACTAAAAATCCAATCGGTTCCTATTTGTTAAAAGAATATCCCTCACCTGCAATTTTATAATTCTCACGCGTTATCGGCACTTAAGATCTTACACCAGCACCTTCAGATAGAGGCTTGCATTCTCGTTAATGAATGATACCTCAGAATACTACCATAACACGAGCCTTTCTTACCTAGTTTGGATGCAATATCGGTGCTTTCTAACCTACATTACATCACTGTCCTCAGACAGTTCCATGAGAAGTTGATAATTACTGCTAAGTGATTTCACTCCGGATTATTCTCTTTTCTCAAATCTGAAAATGCAAGGTCAATTTCCGTGGAGAGTTCCTTGGCAAATGTTCATGTCTTCTCGAGCTCTGGTGTTGTATTTCATCATGGTTGAAGCATGAGATTTAAACGTTTTCCCCACTGGTCCAGATTCAGCCCGGCAGCACTCGACAGCAATGCAAAGACCCCCTCCCACCGGCCTCAGACAATTCTTGGCCCCCGTCCATTTTTGAAGAATAAGCTTTATAGCATGAGTTTGCTCACAGACTGACTGCATAAATATACATACCTTATAGGACAGTTCAAGCACAGATTTCTCGACATGGTACATAAATTAGTCAGATCTCCATGCACTTTTGATGAGAGGCTCAGATGTCGTCGGCGTTTCTCACACACTGTGGCACCTAGTTCAAATCTGCGAGTCGGTCCCTGACGCTGCACCATCGCGTCCCTATGGAAGAGAAAACCGTCAATACTTTTTAGCATAGATAGTATTTTAGCATACTGTTAACATCAACTAATGACTTCTTTGGTATTGCTGTGTTTCTGCAGTCACATATACTTCTTCCTTAGAAGTCCAAGGTACTTTTTGGGAATTCATGGTCTATTTTAATAAGGGTTCGGATTTGTGCAGAGTTTACAAGAAGACATGAAAGCGAGGTTTGGGACACCCCAAGAGCTGGGTCTCTGATACTATTACAGCTTAGTCGGCTGGGCTGGGCCCAAAACGTCTGGGTCAAGTGAGTCAGGAGTCTTGTAAATCCAAGAACAAGACTCGCTCTGAGCTGGTGACATGTGCATGTGGTTCGCACCTTCCTTGTGCGGCAGTAACTTTACAGTGCGGTTACAACTGCAGCACTGTTTCGGAATATGGATTTTTCTCCGGCTGATTGTTCTGTTGTCCCATAAATTCAACACTGTGCTCTAGTGCAGTTGACCCAGACTAAGCCAGATCCATTGATCACTGCTCAAAATGTGACAAGTAATGTCACATGTCATGCTTGTTTGTTCAATGTGGTGGCTTGTGCTCTGCAATAAGAAAAAGCCTCCTCAAAGTAGGCCCAGAATTTCAGCCGTTTGGGTTGATGTCTTCCCACGGAGATATAAACAGATGATGTCAGAGGGTGGTGTTCCACTCTCCAGTCTGCCAAGCAGATGGAGAGCAGCATTAGAGAAGGAACTTGGAACAAGTGGCTAAAGAAAATGGTCAGATCTTTGAAGGGTTGGGGGATGAGATGGAACTGGAATAAAAGTGTTTCTACAAAAGCCATGCTTAGTTTCTTGTTGTAGCGTACATGTAAGCATGCACGTATGTTATTCCTTTAAGGTGTAACACAGACATTTACATGGATTTTCCTCAAGGTTTTGAAAATACCGTTTGCATTTGAATACCACAATGGAAAAATGATCAGAGTCACATTTTCACGTTGTGGAGAAATTATGAATTCAAAATTCAAAACAATTTTAGAAACAAAGCACTGAAAAAATATGCAAAAAATATGAAATATATAAAATATAATAATAATATATAATAATTATAAATATTATAATAACATATATAATATATAAAATATACAATAATGCAAAATTTGGACTCTGATCGTTTTTCCTTTATGGTCTTCATTTGCTTGTTACCTTTTAGGTTATCATTGTCTTATACCCTTAAACGTATCTACTGGCTGTAGCTTTCACAGTGTACCTATTCTTCTTCTTCTTGTAATTTTTCAGATGGGATGCGAAAAAACTATGACCTACCT
The DNA here is from genome assembly GCA_029692085.1 of Gymnothorax javanicus. Taxonomy (NCBI): domain Eukaryota; kingdom Metazoa; phylum Chordata; class Actinopteri; order Anguilliformes; family Muraenidae; genus Gymnothorax; species Gymnothorax javanicus. Next base: position 185,982,853 of record CM056193.1, read on the forward strand.
GAGGGTTATTGGGACAACACTGTTTGGGGTCTCGCTGCTTGTGGGGATCTCCACTGCCTATATCATGGGCTACCAGTTTTTTACGACTGCACAAAACTACTTCTCGTTTGGGCTTTACGGGGCCATTTTGGTCACTCATCTCATAATCCAGAGCCTGTTTGCTCTGCTGGAGCACCGCAAAATGAAACGGTCACTCGAGACGCCCATCAAACTGAACAAATCGCTTGCCCTCTGCATCGCTGCCTACCAAGAGGACCCCAACTACCTGAGAAAATGTTTGATCTCAGTAAAGCGATTGACTTACCCGGGGATAAAGGTGATCATGGTTATCGATGGGAATAACGATGACGACCTGTACATGATGGAAATCTTTCAGGATGTCATGGGCAGGGACAAAACGGTCTCGTACGTTTGGAAAAGCAACTACCACCACAGGGGGCCTGACGAGACCGATGACTCATACTTGGAGAGCCTGCAGCAAGTCTCTCGCTTGGTCCTGAACAACAAATGCATCTGCATCATGCAGAAGTGGGGTGGCAAGAGAGAAGTCATGTACACAGCTTTCAAAGCCTTGGGGAGGAGCGTGGACTACGTGCAGGTAAGCCCGTGAGGCAGCATGCTGTGCCGAAGCATGCATAGCTCCACAAAGATACTTTTGTGTTACTTCTCTTAAGGGAAAATGGCATTGACCTTGCACTATAGAGTGCAAACCGCTGAAAAGCTTATGGTGACTCCGTTTAGTAGAGGAAGAAGTATTGTGCCACTTGCACATTTAAACCGGAAATCCCATGTGTCCCGGCACAGACACAAGAATGATTTAATATTAACTTTGTGGGTGGTCCAGTTCATTTTCACTCTTCATCTGGGATTTTTTTGCACTTATTACTGTGTAAGTAGCGAGCCATGTGTAGTGCTGTAACCTCAGTAACCCCTTTCAGGATGAATGAAATTTGTTTAATGGGGCTTATGTAATGACCTGTGTCTGTTTGTTTGTCTGTCTGTCTGTCTATCTGTGAACAAAACATTTCAAAAACGCCTTGGCTGATTTGGCCCAAATTGAAAAGGGAGGAAGGCAATATAAAGTTCCGGAACTGATTGTATTTTGGGGATGTCATGACATACCGTTATGACGTAATGTCGCAAAAACGTAAAATATCTTTTTGGCTATATGTCGAGAAGTAAGCATCATATTGACTTGCTGTTAATGCTGAAAATATATTGACTCCAATGACAAGAGCTTTCTTATTTGATGTTACCAAAAAATATTAATAGTTTTTGAGATTGCCAGACGTCAAATATTTCCCAGTCGACGGCAGAAGTTAAGTAGCGACGGCAGAAGTTAAGTAGCGTTTTTTTTTTTCCAGTTTTTTTTTCAATCAATGAGATCAAAAGCCCTCCAGAGAGCACACATTTTCCCTTGTTGGGATAAAATTTTCATAGCAAGTAGAAATAGGAATGAAAAATTTAGAATACGTAGTAATGTAATACAGTGACATTACGATTTTGTTTTGATGAGGCTGTTCGAAAGGTATTTTGAACCGCAGTATAAACTGCATTTGTTACGTCCAAGGAAATAACTTGCGACATCAGTATTTAATCCCCAATAGTCTTTTTACATTTGGCTGATGAAACGTCTGAATGACAGAAGTTACACATGACATGACAATATACTTCATGAATGGCAAATCTATTATTACATTCAGGAACGTGCAAAAGTTTTAGGCACAAAAAATCTGTGAGGTAGAGATGCTTCCAAAAATAGTGAAATTAAAGACACCCGTACTGTATTTATTTATTGGTCATCCCAGTCTATGAGTGAAAAGAAGAGGCAGGAATACAGTTTCCTTTTTTTTTTTATTGACCAGTACACTTATTTTAACATTGAAATGCCAAGTTGTTTCATCATGCATAGCAGTGGTTTAAAGCATATTCCTGGGTTCAAAGCATGTTCATAGTAAAATTACTCATTGCCACAATTTTGAAAAAACCTAAAATAAAGCTTTAGTTCAATTTTTTTTTTCATTTTCACCTTTTCAACTCTGCCAGATCCCATTTGTCAGATCATAAAATGCAGCTGCTTTATTCCAACCTGTGGAGATGCGGGCCTGTTTTATATTTTAATGGAGATCCTGCGGTTCCCAAAGATCCCAAGTTTGATCTCATTTCTGCAGAGATTCAATCAAAAATCAGAGTTTCAGCGGTTAGTGTTATTCTTTCACCCCTCTTGTTTGTATTCAAAGGGGCTTTGGAGTCCCTGAGACAAAATGTTTTAAAGTCGGCTCCAGAACGAGCTTTTATTCATTGGTTTGCCTCCAGGTTTGTCAAGAACAGGTCATAAACACATCAAGGTCAAATACTGCTAAAATGGAAAATGTATTTTCTGAAAACTGGCTCTCTAGCCTTCTAACATGATTAGCTGTATCAAAACGAGGCAGGACTCTGTGCCCAGGGCCTAAATATGCTGGTAACCATATGGTTTTAATGTATTATGGCCATCATATAGGAAATAGGAATAATTAAATTTTACAATCCTGATCAGTGCTTGTGGGCTACCTAAAGTCTGTAATCGGTTTAACAACAGCACCAGGTCTGACTGAGTGTCACTGACACAGTACTGAGACTAGGGAATGAAATCTCAGTTTATTTCACCGGTCCTTCGATTTCCCCTGCAAGCACCCCAACGGTACGAGCCCCCTCATTTCAGATGACCTCCCTACCCCACCCCACCCAAGTTGTCTAGCTTTAAAAACTCTCTGAAGTTACCTCAACATGCATGCGTAGATTCATGCGTCATAGTGTTGGGTGTATGGCATCTGGAGGTTTCTTGAACTTACTCTCAGATGTGTGTCAGAATTGGAGTCCCTGCTCTCCTAACCTATATACAAACTGCTAACTGCTAAGTCTGTATCATTAGTGTTGAGACGTATGAATAAAAAGATTATCCTATGAATGGGGTAGATGTTTTAAAAGGAGACTTCACTTTTGAACTCTGTCTACAAAAAGGATTTTCTCTCACAATGCAGTGATATTATGCAGAAATAGTGCATAAAATGGACAAATATTTTAGGGATGAAATGTTATAGATGAGCAGACAATTATGTTTTACTATAAGACATGTACATTAGTTCCAAAAAGGACATTGAAGCACTGCAGAGCAACTGCAGAATTGCATTAACTCAAAACCTGTGTAATAATTACAACAATCTGGCTTGGGTTAAAGGATCAGTTCCCAGGTGAGGCATTGCTATTTTCCCCTCAGTGAAGGCACTTACCATAGTATAAATTGCCTCAGTCATTACCCAGCTGTATAAATTAAACTTATGCTAAATATAAGCTATTTGGGTCTCACTGGATAAAGATTAACAGGTAAAGCAAATAAATAGTAATGACACTGATAGAATTGATGTCATCACCGAAGGGAAACACAACATGATATAGCCAGCACTTTTCATTTCATTGTGCTCTGAAAAGTTTATTGCTTTAGTGTCTGGTGTTAACTGCCGTAGCACAGCAAATACACGGTCAAGTCGCATTATTATGACCACCTCCTACTTTCGATGTCAGCAGAGTGTAGCCAATGAGAATAAGGCACGTGTAGGTGAGCTGGCTTGGTGGGTATATAAGGTGTGCTGTAGGTATTCTGCAAACATATCACTCGTTGCTGTCATGTTTCACGTACACCCATACATGCTGACTGTCTTCCCTGGGGTGGATGGGCTCATCCAGCAAGACAATGCGATATGTCACACGGTTAGAAATGTCCGACAGTGGTTGGTAGAGCACAAACAAGATTTCCAAGTACTTCCCTGGCCCCCTAATTCCCCAGACTTGAACGCAATCGAGCATCTGTGAGACCACCTTGATCGTCATGTTCACTCTATGGATCCTCCACCACGCACCCTCCAGCAGGTGTCAGATGCATTGCAGTCAGTGAGGTTCCAGATACCTGTGACAACCTTCCAGCACCTTACTGAGACACTCTGTCCGTGCTGCACATGGCGGTTACTCTGGGTATTAGCTGTTGGTCATAATAATGTTACTCGACTGTGTAAGGAGAAGGCCTGATACGATACAACAGGATGCAGATTTAATAGAATTAAGGCCTCATTGTTTTTTGCTCTTCTGAAACATACTTTAATGATCAAGATTTTTTCAAGATTTGCTTGTATCCCCTTAAGTATAGCAAAGCCCCAAATGCCGGAAAAGAATAGTAGTTGACGCAAGTCAAGTTACAATACAAATCCTCGAAGAGATTCACTTGTCCAATTCAACGCACATGGGAGTCGCACATGTAATTTCCAAGTCTTTTGTAGGACTTCTCTCATGAAATTCATTCATCATCAAAAGCGAAGATCAGCCTAAATGTCTTGGCCGGTGGCCTGGATACAATAAGTTTCTACATTTTTATCTATTCTTGGAAATCTGAAAAACAATTTTGAAGAACAGGTTATATAGAGTACAGAGCACTGTGTATCGCAAAGTTGTCAATTTTTCAGAAGTTGGCAGCAAGAAGTGCAGGATTTATTTAACAGTGTGCCATAAAAATAAGGCTTTTTGTTTAAAACAAGACTTTTGAGATGTGATACTTCTAGGATTCACTTAAATTCTTAGGGAAGGATGCCAGGGCAGAATTCGGAATGAGAGGTTATCCTTAAACAACCTCTTAAAGGTAATGTGGTTTCAAGGTACAATGCGACTGTTATGAGGCCCAAGTAAGTGAAGTGGCACATTAGGGCATAGCAAGCAAACGGCATATTGTATGTCATTGCAGGAAATTTCCTTAACAAGGCAGATCTAATTTAAGCCTACCATATGTCGAGAGCAATACCTACTGTACTCCACAAAATAAGGACTGCATTTCGTATTGTTTTCATTTTAAAAGCTCTCCTAATCCACAGAAATGGCTCTAGCACATGGGCATATCATGAAAAATTGCGTTAGTTTGACTTATGTTTGACATTCGAATCTAGCTGCATCACATCACTGCTGCAGTATGTCGGAGCCATTATGCCATAATGACTGGTAGGATTACATTGGCTCTCCGTTTGTTTTCAGTCATGGAAATTAGTTGCAGCATTTCACTGTAGTGAACTTTCATGAACCTCAGGAGTATTCAGGACCTCTGGTAACTTTATAGGCCATAAGACTGTCACAATATATGAACATAGATATTAGCACTTAAATTTAAAAGAGCAAAAAATATATTCACACACACACACTCACAAGCAAGCTCACTCATACACACACACAGCACACTGACGGTGACAAATTAATGTGAAAAGGAAATAACCTGAATAAATGTGTCGAGAAACATCACAAAAGTAGATGCATTTGTTCAGTTATCTCATCTAATTAAAGGCAGCAGAGCCACTGCAAATAAATGCAGAGTTATTGTATGTGATCACCTTTATATTCTATGTGTACATTGCTGGAGTGCTCTCTTCCGGGATGACAATGGTCTAAGCCCCACAGGGCACCAGTGTACACTGAATAGTTTAATAAACATGAAAACTATCTTTAGTATCCCCCCCAGTTTCAAAATCACGAGATCTCAAACCAAATGAACTTGATGGAAGATTTCCAAACAATGAGTCGGACAGCACTCTCTGTCACCATTATCAAAACACCAAATGGGGTAATATGTCTTGGAAGAAAGGTTCTCCATCCCTTCTGTAGTTTTATGCTCATGTATTCTATGCCAAGGTATATTGAAGCTGATCTGGCAACTTGTGGTGGCCCAACACCTTGCTAAAGCTGTCAATGTTGATTTTTCCATTAATTTGTACATACAGACACACTGATGAGTCAAAACAATATGACCATACAAAATAGGTTGATTGTATCACATGAACGGCACACGTCAAAGTCTGCCATCAGACTGTATATGGTAAACAAACAGTCAGTTCTTGTAGTTGACATTCTATGTTGGTTTTAGAATGGAACCTGAGCCAAATGATTATGGTCAGAGGCCTTGAGGGGGGCTTCTGGTCAGCATTGCTGAGTGCCTTCTGACAGAAGTTTGAGGAAGAGCAAATCACAAACTGCTAAAGACTGTTGGTACCCACGGTTCGTCAATGAGCGAGGGCAATGGAGGCTATCCTGTCAGGTCTGAAATGACAGAAGGGCTACGGTGGAGTAGCTGACAGAAAATTGTCATGATGTTTGCGAGAAGAGTGCGTCGCTTGCCCCTTCTCGATTTTTGCTTATTTGTCTTCTGTCAATGTTTCAGATCATTCAACTAATTTTAATGTAAGAAAAAGACAATGTGAGTGAACTCAAAGTGCAGCTTTGAAATGATTATTTCATTTATTGAGGGTAAAGAGTTACTCAAAACCTAAATCAATCATGTGGAAAAATAATTGCCCCCCAAAACCTGATAACTGTTTGGGCCCCATTTGGTGCCAGCAGCTGCAATCAAACATTTTCTTCACTGTGCCGGAATTTTGGCCCACTCTTTTTGGAGGGCTGGAGGGTGAATTAGCTTGAACTGGCTAAGGTCATAACACAGGATCTCCATTGGATTTAAGTCAGGACTTTCACTATCCACTCCAAAACCTTCATTTTGTTTCTTTTGAGCCATTCAGAGGTGGACTTGCTTGTGTGCTTTGGATCATTGTCCTGCTGCATTACACAACTGTGCTTCAGCTTTAGGTCACAAACTGATGGCCAGACATTCTCCCTCAGGATTTTCAGGAAGGGAGCTGAAGCAATGATTTCATCAATTATAGGAAGCCACCCAGGTCCTGAAGCGGCAAAGCAGCTCAAGAGCATCACACTACCACCTTTGTGTTTGAATGTTGTTATGGTGTTCTTATTGTGGAATGTTTTGTTAGCTTTATGCCAGATGTAACGGGACTTGTCTCCCAGCAACTTCCACTTTTGACTTGTCAGTCCACAGAATATTATCCAAAAAGTTTTGGGGGATCGTCAAGATCTGAGACAAGTCTTTGTGTCCATTTTGGTCCGCAGTGGTTTTTTATTTTTACACTCCTCGATTGATGCCAAGTCTCTTTCTTATTATGGAATCCTAAGCACTGACCATAACTGAGGCAAGTGAGGCCCTAGCGATGTCCAGCCATCAGTTTGCCTTCTAAAGTTGAAGCACAGTTGGGTTATGCAGTAGTGCAATGATCCGAAGCACACAAGCAAGTCCTCTTCTGAAAGGCTCGAGAGAAACAAAGTGAAAGTTTTTGAGTGGCCTGACTTGAATCCGATTGAGATGCTGCCGCATGACCTTAAACAGGCAGTTCATGCTTGTAAACTCTGCAATGTGGCTGAATTAAAACAATTCTGCGAAGAAGTGTGGGCCAAAATTCCTCCAAAGCGATGTAAAAGACCTGTCGCCAGTTATCACAAACATTTGATTTCATTCCCTGCCTCCAAGGGAGGCACAACCACATATTATGTTTAGGAGGCATTTTTTTTTTTTTACATGCGTGATACAGGTTTTGAATAACTCAATGATCATTAAAAAGCTATTTTGTGTTTCCTCGTGTTGTCTTTGTCTTATATTGAAATTAGTCGGATGATCTAAGAGATGTGCCTGAGGTCTGGAACCCACAGACCTCAGGAGACACTGGTTTCCTCCCAAGTGATGCTCTGCCAGGCTTCTTGAGCCATACGAATGGTTTTGCAGCTTAAAATATCCCCTCCCTATTTACTCTGGAGAGGTATTCTCCTGATTGCTGACTTTGGCACTGAATCTCCTACTTCCAGGAAAGTTTTGTGATCTGGCCAACTGTTCGGAAGGGTTTTTTTCTGAACCTGGGAAAAAATGATTCTGTCACCCACTACAGTTGTTATCAATAGTGTTTCTGACCTTTTTGTATCATTGAGCAGACCATAAGAATATACTAAATAGTTCAGTTGGCCATACCGAATGGTTTTGATTTTCTTTAGTTGAGTTTTTTTTTTATTATTATTTTGTTGGCTATTAATAGCTTGGTTAGCTGGCAGCGACACCTCTTTGGGTTTCAAATTGAGAGCTTACAGCAACAGATTGCACAGCCTTCAAGTTACCTGATCTCTAAACAGCTGAACTCAATGGGAGATTTTGGACAACATATTAGACAGCGCTCTCTGTCGTCATAATCAAAACATCAAATGAGTGATTTCTTGGAAGAAAAGCACTCCATCCCTCCAGCAAACAGCAAAGTTTTACACTTGTAGAAGCTGATCTGGCAGCTTGTGGAGGCCCAACAGCTCATTAAAACTGAACGTGTTGATTTTTCCAACTATACGTATATGTATATATGAAGAGTTTGTTTCCAAAACGCAATATATCCATTTTACTTATTTTGACTAAATTAGCTTTTTCCATGTTGGCGCCTATTGCATTTTATAAAAAAACACAAACTTTGACCATGAAAAAATACACCTTATGGTATGAATTTCTAAAAATTGATTTTTGCACCATGTATAAGAAGCACAGGGTTATCGCTCCGTGGTATCATCTCAATTTTTGTAATTTTGGCACTTATTGCGTTTTGGAAACAAACTCTTCATATATATATATATATATATATATATATATATATATATATATATATAATGGAAATTATTACATCCACCAAGGAGGTTATGTTTTCACCCATGTTTTTCTGTTTGCAGTTAACAGTATAACTCAAAAAGTTATGCACAGATTGGTACAAAATTTGGTAGGATGGCCGGTGGTAGTCCAAGGATGGGTTGACTCAATTTTGGAAGAGATCCGGTGCATATTCTGGATTCTAGTTCCGAAAGAAGTTAAAATATACCTGAATAGAATTAGCGTCCCTTATGCAATGAACAGATTTTCATGAAATTTCAGCATTAAGTACAATCTACATTAATGTAGAACTGATTGTAGTTGTTGGTGATTTGAATAATATTCTTGTGGATCTAGAACCAGTAATACAGACATATGGCACGGCAGAGGTATGTGCTCTACCCTACTAGTTAATATATACTGAACAAAAATATAAACGCAACAGTTTAGTCATTTCAATATTCTGCATAATTATTTCTGAGGTTGGCTTAGTTGGGTTTATTTATGTGACCACGGTTGTGCGCCACTGGTCTATGTGCATTTCAGTCACCTTCTCCATATCATTGTCAAGTTCATGCCCTTTGTCAAAACTGGCCTTTCAGACAGGTGGGGCCTGATCCAGAGCTGCTGAAATCAGGTACAGTCAGCCCAGGCACATCCTGTACTCTGGTCAATAAAAGGCCACCACAAAAGTCCCAGTTCTGCCACTGTTCAAAATGCCATAAATGACTCGAGCCATCAGGGAGCATGCCATTGGCATGCTCAATGCAGGAATGTTTCTCAGGGATGTTGAAAGGGCTCTTAATGTCCATGTTTCAACAATAAGTCACATAAAACACCTTTTTGAGGAATGAGGCAAGACAGCAGACCGCCCGCATGCATGACGACCATGTGTGACAACCCCCACCCAAGACCGCCATATCTGGACTCTTTATCTCTGTGATCGTCTGAGAGCAGTAACTCCCACTGCAGATGAGACAGCTGGTCCCCACCATCACCCCATTTTTGCCAAAACCGTGAAAAATAATCTCCTGGAAGTCCATATCTGTACGTCTTTTGCCCTTTGTGGATTGGACCTCTCCTCAGCTCGATGAAAAAATTGGTTCGACTGAGTGTATAGACACGTTTGATGGCCAATGGCACAATGGAAGACTGTTTTCTTTACAGACAAGTCACGTTTCCAACTTCACAGAGCGGATGGACGAAGGATCGTTATGCTGACATCATTGTGGTGCGCAAGGTGGCACATGGTGGTGGAGTGCTGGTTTGGGTGGGAATATTCCAAGGACATTGCACCCAACTGCAGTTGATGAACAGCAACTTGAATGCAGTGTGATTTCACGATGAGATGCTGCTGCCTATCGTCCTACCATTCATCCATCAAAACAATAACCATCCAGCATGACCATGCCAGACCCAACTCACCCGTGTATGCACAGAATTCCTTGAGCCTGAAAACATTTGTGTGCTTGAATGGCTGGCTTATTCCTCAGATTTGTCCCCCTTCCAGCATCTTTGGGATGTCCACAAGCAACGAGTTCGTCATTGGTTCCCATTTTCAGCCAATAGCCGCCAACTCCGCACAGCTCTTGAAGACAAGTGGGAACATGTCCACCAAGTCACCATTGACCATTTGTTACAGTCCACACAGCAGAGATGTGTAGCAATGCAGCAGGCCAAAGGCGGACATACCCAATATTGATTTGTGAAATTTGGACAATAGACCCCATCCCCTTTATCATCACGCCATCGCGAGATTCTTGTTTGTCTTTTTAAATCATTGATCGAAATGTATTGCAATATGGTCATACAATCTGTCAACATTCAATGAAAGTACAATGAGCTTCTGAACATGGTCATATTTCTCACAATAAGAAGTGTTGCGTTTTTATTTTTGTTCAGTGTAATTATTATCTGAAAAGGTTGATTAAGTTGTGTTAACGGCGCATGTCAAGGTGTCAAGGTCTCCCAACAGACCGTATATGTAAAGCAAACAGTCGGTTCTTGTAGTTCACATGTTGGTTGCTGAATGGAACCTGAGTTAAATTATTATGGCCATGAGGCCTTGTGGGGTTGACAGTTGAAGTAGCAATTGTCAATATTCAAAAAAAAAAAAAATGAATCTAACTGTATGGGCCACCTGCCTACTATTGTGTAGGTCCCCATGCCCTGACCCATCGAGGAATGGAATCCACTAGACCTCTGAAAGAGTGCTGAGGTATCTGGCACCAAGAGGTTGGCAGCAGATCCTTTAAGTCCTGTTAGTTGCAAGGCGGGGCTTCCATGGATCGGACTTGTTTGTCCAGCACATCCCACTGGTGTCAATTTGGATTGAGATCTGAAAGCATTCCTGAACCATTTTTTTTAGTGTGGCAGGGTGCATTATCCTGCTGAAAGAGGCCACTGCCATTAGAGAATACCGTTTCCATCAAGGAGTATCCCTGGTCTGTAGCAATGTTTAGGTAGGTAAGGTGGCATGTGTCAATGTACTATCCATGTGAATGGCACCACCTAAGGTTTCCGAGTAGAACATTGGCCAAAGCATCACGCTGCCTCTGCTGGCTTGCCTTCTTCCCATAGAGCATCCTGGTGCATGTCTTCCCCAGGTAACCGAAGCACACGCACCTAATCATCCTCATGATGTAAAAGCAAAAACAATTTATCAGACCAGGCCACCTTCTTCTACTGGGCCATGGTCTAGTTCTGATGCTCCCGTGCCCATTGTAGACCCTTGCGGCGGTGGACCGGGATCAGCATGGGCACCATGACTGTTTTGCGGATATGCGGTCCCATACGCAACAAACTGCGATGCACTGTGTGTTCTGAAACCTTTCTATCAGAACCAGCTTGAACTTTTTCAGCTATTTGAGCTACAATAGCTCCTCCGTTGGATCAGACTGCATGGGTCAGCCTTCGCTCTCATGGTGTGTCAATGAGCCTTGGCCGCCTGTAACCCTGTCACCAGTTCACCAGTTTTCCTTTCTTGGACCACTTGGCTGGTCCTGTCTACTGCAGATGAGGAAACCCCCACAAGAGCTGCAGGCTTGGAGATGCTCTTACTCAGTTGTCAAGCCAACACAATTTGGCCCTTGTCAAAGTCGCTGGCATCCTTACGCTTGCCCATTTTCCTACTTCCAACACATCAACTTCGAGGACAAAATTTTCATTTGCTGCCTGACCGGGGCAATTGCAATAAAATAATCATGCAGTGGTCATATATGGCTGATTGGTATTAATCATCCATTGGTGCCTATATATTTCAATAAAATATCTTGTCACACCATAAGCAATCATTTGATTAAGCAGTGTGCCTACAATTTTGATAAACCCTTATATTTCTCTTAAAAGTGTGAACAATCTGTAGTTATACTGTCTGTGTCTGCGGGGTTAAAAGACTGAGGATGACTGACCTAAATTTACTGTGCCAAAACCTTTGCATGTTGGATTCAGAATGACTCCATAATTTCTAGGCCACTGCAGATTTGCCCCCCTCACTGGGTCACTAAACCTTTCTTCACGTGGTCTAAAATTAACCTTCATGTGCCCCTATGAGAGGCAGTGCCTTTAGGAGAGCATATAGCAGACCTTTCCTTTGCCTTGCTGATTTAAGAGCCCCAATGAAGTGATTTTACTCTAAGGCACAGAGAAAAAGATCTTTCTTTAAATACAATGCAGAATTGTCTAAATATCAGTCAGTGAGTCACATGGAAGAAAATGCAAAGTTCAGTAAAAATGACAAAAAAATTAATAGCTTTTTTCCAGACTGCTCTCGTGATTCATTCTGACCCCAAAAAATATATTTAAAAAGAAGTGAATGTTTGTAAGATCCAGCCGGATCCCCATTCACGCAGTGTGTTTTTTGGAACAAGTAACCATTTAGCTACCTCATTCACTGTTGCTCGGTTGAATTTTTCACATCAATGTGTCAATGAGATAAGGCAATTTTTTCACAATTAGGTTCATATAAGATGGCTTCTGTGAAATGCAGTCTGGTAAAATCTCTTTTATGAATAATTTATAGAAAAAACTCTAACAGCACACCCTGCATCATCATGCAACCTTATGTATTGTTTATTTCAGAACTGCATTTGATACAGTGGGCCATATCTTTATAGTCAGGCACAAAGGCAACATCATATTGCTCCAAATCCATTTGGGGTGCGATTTGATGCAACATGCTTATTTCATTGCAGATAGTTTGGACACAATATATTTTGCAAGATGTAAAAATGATTGGATTTAGTGGCTTCATTAATTTGTTCCTATCTTTGTTGCATGACATGCAAAGAGTCAATCAGTTTAGTCTCTTTAAAAGGCAATTGTTTTTATTCCTTGGCTGATTGCTAATATAGCTGCAGAGTTCAGCATCAAACATGCATGTTTACATCTAATGAATAAGACCTGTTTATGTGCAAGTTCTGTTAAACTGTGAATTGTTTTATGTGGGTTTTAACAGCTTTAAATATAACAATGTGGTTGCTGCGATGAAAAAAGATATGAAAAACCAGTAATAGCTTGGGAAAATGCATTTAAATTGTGAATTTTGCTCAAGTCGCATGTTTTATTTTTATCCACAATAATCAAAAAGGCCTGTCATGTGCAGTGAATCCCTTGGACCACTAATTTTCAAATAACATTTCAATTCACCATTTAATGTCCAAATAAAAGCAATATAAGTTGAACTGCAGGTATTCAAGGGCATCTTTTGTCAATTGCAGGTGTGTGATTCTGACACCATGCTGGACCCAGCATGCTCAGTGGAGATGGTGAAGGTATTGGAGGAGGATCCCATGGTGGGCGGAGTCGGGGGTGACGTACAGGTATGATTTGGTGAATCATCGTGTGGTTATGCAATTTAGCCAGGTGCAAACTGTGAGCATTTTTTGCTATGCCATAGCCTCATTGCTTTAGCCCTGTAAAATCTACAGGCCCATATATAGGTTTGTCAGATGCAGCTGCTGTATCCAAACCTGGGGAACCCCAGGCCTATTTTAAATTTTAGTGGAGACCTAAAGGTTTCCAACGTTCCCAAATTTTTCCTGCTGAATTATAGGATAAAGAGTACAAAATGACGTAGATGATCTACTTGTAGTTATTTTCCATTTCACTAGCAAGGACCACGCCACAACGAAGTGAAGTTTAAAGTTTAATGAACGGAGGGAGAGAGGGTAGGTAGTGAAGTAAAGGAGGGATGTTGCCGAGGTAGTCTGGAGGACGTGTAGGTGGCTGGGTGGAGGAGACTCTGTGTGGGGGTTCCGTCTTGGCGTTATCCACCTGCGCAGACGTCGAGCCCCCCAGACGGTACCTGGAAGAGACATGAGAGGTATGCATTGGGTTGAACTGGAGGAGATGAGTGGGAAGAGGATGAGGGGATGAGGGGAGGGATGAGGATGGGATGAGGTAGGTAGGGATGAGGATGAATGGGAGAGGATGAAGGGATGTGGGGAGGGATGTGGGTGGGAAGGGATGAGGATGAAGGGATGACGTGGGAAGGAGATAAGTGAAGGTGAGGGGAGGAGGGGTGGGTGGGTCGAGAGATCTGATTCAAACGGAGAGGAAGGGGCTGAACGTGCATAAATAGGCTTGTCCTGTGATTGAAGGTGGAGTTGAGGCGTGGCCCTGCTCCCGAACCTAAGTTAACTTATTAACTTCATTTGATGTAATGCTGTGGCCATAAAAACACGGGGACCGGGGTTTGAATATTTTTGTGTGATGTACCTTAAGTGAAGGGCTGCAACCAGCAGATACTGTACAGTATATGTATGAGACATTGTACTACAATATGAAAGAATGTTTTATTCTGACTTTTTACCCATTTAAGGGAAAACCTAAGGGAAAAATTACGAGTTTAAGGGGTCAAAGAGACCTGTAATCCAAAAACTAGCTTTCCATTCATGGTCAGGGGGTAGGAGACTTTTCCAGACTGCTTTAGGCAAGAAAATACATCACAAACAAATCAACACTTCGTCACAGGACACACACACACTTATGCAGTCAGAGTTCAGACGTCTGCCTAAGGAGAAATCCATTATGAAAGCCCTTATTGTCCTTGTTGTGCACAGTCAATGCTATCCTCTGCAGTAGATTGTTAATAATGCTTACAAAACTGCAGACATACAGAATGTAAACCATGAGGGTAGCATTTGGAAAGGGCAAGACATGAATCCGAAAGAGAACATCTGATTTAGAATAATTTGGACTAATTCCTCCTGAACTTGATTGTAATAAAAAATATTTTCCCTCATACAAGTACGTTGTAGATGTAACATCTCATCAATGTGAATTCCCAGCTAAGGACAAAGATTTGCTCACTTTAGCCCTACATACTGTATACTTCTGAAAGAGGAAATGGTGATTGAATTAGTGGTTATTCCCCACTGGGTATCATCCAAGCACTCAGTCCCTCCATCAATAAGTTCCATGTTATACATTACACATCGTGCTATTGTATCATTTCACAAAATATGCTGGTTGCTACTCACAATAATGATATTTCACATTCTCTGACTCGAGTGTATTTGTTACTGTGCTTTCTTCGCAGATTCTGAATAAGTACGAGTCGTGGGTGTCGTTTCTCAGCAGTGTCAGATACTGGATGGCCTTCAACATTGAGAGGGCCTGCCAGTCCTATTTTGGGTGCGTTCAGTGCATCAGTGGGCCTCTGGGCATGTATAGGAACTCCCTGCTCCACGACTTCTTGGAAGACTGGTACAATCAGACCTTCATGGGGAGCCACTGCAGTTTTGGGGACGATCGACACCTCACGAACCGCGTGCTGAGCCTGGGTTATGCCACAAAATATACCGCCAGGTCCAAGTGTCTGACCGAAACGCCCATCACTTACCTGCGGTGGCTCAACCAGCAGACCCGGTGGAGCAAGTCCTACTTCCGTGAGTGGTTGTACAATGCCTTGTGGTTCCACAAGCACCACCTGTGGATGACCTACGAGGCTGTGATCACAGGTTTCTTTCCCTTCTTCCTCATTGCCACGGCAATCCAGCTGTTCTACCAAGGCAGAATCTGGAACATTCTTCTCTTTCTACTGATTGTCCAAGCAGTGGCGCTCATCAAATCTTCCTTCGCAAGCTGTCTGCGGGGTAACATAGTTATGGTGTTCATGTCCTTCTACTCAGTATTATATATGTCCAGCCTACTCCCAGCTAAGATGTTTGCCATAGCGACAATTAACAAGGCTGGGTGGGGGACTTCAGGCAGGAAGACAATTGTGGTGAACTTTATAGGGCTTGTTCCAATCTCGGTTTGGTTTTCAATTCTTTTCATTGGCATCATCTTCACGGTCGTCCAAGAAACAAGAAAACCCTTCCCCGAATCAGAAAAGCTAGTTCTGATCATTGGTGCAATAGCCTACGCCAGCTACTGGGTTGTGCTGTTGACTCTGTACGCGGTGCTAATCACTAAGTGTGGGAAGAGAAAGAAGGAACAGCAGTATGATATGGTGCTCGATGTATAATGTCCATGTGTAATCCTTGCCCTTTCCTGCCTCCCCCGCCCAACCCCTACTCCACTCCCTTCTACACCCTCCACCCCACCCCACGCCCTTACGTTTACATTGTGAAGAATCTCAGACTGCTCACTTATTGGTGGACTCTCGGCAGGTGACATGAAGTGACGTCGTCATAAGAGACGAATCATTGCTGCTGTGACTGAATCAAAGGATATTCCTTTTTTTGAAAAAAATTACGATGTTCCAAAGTTGAACAATATTATTATTATTATTATTTGTATTATAAATATTGTTATTATAATAATAATTATTATTTTTTACAAATGAAAACCACCAAAATGGACATCATGTTTCTGGAACATGGAACTGGCATGAGTTCTATTCCTATGCACTTTTATGTCTCATTCTCAATGTGCATCATGCTTGACAGACAAATATGAAGAAAAAATACCTCAGTGGTTGTTTGCATTGTGTGGGTGATTGGGATGCAGTCAGAAAAGACTCATTCTTGTTTCAAGTAATTTATAATCTATTATAAACATGGGTCCTTTTATATATAGTTTTATAATGAAAGCCAAAGGTGGACTTCTCAGCACATTGGCCATGCTGTAGCTGTTGACTTGTTATATTGTATTTTTATTGCCTTTTATATAGACACGTTTATTTTTGTTTTTTGTTTTTTTTTTTTGCGTAGTCACCAAAGAGTCTCTATTTTTTTTTTTTTTTTTTTTTTTATATTGATAGATATGCAATGTGCATGAATAACTGTAACAACAATGACTTGTGTATCTGACCAAAAATGTGAAAATATGAAGCTGGATTTATGTGTATGCAATGATGACAATAAAATGCAATTCTAGGGATAAATTATTGATTAACAGGAAGAGTGATTAACCTGTGTTTTTTTTTAAAAATTGTGTACATTGACAACCAGCGTATTTATAAGACCATTCTGTGGTTTATAGCCTTATGTTCTGAGATAGTTATATTTTGACAAGGTTTTTTCATCAGCAAGGGATACTTCTAGACCTACATTTATGTTAAAAAATGTAATCTTATCTTCAGTCCTGAACAGGTCTTGTTTCTGTCTCAAAAATGTAAACTGTGTGCATTTGGGAAATGATAAAAATAGAATATCAGTCTGAAATGTCAAAGACAATAATGCAAACCCTGCACAGACAGAACCAATATTTTTGCACAAGAAATAAGTATTTCAGATCCAGAGTATTATTACATCAGCATTTCTGGCATAGTTTCTTCATTCTGTGTTCAGAAAAAAAGTGATACTATAAAAAGATCGTGAAAAGGCAAAGCCAGACTGCCGCCGGAATTCGGTTCAGCGCGATCAGGACTTCCACATGAGAAGAACTATGAATTGAAACTGTAAAAGTATTTCTATTATTGTGTTTTGTGCCAAAAATACATAGGTGGTGTTGATATAAAGCACTTTTTTGTTGTGCCAAAATAAAGATTTGATGCTTACTATGCAAATTGGATGCTTGGTTTTCTTTCATTGCCTAGCAGTTAATATTGGCTTTGAAGCGTCAGATATATGGTTTCCTATGAGACATCAATCTGAATAATATTTCAGTCACATCCACTTTGTCAAAACCCTGAATTATATCGTCACTTGCAGCGAATTTATTTGCAATATTTGAATTTGGCTGCATGGCTCTGTTCTGGGGCCTCCCTGTCCTACCACACGCATGCATGAAAAGCCAGTAGGCAGGGAGAGCCACAAACCTGCCCTTCCATGCATACGCCTGATGCCATTGGCGGAGAGAGCTGCAGCAAACCCCCCAGGGCTACAGAACAGAGCACAAGCATCAATGACTGCGGTCAGTCAGAAAAAACGTGTAAATGAGGAGCTGGGGATGGAGGTGGGTTGTAAAATGAGCAGAGAAAGCTGCAATAGTAGACAGGCAGAGCATCTTTAAATAGGGCGCCTTGTTTGAGATTCGCCAAGTGAGTGCCTGAAAGGAATCAGCTGAGCCGTCAGCTGATGTGGGCTTGGCTTGCGATCTGTACCATCACTAATGAAGGCAGGCTTGCGAGCTAAGCATGACTCCGTGGCCCGACTGAACTACCGCTGCGCTCAATTTCTCACATGATTTAGACAACATTTCCGCGCACATCATTACATTTTCATTTATAGCGGCTTTACTGCATCAGTGCGCATGGGCATTGCTGCTTAACTTTACTTGCCTTATTTTCCCCGGAAAAACTGAACTAAAGCCTATTTTTTCAGAATATAGCCAGTGTCAACAGTTTACAATGGATGTTGAGTCTAAAACAGTGTGGCGTTTAAAAAACTGTCTAGCTAAATTCGAATGGAATCAGAGGAGGGGATTCTACTGAGCTCACTAAATAACCCGTGTATAGTATTACAACACATTTATTTGGGTGATGCTCATATCCAAAGTGACTTTCTGTGCCGTTGAAAAGACTAAAAAGGCCCCAATGCCTCTGAGTCAATGTGGGGTCAACAGAATATATTGGGATTCGAACCATCCACGTTTCTGGTCCCGGCCAAGCACATTTGCTGCACGGCGATAAGCAGCCACCCATGAATTTTATTTATTTATACGACACACTTTGCATTTAAACTAGAATTTAAATCAAAGATTGATTTGGTACTACACCACATTATGATCAGCGTTTAGAATGACACAAATTCAGTCAAATTTGAACTATCTTATGAGAGAGGATGATCATGAATTGTTTAAACGATTCCATATTACCGTGCAATTCCCTGACATTGGCATAAACTGTCGCGTTTTAGGGCCTTAATAGCAAACACATTGAACTACCTTACCAATCACTTTTGCAGTTTGTCCCCTGTTTGTGTTTAGCAGGGAAAAGCCACAGAATTATTGTTAGCGTGCATAGCTGCGAATGGCTGGTGCTACAGCCAAATAGATACCTTCACTTGGAGTCATGGTCCATTTCCCAAAAGTATCTCGAAAGCATATCTCTGACTCTAAAAGGTATTTCCTGCTCCATTCCAAGGACTGAATAAAAATTACAGATTTGTTGTAGTCTTATTTAAAAAGCACCTGTTAAATTTCAGAAGTACAATAAATCAACCCATGAAGAATTATGCATGCCTGGACATACCAATCATTTACAAATATGCTTTGTAGAAGCCTTCTACTTGCAGTTCAAACAAACCCAGAGCAACTCACAAGCAGGGTTTCATATTTTACAGTATTTACTATTACATTTTTAAAATATTGCCTTGTCATAGAATTTCAATGTACAGAGATTTACCCGGGAAACGCCTTAGGTACAGTTCAAATTCTCTCTCTCTCTCTCTCTCTCTCTCTCTCTCTCTCTCTCTCTTCTCTCTCTCTGCAGGCTTAAATTACATTACAAAAATCCAATGGCACATATGGTAACATGATTTCTGCCTGACTGCAAGACCTCTTCTCTGAGTCAGAGGGAACACCCCTCCCAGATCCGCACATCAGCACTAAGGTATTCTCTGCCATGGGACTGTGTTCAACTCTCTGCATTTTTTACACCATTTCGAGGCTTTTTAGTAGCCCCATTCAGCAGCAATTCAGTTCATACAGTACGTCTGCTGCGAGGTTATATCAATTGAAAGATGGTCCACACTGCAATAAAATATGCTGTAATATTCATGAGGTCAAAGCATAGCGTTAAAAGTAATAGTGAAAAGGCCATTGCAGTACTGAAGCTCTTCTTTGTTTTTCGTTTTTTTTTTTCCCTAATCACTCAAGACGCAAAATAGTAAAGCCATTCCATCTAAGAAACAAGATGCTTTGCGTCGAGGTCCTTCATCACCCTTTCAGGGTTTATTTTGCAATAATGACCAGCTCACTGTACATTATCCCGCTCATTACATTGTTATTTATAATTTAATACAAAATATTGATTTAAAATTGATTTTATTGCTTCTGCTAAAAAGCTAGTTAGATTCTATGGTTGGAACTGCGTCACATCCATAGCAATTGTGTGTTATTCAAAGCATCGGTCTTCTATTCAGAAAAAACATACCTTAGAATGCTGAAATTGTCCAATCAGAATCAAGTATTCAACAACGCTGTGTAATAAGTGGGTAATGTACTGCCTTGCCAAAAAAAGCTGCTGGTGGATTTAAATAAGCAAATACTTAAGAGCCTAACACTGGATCATTTTTGCAGCGAGTAATATGTTTCAGCTGGCGACAATTCTTTTAACCCTGACTGATGCAGTGTGCAGCCTTTAATTTCATTCGGAACTATGTCAGAATCTTAATCCCATGGTTGTGGAAAGATGTCACTATGTTTCAAGAGGGGCACATTATCGGTCTACACCAAGCGAAGTCAGTTACAAAGGAGATCGCTGAAAACACTAGAAATGGGTTGCAAACCGTCCAACGCATTATTAGAACTAGGAAAGGTCGTGGTGAACAGTCAACTACACGGAAAGAAATGGGCGCGCAAAAAACCATGAATGATCGTGGTCCGAGATCACTAAAACCGTTGGCTAACTCTCATCGTAAAAAAAAAAATGATTGTAGAACTCATGGCTATGTTTAATCGTGAAGGTATGAGCATTTCCACAGGCACCATATGAGACCCTCCAGCACCAAACCAGTCACATGGGTCAATTTTTCAAATATGAGTTTTTGGGGTCATAATAAATGCCCTTACAGATGAGGCCAAAAACTCACATTTGAAAAATTTACCCATGTGACTGGTTTGGTGCTGGAGGGTCACAAATAGCAAGGACTTGTATGATTGGGACAAAATGGCTGTATGGCCATAAGAGAGCCCCTTGTTGGTCAGGCTAATCCGGAAAAAACAACTTCAATCTGACAGTACCAAGGTTCTTCAATGGAAAATCCATCTAAAGACTTAACCCTTCCAGAGAAGACTAAATAGTTCATTTTTAATGTATGAACTTTGTTACCTGGCTTAACAACATGACATGCTGTATCACTGATGACTATTTACAATGTGTTAATAACTTGGATGTCAGCACAATGATATGGAAACAGAGCATGTGCATTCTATTCAGGGCAAAGAATGAGCCCATTATTCATGTTATAGTTCTACATCATTGGGCCCACCTCTGACATGAATATCAAAGGTATTAAAACGCTGTAATGCCGACAATTCTGCCGTGATATATCACAGACTGACAATACACAGAAAACCAGAGGACCCCTCGTCATCCAGAATCTGTACACTTTGTTTTTCTCACAGGCAACTTAGGTTTGCATCAAAAGTATCTTCCAACCAAATTATATTTCAGTGAAATTGTTTGTTTTTCAGTGCTTGAGAATTTGGATGACTCATGAAGGGCTTTCTCTTTCCATTTCCCCGGTAATGTCATTGTTTTTGCCAATTATACAACAGACTGCGAACTGTAGTTCACTAACTTGATGTTGTCCTGAAACTATGTTAAACCAATCAATGCCTCTTCTCTAAATACAGAATGTGTCACTTGTGAGCCTTTGCCTTTTCATAAATGCATCACTCAAGATATTAGAACACATTGACAGTGTGGAGCCATTGTTTCACGTAGCTGATCAAAGAAAAGGGTTTTAAATATTTGTGCAGGAGTCAGTTCTGAAAGCAATGGCACTCAGACAAAGGAAAAGCTAAACAAACATTTTTATCAGTGTATTTGAGCTGTCAAAGAGTTATCCAAGACACTAATGAAATACAATGCTTTTAAGATACCCCGTATCCCATTTTAATTCTCCTTTATTTATTTTTGTAACAGGTCTTTCCACAAGGTGATGTACCCCTGGCAGAATTTGTAAGATGTTAACTGATTTTAGACAATATTAGAGATAATACAAAAACATCTTTACTGTATGAGTAGTGCTCACATGAAGCTATTTATCATTGCTGAATTTAGCTATTGTTATATTCATCATAAATTGCAAAGGTCAAAAATGTACATGCCCTGGTCAAATGTTTGTTTCCACCAGTATTTTGACCCAGTTAATACTTACTTAAGTAAACTGAAGTTTAAGACTCTGCACTTGAGCCTTGTTTGATTTTAATCAGTATATAATATATGGCCATAAATATCCATAAAGTGACTCAATTTTCATTGTTTTAGCTATGAATTTCAAAAAAAAAAAAAAAAAAAAAAAACAAGACATGTTTGAAGTGCAGACTTTCAGCTTCAATTTAAGGGTTTTTTATTTAAATATTATGTGAACCAGGTATGAATTACACCCATTTTATTCACAACCCTCTCAGTTTTAGGGGCTCAGAAGTCATTGGAAGAAGTACCATAATTATCAATGAAAGTGTAATTTCTACTACTCTGAAGCAAACCCTTTGCAGTCAGTGACTGAGGTATAGAACCAAAAAACCCCTCCAGATGCAGAGTATCTTCACTGGTGATACTTTGCAAGGTCTTCACAGCAGCTGTATCCAGCTCCTGCCGTGCTGTTGGGCTGTTCTGCCTTCAGCAATTGACATGCATGCTGAATTAGATTCAGATCATATGATTGACTTGTCTTTTCTAGAACACTCTAGTTCTTTGCCTTAAACAATCTTGGGCTGCTTTTGCAGTCTTCTTCCAAGTCATTATCTATCTGCACTCTGAAGCATTGTCAAAAGAGTTCCCAAGTATTTGGCTGAATCTAAATGATTAACATTGCTCAGTACAATTCAAAATCCAGGTTTCATCAGCAGTCACATCACCAATGAATACAAGGGAGCCAGCTAACTAAGCAGGCATAGACGCCCACACATGCGCACTCTAAATGAATGAGGTGGTATGCTACGGATCATGAACAAGTCCCTCCCTTCTCCATATTCCATATTCTCCTCTTGCCATTTTTTCTGGTGCATGTTGATCTATGTCCCATCCATTGATAGGATGTTGCTAAACGATTATGCTGGATTTTGGGATTTTTGAGATAAACTCTCTCTATACACGCTGGTGAAGTGTTTTCTTGATTTAAGACCTTGACACTGATATGCCTACCAACTCGAGAGCAGTCTTCATCTGTCCAACCATTGTGAAGGGGTTTCTGTGGACCAGGAAAAGAATTATTCTGTCATCTACCACAGTTGTCTGTGCTTATCCTGGCCTTTTTGTATTCCTGAGCTCACCAGTGCCTTCTTTCTTTTCAGGAATACATCAAATAGTTCTACAGGCCACACTGAATGGCCATGTTTTTTTTTTTTTTTTTGTCTCCCTGATGTATTAGTTTTTATTTTTCAGCCCAATAATAACTTGCTTCGCTGGCAAGGACAGCTCTTTGAATTTCGTATTGAGAGTGAACAGCAAAAGATTCTGAATGCAAGCAAATGCAACAGTTGAAATCATCTGTGGGCCTTGTACTGTGGAGTTCACTTTTAAATGACATTATGCCACATTCCAATCGTGTACTTAATTGGTTCCCCTTGTTTCCTGTTGTTTTGTGTCGCTTTTGTAGTATTGTCTTTTTAAATTTATTTGTCTCATTTAATTTCCACCCCTCTAGTGCTCTCGTATTTACCTTGCTCTCGTGCCGAATTGTTGTCATATGTAGAAAAATTCCTAGAGCTCTATCAGTAGTCGCTGGATTGTTTTGCCTGTTAGATGCCCTCTAGCCTTGAGCCTTTTCCGAGCTTTGTGGACACTGGTGTGTTGGTAAACAAAGTAAAAACGTTTAAGTATTTGAGCCATTTAGTAAGAACACCCTCTCCCTGCTCTTCTTTGGTCTCCAGAGCAGGGACAGTCCGCTATCGGCACAGTCCTGGTGGTTCTGTGGATGTACAGTTCAGCAGGTGCCACAATCAGCTTGACTGCCCATCTTCTGACCTCTGGACAGTCCCTGACCACGGCTTGGATCGCCTCTTTAATTCAGTTTCCAACCGCCTGACTCGGACTGCCACCCACTTAGGATCGCCTGTGCCCTGTTCAGTTCTACAGACCTTGGGTTCAGACATAAGGAACGCCCTTGTGGTGGACCGACGTGTAGTTCATTCTTGTGCAGCTCGTAGCTCGTTATAAGGGAATGAAACTCATCTGGCCATGAAACAGCCGAGCAGCCCATTGTTCTAATACTTTTGGTCCTTTATAATGGGGGTGGGGGTTCTATTCATAAAAAGCTGCAACTGTCCACCCAATTTTAATGTGTATGACTTCAAACTGAAGCTGAAAGTCATCACTGTTAATTTCATGACAAAACATGGTCAGTGTCCAAATATTTATGGACCTGGCAGTAAATAATCAGTATTTTTCTTAAGTTTTAGGCAAATCTTGTACGTTTAGTGTGTGCATATATAAACTTTTCTGGATACTGTTACGGCGAAAGCAAAAAAACTCCAAAACACAAGGCTGAGTCATTCCTTCAGTGGCTGCAGCATAAGAAATGAAGGTTCTGGAATGGCACAAACAGTCCCCAGACCTCAGCATCATCTCTGAGACTCATATGTGCAGTACATGCAGGGCAACTGAAGATTATACAGGACTTGGTGGCTTTTTACCAAGAATATTGGGTAGTTTTACCATCTGAGAAAATAAAGGGACTCATATAACAATCAAAAAAGGCTACACGCTGTAAATATGCTCAATGAGGCAAATCACAATACCCAAGGGTATGGAAACTTTTTGCCTGGGTACGTAAACAGTTGATCATTGTAATTTCAGTTATTACAATGTTTAATATTATGGATACAAAGTTCTGTCGTGATAAATGGCTTCATCTGAGCACTGTTCATAAATTAAAAAAGGTTTCTTCATCTAGTGCTCTTCTCCCATTCTGTCAGGGGAATGTAAACCTCTGTGCCAAGCTGTAACTTTAGTTTTCTTTTATTAAAATAATGTAAGCAAGATGGATTCTTTTCAGCTGGGATGAACTGATGAATGCAAGGGATTTGCATTGCCCCTGGGAGATATCAGAGGACCCTGGAGAGTTTTTAGAACAAGCACTGAGAAGTCATACACAACAATGACAAAAGTCTACAGCCCCAGTGCCAGCTATGGATGGAGATCTCGCAGGACTTTGCACAACAAACTTCCGCAACAATGCTGTACCGGTACCGAAATTGGTGTCACTTAGAGAGGGAATGCCTAAATCTGCAGGAAACTGTCTTTCTTGCCCTACAATAGTGACTTCTCTCATTAACCAAGCGCTTACATTGAAGTGGCTTCAGCAACTCGCTCTTCAAGCAAAGTCACTGGTGCTGCTCAGTTATACTGTTTTATGCTGAAAAACAGCAGCAGCTGCCAGCTTGCTCTTAGGAGGATGCTCAGTGTATGCAAGTATAAACCATTCCAGGCTGATTTTCTATCAATGGGATGAGGTTTTTGCTCCAAAAACTCCAAACGAGTGACGTAAGTAGATCTAAAATGGGACACCAGAGGGGACCAGCTCTACTCTTTCAAAACCACTCGGTCAGATTATTTTGCAAAGATCAAATTGATGTGCATAGTAATAATAGTATTATGATAATTGCATTTGGTACTTAAACCAAAATCTGTATGCCCTAAATGTAGTGTCCACATGACAGCAGTTGCGTCAGCTGCATTGTGCTGCTTTCTAGTTTCTGATTTTTTGCACTCGAAAACGTCTGTTGATAAGAACATGTGACAGGCTGCATAATCTACAGTATAATTCTGTTTTCTTTCCGGAGGGGGGTAGGTTTTCCATAAAATAATAAACACGTGTCTGCATGTGTTCCAATGTAATCGTTTCATTGTTCGAACCAGCAGGGATACATTCAGTCGCGGACTCCCGGGAACGCTTGCCACAGCAAGCGATCCTAAACTACAGTCATTAGTCTTTCATTAAAGGCCATTGAAAGAAATCATATTTACCCTTTTAAAAAAATCGCAGATGGGGCCTCTGTACTTTTTTTCACGTGCTGAGCTAGGAAAAGCTCTCCAGCACAGTGAATGCTGACTAAATCCCCCCCCCCTCCCTGCCTGCTAACAGCTGTGAGCACCATTTCAAAAGTCATTGCTCTCAAGAGGGAGTCGGGGGGATCGAGGTCTGCGGAACCTTACAGCTGTAGGCAGAACTCTCAGTTCTGTCCTGTCACCAATCACCCTCGTTTAAAGTCACCGTAGTAAAGGATGAAATATTAAAGACACAGTGAGGTGAATGATGAAATGAAACTGCAGACATACCTACTTCTTTTGACACCAGCAATCGTCAGTACTATTATTATACTCTGTAGCAGTAGTGTAAGTAATAGCTTGTCATAAAACAAATGCATTAAGTGCATTATTAGGTTTGCAAGGAGCATAGCTGTTGGAACCCTATTGTACTGGTTATGTTTTTTATTATTCTTTGATCCGGGGAAAATACTTATATCTCCCAGATGGTGAGGTTAAAATTTTTGAAATTTGGGGGGCATTGTAAGGGACTTGTGATATTGAGATTTATTAAACTGTCAGCGATTGACCACAATTTCCAGAACTTTTGTCCCATTTGCCTTTGAGATTTGCCTTTGCAACAAAGACTATGCTCCTCCTTGTTGGCAGTGAATAGATTTTTCACTATATTAAACCTTTTCATAAACCAATCATTTGAGTTATGTCAAGATTAGTCAGGAGACATATTGTACTTGTCGCTAACTAAATCATAAAGCAATATTTCATATAACAATAACTTGCTGCAGGGGTGGATCCAG
This sequence comes from Gymnothorax javanicus, assembly GCA_029692085.1. Classification (NCBI taxonomy): domain Eukaryota; kingdom Metazoa; phylum Chordata; class Actinopteri; order Anguilliformes; family Muraenidae; genus Gymnothorax; species Gymnothorax javanicus. The sequence continues at coordinate 186,009,446 of CM056193.1, forward strand.
GTTTTGAAGTGAGTAGTTTCCATGAGATAGCCAATCAGAATGAGGTTTGAGTGAGTTCCAACACAATGAAAGTGTTTCCAACCAATCAATGAGGTGTTTCAGTGAGTTCCGGAAACAAATAAACTACCCTGGATCCGCCCCTGTGCTGAGTAAGCTCCCATTTTAGGATCAGAAGAGACAATACACAAGAAGCAGGACAGAAACTAGCAGCATGGAAAAAGGAAAACAAATGAAACAAACAAAGCAATAGATAACAAAGTAAAGAGAACATAAAGCAGGTGAGCATGCAGGCAGAGAAGCCAGAGAAGGGCATGGTCACATGACTCTCAAAACCGCTTCATTGTCAAACAACTTTGCCTTGATAAATCATTTCAACTAGTGACGTGGCAAAATGATCAAGGGTAGTTTGATCTACTTTGGACTGAAAATGACATTCACAGATTAGTTATGGGTAGTATGTTTATTGTACCATAAAATGCAGGTCACGCCATTTTGTGATTTGTGAGGGATGGTGACCAAGAAGCTTTGATGGAAGATCTCTCCGGTGGCATACGATTCAGGTCAGAAGACTCATTAAAAAAGTCAGATTTATAATAAAGGACTTGGTGGCTTTTCTTTTTTTTTTTCTCTCTAGCCCATGTCAACATTATGGATTCAGAGAACAGCAAACCGCATCATCGAATTCAAAGACATATTTTACAACAAAGTAGGAAAGTCCAGCTTTTCCTCTTCATCAAATTTCTCACCGTTTATCATAACTGGTAGCCGAGTCATGAAGTTGTCTTCCATATTCTAGGTAACACTGTTGTCTACTGCACCTCGATTGAATTTAGGCAATTCAAAGAATTACAAGGGAGTGGACGAGTAATTACAAGGGAGTAGTCGACTTTGCAGTTATAAACCACTTAGGGGCATGATCGGAACACGTCCAGTGACTCAAAGATTGCTTGAGATATAAAACATTAGCTCATTCATCCTTGTGAAAATGCAGTCTGAAAATTATATGGTCAAAATTTGTTTATTGTCGCATAATACACTCATAGGCCAACTTTCAAGCATGAAATTTGTGTTTTGTTCTCTCTCGTGGTAGCTTTTGATAGGATGAGTAATACAAGAAGACAATTTACAGAAATTTTAACCAATAGATGACACAGTTTTTTATTCCAGAAGCTACTATTTTGAAGCTGCAAAAAAGAAACAGCTTTTGCTCTGAATTCTGAATAAGTAACAAGTCAATGAGCAGCTGCTAGGAGCAATGAGCAACAACTAACTTTTGCTGACTAGCCACTTAGCAGTTAGTTTCCATCCTCTAATCTGACGACAAGAAGACGGAAGATAATGAGCCGTCGGTTCATATCAACCTTCTAAACACACTGCTTTGCTGGAAGGACTCTTTTATGTGGCAGAAAATAGGCTACATTTCTGGCTAAGATAATTACCTCATCTGATGATTCAATCAAAACCTGGAGTTTTTTGCCCTATGTGCTCATTTTCTTGGGACAATATGAATAGAGTGCTCTTGGGGGCAGGGGAAATGGAGACAAGCTCACTCCTAGACATCCTGAGTGCTAGCCACTGTGTTGTGGCGGTTAAAAAAAGCCAAGAGGATGCTGATATATATAGCCAAAAGTACTGAGTATAAATCTAATAAGGTTATTCTTCTCTTGTGCAATACATTTTTCAGACCACACTTAAAGTATTGTACGCAGTTCCGGAGACCATACTACAAAAAAGATATAGAGGCTTTAGAAAAGGTTCAAAGAAGAGCCACAACATTAATTCCTGGTATAAAAGATAAAAGCTATTAGGACAGGCTGGAAATTATTAATCTCCTCAGTCTCCATAAAAGGAGACTTTTGGGTGATCAGATTGAGATCTGTAAATGTGTAAAAGGGATTAACAAAGTTAACTACGCAAGATTATTTTGGCCAAGTTTTGTTTGCAATACCTAGGGTCACAAATTGAAGTTAAGCAAGGGTAAATTTAGCACTGATACCAGGAAATATTTTTTTTTCACAGAGAGTGATCACAGTGTGGAATAGCTTGCCGAGTCGTATCATATAGGCAGACACTCAGGGAGTTTTCAGATCCAGGCTTGGTATCCATAGTGCTAGATACTATTTAGTCCTCCAGAGTCTGAAGTGATAGGTTCACTTTAGTGATAGGAAAATGGTAAGCCAGTCAGGCTAAAGGCCTGTGCTCCCCACACATGTTATCTCACATTATACATCGTCACGACATTTCAATGGTGTTTGGGTAATTACTCTCAATGCCAGAAGAGGGTAACAAAAGTCACATACTGCAGCGAGCTTCAAACCATAATAAACAATTTCCTATGTCCCAATTTATTTCCTCAACGATACAATAACAGCAGTATTTCTCCAACAGAATTTAGTCCTTGGAATAAATAGTGTCCTGTCATGGCTTAATATCTGCCAGGAAACATAAGGTTTCAATATACAAAATTATGATTCAATATTAACCAATTATTAAGTTTACAAAATGTGTGCTTATAGGTGACTGAAATCATTGGTCAGTGTACTCAGCAAGAGAAAAAGAAGGGACGTATTAGTGACTGTCTATTATCAGCATTTGTTTTCACTTGAAGAGCATCCTGCAGATTGGAGACCCCAGGGATTCAATGTGTAGGAACATGGTGTAGGTACAGGATTTTCATAAAAATATACAAAGCTGCTGCACCCCATAATGCCACACTTATCCAAGCTAACCTACATATTTTCATGGTCTCACTCAACCAAATTTACCCTCCATAATAATGTTGTCACACTGACTGCAACGTTGTTGGTCCTAAAATATTATATTTCTGTGTTTCAGCCAAATACCTCTCTTTTTATATACAGTGACCTCAAATAATAATGGCACCCTTGGTAAAAACTAGCTAAAAAGGCTATGAAAAAAAATGTGGTTGCTCTCAATGAGTGGTTCACAAACTTTTTCAGTCACGCCCCCTTCAGAAGCCAAAAAAAGTTTATGCTCCCCATCCCAGGGACCTATATTAAGCCAAACGGTTCTGGGACTCCAGTTGAGCCAGATTTGATAGTGGCGGCAAAGTTATTTACAATTTTGTCCGTTGCAAACAGTGCATTTATTGCCTTAGGTAGTTTGGTAATTTTATGGTCTGCAATAAAGACATTGGCATCACAATGGGTTGAACAGTGAATTAGCAGGCATATCAATGAATACAGCTGATGCTGTACAAGCTTCATGTCAAAGAATTCCTCTGTGTCACGCATCACCCAGATAACTATTTAATGTGAGCACTGTCGCACTATGGTAGTTTCATGAGAATGAATTCCAGCCAGCGGTGCTGTTTGCAAATAAATGTATACCGTTTATTTTATTTTATTTCCCTTCTCAATTATTGCTGTTATAATTGCCCTATAAATATTGCTTTTAAATGGTGGTGAGGTCCAAAGATTAAGGAGGATGAAGGGGTATATTTACTTCTATTTACTATTTTCTTTGTGTGGGAGTAAATAAATATAATAAACTTCAGTCTCGCTCTTGTTTTGATACCATGAGTTGTATACAGTTTAAATGGCTTACACAAATTCATTCAAAATGCATAACATGGTTAACCTACCTCTATCAGCAGCTCATCTAGATGGATGGAGGTGTCTGTGTAGGAGTCCAGGGAAGTGACGTGGTCCTGACATGTCATCTCTGCTTTCAGGTCTGGCTGCAGCTCGGTGCGATAGATAGTGAGGAGTGCTGGTTCGTTTCAGCCACTAGCTGCAGCCAGGGTCCTGAAACAGAGAGGGCGTATTTTGCCGCTGACCTGGGCCCTTGCCGCAAGTCCAAAAGGCAGTCCTCAGCCTTATTCCCCGAGTGGTCAAACACTGCCTTGAATTGAGTGATAAAACTGTCGTGGGTGGAGAAGGCAGCATAATCCCAGATAGCAGTGGCCCATTCAAGGGCCTTGTCTGTCAGGCGAGTGATGATCGCAGCGATCTACTCAGCATCACTGAGGGCAGAGTGGTAACTGAAGTACAGAGAACACTGGAGCAAGAATCCTCAGCAGGCAGTGGGAGAGCCCTCATAGCAGTCTAGAAAACGCACTGGCGAATCACCCCGGGGACAGGATGGGTAGGCCGGTGGATTGGCAGGAGAAACTGGGGCGGTGGGTGGTGGGGGCGAACGGGAGGTGTTCAGATTGTGGAAGCATCGGACGAGTTCATCCATTTGCGGCTACCAGCCAAACACTCTCTCTCTGCTGCGTCGCCGCTGCACAGAGGAGGTCGAGGGGAGAAGAGTTTCCTGTTGCGTACTCTTTGTCTTCTGGGAGTGGAATCTTTGCTGAATCCATAGTTAGGCGACGTCTTCTGTAAGTTTAATCAGTGCACCATGTAGTGTGCACTGAAATAAAAATGAAAGCGATTGGATTCAAGCGCAAAGAAAAACAGACGTCATTTATTTAAAGCAAGTGATAATAAGACAATGCGGGAAGCAACAGTTCCTGAAAATGTATAAAGAAGACCTGACTAACAATACTCTATTAAAGTTACAAGCTAACAGCTATAAACAGTACGCTACACAATGGTTCTACGAGAATTCGCTCCGTTGTGGTGCGAAGCGCTGGCTTATAAAGGCTAAATTGGATTATTAATGACAGCTGCATGCAGTTGAGTTGATGGGCGTGGGAGCGGGCCGGTCCTCAGAACTCAGGTGATTGGGACTGTTGTGGGTGTGGCATGACATAACTACACCTGTTATTTTTGCTTTCAGAAGCAATCAATTCTGGATATGTGACACCTTATAGGAATGAATCTCATAATTGTATTGTTATGATAGTATTGTTTTTGAAGATTTAAATCTAGCTAGCTAAGTTGCATACATTAGCTATTTTTGTAAATAAACAGTAAACAGCATTAGTTAATCAGTCATGATGTCAATTTATTTCAGTATGAGTACAGAATCATAAATGAATAAAACAACAACTCTAAATCATAGTAAACAATGAAAAAGTGTTTTCTCTGAAAGTCTGTGCATGTCTCTGTGGGACACACTCTTACGTGGGGGGTGAGTGAATGTGTGTGTGTGTGACCTAATTCTGCCTAAACTCATATTCACTCCAGAATTTGGGTGGCTGTCAGCATGCACGCATGACCCTGCTGACCCTAGTGGGGCTTCACGTTGGTCCACATGAAGGAGGCTTCCTTTTTTTCATTTTTCCCCCGGCCCCTTAGAGAGTCTGTGCACGCCACTGACCTCGTGGGTTATGCTGTGCACTGACTATTCTTGGGCTGCATTTCCTGTCGATTTCCAATTGAGCAGCAAAAACTGAAGAGCAAATGATCAGAATTTAAAAAAAAAACATAATGAATGCCACACTGGCTCACCGCAAAGATGTTTTTCTGAGAGCCCAGTCCTTGGGTGTTCAAATCCCGGGCATGCCATTGCCAGCAATGGCCAAGGTTCGCATTGGGGAGGCAACAAGTGGCCCAGGTTCGCCTCTCGATCAGCCAAATGCTTGCAGTTGAATGTATAAAACGTGCTGACTCCGTAGTCGTCTGAATACATAGGCACAATGTGATTGCTGGTGCACCTGCTTTGTGTCAAAAAGCGAGGACTAGTCATCGTGTAATTTGGAGGAATCACGTGTCATGGCGTCCTCCTCCTGCACTGATGGAAGCAGGAGGACTAAAAAGTTCGGCTGAGTTCAGGGTGGGTGAGAGAGGGGAATATACCACTTAAATAAATAAATAAATAATAAAATTGAGTAAAATTAATGTACTGTAAGGTAAGTTAAGGTTGAAGCTTGGAATATAGGTACTGAGAACCAACCTCTCCATCTCGGTAATATTCCCTTTATTTTTGTTGGCATTTGAAGTATTAGTGAGGAAATAAAAATCCATTTAGGCTATAGTGGTGCTTGCAAAAAAACGGCTCATGAAACATTTTCCTCTAAGATCCGGTGCTCGCTTGACTCCAGGACTCCTATAAAGCACAGATGTGTCAATTAATAAAATGGACAGGTAAATATCCCTCCTGACAGAGCCTGCCATGAAGACACAGACATTTGTGTGAGGAACCCGGCGAGAAATCATTACCATGGGAGCTTGTTGGACATGTAGGACCCTCATGGCAGTTGCTTTTGATTATAAGAAGAGACTCAGGAAGGCAAGACTGAACAGCCTTACAGTTTATTTTTTTAAATAATGGAAATAGATGATAGTCTTCTTAATATTTCACTTGAACTGCTTGAAAAACAGTTGCAGTAAATAAAGAGCAATAGAAGTTTAAAAATACTGTTTAAATATAATGAGCACATTGTTTTCCATGCTTGTCATATACACTCAAAAAAATGAAACGTTATGAAATGTTAGGTTTATTAATAATGTTATGTCAACTGGTTCCACAAAACTGAGTTAAGTAAATTCCACTCAATGCAACTAATTAAACTGGCCAAAAATGTTAGAAGTCAAATAAAGGTTACGCAAAGCAATTGCGTGGAACCAGTTGACATAACATTATTAAGTAAATCTAACATTTCATAACATTTTTTTTTTTTTCAAGTGTATGCAGGTTGTGTATTGTACATTCAAAAAGAAATCATTGCACCAGTTCTAACAGGCTCCTAAATCAAACAAAGATTAAATGGGATGCTCATGCAACAATGTGAATTGTCGTATGAACTCAACAAATTGGACAGCCATAACAGGCCCTTCGATGGTTTGCTTTTCAGTTTCGTCCTCTTTGTAAAAAAAAAGAAAAAAAAAGAAATAAAATACAATAATTCATAAAAAATAATTCAATGCTGCAGCAAACTGCTAAGACTGCTCTCTACTCTCGATGCAGTTTTATGAAACCAATATGGTCCCTGCTACTGAGTGAAAAGCTACACCTTTGGGACAGAAAGTAAGACAGGGAAGCACCTGGGGTCCTCAGCAGCTCCTTGTGTTTCACTATTTTCCCATAAAAACCAATGAGCACCTCAATGCGCAGAATGCCACAGGACACAGTGGAATTACCTACCGTGTGAAAGTCCGTGTTAGCGTTCACAAGAGAAATTCATTTATTAACAGAGGAAATAGCCTAGCATTTGAATGCGGTGATGCTAAATTACTTTTGCTACATTTTGGTAATACTAGTGGTGGTAAATTGATATTAGTCTTCCTGATTGTCTGGTTTACAGGCTGAAATATATGGTTACTCATCAGCCTGCTATGCATGATTGTAATGAGGCTATATTAAGATTTACAATTTTCAATTAGTTGTTTATTTTTCTATGCTGGCTCATAACCCTTCAGTTCACGTGGTATGGATATCTCTTGTAGGTCGAGAACCAGGATGCACGATGCAGCTGGAGGTCAGCTATAACCTTGAATACAGGTAGGATCATAGCTGTGATTCCTTGTAATCACATCAGCTGTGGACCGTTAGCTGTGGATCATTATGGGCTAAATAAAAAAGACTTTGCTCCCAGGCTTTGAAACATGCGACTATGAGAGAGAATTTTTTTCTTTTTTTTTGTTGTCCTCTCTTCCCTTTTTTTTGTAATATACATACAGTATAATCCAAATGAAGTAATATTAGTTGAAGTATCAAGATCCAGCTGAAGGTGGTATTGCACTAAGTTGTTGCCAACTGCCATAAAACCCAAAGAAGAAGAGGAAGGCCTTGGGATATTTACTGCAGAATTACCATGTGCAGGTGCTCCGGATTTTCACTCGACAGATGTCCTCCTGCTTTGGGGTTTAACACAACTGAGTTTTTTTTTAATTTGTTTTTGTCTTAGACTCCAATACAAGGCTGTCAGCAAATTATTAATTTATAAACTAGTTTTTGTTTTCTGTTTATATGTTGACACTCCCACCTTCGACTTTGCACTACATTTGCCATAGAGCTTGAACCATTTTGTTCAACTATATTAGTCTCCTTTCCTTCAGGACAGCCTTGCCCACACAAATGATCTGTACGTGGAACCTAAATAACCAATGTAAAGTGCCTATATTGCTTTTATCATTGTGTTGTCTGAGTAGATATAATAGTTGTAGATGGAAGTTTACGCACAATTAGGTTGAAGTCATTTAGACTCATTTTGAAACCATTTTGCAGATTTCATGTGAACAAGCGATAGTTCCAGCGAGTTGGTTAGGACACATACTTTGAGCATAACACAAGTAATATTTCCAACAATATATAAAAGATCATTTCACTTATATTTCACAGTTTTAGTGGGTCAGAAGTTATCATACTCTACATTGACAGTGCTTTTAAACGGTTTGGAAAATTCCGGAAACTTATGTCATGGCTTTAGAGGCTTCTGATCAGTTCAGTGACATCATTTGAGTCAATTGCAGGTGTGGATGTATTTTAAGGCCAATCCTCAAACTCACTGACTCTTTGTTTGACATCATGGGAAATTGAAAAGAAATCAGCCTAGACCTGAGGAAAAAAAAACTGAGGACCTCCACAGGTCCAGTTCATGCTTGGGAGTAATTTACAAATGCCTGAAGTTACCTTGTTCATCTGTACAAACAACAGAACACAAGTATAAACACCATGAGACCGTGCAGCCTTCGTACCACTCGGGAAAGAGGTGCATTTTTTTTCTCCAAGAGATGAACTTATTTTGGCATGAAAAGTACAAATAAATCCCAGAACAAGAGCAAAAGACCTTGTGAACATGCTGGAGAAAACAGATATAAAAGTATATACTATATGCACAGTAAAGCGAGTCCTCTATCGACATAACTCGAGAGACTGCTCAGCAAGGAAGAAGCTAATGCTCCAAAATCACCATTAAAAAAAAGGCAAACCATGTGTGGCAGGCTGAAGGAGGGCCCAGGCGGGGGATTTAACCCCAAACTCCCGAGTAAGAGTCACAGGCTCTTTAGCAAGGTAGCCAGGGTGCGTACTTATTAGGAGGCATTTCCAGTGACAGGACCCATCAACTGTCACATCTCTCTCCCTCTTTCGGGAGCGTGTCTTCATGCTCCATGCATGCTGCTATCCATTGGGATTCCCTGAATCCTGCCGATTACGCCAGAATGTGGCAGGCGAAAGGAGGGCCTGGGCAGGGGTTTGAACCCCAGAGTCCCGGGTAAGAGTCACACACGCTGACCTCATCGCCAAAGAGCCAAGCTCACTGGCATAGTAGCCAGGGCATGTACTTATTAGGAGGCAAGTGTCACATATGCATTTGCACATGGGGACAAAGATCTTACTTTTTAGAGAAATGTTCTCTGATCTGATGGAACAAAACAAGCTAAAGAACACTGTCCCAGGTGTGAAGCACAGGGGTAGTAGCACCATGTTGGGTGGTGCTTTGCTGCAGGAGGGACCAGTGCACTCTCAAAATAGATAACATCATGAGGAGGGGAAATAATGTTGATAATTTATTGAAGCAACATCTCGATAAATCAGTAAGGAATGAATACTTGGTGGCAAGTGGGTCTTCCAAATGGTCAATGGCCTCAAGCAGATTTCCAAGTTGTTGCAAAGTGGCTACGGGACAATAAAATCAAAAGGGGACTGGAGTGGCCATCACAAAGCCCAGATATTTTAAGTAGTCATTGAAGCAAGACGGTAAGCTAAAGCACTTACAGTGCTGAATTAATTTCAATGAAATAATTAATGCTGATGGTATCTGGTCCAGATTGACGAGTGTTAAACACACCATTGGAGTCTATTTTAATGTAAAGCCATACATTGCTGGAAAATTACCACTGGCTCTGTCACTGTCTCATCATGGTCGTGTTATTGATGACTCCTGAAACTAGTGTGATTAATTTTTCCCCTAATGATGGATACCCTATTCCAAGCATGTGAGCTCTTTACAACTCAAGCTTTAACCAAACAGAATATAACCAATATGGGGCACATTTATGATGGAGTAGAAATATCTAAGACAATCATAAACTCAAAACTGCCCTTTGAAGCAGTGTGCAAATATGGATATCCACGCTTATTTTACCTCAGAAAACATCCTTTTTCAGATTGGGGGGGGGGGCTTTACATGAAATTTTGTAATTGAATCAGTCATATCATTTTCCTATGTGTCACTGTTTGGAAACCTGTCCCGATTAACAAGTTCCCTGATCTAATTTTGACCTATAAGCCTATTGGCTGATTCTAAACTCGTCTCAAAGCTTTGCCATCAGATTCCCATCAATTGCGAATTTCACCTTTTTTATACAATTCATGCGCATGGTCATCACCCCCATTCCTGAAAACCTACCGTCCTGTAGATTTAAACTCCAATCCTAACCAAGCACACCTCTCACAAAGGCTACATATCCTGCTCTGCTGCTAATTAGCAGAGTGCTAGATTAAGGTTGCAATGAAAATCTACTGGATGGGATCTCCAAGAACAGGGATGGTGATCACTGTCTAATGCTTTAGGGTAGTGTTTCCCATTCAAGTCAGGTGTGGTATGCAAAAAAGCTATTCAAATGTTTGAGAAATATGAAAGATTATTAAATGAACACATTGCAAAAACCAAATGAAATTTAATTGAAGTGCACATTGATTCATTAATACCCTGACATTGAGGCCTTCAGTTGGCACATCCCAGTAAAGTAAACAAATACAGCAAATTAGCAGCTGTGTTGTATTTACTATTGCAGAAGAATGCGGGGAAAACACTATCCATCTCTTTGAATCTTAAATTTAACTTTTTGGCCGGGCTTTTAAAAGGCAAAATTTTACTTTTCTCGTTATCTTCATTGTTAATTTGTTAAAATGCCCATACAAAAAAAAAAAAGTGTTGAAAATACATCTTAATTTGTACTTCTATGACATGTCAGAATGTGTTAAAATGGGCAGCATAATCTGTCCATCCATCCATTCAGTATCTCAACCGACTACTCCTGGGCAGAAAAAAACAAAAATCCATTTTGCTAATTCATGTCCCTTCAGTTCAATCAATGTAATCTCCCTTTAATACCCCTCATTCTTGCTTTCCCTATAGGTACACCTTAGACTCTGACATCAGGATATGAAATGAGAAATGACAGTAAAAATAAGCAACTGGAACAAGCCCTAAAATTCCTTCAGCCTTATTTGAGGAATGATGAGGTCGACCTCTATCTCCAATAGTGTTTATCCTGTGCTGCATGCCTCTGGTTTACACAATCTGTGCCAAAGTGGATATATTGGCAATTTATGTGGGCATCATTCCTCTGGCATTGCCTCATACCTTATTACATAATTCAGTGAACCCCACATGTAAGATTTATTGGACGGAGTGCGATGCTATGCCCCTTGACCACACAATAATGCCATGGGATGGAGGTCAGTGCAGTAAATGTACTCAGAACCAAATACACTTCCAGTCCCCTGTCATCCAGTGAAAATGATTCATACTGTGACAGAAGTGTGACACAGATGATACAAACATGAATGATCTAATGACTAGTTTCCCTCTTCTCCCATTTCACAAACTGTTGGACTCACAGATAACAGAAATCCCTTGGCCAATTGGCATTGGCAGACCCACAACTTTCCGTCATTTTATGAATTATTTGGATTGTTTTCTTAAGCTCATATATATGGACAGAATTTGGCTCTGGTGATTTTCTGATGAGATTGTACGTGCAGCTCAATCAGTAAATAGTTTTCTTGCCATAGATATCAATCGGGCATCCAGTGTACTGCTGAATTTAAAAAAAAATCTTTTCTGCAAAATTTTATTCTCTGATACTATACATATAAAGTTTTTACATGCTCTGCAATTCCAAACACCCCCACACCACACCTGGTATGAAGCATGACTTTTACAAATCCATTATGGTCTGACAGAAATTGGACAAATCAGAGGTCTTTGAGAAATCCAACTAAAGACTCCGTAAAACTCACATTACCCACATTTGACCATCTGAGATGGGGGAGCACCACATACATGCTGGCATTTTGGAATGAGTGAGGGGTAAGTTGGGGGGAGGTGGAGCTGGCTCTGTCTATCTGGTGTGATGCATTGGTACATTGCAAAGAAATATCTGACATAAATTTCCACCACCTCCCCCCATTCACAGTGTTACAGCTTTGTAGGTCCAAATCCAGAATACCGTCCACTTAAGACGGTAATGGCTGCCTGTCATATGTAATATTTTGATACTATTGTGCTATTTGTATCGGCATTATTATTGTATTATTTGTATTGGTATTGGTAACATTAATGATTAGGAGTATGCAAATAGCAAAAGATTTAGATGACTTCAAATGTAAATATGTTTGAATGTATGAGTGAATGCAAATGAATGTTAACAGAAATTTTTAGAGGGGTGGGGTGGGGGGGTAATGCATAATTTTTGTATTACTGTATTTTTGTACTACTTTTATATGTGGACCTAGGGAAGAATAGTTGCCACCTCGGTACCAACTAATGGGGATCCAGTTAAACCAGGAGTGTCCAATCTTATCCAGAAAGGGCCGGTGTGGGTGTTGGTTTTTGTTAGAGCCCAACACTAACACACCTGATTCTACCCACCAAGGTCCTGATTGAAACTCCTGATTAGTTAATTAGTGGAATCAGGTGCAGTAGCACTGCTGGCTAGGACAAAAACCTGCTCCCATACCGGCCCTTTACGGATAAGATTGGACACCCCTGAATTAAACAAATCAACAAATAAGAAAACTACATTGTTTGACGAAAGAAGAATTTGGAAGGACTATAAGTACTCTTGTGTTGCTGTGGGGCAGATGCTTTGACAGATGGCGGGAAGATTACCTTGTTCTCAAAAATTTGGACTGCTTTTTACCATCAAAAAAAATTGAGTAAGGCACTGCATGAACCGCAAGACAGTGCTCAGAAATTTCTGGACCTTGATTTGCTCAATGTTACCTTCCATTATTAATAAAATAGGGAAAGTGGAGTCCGACAGGCCTGATATTTTGTAGTTTTGGTTTAACTCCCATTCCTCAAAATATTAACATGTTTATGCTGTAGAAAATAAAATTCTATGAAACTTAAAAAGCTAATTAGCCTGCAGAGATGGTGGAGTCTATTGATGCCAACCTTTGAAAATGCCAAGCCACTTTCTGCCTTCGAATGATGTGTTGTCTGTTACTACTCTCTTCTTTTCAAGCACTGCTCTCTCCTCGCTTCAGTTTGATCGTGGCCATTGTTGCTTGTCTTTTTCTATTTGCTACGTAATATTTGGGACAAAGACATTTCTTCTTAGTTTGACTCTCTACTTCAATTTTTAGCTTTGTAATCAAAAAATATGCGTTTCACTAAGTACAAAAACTAACTCACAAAGCAGACAGATACCTGAGTTCAGACTAATTTCTGAAAGTTCGCTTTCCCCAGCCCTAAGAAAGCCACTTACTCTCCCTTAGCCCCATAAAATCTACAAACCCATGCATGGGTCCATCAAATGCAGTTGCTACATTCAAACTCAGGGAAATTCAGGCCTATGTTGAAATTCTAGGGGAGAACCCAAGGTTGTCAATGATCCCATATATATCCTGCTGAATAACAGGGAAATTAGGATAAAATGATGTACAATGTTTTTTAAATTCCCCATTTGACGTAATGCTGTGGCCATAAAATATGGCAACCTGGGTTTGAATATTTCTCTCAATATACGGGAGTGTGATGTAGCTTCACTGAAGCGCTGCAACCAGCAGATTCGGAATATGTATGTGTCATTGTCCTGCGATATGAAAAAAAGGTTTTTTTTATGTTGAATCTACTAAACGGAAAACTTAAGTGAAAAAGTCTAAAGAGTTTAAGGGATTATAATGGGGGACTATGTCTACAAGTTGCTGGCAATACTACATTCTGCAGATTTGTGCAAATCTAGAACTGTAGAGCCAAATTATGAGACAAATATGTATTTGCACCAAATACTGTGTTAACAACTATGTTATGGTAATATTATGACAAATAAAATGGTTTCACCCATTTTTAAAGTGCCAGCGAAGCATTCAGCCAATTTTTTTTTCAGGCTCAATATTTTTCATTTCAGAAACATGAAAAGATATCAAAATATCAAACACCACTTAAACTAAACAGGTTGATTTAGGAGTACAAAGACGAACAGTCAGGCAGTTAGTAGCATATTTACGCTCAAGAAATCCCAAGAAAACTATCAAAGACTATTAACTATCCTCTTAACATCTAACAGAAAACTTTAGAAAAGTTATGTACTCCAAAATGGTCAAAAAAATCTGTCAAACTCAAAATGTTCTGCGCATTAAATCAGATGGTGGATGTAAAGCACTACTTACTTACCTCCTTTTCTGCAGCTTTTGAGTAAACTCAAGTCCTCCTTTGCTAATGCAAGAGTATGTTCTGAGTTAAAATAAGACAATGTTGTTATTCATCTTGTAAAAAAAATGGTTGTCATTACTATGTATTTATCACAAAGTAGGGGATGAAGTGCGCTGGAGGTCGGATTCAACTTCATACTCTAAATGTCAGATTCATCAGCGCCATATTGATTTAATTTTCCTCTTTTCTAAGAAAAATGGCAATGGTGGAGTACTTCTGAGTCAGACATAAAAATCAGCGTCACTGCTAACTTTCCATGCTTTTTGTAAGGTGTATGTCCCTGACTGTGCAGCCAGATGCCAGATGCAACAAATGAACCGGACTGCAATGGTTCTCCAGAAAATAAAAATGGATGCCAAGGCCTTGACGGGTGACAAAGAGAAAAATACAATGCAGCTGGTTCATTAAAAACACATGGCCACATGAGCACTAATAAGTGCACAGCTATCGCAAGGAAATTGCTATGTCAGTATATCATATTATATGTCCGCACAGTTACTCATAGGTTTGCAACAACAAACAAAAACAAACAGTTCCGGCATTATGGAATGTTTCATTCAATAATTACAACTTCCTGCTTATGGAAGGAAGCCAGTCAGCCAATCAAACGGCACCAAGACATGGAATCACTGTTGTTTAATATCAGCTGAAGCACTTTCATCCAAACAATTTTCCTAGTTATAAAGATGTGGTGCACTGATATGTGTATCAAATACTAACATACTGTATGTAATTCAGCAACTGATCTGCCAATATTGTCATTCATAATTGAGGTAAATCACAGCTTGCCTTAAGGGGAATAAGTATCCCACTTTGTCTATCATCTCTGTGTTCCATGTCTAAAAGACAAACAATCATAGATCTACATCCACCATGTCAAAGATATAAAATTTGACAATGAATAAAGTCTGCAACGCACACACCATCGTAACAGAGCCCTTTCCATAAAAATCCAATATATTTTGCATGGAAATCATTAGAGAGCTGAAAAAAACTGTTGTGTTTTGCCAGCTAACCCAGGGTGCTGGGATCCCACTGCAGATGGCCAATCAGCAAGGAAACTTCCTGAACCTCTGAAGCCTGCAAATGTCAAAAAAAAAAAAAAAAAAAAAAGAGGCTGCACAGCTTTTGAGACCAAGTCATTGCTTCACAACGTCTCAAAGGGTGGGTGTGCTGCCTTCGCCGTGTAGTATTTTATTGTTGTGTGCTAAATACTACTGGAATTATCTTGTTGTTGTGCAACATCTGCGTGAGTGTTTACATCAAGTGGAAAGGTCTTCCAAGATCACGCTCAGCTTTGTGACATTTTACTGATGGCTGAACAACTCCTTCCAATCTTGTAAGTAGTGTTTTACTTACTGAATCACAGACAACTTTTTCTAATACAAATATATGGCTATACAAAATTAAATGATAAAATGAATAAGCCTATCATATTTTGCTTTTAAGTCTCCACATCACCAGGGTTTGAAACTGATTCATTACGTCCAGGGGCGGAGCCAGGGGGTGGCCAAGGGTGGCCATGGCCACCATAAATTAAACTTCGGCCACCCCCCCGGCCCCCCCACCACCGTTTTGCCGGCAACTTTTTCTGTGCGCAAGTGTTCCCACAGGGACGCAATTCAACCTCAAGCAAGTAGTTCTCCACCACTACAGATGGAGGCGGTAATACACTCAACTTGACTTTCTTACAAACCAACATAATTACAGTAGTTGTGTGTGTGCTCGATACATAAAACATACTTGGCTCGACGAGTGAAGGTGCCAACTATATATATATATATATATATATATATATATAAAACACTAGATTGCTGATAGGGTTTGCTCAAGCAACGATACTGAGCAACAAAAGAAACGCAAATTAGCTAGTTAGTTAATGAAGCCTACTTTTATCGTTACTCAGTCAAAGTGACCGCAAAACAAAGAGAAGTTTGATGAAACGAGTGCAAATGTGCACGCGGTCGTAATAAATTTGATTTTCTGTAATAATTACGCGCAAACTTATTTTCCGGTCTGTCTTTAATTAACTTGCGTTTCTTTTGTTGCTCAGTATATATAGCTTGTTGCGCTCAAGTGAAGCACCAGAAAGTAAAATTCGCTCGTAGACTCCCATTCATTTTCGCCTACTTTAAAATTACATTTTCAAAAACACTTGCGTGTGAGTCGGTGTTATTTTGGTATCGCTGTGCAGAGCAACATTTTGTCTCCCTAAATATGTGCTTTTTGGAGGATGGAAAGCGGCACACTTCTAATGGGAGGATCGAAATGTGACTCGGTGTCAACGTTAAAGTGCGAGCAGAATGTTAACAGAGATGCCAAGTCTCACGCATTCGGCGTAGGTCTCACGCATTTTTTAGGCTTATTCACCGTAGTCCGCAATTATTCACTGAACGCTTAATGAGATTCGTGGTATTCAATTCCTTGTGCATTGAAGTTTCAGTTTCACTTGCATAAAGGTTGACCTCACCACAAGGAAAGCGATTATGACTCCGGACTTCTCGTGCTTCTCTTTACTCAGGGATTGGAAACAGTGCATGTGTTTCATGATCATAAATTTTTTTAATGAGATAAGACCATTTGAAACATCTTTATGCAATTCCATTGCTTCCAATCCCTCAGTAAAGACAAGCCTGAGAATTCCTGAGTCATAATTGATTTCCGTGTCACTAGTGGGGAAATCCACCGTGATGCACAACGACTTAAATTCCGCGAGTGAATTTCTTCAGTGCACGTTGATTGAATAATTGCTGACTACGGCACAGGAACGTGAATGCCACTAAGAGGAGAGACTCACGCCTAATGCGTGAGAATTGGCATCTCTGTGTTAACTTGACCGAGGCTTATGACCCTCTGATAAGATAATTACTTGGATGTTTTTGCCGTTATAAGAAACGTCGATGAATGTCCCTATACGTTATCAAATTACTCTCTTGTTTCCTCAATTCATTGTACCCTGGTTGAGCATATTTGCCGTCAACCGAATTGTTTATATTGAATCATATGCCTAATACCAACATTGATAAAAGGAAGCGCTAGTTAACTCTGGCTACTCCTTTCCTCAGCTTCATCTTTGCCCCTGTCCCGTTAAAACACAGCTCTCAGAAAAGATCACTGCACAGCAAGGATTGAGACGACAGAGAAAAGTTTTTTTCTCCTGATTTTTAACAGCCAAGCCTTTCTCCCCTCCTCGTCTTTTGGAGCTCTGTATAAACAGATTATGTATAAACAATATTATGCAGGTAAGAAGTATTGTCGTTGAATGTCAATTACAAGCAGCTAGCTTGTTAGCCACCGTGTTAATTTTATTAACTACTGAGTCACCGCAGTCCCTGCAATGGTAAGGGTACCAAGGTAGCTCGCTGGTGACCGTTTTCAATCGCTAGCGTTTGTTGTTAGTCAGCGGTCTATTCAAGTCAGTGGGACGGCTAATTGGCTAGCTAGCACGAGAAAGCGATTTTTTTTTTCGATTTAAGTTACAAATTTGCGTTTCTACGTTAACTTATGCATGAAACGTTTTATTACAGCCCTTCAAATGAATATTGCTGCAAAAGGCAGGAGAATACAACTGTGTAGGTTTGTTGATAACAGTGCCTTCTGTGATATTCTCGTGTCGTAAATTGTAATTATCTTGTGAGATTTATCACCAATGAAAAATACACTAATTTCACAACTGTTTCAGATCTTTTCTAAAATTAGTTTAGGAATACATTAGAAGCTTATTATGTGGGTCTTCATGATGTAATTCTACATGGCAGTCACTGCCTAAATAGCTAAGTAAATGAGTGACCAAGAGACACTACTAGATCTACAGCAACTTGCCACATAGGAAAAAATAAGATCAGTTTCTGTGCTACCCCAATGTGAGCAATGGCCTCAGTCTGTCCACCCCGATGAAAATTGTCTGGCTCCGCCCCTGATTACGTCTATAAATTGAAAGGTTTTGGAGAAACAGGAATTTCAGCAGATTGCATTTCCTGGTAGTCCTTTAAGCATCAGGGTGGAGATGGTTTCATTTTTTTACTCAAGTGGTCAATCATAGACTTGGCGCACTGACGCAATCACCAAAATACAAGTGAAATTGCAAGTTTCTGCCGGGAATGACCTGATGAATCACAGAGCAGAAGAAGGGAGGTGGACCTGGATGTAGCGAATAATAGTTTTTTCAGCACTTTCAGTAGCAAAGTACCAAAGCACAAGTGTGGAAAAAAAGCCCAAACTAAAATGCTTGCTGTGGTTCACGACATACGGCAACAAAGCACACATGAGTAACATAGTAGTAATGCAGGACTGAGACAAAGCGACATAAGCACAGTGGAATCAGAGAAAGTGAAGACAACAAGCTGGCCACGAGGCCCACGGTCTCCCGTCTCCAAAATAAATATGTACCCTGTGACCTTAAAGGAGGTGAATTCTGTTCAATGTGAAAGTGGATATTTTGTAAAAGATGGCAAAGGAACTGGATCCATAAAATTTGACCATCAGGTTAAAGAGAATGCCGCAAAATACCACAGTGAACAATTTTGAGCTTGTAAATCAAGTTTGAAAAAAATAGATGAGGTACCAATATTTGACCTGCTAATTGCAAGGTCATATAATAGGTCAAGGTCACAGATATTAAATAGGAAACTGGTTCATAATGTCATCTTCTTATATGCACAACATGGGGTCTGTAATCCATTTTCTTCTTGAGTTATCGTGTTAACGCCACTTTTCGGATGGACGGACGGACGGACACACATGCATGGACGGGGTGCATTCCTATGTCTCTCTTTTGCCAGAGGCGATGGGAGACAATAAAGGTCTAATCGGCACTGGTCAGGAGAAGAAAAATTAAGTAATAAGCAATTACAAGATTATATAACAATGCAAAAATGAGAACTATAGGCACAGCAGGATTAAAGCACCCTCAGGTGCTGGCGTATTGATTTCATGACAATATTGCCCTCCCAGGAATGTTACCAGATATTCGATTCTCGATCATTTTCATGGTGTCTGAGCTTCCTACACTGTTATAAATTGACTGAATTGAACAGTTAAATTTACGCATTGTCTCCTTGTGATTTTACCTGTTAGTAGAGTCCTGCGCGCATTTAACTGTGGTTTGCAGTAACATACACGGAACCTCTGTTACAAACTGATTGTAAAATTACAGTTAAAATAACTGGCAAAAAAGGTGCCAGTTTATAACAGTGTAATCAGTGCAGGATTAAGAATGTGATAAGCAGGGATCCAGGATCATTCCTCTGGGCCATATTGTTTCAGTCAACCTGATAACTGGTGGAGATCTCAGGACTATCCAAGATTTGTTTCTCAGTAAAAAGAGGAAGATGTTCATGATGCAAGGGGGGCATACGACTGGTAACCTCTGATGTCATGGAAATACTCAAGGATTCAATAGCAGACTGCAGATCAATGAGCAACAGTATTATTACACGAATGGTCAGGTTGTCTAAGTCGATTTCCTAACAGTGGGATTCCAGCATGAAATCAGAGAGCTGAGGTGTAATCCAAAAACAGGCAATGGGTCAACAACCAAACAGGCAGAATGCAGCACAAAATTGAAAGACAGAACAAATATGCAAAAAGCCAGGCAGATAGTGGCAACAGTAGGCAATCAAACACAGTAGGCAATCCAAAACTCAGAAAACAGAAAACAAAGTCAACCTCTGAAGAAAAAGGCTTGTAGGACACTGAGCAAAGCTACAGGGATGAATTCGCAATGGGAGACAGACACGGAAAAGATACATAAACCAAAAACTAATTACGGAAACAAAGAACAGCAGGGAGGGAAGGCAAGTGCAGTGAACAAGGAGGTGGGGTCAAAAACAAGACAATAATACAATTAACAGAGTCACAGAGGCAGGGAGACATAACATGTAGAAGTGAAAGGTAAACAAAAACACATGGAGATACAGAGAAAGAGATAAACATGGAAATGATAGACCAAAAAAATGAAAACATGATTAAAAAAAAATGCAGAAATCAACTAATACTGACAACAGGATTCAACTGTAAAACATGTATCACGGAGTGGATGCGTAGGGAGGGAAAGATGTTAAGAGACAGCATTAAAATGATGAGAGATCTTGAAACGCCCAATACAACACGTTTTCTGGATGACAAATAAATTGGAAGAATTTGAGTGGATAGCCACACTTTTTGCTCCTTGAAAGATGTTTGCGGTAGCGTTTGTTGGCAAATCTCTAGTTTCAACCCAATGCTTTCACCAGGGCAGATTTGACCTGCTTCCGAGTGGCCAGCTTTGAGAGTGCCATTAGGGACAAAAAGCGGTTGAGAGTGGCGCAGAGATTGTGTTCTTCAAACGTAGTTATGTAGAGCTGCACTGGACACTGATGCTGGGCAGGGAGTGATCTCTCATCTAACAAAGCTCAGTCATCTGGTTGATAAGCTGCGGAGTAAGTAAGCCTACTTTGGGCAGGAAGGTTGTGTTTGGCCATACTGCACCTCAACATGTGGAAAATTTCTGAGAACCTTAATGTTCTGCCACATATAGCTGCTAATCAGTCATCATGCAACTGTATTACATCATGATGATGACATGTTACGGGTAAAAAAGCTGGACTACAAACCAGGCATTTCAGGAGCTGCTTTATTTGTCGGTGAGAGTGATGCATGGACTATGGGCTTTGTAACTGCAGATGCTTTGCATGCACAAAAATGATATTATACACTAAAGTTAAGGATATTATTAAGCTGACTTTTAAAGGTGCTTTAAGTCATGCTGGAGTCAGAATCAACAAGTTTGTATGTAAAATCAATGTGGGTTTAGTAACTTTTTATGCTTAGTTAAGCTTAGGATTGCTTCAAATTTGAACACCTGTCAAGTAAATTTTAGCCAATGCTAAACACCATGTTTGGTATCAGGATGAAAATGAAATGTCTGGTGGACTTACAGGAATTGCCTGCACAGATGAGCAGCGCCTTCGGTACATTGGGACCCAGAGGAATCTTGCTCCAAAGCTGTTGGCTGACATCACTTTTTCCCACCACCAAGTCACTGATGCCTTCCAGACCCTCGATGTACGGCCCAGACATTTACCTCTGCCTCTCACCTCTAGTACTCAACCCCAGGAACAGCTGAGTGAGGGTCTGAAACTTCTGATACTGCCTGCGTCAAGCCGAAGGAGTGAATGCTGCAAAAGAACAACAGTCGCCACAGTGCGCTACTTCACCCCATAATGATCATGATGGTGCAAACATGTGCCTGAGGTGCGCATCATTTTATGAGATCTTTATGGCAACTCCTCTAAACAATGCCAGACTGTGGAGGGGGTACCACTGGAGGCAAATGCTCACCTGTGGCATGACTTTCGTAAGGTGAGAATTACAGCCAGCTCTGCAAAGGTCTACATTTGAGGCAACCCACAAAACTTTCTGAAAGCGCACCGCTACCCTAAATTCCATAGTAATACAGCGAGTCAGCGTTGTGTAAACGGTGGGGCATTAGCTTTGCTGTAGCTAAAGGGCAGTGGGAACACTGTCACCCACAGAAGCAGTTTTGTGTAGATGTGAGACCTGGTTGTCAACAAGCCTTGATGGCACATTGAACACAGGAAAGTTTTTTAGAAATTTAGAATCTCTGGAAGACTTGCCAGGAAGCCAGAGGTACAACGTATGATGGGAAGATGGTTGTGGCAGCAGTTATGTAAAGTAATAGTTGCTATTGGTATTTAAAAAAAAAAACAAGAATAATTTCATTTGTGAATGTATTGAAATCAAGTATTTTTAAGCCACATTGATTAATTTTTTCATCATTAAGATAGTCCACAGAGCTAATTTGACAACAAGAACACATGTGGTTTGTATTCTGTAATGACTAACTTGTTGAAACCAAACACACACACACACACACACACACGCACACACATGCTCACAAGATGACATTACTGCTCATCTCGAGAGTCGTGAATTATTTCAAAGTCCTTCTCTGGTTATATCACCTCAAATGTTACTCGAGGCAGCACAAACTCAGAATCTTGTCAAACGTAGGAGCAAGGTTAACTGAGACTGTTTGAGAAATTATTCTTATATTTCTTAATCTGCGTATGATCCGTTCAATGTGGACATGTAGATTAGCCATGCGTCTAGTGTTAGTGGTCTTCTTCTGGAAGTTGTATGCTTCTCCTCGTTAATGTTGGCGGAATGAGCTTAACTTTCCTAACTTTCCTCTCATAGAAGAAATCTTGTGTAACAAACCCTCTGTCAGACGTGACCTCATAGCGTGGATGTAGGTATTCCGGAAATCCAGCATTCGGCCTGATTAATTTATTGCAACATCCTCCTCCATACGCTGGGGAAATGAACATTACTGATCCACAGGGTGCGATTGGCACTAATTTCTTGAAGGCATTTTGCTGTAGTAATGATTGTAGGACTCACCTCTTGAGTCAAGGTTATGTGGATTCTGAAGGGGGGGTCTCTGAACAGTCAGTTACATATGTGCACTATTGAGAATAAGTTTTAGGCATATTTAAAAGAATTCCGTGTGGTGGAAGTGTTTCAAAAAAAATTTATGGTTTCTTAATTTCAAAAAGTGTAATATAGTGATCTGTGAATGGTCAAAAATTAAATCAAATCTGTGGGCTTATTCTGTATCAGTGGCTCTTAAAATGGATACTATCCCAATTTCATCAGGCCCCTATGATAAAATCACTGCCCTGGCCTGCCAACACTTTAAGCTAATTATTAAATAATAATTATCTGGATGTTTAAGCTTGTTAATTATGGCCTGTTACAAGTTTTAGTTTTCTTTCCATTGGCAAAATTGTTTGAACACATAAGAGTGAGATTCCGCTTCAGAGACAATATTGCTCCAATTACAGCACGTTTCCACAGCCGTCGTCTTTCTTCTCTTAGCCCGTAAATTTTATCACCCTGTTTAGAAATAATAATCAGGTGTGCGTAATAACTAAAGCCCTTTGATGACCCCTGGTACAGCAAAAATAATATATTTCCACTATGAAAGACACTCAAGCTAGGGAAGAAAAATGGCTAAATACTTCCTGTTGTTTGGCTGATGACGTCACCAGAATAAAACCAATACAGGTAAAGGCCAAACAAATAGGAGAACCAATATGACGTCCCTGTATTGATCATACTAGGCCAACAAGTGCAGCCAGAACATCTTGTATCTGCCCAGCAGAATCTTCCATTGAGGCTAAAATTGGGTTCAGATCTGGTGACGCAGAAGGCCATGGCATATGGATGACATAGTTTTGCTAATCAAACCATATGGCGGCCAAATGTGCTCCGTGGACGGGCAAAGTCATCCTCGGAAATCGCCCTCCCAGCAGGAGAGAAACACTGCACCAGTGGATGAATGTGATCACTGAGATTGATTAGAGAAGGGATTAGTATTGACGGTTCAAGAACAGGAGTGCATCCAAACCATGTCAAGACATTCCCTGCACATCACTGTGGAAGTAATTGAACAGTTCACTGTCAAAATCAAGCACTTTTCTGAGCCTAGATGGACAATGTGCCTCTTTTAAAGAGTGCATTTCTTGCACTGGTGCTAAATCTTCGGTCGATTTGCCGTATTTTAACTCTCTCAGCGCTGTTATAAACTGGCACCTTTTTTTACCGGTTATTTTCACTGGCACCTTTTTTGCCAGTTACTTTACGTTGTTACTATAATTTTACAATCAGTTTATAACAGAGGTTCCGTGTAACTATAAACCACAGTTAAATGCGCACATGACTCTACTTACTGTTAAAATAGCATGGAGACAATGCGTTAATTCAACTGTTAAATTCAGTCAATTTATAACAGTGAAGTTGATTAATATGTACAAAATATTTGTTCATATCTGAACAAATTCTGCGGGAGAAAATTGATTGATACCAGAAGATACATCCTTATGAACTTTGCAGCTCTACATTCACAGGATGCATTACTGCAACCTGCAGTATCTGCTCTGTATCATGCTCACAACTTCAAGTGAAATTTGTTGTCAAATTATTTACAGCTGATCAACACAGCAATACAGTAGCGTGACTTTGTAGAATCAAGAGCAGCTGCTCTTGATGATGTCATTCCCTTAATGCCAAGCTACAAGTTCCATCCAATCGACACCCCTGCCTTGGGTGCTCATGAAAAATCTGGAAATTTAACCATCTTCATCATAAAATCTTCTAAAGTGCCACATGTATCCCTGGAATCACTTCTCCGTTAAAGTCTCTGAGTTTGCATCCTCTTGCCAAACTAGCCTTTGTATTTGACCTGAATTTTTCTTTCAGTGCTGAAAACATTGGAATTATGAGCTTGATTAAATTAGGAGAAACACCTGTTTGGAAGAACCTGTGTGTGTGTGTGTGTGTGAGAGAGAGAGAGAGAGAGAGAGAGAGGTGCAGCACTGAAATGAAAAGATTAAAATCTCTGTGCATTGAAGATGTATGTACACCATGTGTTACCCATCCTTCAGAACCTCACAGGGACCCACCGCTGCATCACTGAGCAGAGCGCTAAAACCGCACCCTCAAACTAAACTGTAGTGATACTGACGTAGTCACTGCACGTTTCTCTTTACAGCACTCTGAGATGAAAAGATGGGAGGGGATTACGAGGGATATATTTTAAGCATTCTTGTCCATATGCACGGTGTGGCTGTAATATTCAATACTGTCATCAGTTTTACCTTAAACGATGCTAACAGCTTTTCAAATCCCAAGAGAGTACAAATTACAAAGGGACATTTAGATCATACTGTGATGTCCTGACGCTAATCTTCTTTGTATTTTTCAGCCATTCTATATCTGAAAGTACCAGTCAAAGCAATGAGAATAATGAAAATCCAAACTTATTAGATTAGCTCCAGGATAACCAATAGCACTTACACAGATGGACACCATAAGGGACAAGACAGCATCTCTGGATTTCCCAAATATTGTATTCATTGCGCATCTGACTGCAATAAATCACGGTAATTTGTAATGTACTAAAACAATGTCCTTAAATACTTATTTACACAAGCTGTGAAGTGTTCGCATCGAACTTTGTTTTGACTGGCACTCGAAGATAAGCGTTTCTGAATTGTCTTTTTGAGTTGAGACCTACGTGGAACCTTAGTGGTGACTGATTGCTTCCTTGGTAAAGGCAAAGCAAGTCCAGATGTTTTTTAAGTATACAGATGTGAAGTTCCATTGGAAGAGACAGGTTCAATCAGTTCCCCAGCTACCTTTCAGGCTCTTGCCGAAATGTACCAAATTGCACGGAAATAACCTGGTCTTCTTCATTCCACGTCATTCCCAATGAGCTGACCTACATGGCTGCGTTTGGAATTCTAGAGCGGCCGGACCGACAGAAGGATGTATTACAAAGTTGATGAAAAGTAGCAGACTGAGCTGTGATTAAATGAAGATATAGGATATTCAAACAGTGTAGCTGTTGAGTCTTGTTCAGTCAGATGGATTTTGCTCAGTGCTAGAGTTGAATATTTTTGGTCTGATAAAACCTTTGGGTAATTACGTGCACTTGGTTGCAGACCGGGACAGCAATCGCTGCACATTACACATAATAACAGAAAACAGCGCAACAAAATGGCTTTTTAAAAAAAATTCCGAAAATGGTAAGGTTACAGTACGTGATTTACAAGTTCGGGCTTTGCTAAATGTAGTCACTCTTGGTCTTTATTTTAGGAACTGAGTTTTTGTCTCATTATTAGATTGCACAAGTGTACTGCAGTTAAAGTAAATATACACAAGATTATTACGCAGTTTTTTTTCCGAGTTAGAATGCTCTTGTATGTCCAAAAGGGAGTTTATAAACATCCAAACTTTTAGTAAAAAAAATAAAACAAAATAAAATAAATAAATAAATCCATGATTTCTTAGCAGTTTGACGCCTTTCATTCTCAATCATCTGAACCCATTCTCAAGCTTCTGGTTTTCTCACAGAGAACACAATTTGACAGGGAAACAAAATCGGACACAACACCAGCACTTGTTAAAAGAATAGGGCACCTTCTCGAACAAGCCGTGGGTGGAGATATTCAGGTGAGGGCCAAGATAAATCTCACAAGCCTTCGTGTGATGTAGGAAGGGGAGCCAAATCTGAATGGCATGCTGTTCAATGATAAATGCAGCCCGCAAAAAAACTCACTGGGTTGGCTTATTTCACTGTCTGTGGCTTGGTGGGCCCTCCAAAAAACAAAATTTTTCTGCAAATGCACTGAAAAAATGAGATTTCTATGATTTCTCCTCTGATGTTTGGACTGGTGAACTTCAGTTTATTTCTAAATACATGTCCATGCTTGCCATTCAGGCCTGCAACACATCCCAAAAAGGGTTCGGGCTATTTAGAACCAGTAACGAAGTTTAACAAATGAAGTTTTTAAAAAAATAAATAAATAACAATGTGATTTGAAACAGTTGATATCAGCAGATCATTGTAATCATCATTTGGCACAAAATCAGCATCCAAGAAAGCCCAAGTCCCTCAGGAGCAAAGATGGGCCAACGATTACCTATTAGCCCATGAAAGAGTGAGAAAATCATAGAAAGGTTTAAAAATTAACATTCCTCGAAGAAAGGTAGAAAGAAAGATGTGCATAATTAAAACATTCATGGAATCTGGAGGAATTCCTGTGCATAAAGGGAAAGGGCACAAGCCTACGCAGAATGCCCGCGATCTTCTATCATTCTGATGGCACTGCATAAAGAACTGTCATTTATCTTCAAGTGATGTGATCACATAAGCCAGCGATAACTTTGGAAAATCTTTGTCAAGCACATATTAAATCCACAAATGTGAGTAAAAACTTTAGTATGAAAACAGGAATCCTTATAGTAACAGTGTCCAGAGGCGCTGTCGACTTCTCTGGGCTCTGAGGCATCAGCGATGGACCATCGCACATGTGGTCTTTTTTGTATTTTAAAGGTGCAGTTCTGCAGTTTAATCTCCAGTTTAAAAAAAGCCTTGAACCATATATCTAGTGTTTACAGTTTTTGAGACACAGAGCTTTTTGTGACAGTGGTCTAAAAAGGTGAAATTAAAGTCGTTTGCCCCTCAAGTGGAGGAGGTTGAAAAAATAAATATTCTAATATCAAGAATAAATCCCCGTTTGATTCATATGATTACATGTTTTGATATGAGACTAATCTCAATTACATATTGTAAGTAAAGGGGGAAGTATTAAATAAGTGATAGTTCATTTTTTTGTCTATTTAAAGGGTTATTTTCACACATCAGTGGTGTTTTCACACCTGGCAGGATTCTAAAAATCTTTGTGACAGGGTCATGCTTCAAATGTGAATTTCAAATGGCACCCCTTGGTAAGAGGGCACTTTTTTGTTTTTATGCTTAACATCTGGCTCCGTCTTTATTTATACTTACCCTGTTAGACACCGGAACACTATTTTAGGTCAGTAGGTCAATCAGTCTGGGAGCTGTCATTTAAAAAAGAAATATTCTACTGTGTGCCACGAACTTCACACTATATACTGAAGGCTTGACTTAAAGCGTAGTCTGCAGATGGTTCGAAATAGGACTTGTTTTTGATTTGAGGGAGTAACTGACTTAATTCAGTGGGGCATGGTGTCAATTTGGGTATGACATGAGAGCTGACTTTAAGGAGGAAAATATGAAGCTACATTTCCTCATGAGTTTAGCACCCTTAAAAAGTATAAAGATTGTGCGAAAATACACACATTGTGTCCAGCTTTAAACCTTAAAACTTCAGAGGTAAACATACCAACAAAAACATCTTCAGAAAATCAAAAATATTGACAATAAGTGCACCTATTTAGAAGCTGACTATGATTCTCCGTAACAAAGACAAAAATTTCACTTGTTAGAAGTTACAGCACTATACCAGGCTGAGAAAGCCCCTACATGTCATTTTCTTTATTAAATAAATGCAGCAGTTATGGGCATAGATGAGAATAAGCAGAAACAGGCTCCTCTGCCCATATTTCATGTCTAAGTTGCGAGAGCAACCTTGCCTCTGCATTCAGTTTTGGAAGCTCCTCGAGTCCACATAATCACCAAAGCGTAGATGGATTTTCTTTGCTTCAACAGGGCAGTCATTGCCATATCTTTCATAGTTTACTGAAGACAGGAATTGGTTTTGCCAGTGAATTGTAGAATCACTACAACGACAACATTATTGCTCTCCAAAAGCTTGTGTGGCAGGCCAAAGGAGGGCCCGGGCGGGGGTTGGAACACCAGACTCCTGGGTAAAAGTCACACGCGCTGACCACATCACCAAAGAGCCAGGCTCGTTGGCAAGGTAGCCAGGGCACGTACTTATTAGGCGGCATTTCTAGTGACAGGACCCATCAACTGTCACACTTGTCATTCCACTTTAGAACTCCAGATTTAAGAGGTCTGCAGCTGGTGGGCCGAATGCATATATTCATTACCCAGAATATTACTTACAGGAGCCAATCAATATGCTTCAAGAAATCAGGGTGCAACACGGTCAGCAACACTAGTCCCTACAACACCTGTCCCGCTTACAGCAAATTTTTGACTTCATATGAGCCGGGGTGCAAATGCAACCAAGATGGCTGATCAAAATTGACACTTTAAACCAATAAGATCTGCTTCCCAATGTCTAAAAATATATGACTGTATCATCTGAAGTTGCTCATGTATGAGAGCTGATTCAGTGGACTCAGGAATCTGTTTAAAGTCAATCTGAAATCCTTTGCGCAAATCTTTTGCCTCTATTTCTTCTTTTAATGACAGTATTGATCAAATTGTCAACAGAGCAACTTTTGTAAACCTTGAAAGAGCGCAGCCCTACTTGTTTGAGCAATAAAGTAGATGTGCAAGATCAGATACAGACTGCACAAAGGAGTCAGAAGGGGAGCAGCTGAAGAGATTACAAAATACCGACTACATATCGCAAGTCTGTTTGTTTCAATTTTATGGCACATTTTTATTGTTATTTCCTGTTTAGCACGCAACTCAATTTCCATGTGGATTTCCAAGGAAATCACAATTTTTTTTTTTAAAAAAAGGCTCTGCGGCAGTAGGCAATGTGAGTATCTTTGATTGTCTTCATAATTTTAGGCGACAGTGTCACCCTTTAATGCATTTAGCCACTTGCTGAGTGACACTGTCAGTTATATCACATCTGGCATCACATGCTGAATAAGGATGTGTTATTACACCCTTTACAAAGCATGACATTTGCTTACATATGATTTATGAAGACATTATGTCTCATTCATGAAGGCATTATATATGCTGTATAAAGCCTTCATGAGCAACACTTCATCTAAAGTGTGACCGTAAAACTAGCTAAGATGGTCTCATGCTTCCTCTGTTTTCAGCGCACCAGCCACCACTTACACATACTCATATAGGGCTACAGCATGGACCACAACCAGCCTGGATTGTGAACTGCACTGGCGGAGAAACAATGGGCCTTTTAGATTCCTGAGGCCCAGCACTTTGGCCATTTATGGACCGGTGAACCAGCAGACACACCCTTATACCAGCAGCTGTTGACAGCCCAACAGCACCCTACACCGCATCACTTGCTCACCTACGCCCACCAGAAACTTCCTCAATCCAGAACCCTTACAGCTGACTCAGACAGGGCAGGCCTTAAAAAAACAGCCATTTTTACATTTATTATTGGTTGGAATGAGATTAAATGAACTACCATCAACAGCATCTTAACTTTCCTGTGTCTGGCCATGTACCACTGAACTGAACCACTGGCCAAGCCTACATGTTGATCTAGACCTTTATCTAGTCTATTCTAAAACAACGGTGCTGACTCATCATTGCTAAATCCACGGTAAATGCTAATATTGCAATGACATAAAGGGACACTAATTAAGTAATGCTTGGTTCCATGAAATGTTAAAACTCTGAATTAATATTATTTAGGGCTATACTCCTCACACAAAATGGAAAGACTTGCTGAGACATAAAAAATGGGAAATAACCACCGTTGTAATGTTCATAAATATTAATAATCTCTGGCTGAATGACTGTCCCTGGGGGAGTAACGTTTGTTCAGCCTGCAGAGGCCCTTTTATTAAGGAGACCATTACTGATCCATTCAGCTGCAATTTTTGGAGGGAAATCTTCGTGGGATGTCAGCAATGATTGACCCAAAGGTTGCTATGATGTCTGGCTCACAACTGCACACACATTCTGTGCCTTTTTTTTTCTTTAATTAGGGAGTTATCAATAGCTGGGGACGTGTTTTTTGTGATTTAATGGGATGGTTTTGTGAGAAGTATTTTTTCTGGGACATAGTATAAAATTGTAGTGAGGGATCAAAGCTTGCTTGGTACACCAAAAAAAAAAAAGTCAAGGAAGAGATGCTTAATTATCACATTCCTACTTTCACAACTTCGCAGGTGTAATGGGAGTAATGATTGTGTTCTTTCGTTATGTTGTTCATTAAAGTGGTACGCTCCACGAGTTGTGTTTTCTGTTTTTGAGCAGTGAGAACATTTGTTCGGCTGCCAATACTGCGGCCAACAAACTGTACATTTCCTCCACCTGTTCATCAGTTTAATGTGAGACGACCGCTCGCAAAAGCATTTCAGGCTGTTTGACCTGTCAAGCGATAGTCTGTGAAATCCCCCGTGTTGCCGAGGGCGTTTCACAATTTTACGGAGTGAATCAAAGGAACATGTGTTCAATTAGCACTTCAGAGGGAGTTAATCATTATCAGTTTGATTTAAAGGCAAAGGCGAGGTTTTTTCATAATGCTGGGCCTGATGATGTCAACGTGCGCAAGTGGTAATTTCGCAAAAACTATTAAAATACATCTGGCAGAAGTTTCTGATTAGTGTGCGTAATTAATTTCCTTGAGTCATGAGAACCCCTTACAGGCCTACAAGAGGCAATAACACCCTTATTGATCTTGAATGTCGGAGCCACGCTCCTGTTCTATATTAGGTCTGCAGAGAGGGAGGGGGAGAGAGAAAGAGAGAGAAAAACAGAGGTACCCAGTGATGGTGGAAGTGGTAATGTGCCAGTCGGGCTCGAGGGCAATATTCACACTTACTGTAAAGTACCCTCCTCTAATTTTGGCACAGCTGGTAAATATGTACCTAAGTAGTTATGAATTAATGCCATAATTGTTTATCCTATTGATAGTTAATTTAAAATTTTCGCAAAAATATAACCTTTAATTGAAGTACTGCCACAACTTGAATGTCTTACTAATAGTTTTTTTTTCTGCAGTCAAGCCGTCTTTGTTGGTTTTGGTCTTGTTTTGTTCATTGCTTGTTGTTATTCAATCATTGTCTCGTTCTCTACCCCTCCGTTTGTGTTTCCATCCCATGGTCTGCACACGTATTCGCTCTATGTTAATTCTGATTTTCGGGTATTTAAGTAACTGGTTTTGGTCTCCCCTTTGCTGGACTGCTGTCCTCCATCTTCAGTGTTTAAACCCTAGCTGCAAAATTTTAATTTATTAGGGCATCTGTTAATTTAAGACACCCTAGCGGCTTGTCTGTGATCTGCATGTAGCGTCTATGTTCTGAATCGATGACAAATGATTGAAATAAATAATATTTACCTGCATGAAAAAAATGTTTTTTCTCAAAAAACAATATGTGGAACAAATATTTGATCCTGTTTATTTACTACTTTGTGCAGCTTCCCCTTGCTAAACAGCTGTGATTCTTTTCTGTCAGTGTGTAATGAGATTGGAGAAGACATACCAAAGGATCCGATAACATTCATCCGTGCAGAATCTCTCCAGAACCTTAAAATTCCCAAGTCGATATTTATGAATTCTGCTCGTCAGCTCATCCCTCTGGTTTTCTATTGGATTTCGGTCGAGGGACTGGAACGGCAAAGGCAAAACCATGATTTTGTGGCTGGTTTATTTTTGTCTTGATGTTGATGCATGCTTTGGCCCATTGTCCCACCTCGACCCAGTTTAAGCTTTCTGATAGAACCAGTCAGGCTTTTATTTATTAACTGGTTGTTGAATCCAAACAAGTTGTCTGGGGCTTTTTGGAACAAAAGAAGTCCCTCAAAATCAAAGATTCAACTCCCTAATTCACAGTCAGGAAGAGGTTCTTTAAAGAATGGGTTTTTTTTTTTTTTGTTTAGTTTTTGAGCAAAATCCATATCTGATTTTTTTTTTTTTTTTTTTTTTTGCTAAAGAACTCTTTTGGTCTCATTTGACCATAGAATTCAGTTGGATATCATCTCAATTTTTTTGGTTGTTTGGGCCCCTTACATAAGTCTTTATTATTTTTTCTTACTCCTGGACTTAGAACAGATAAGCACCTTAGCAGTTTTTTCCTTGTGATGACAGCTCATCGGCCTGATTGTATTTAGGATTTTTCTGGTCTATTGGATTATTGTGTGCTTTCTTACCACATTTTTAATATATTGAACTTATATGTACTATATATGTGGATTAACACTTGTATTATGCACTACTGTGTGTTTGTGAGCGTTTGTGTGTGTTGTGTGTGTACGTGTGTACGTGTGTGTATACACTTGTGCTGGTGTTTTTTAACTTTTTGAGATGTCTTTCTTCGACTTTGTAGACTATTGGGTCATGTGTCTGGATCACATGATATTTTTCCATCTGTATTTAAGATGCCGCCGTGTGTTACTATTGATTGTCTGATGAAGAGCTGTAGTGCTCGAAACGTCACGTTGGTGTAATAAATAGTGGATACTGGAGCTTTGCAGTGTGCGAGTCATCTGTCTGTTTTTACCATAGAATTCAGTCCCATTGGAAATTCCAGCACTGTTTGGCAAACTGTTGGTGCATCAGTTTGTTTTTTGACATTTAATTATTTACTTTTTTATGAAAGGGTGAAAAATACAGCAAAACTTTTGCTCTTTGACCTCTGAATTTTCCACCTCTGGTGAAAAGTGTGTTACTTTATTACTTCTGCCAAGGAGGTTATGTTTTTGCCGGAATTGGTTTGTCCACCTGTCTGTCTGTCTGTTTGTGTACAAGATAACTCAAAAAGTAGAGAACGGATATCTCAGAAATTTTGTGGGTGGGTTCCATCTGGGATGGCCTTCTAGTTTCTGATGAATTGCTGATTTTTGCCTGTGAGATACTGATACGTGATGACCCTCCATTGCATGTTAATGGCAAGAGCTTAATTCTGAGAGCCTGAGAGTTTTTAGAACTGGTCACCATATGGCTTAGGTGGAGCCTCATTCATACGTCACTCATTAGAGTGGATCACAGTATATTTTTATTGCACATTACTAACAGCTACCATGCTGACCGAGAGTCTGCACTGCTGCTGAGAGACCAGGTTTCAGCTCAATAAAAGACAGGGCGCGGTGTGTTTGAATGTGCATGTGTGTAGCCTACATGTATGAATGTGTATTTGGGTGCATGACCATTTATGAGACTGCGTTACATGGCACATAGAACTGAAAACATCACCTTTGTAGAGTCATTACATTTTAACAAGCCAGTAATAATCTTTTGTTCAATATGTATAACAAACAACTGGCATGCAGTATCTAATACCGCTTTATTTACAGTAACTTCGACAGTGGCTGCATGGTAGTGCTGTGGGTAGCACTACTGCCTCACAGCAAGATGGATGCGAGACTAATTGGCTACTCTGGATTGCACATAGGAATGACTTTGTGAACAAATTGTGTGGGAATCCTATGCTTGCTGCGAAAAGAGTAAGAAGGGTGACATGATATAGCCTCAAGGAAGTGACATAAAACATTTAATATATACAGTATATTAACCTCTACAGATCTGCTGATGCATGTCTGTAATATTTTTGACCCAATTAATTTTAAAACATTGCGACATTCACACAGTTCAAGTAATCTTTTATGAAACTGCTCGCACGCCATATCACAAATGTGATTGTATATCACTTAAACTTAAAACATATTGACTGGAAAGTGATGAAATGCCAAAATACTGTTTTTCAACAGTGGAAAATTGAGATATTCTGACATGAATATAATCCCACTCACTGTTGTAAATCAAAATCCAATTTAAATATGTTCCTGGAAAATTCAGTTTACGACAAATTTGCATAGCACACAGTGAATGGGAGTGCTCTAAATGTAAATCCAGCGTTCATTATCCACCATAATAAAAAACTGTATGATCACAACTGATGTGCACTCAACATGATTATCACTGCTAAGTAAATTAACTGCTTGGGATTTCTGTTAGTGCAGTGGCATTGTTAATACACAGGATTATAAGTATTAAAGCATTTGTAACAATTTAAATGAGTTTTCTGGGGACCACATGTTCTCTGGTGGTGTTAAAATACTGAGTCATAGTGGATTTTACATTGAACATATTTCTGAAAATGGGGAGTTGAGACTGCTGGGTTAATGATAGTAGGGAAAAAAGCAACATTTGACATCTGAAGTGTTTGAAGCACCTTTGAGCTGCTTGATGGCGTATCATTAAAACATACCTGTTTCAGAGCATTGATGCACCCATAGGGCCTGGTATGAGTCCAGCTTATCGACTCCCAGGGGTTTAAGGATGCCAGCACAGGCCTCCAATTAATCGGGTCAAGACTGCAAGTTTGTACACAGAGCTGAACAAGAAAGCCCATATTCACAGGTAATTTTAGAGTTTTAGTGCTGTTATGGGATACACTTTTATTGAATCTTGTCGGGTAACCTGTCCCCTGCACTTCACCCCATTCTAGTTACTTCTGAGTTGCACCCTTGAGCTAACTCCAGTTCTAAAGCCGGAGCCTATATCGGGGCAATCGCGGCCATGTTCCTATACTGTGCATGTCTTTCGAGGAATCACTTTGCCTTTCAACCTATGGTTAAGCTAAAGCATCATAACAGGGAAATGTCTTTCAAGATCACTACTCCTTCCCTGATAGGTTTTATAAATATGGTCCAAAGTGCCTTCCTCCAACTCATGTCTGTGTAACCCAGACTAGTGAATGGAGGTGAGATTAAAAATGGTGGCTAACATGAGGTGCATTAGTGTAATGAGCACACATCTGCAGACTTCAGTTGGTGGTAAGAGTATTTTGTAAATTAATCATTCGAACCCAGCACATGTATTTCTTTTTTCGAAAAATAAATCTATTATATTTTCGAGGAAAAAAAAAAATTTACTCTAAATCTGTGACGGTGCGTTCAGGAACCACTGGCGAGAACAGGAATTCCAAAAATCGTAAGCCTTTATTGTAAAAAGGGTCGGGACCAGAAGACACAAGAATTGCCAAGCCAAAAATAATATCCAAAAAGCAAAGTTGAAGACAGGCAGGGGTCAAAACCAGAAAGGCAGATGTGCAACGGTACATAGACAGTAAGCCAAAAATCATAGTCGAAATCCAGAAAGGTAGGTCATACACAGGGCATCCAAAACAGAAATCGTGGTCGTACAAAACAGGTCAAAATCCAAAAAGACAAAACAGGAATGGTAAGGGCAAGGCAATCTCTAGGTCGGACAAAACAGTCAATAAACAAAAGGCATACAAGGAGCTCTGCATAAATGAGTATTGATCAACGTTCTGACAGAGAATGATCTGCAGTGAAGACTTTAAATAGACAAGAGGGAAGTCACATGCAATGCAGGGAACAGGTGAATTGGATAAGAACTAATTACAGAGGTAAGCACACATGGGGAAGTCCTAAACCACAACAATTGGCAAAAGCCAAGACACAGACAGGATCAACGCAGACAACCTATGACAGATAAACAGCTCTGGTCAAGGAGTTCTAAGTGCACAGACAAAGAGTGCAGGATAGCAATTAAGCATGTGCGAGAGATCTCGCGGAAACGCAGGGAGAGGCAGAGAAAGCAAAGCAAGAGGCGGAGACTAGAACAGGGCGATAGCTGAGATTGAATTAGTGGTAATTAGTAACGGTGCTGCTTTACAAATTAGCCCAAGTGCTCGTTAGTAAGTTAGTAATATATACATGGATTAGTTAAGTTAGTAGACTATGATAAAAAATATAAATGTTAGTATCATTAGTAATCTATGAAAGTAAGGCAAAGGAAGTAAATGAGAATTGAAGTAATAACATGAAACACCAGAAACCATTGAAATCACCCGAAGCAGGTAGGCACACAGACTGGGAAGACGGACTGAAACAAACTGATCACAAGACAGGGGTGACAAGTGCAATGAAACCTGAAATGGCATGAACAGAAAACTGGGATGATATAATAAGCAAAAAGAATAAAGAGAAGACATGACAATGAACACATGGCATGACATCAAAACACAAAACCATAACAAAATCACTTGGCAAAATGATGACTACTCATGACTGGGGTCATAGATTTTAGACCAAGCAACTTACGTCTGATTTGCAGTACTGTAAAGTCAGCAGGTTCACGATCTGTCCATAAAATGGTAGGAAATGTCAATGCTTCAGTGCACTTGGTGAACTGCACATTGTAATAATACATAAGTGAAAGCAAGTACATAACTCTTGCTCTATGCCTTTCCACAAACTTCTCACGTTTAAATATACCCCATGTTAGTTTGTAAATGAGTTTGCGAGGAAGCTGCCCTCTCTCATTTGTTAGAAAAAAAACCTTTAAAGGAAGCAGCTGTGCGATTAAGGTCCAGTGTGTCGCTCTCAGACATTAATTAACACATAGAAGGCCGAAAAAGGCTTCAAAGTCAAAGATCTGAAAGGACAATTTGGGTTACTTCCTGAACAGTGAAAGCATCGCCCCTAAGCATGCAAACTCAAATGAAGACTGTTTTCTCACACAGATTTCCTTGTAGTAGCATGTGGCACAGTATGTTAATAGACGCACAATGAAGATGTTCAAACTACTAGGTGTAATGGTCGCTACTTTTTCTTAACTCTGACTAATGATTGACTCAAATAATTTGTTTTTCAAATACCTTTGTGAGTCCATGAAAACTGATGAGTCTACTAAGTGGTATGGAATTGGAAAAAATATATTTCTTTTCAATACAGAATGGATATTGGATTCAATCTCGGTAGCATGTGGACAGCAGCGAGGAATGGACAAGTAAGCACTTTGAATATTTATGCCCAGTACATTTCAGATGTCTGAAAGCACCAGGTGAACCCTGTCAAAAGCAAGGACTATTTTTGTTCAGGTATGGCAGCAGCAACCTTAATTTAATTTTTTTGCATCATAAACTTGGTCTAAGTAAAAGAAAGGTTAATGGAAGAGAGGAAAACAGTTAGAAAAACTGAGAAGCTTTAGTGCTGCTTAGCTTGGTAAGAACACCAAGTTGAGTAAATCACCACAAGGATCAACCTGGTGACTGTAACGGGTGTGGATGAAGTAATGCAGGGAACATGTAGACGTCATGGCTAGGAGGGGTTTTACAGTTGAGGTTGCCCTGTTTTCCTGTTCATATCACTGCCCTATGCTTGTGTTCTCCCGTGGTCTGCTACTTAATGCGTTTCCTATTTTTTATGTTAAAATACAATTTTATGTTTTCAGCTGTACACATAGCACTGATGATGAACTCTTGCCTCAAACAAGTCAATGTTTGACCTTAGTCAGCCAGGGCGTCACACGCCGAAATCACAAAACTGACAGCTTTGTGCCTCGTCAAGGGGAATTCAACAGTCACAGAAATACTCGGCAATGGCATGAAGTGGAAACCTGATACAGACTGAAACTTTATGGAAATGTCAGGGAGAATGAACTGGGATTAAGAAGTGACAGTGAGGAAAGGATTCAACACATACCTTAGTGTTACAGCACATCTGCCGTTCCGAGTGACATTTGTGATCTGAATCGCTGGCATTGACAGAGCATACTGGGAGATATTGACATCTGAGAACTGCAGCTGCACAAGAGGGGAAAGATCCATTTCTTTTAAAAGATATCCTGGAAAAAAAATAAAGAATTAATACTTTCACAATGGAGTGTAGTGTCGGAGGTCCCATGCATGTGTAGTCTGGTGAGCAGTGCCAATTCAATTTGGCAAATCCTCGCAGTGGAGTCTATTATAAGATTGTGAGGACATAGAGGTCTTTGCAGCTATTTGAGGCTGCAATTCAGTTGATTTATCAAGGTTTTTGTTGCTTTTTTATCAGTTAAATGTAACAAACTGTCTGGCAAATTGCATAGTTTTTATACTTGAAGAGTTCATTTGCAAAGACAGACAAAAATCATTCTTAAAAAAAATAAACCAGCACCATTTTTATTGATATTCCTTTGACTGCGCAGTCAAAAAAGAGAGAGAGAGATTTTGAGATATCTCCTTGAAACAAACCAACACTAATTTGATTGATATTCCCTGGAGTGCGCAATTAAAAAACATGATTTAGGAAAATAAATCAAAATGGAGATAACTGTTTCTGCAAATGAACCCTTCACTTGTTCCCATCATGATAATGTTTGTTTTATTTAGTTGCCATGGGGATAAACCCCAGACACAAGCCAGACAATTGCATCCATTTATTGCAGTACAGCTCTCCTCAGCTTGCCTAAGCAGACAGTTTAGGACATTATCTCCCTCTAGTGACTGAAACACTACTTAACATGAAGTGTGTGTGCATTTAAAAATGGCGGAATGGGCTGAGTTTTTTGTGTTAAAGCTGCGAAATAGTCATTATAATGTCATTTAAAAAAATGTTTATAATAAATGTGCCTCACTAATTCACTTACAAGTGGTCAGGATCACCCATTAGCAGCAAAAAAACCTCTAAGATTCTAATCGCAACCATCTTCACAACAATACCTGTGTGCTTACAACAAATGCGTACTGCAGCTTATAGGACAGCTTACTAAGAAGTGCAGTAACCTCAAAGTTGATTTTTTTCATGTTGAGTTGAAGTAAAGCAAATAAGGTAAAAACAGAAAATATATAATATAATATAATATAAAAAATAGCCCATTAAATCTGCATTTGAATTTGGAATGACTGTGTGTTAAATTGAATATGATGGTTTCACATTGGTTACTCGGTGTCAGTGTTTTAATCTGTGTATTTTTATGTCTTTATTATTTTCCATGTTTCATAATTTCTTTTTTGCAGATTGAGCATTTCCTGTCATCTGCCATGTGCCTCCTGTTTTCACTCCTGCACCACCCGTTGTTCATTGTTAATTGTTTGATTGTTCCCCCATTTGTAGCCACACCTCCCTGCATGTTCCTCAGCTCCACACACCTGTTATTAATGTAATTAGCCTCTTATTTTCCCTTTATGTGCTCCCATTTTTGTGAACATCCTCATGAGTTTGCCAGCCAGTACTTTCTGTGTTAACTTGAGAGCTATTGTCTGTAAGGTTCAGGCAGGTGGTGATAGTCACCTTCTTAAATTTTGCTGAAACTTTGGTGGTTTTATGTCCCTACCATAACTAGAAAATTCCCCAAATTTTTTGGCCCTACCTGCACCAGTTTGGGTTTTAGGGGTCAATCAAGAGAAAGCCGAAAGAGGGCCTAAAATGCCAAATTACCAAAATTTGATTTTTGGGTTGCTCTTATTCACTGCGCGAACTTCATGTCAAAGCAAAAGTTGGAAAATTGAATTATACGGGGGATGGTCAGTGGAAAGAGCGATTTTCGGCCTGGGATCTTCTTCACGCAACATATAGGGGGCGCTCCAATATGGCCACAATCCATTTTCGTTACTAGTTTGCACCCCTTATACTCTGTGCGCGATCAGTGCCCCAGAACTTGTACAACTGCACCACAGTGGTATGTAGTTAGACTATCTATTACAGGCAAAATGAAATTAATGGAACACTATTTCAGCTTGGAATTGATTGACCCCTAAAACCCAAACTGGTGCAGGAAGGGCCAAAAAATTTGGGGAATTTTCTAGTTATGGTAGCGACATAAAACCACCAAAGTTTCAGCAAAATTGAAGAAGGTGACTATCACCACCTGCCTGAACATTATGGACAATGGCTCTTAACAACCATTTCCTGATTCCTTGTACTCCTGGCCACAGTTTGGTTTGTTTTTTATTCACGATTCAGTCCTGTCTTTAGTTAATTTTTGATCGCCCTTGCATTACTTCTGTCTGGCTTTCTGAATTATGACATCTCCTTTGTGATTTGGCTTTGACATTCTGACTTTCTGGATACTGATTTTTGGTCTGTCTGAGACCTGATTTTTATTTTGCCCCTAATAAAGCTGCTTTGGCTATTGTCCTCCAGTATGTGTTTGAGACTATTCCATTACTTGACTCTTGGGTTTTTTGTTTTTTATTTTTTTTTTATATTCCTATCAAAATTGATACCATGACTGTCATGGTCACGGGCCAGAGAATCCAAATGTACAATACACAGAGGACTAGAGGACTTACTAATGTGGTGAGAAAAATGTTTCAATCTGGAGAAACATCAATCCATGAGACCTCTTCAAACATGAAGCAGGTGTGGGTAATTTTTTGGAAAATATTTCTTAAGCACCTAACTTTTGAATATTAACTAAAAGAAATTGACTGAACTACTGACATCAATTGATATACCACTGATTTTTGACACGGAGTGCACTTTACAAAAAAGGTGTTCCTTAGTTTTTCTTAATGGACCATCAAAAGACCCGGGACAAAAGAACTCTTACACTGGCTTTGTTAAGCACACTCATAAATCCAAGATGACAATATCATTAGGAAACCACCACAGTTACAGATAGGGTAGGAATCATTGCCCAGACATGATTGAAAAATCAAATGATTAAGTTGCATTTAATTCAAGCTGGTTGTGGTTCATTTCCTGCTTGCACATCCTTCAAATCTGGCCTGGGGCCTGTCTGTGTTGTGATCTCATGCTCATCCCATGTTCCTGTGTGTTTCCAGTTGGAAATTGGCGACTTTGAATAGCTGTTGGTGTGAGGAATAAGGGGATCAGAAAATGGATAGTTGATAGAAAAAAAATGCAAAACCAACTAGCCCTGCACACACACACACACGCACATATGCACACAAAATCATTTTAGCATCTTTAAGTTACTTGATCAAATTTAATGGGGACAGGGTTGCATTAGACAATACACACCAAAGCGTAATTACCTGAGTCTAGAACCTTTAAAGTTTTGTTAAGTTAGCTATTCAAGGACTCAGCCTAACAGATTTTGAGATGGCTTGTACTGGCTCATTCGCTGTGTACA
This sequence comes from Gymnothorax javanicus, assembly GCA_029692085.1. NCBI lineage: Eukaryota > Metazoa > Chordata > Actinopteri > Anguilliformes > Muraenidae > Gymnothorax > Gymnothorax javanicus. The sequence goes on from CM056193.1 coordinate 186,050,696, forward strand.
CGGTGACATAATAGGGTACAACTGTTAATACTTCTAAGGGTGTGTTTACACTTGGTTTTAACGTGCGTTTAGGGTGATCGGATCACAAGTGGTCAGGTCAGATTTCATACGTAGCTTCCGCTAAGACCTGGCATGCAGTTAATACGACGGTCCAGCATTGGCGCTGTTTCATCGCAAGCCCGCAGCCTACATTGATGACGTTTTTCCAATTACGTCCTCGTCGGGGATGCATCAGGACAGACTAGCGTTTACACGCCCAAACATACGTGGTTAGATGCATCCCAGACCACCTCTGCAAGTAGTTTGAGTGATCGGATCTCAAAGCCTCTTGGAGCCCCTTTACACTTGTATTTAGCGCTGACCACTTGTGATCCGATCACCCAAAGCGCATGAATGGTACCATTAACAGTGAAAGAATTCTCCTCAAAATCCCTCAAGATCGTGGGAAGAATATGGGTCTGCAAGATGTTTAAAGCACAGCTGAAGTAGACAAAGTCAGCAAAAATCTGATGTGGGTTCTGGTTTAAATTTGGACACCAGATGCACTGTGCTGTAGATGGCAGCCTCAGTTCCATGTTCTTGTCTTTATTCAGACTGTGAAAGGTCTTCAGTTTCCCAGCATTACATCTTGGCCGTGCCATTGCTCTGCTAACTATTGTCCTCGCCAAGGATCATATAATAATTAAGTCCTGATTATGGCTCTATTGTCATTGTTCTGTTGGAGGAAGAGTTTCTTTGGGATAGATTTTAATACAGACATTTTCCCAGCTACTGAGACAGAATGGTAGCCCATAATCCATAATACCTAAATTTCTCTAAAATAGTTCTGAGCTTCCCTGTGTAATGCTCTTGCCTCTCAGAATTTCCCTTTCAGTGTCCCATGTTTTCCTCTATCTTACTTTTAAATGAAATTTTTTCTCTGGTTTATACAGTCCTTAATCCAGTGGTCTCAAACTCCAATCCTTGAGGGCCGCAGTGTTTCAGGATTTTTGAGATTTTCATTCAATGAGCAGTGAACTCAGGCCTCATAAACCAAGTGTGCCAACTCCTTAGCCAGTCAATGCCTTCAATTAAGCACTGGAGTGCCGGAAAGAACCAAAAACCAGTAGCCATAGCGACCCTCCAGGATTTGAGTTTTATATTTTGAAAATGGTGTAATTTTATTTTCTGGGACAGCATCAACAAGTTAATGTGGTCATTCACACTTCTGTTGCTCAGTCCAGTTCAAGCTTGTAGTTAGAGAGGTGAGTTGGAAAGAACCCTACAAAAATACAATAGTTTTGCATCCAGAAATTAATGTACTTTAGGTTACTGTTGCCTTGTCTTTCCTTAACTGGTTCTGTTGATGGGAAGCAGATGACTATGCTATTATCAGAGTTTGGTAGAAGTGGTTTGCCAATGGCTTTACATACATAATTTTGGTGTACAGTGGGATTTGTGAAAGGGTATGTCCTTCATAGTGTCCCATTGTGCAGCCTGTATCCTGTCAGAAAAAAAAAAACACTTGTCTGCTGCTGTGGTTGAAATCGCCTGGACCCCGCATGAATAAAGGTGGCTCTGGTGTGCAATTGCGCTTGTACGAAATGTACCTCTTGGGTAGCTGCCATATTTGAATGTCATTTAGGAGGGAGATAGACTGAGTTGCTTTAATAAAGTAGATATAATTGTCTGAGACTGAGACAAAACTATTCGACAGCTGAAACTAGAATCCTGCCCACATCACTGATGTAATAAATGTGTACTCTGTTCTTGCATGACATCGAAGTTCTGTCACACGAGAAAAACGGCTTGGACGTCAATGAGTGAATCACGACTGTCTTTGTTTAGTCATGTTTCAATAAAAAGCATAACGCAGGACTCACACTATAAAAATTAACCCATTTCCTGGCTAACCATAATCAAAGGCAGAGGTCCCCCGCTTTCTCATTTTCCCATCCGCTATCAGGTTCTGCCTCTCTTATGCCAAATTCGCAGCTGTTGCAGAGGAGGAATATCATCTGGAAAGTCTCTAGCAAGTATTATTGATCTCATGATCTGAACTAACATAGAGACGAATAAGGTTTGATTTAAACCCAGATAACATTGTGAAAGTGCTTGCATTTTACAGCCCCCATTCCGAAAAAGTTGGTGCATCATGGAAAATGCAAATAAAATCAAAAAAGACTGAAATGAAAAGTCAGGTCACTGTCAACTATATTTGAAGGAGTATGAGAACACATTATTTGATGTTTTAACGTGAACTTAATCCCTTAATCAAAATCCACAACGTGATAGTAGCAACGGAATCCAAAATCTGGCACAGTTAACAATTTTGCACTATGTGAAATCACCATGTATTTAAAATCACACTTTTTAAGCATTTGTGTACTGAAAACAATAATTTATCAAATCTCGCAAGTGGAATTTTGAGAGAAGATCCACAGGTTTGAATACAGCTGCTGCGTTTGGTGAAACCATATTTGGGGCCATAGGATCTGTGGGGTTAAATTCTTATGATGAAACAAATACTTTCTTAATTATTGGCATCCCTTCATTTAACAGTTTGTGCGGCCCCGTTTGCCAAGAAAACAGCTCTGAGATTGCCATAATGCGTGATGAGGTTGGTAAATACATGGCGCGGGATCTGAGACCATTTCTCCATACAAAATCTCTCGAGTTCCTTCAGATTCCTAAACTGTCGCTTGCGGACCCTCCTCTTCAGCTCTTCCCACGGATTTTCTATGGGATTTAGGTCAAGAGACAACACATGCAACACACATTACAAAGGAATGGCTGCATAAGAAGAGGGTGCGGGTGCTGGACTGGCCTGCCTTCAGTTCTGACTTCTCCCTAATAGAGAATGGATAGAGCATTTTGAAAAGCAAAATGCAACAGCAATGACTGCATACTGTGGCACACCCTTTGCAAGAATTATTACACTCATTTACGCCTCAAACACTTAATCATTACATGTGTTCAGTCTCTAAATGTTCATTAAGTGCTGTAAAAAGGAATGGCAACAAAAAAGAGTGAAAAAACTTTAAACCCATCTTTTTTTGAAATATGTCTCAGTAATCAAAATTGAAATGTCTTTATTTTGAAAAATTAAAAAAAAAAATCATGTGATGAATCATCAAATGATTTTCTGTTGTACTATTTTGAATGTAATGCAGGTCAAAGATTATTTACAAATCACTGAGCTCAGGTTTAATTTTAATGTAGCATACCGTTCCAACTTTTTCTGATTTGGTATAGTACAAAACTCTAGTAACCCCAAACCAACACCCTGAGACTGCGGTTTCCCCTATTGCTACCTGCTAATACCATCTGAATTACTCTTACAATTTTAATTCTGCAAGACTGGCTTTCAGCTAGCTCACTGTTTATTAAAAAACTGTACCTTTTCAATATCATTTAATTTCGCAATAATCTCTGTCACAACCCAGTCCTTTTGTTAATTGTTTTCCTCGCAATACAGCAGTCGTCTTCTGTTTCAATCTCTTTTTCATTCATTGATTCTTGTCATCTACTTATTGTCCAGTTCTACTCCGAGATGATGTCCCCTTCTCTCACACCAATTAGTTGTCTAGTGTATTTAAGTTCCTTTGTCGCCTCTTTACTGGATTGTTAAGTCCTCTTTGTTGTGCCTTGTGGCTTTTTTGAAGATCTGCATCTGGTTACTTCTCTGAAGCCTATAGCAGTACAATTCAGACTGAAATTGAGTCAGCACATTGTTTGGATTTTTCATTATGGAGCTAATGGACCTTCAGTACTTCTTGCTCTGCCTCCAAGCTGAGTGGTGGAGAGCGTCCTCTAAAAACATTGCATGGGAGGCTCTTAACTTGGCCCTCAAGGAAGTGAACTTCCGACGTTGGTTATGGGGTTCCCTGCCTGACTAGGCCAAGAAATTACTGTCAGACACAGAGTCCCTGATTCATTATTGTTGGGTGCTCCTCAACACTCGGGCCACCAGAGCAGGTCCTGTGGGCATTCTGCTTTGCAGTTCAGACCTGTGGTCACTCCACCATTCAGTCCAGGTCATGTGGGCATTCTGCTTGGCAGTCCGGATACTGCAGTCACTCTGCCATTCAGCCCCAACGTGACAGGTGCTCCGTCGCACAATCCTGATCCATTGTGCATTCCATTGCTCGGTCCTGACCTCGTGTCGTGAACGCTCTGCTGTCTGGTCCTGATCTAATGAGTGCTCCGGTGCCACGTGCCTATTGAGAGGGTGTTTCACTGCCCCAAGCTGATCCAGCAGCCGCTACACCGTCTAGACGGGCTCCAGTGGGCACTTAACCTCTCCAAGCTGATCCACAGGGTGCCCTGTCGCCCCAAGCTGATCTAGCAGGTGTTTCGCTGCTCACTGCGGCTCCTGTATCCAATGGTTGCTTTGTCACTCAGCCATGGTCCTGATGGCGCTCCACTGCTCGACCCTGATCCAAGGGCCACTTCACCATCCCAGTCTTGATCCAGTAGGCGATCCATCACTCAGTATAGATCCAGAGGGATCCCCGACACCCAAACCCTGATGGCCTGGCCTTGTCTGGGCTTGGGCCAGAAGACTCTTCCGGTCCAGATCCAAGGGGAGCTCCAGCACCTGATCCAGATCCCGGTAGCACTTCATCGACCAGCTCAAATCCGAGAGATGCTCTGTCGTGTGGTCTAGATCGTGAAGGATGCATCACCTGGCCAAAACCCAGGGGGTCTAGATCCTAAAGACACTCCATCACCCAGCCCAGATCTAGGGGGAGCAGCTTCACCTTAACTCTTTCAACCCCAGATATTCTAGCATCACTATACCCTTCAACCCCACAGCCCTCTGTAGAGGGCTGGTCATTATCTGGACATTGTATCTTACTGTTATCTCTGGAATCCCATTAAATGTAACCTGATATGTTCCAATCAATTAGTCAGATTGTTTGAATTTTCCCTACAGGAATTTGGGGTTGAAGGGAATATGTTGGTCAGCCCTCTGTAGAGGGCTGTGGGGTTGAAGGAGTTAAGAGCCAGGAGGTGCATTCTTACCCAGTCCAGACCCAGGAACCACTGCACTGCCTGGTTCAGATCTCGGAATGCAATGCATTTTGCTTCAATCAATTCTATGATGGTCAAAAGCAGTTTCAAAATGATACCTTGGGAAATAGTAGAGAAAGTGTTAAGAGAGACAGACACTTGAAAACCAGAGAGATGTGGCAAAAGTGGCTGTTTAAAGTGCAGTGCTAAGGGTACACATGCGTTTTGTCAGTGGTGTTATAAGTTGAAGTTTCGTGCCAGCGCGATTGATTTCCATGTATGTGAAAGGGTCTGTGAGTCACACATCTTAAGGTGTTCCTCCACTATGCAGACGGCAGTATGTGTCCACCGCTGCTGGACCAGTTCCACTCTATCATATACAGCAATCAAACAGCCTCGAGCGCCTGGACTCTCAAATGTGGTAAATATTACCAGTGCCCGTCGTGGGAGAGAAACCACTGATCCGGCCTTAACAGTTCCACATGTGCTTTGCATATCATCTGGATGTCCGCTTGCCGAACAAGCACCAGCCTGTCCGTCAGAGTGCTCCCAGAGCTCGGATCCAGATGAAGAAGAACCAGAGCCCTTTTATTTCACAATCGCCTTAATCATTTCATCCTGCCAGCGTGAAGGAAGCCCAAGCGCATTGTTTTACACGGGGGCGTCTGTTTCCACTTAAGCGCTGGAAGCTCTTTGGTGGTGTCCGAGGACAAGAGTGGCCTTTATGGGAAATCCAAGAAGGCCCCAGCAGGCCTGCCTGTTGCCTGTCATGAGGAACGCCAAGTGAAAGCCATTAACCGGACTGGGTTAAGCACCCCACATAGACTGAGTGTACTGTACTGAGGAGGTGAATCATTACAGTGGTGGGCTTTGTAGACGGTGTGAATCGAGAGCCGACCCGAGCAGCCTTTGAACAAATCTGGCCGAAGACGAAACATCCTGTGTTAATTGTAAACAGCATGTGGTGGTAAGCCACTTGCAGTGTGTAAACAGGACTAAATGGTGGTAGGAAACATCAGTCTCTCTGCGGCGGAAGACCATAGATGAAACTGCAGCTTGGAGGTCACCATGAGGCCTCTCACAATACTCACAGGCTCTCAATTTGTTAATTCAACGTGTTATTTTAAGCGCTGCTCGTGTTCCTTATTTGGCAACGTAGGACAGTTCAGATATAATCCAGGTCATTGGGTGCAATAATGCTTCCAAATTCACCTCCGTCGGACCTCATACTTGCACATTCAGTCTATAAATGAGTTTAATAAAAACTGCACATGCAGAACAGGAGCGGAAATAACAGAGACTGGATAACTCTGACATGCCTCTGCCTCCTCTGCATTATGTTTTCATTATTTTCATTTTTTGTGTAATAAAATTTGCATTAACTCAGAGAGGTGTTTTTGTGAATCGAGAAAAATGTAAGATATGACAGCAATCATACAACTAGATGTGACCGTGAATCCAACTACTGTATTTGCAATTTTTAAAATGTGAAATAAATCACTTAATTTAGATTCTTACCTAATCAAGACATGAGAATAATTTCAAATAGTAGCATAGTGTGAGATAAAACAATACATAATACCACTGTGGTCATTCTGCATCATCTTTTGCCCAGCAAGCTCATGCATATTCAGTTTGACTCATCAATTATTTCTGAATAATGATGTAAGTGGTTTACTCCTTCAAACAGTGAATCTTGTACAGTTGCCAATCAATGAAGCATGTAGGCATGATGAAGTGGTTAATTTTGTTTTTGGTTTGTTGTTTGACCAGGTATTAGAACCATCTTTGAATCATTGTATGATTATTGATGCTAGAGGAGGTGAAAACCAGGCAGCTTCCTGTGAATTTCACTTGTCACAAGGGATTGTGGCAATAAACAAAAATATCCAGTCAGTAGCAGTTCTGCAGCTGATAGCCCATTCATGTGACAGGTCAGGGGAAAACAGGCAGACGTGTTCAATCGATCAGAAGGGTCAAAAATGCTCGTATTACAGTTGTTGTGGTATGATGGACAACATCTTTGAACACAAAACATGTTAAAATCTACCACGTAAACCTCAGTACAGATGGGTTGCTGCATCAGATTACAATGCTATGTTTCAATACTATCAGCTAAAAATCAATGAAGATGAGAAAATGTTACCTGGTCAGACAAGTCTGATGAGCAAATTCTAGGACCAACAGCATAAATCTATGACCCCATCCTGCCCTTTGTCAACAGTGCAGGTGGTTTTGGGGGCGAACTGATGTGAAAAATGTGTTAAACCAATCAATCAATCGAATGATAGTGATGCAGCATTTTTCACAGAGAATTGTCTCAATGCACTTCTGTGACAACCCTGGCCTAACCCTCTACAGGAGCAAGCCAAAGGCAGCAATGGCAAGGGATAAACCTTAGAAGGAACCGGACTCCAGGGAGAAGACCCATCTTGGTCTAGCCAGCTCAGGGTGCTGGTTCAGATGGTCAGCCTGGTTACACAGTCAGTGTGCAATAGGTAAAACTTAAGTTTAGTTTCAGCACAGTGGCAGTCCTGTGGGGGCAGCTGAGATGACAGGAGAGGCCAGGTTGCGATAGGGGAGAGGACACATAGTAAATTAGAGGACGTCAGACAGCAGTAGTTGGGGAGCCTGGAGAAACCAATTCAGTATATGGGGCAGGAGCCCAACTGGCAGTATAGAGGAAGAAAATGAAAAACATTGTTCAGGAAATTTCAGCACAGCAGAAGGGTGTAATGAAAAGAAAAGACAGGGTTAGAAAAGTAGCCTTTGCCAGGATGAAACTATGGCTGCACAGTGACAAAGACAGAGATAGAGAACCTAGCACTGATGAGGAGGAGATAACTCATCCCTCTGGTCATGTGTGAAGCCAGAAAGGTGGGGTCACAGCTGGGTGACACTTGACAGCAAGGAGAGTCTGTCACTCCGTAATGCTGTGAATGGTGCCTTCTCCCACTAAGAGCCCAGACTTTGTCTGATTATAGGCCAGATTAAAATTGTGCATCTTTAATCTAGATTTGAAATTTGCAACTGTACCTCAGGGATTAAAAACAGTTCAAAGAGAAAAAATGAAAACTGGAAACACAAAATTTTGGGATGAATGTAATCAAAAACAAGAACAACAGCAATTTCAGCTGTACTGGAGTGAAAATGCTATTCTCAATTTTAGTAAACTGGTAAATAATGTTATTTACTGTTCCAATTATATTTTCTTGAAATACTGTTGGACACAGATTTTCAAAGGAAGTTTTGGAATTAATTTACCTACTTTAATTGATTTACTTTAGTTTATTCACTATCATGGAGGTGATTTACTTGTTGCCTGTGCAAGCGTTCCCCAGACTGCTTTAAGTCTAACATCAAATATGAAAAGCTTGTATAATGGGCCTGCATCCTACATCAAGTAAGAAAGATTATCTCTCCAAAATCTGCCTTATCCAAAATCGTACCTTATCCAAATTAAGTAAATGACTGAAACAGTGTATAAAATAACCTTCCGTGGACACTTACAAAATATGCTCTGTGTCGTGCACTTGGCAACAACAAATTATTGGCTGTAAATGATTTACCTTCATATCTGATGAGCTTTGATTTAATCTTTTAGTTTTAAGTGTAATGTCATTCAGAATTGCACGTATCTAGCTTAATACTGCATTTACTAGGTTAAAATTTGAGACCCAGCGCTAAGAGTATTAAGTCACAAAATGTCCATTTTGAGAATATCAAGGGAGTTGACTAAGATAATTATAAATGTTTTCCCATCCTTTCCTCATGATGTGTGAAAATGTGACTTAAGTGCAGTACGGAGCGCTCAAGGCTCTTCAGTTATCCGGGATTGATAAATGATCTAATTGGTTGGCAATGGTATAAGTGACCAAAAACGATCTTGAAGATGTCTATGTCTTCTGTCTTTGCCAGTGAGCTACAGGGCCCTTAGTCCTATTTTTCTTATCTTCAGCTGGTAGCCTGTGCCCGCTGCAGTCTCAGATTTATGTTCCTGGCTAATGAAAGTGGAACCCGACAACGTCGTCTGTTGTTGTGGTCCATCTGCCTCTTGTTTGCCGTGTTGTGCATTCTGAGATTGTTTGCTGCTCGTCACAGTTGTAATAAGTTGTAATCTGAATTACCATGGGATTTCTGTCACCTCGAGCCGATCTGGCCACTGTCCTCTGACCTCTTTCATCAACGAGGTCCACAGAACAACGGCTCACTCGTTATTTCTTGTTATTCTCTCCATTCTACTGTATAACAACTCAGGATACTGCTGTGCAAGAAAATCTCAGACCAGCAGGTTCTAATATACAGGCAAGAACAACCAAGCTCCAGTAAAAGCCTTTGAGATCACTTTTTCCCCCTAATTATGATGTTTGATGTGAACATTAACTGACGATCCTGACTAATATCTGCATGATCTTTGATCTGCACTGCTGCCACATGATTAGCTGGTTGGATAAATTCATGAATATTCGGCTATACAGGTGCTCTGAATGAAGTACTCAGTGAGAGCATATAGGCTCATGGTAAAAACTGTTGTATCCTGAGGCTGTAGGATGTAATATCTAAAAAGCAAGATAGGGTTAACTGAGGATACCTCACAAAGGAGGTTACCCAAATTGGGGTCAGGGAAGGAGTCCCTGGGAATCCTTTGAATGAAAAACATATTCATGTTTTCTTATTACCTAAATTCCTTCCAGATGAAATAAACATTTTACTGTTTAAAATCTCTTGACCAGACTGGATTGTAATGATTAAACATGTACATTGTATAAATAGTCCTCAAGTGCCCTCAGAGCAGTTACGGGGATCAGCAATGACATCAGCATTTAAGATTTATTCTCTTTGGGAGAGTGGCTAGACAGAAGCTGAATCTGAGAACGACCACCAATAAGACTTGTCAGAGGTTTTGGTCAGGTCCAGAAGGATTGCCAGTCTGGATAAAAATTATGAACAAAGGCTTTTTATAACAAGAGACTCAGTTAATAATCCATATGTGAAGTCCAAACATATGGGAAAACCATATCCTCTTGTTTCAATACATTTATTCTCATATTTCTAATAAATAATTTCTAGTTTATGAAAACCATGGGTATCAAAAGTATAGACGGGAAAAAAAAATGAGATTACGTAATACTAAATGCTGTAACATGAGAGAACATATATTAAATGAATGTTTGCCTGTAAGTTTTAACTTAACATATGGATTATAAACTTTGCTGCTTAGTATATGCAGCCATTTTTCATCATTTTACTATTGTTGGTGATCATTCCGGACCTGAGTAAATGCCACAGACCCAGACACTTTCTGGAAGGATATATGAGCCCCTAAGAACCATACTGGGCCATCCCGCACTTTTGGCGAAATTGAGTTGAGGTAGTCAGCATGTGCAGAAAACTGAGATCTACATTTCCTAAATGAGCCAACCCAATCTACCCACATGGATTGTTCATACAAGCAAACGTCTTCTCTGCCACTGTGCATATGCACTGCACTGCCTTAGCCATAGTGGACCATCCCACAACTTTTCCATAATTCAATGTAAACATGGCGGCTAGGTATTCCTGATGAGTAATTGCTTGCTATGATTGATGATGATGGTGAAGTGGAAGATGATGGAGACCCAGAGTTTGACCCAAATGAATCAGAAGATGATGGTTCCGCTTCAAAAGGAGGTACCTTTCACTTTAAATGAAACAGAAGGGCATCCAAAACCTGCATAAGAAGTGCATTACGTAATTTCATATATCTTGAGCGTTCAACATAAGCAGTGTTTCTAGTTTCCAGATACTCTAGATGACACAGGAGGTTGGCAACTTTGAGTCTCATTTTCTCAAAAGTTCCCCAACATGGGTTGGCCCAGTATGGCTCTTAGGGGCTCATATTCTGAGCTCATGGAGATAAAGCTATTTGGCCTGACAATAAAGCTTCATGCTATGTTTGTGGAAATCCTATCACATCATTCAATATCAAGCACAGTTGTGTTAGAATTAATTTTTTGAGATGAATATGGTGAACCAAACAGGAAACTCTTGTTTAGTGAAGCTCTTCAATCCTCCACGACAGTTCATACATTGTTTTACACTACAGCTATTTTGGTAACACCTTACAATTAGGGTTCATTCATTAAGATAGTTAGTAGTTGTAATGCAGTAGTTAATGCAATAATAGCCATTATGTTAAACAATGGTTAGCTAATGCATTAGAGAACTGAAGAAGCATCATGTAATCATAAATAACCATTTACTAATGCTCTCTTTCACCCTTATTGTGTAGTTGAAAACATTCCTTAAGTAACATCTCAAAATATTAAACTATTCAATAATATACAAATTAATACTTCAGTTAACATGAACACCATCAGTAAAATATGACTAGACACATTTAGTTACCTGTTACTTAATTGATTAATGCTTATTACTGCATTAATGGATGTTAATTAATATACCTTAACTATAAAACAGGGGTCTCAAATTGGTCCGTAAAAAGGGCCAAGGGGCTGCAGGTTTTCATTCCAGCTGTGCAGAAACACACCTGATATAACTAATCAACTGTGCTGGCTGAGATCAGTTGATTAAATTAGCCGTATCAGGCAGTGGCGGTCCGTCGGCAGTGACAAAGGCCTTCAGAAACCTCGCCCTTCAACGCTCATTTACCTAAACCTCTCGCAGTTTACTTTTCCCGATCAGCAACAGTTGCCCAGACTAATTTATTTATTTATTTTATTTTAAATTTATTGACCAGGAAAATCCTCATTGAGATTAAAAATCTCTTTTACAAGAGTGTCCTGGCCAAGATGACAGCTGCACCTTTAGAACAATGTTACAGACACAATACAAAACAATTACAAACACAAGTCAACAAATTCTGAGTCACATAACAGAGGTCATCTGTTAAAACATTTAGAGCCTGATGCATCTTCTTCTAAGGCCTTCAATCTACTCTTAAAAACATTTAAAGAGACCAACTCCTTGAGACCAATATCCTCCTGGAGCAGGTTCCAGGCTGCAGGAGCAGCGCATCTAAAACTCTTTTTTCCCCATTTCAAGACGCACTCTGGGAACAGAGAGCAAGAACAGGTCTTTAGAATTGGTCATGGAGCGAAGACTATAGCTTCCAGCATTTTTCAAACAAAGAAAATTACATAAATTAGATGGAAGCAAGTTAAGAAGGGCCTTATAAATAAAAACACGCCAGTGATTTAGTCGACCGGTCGACAATGGTAGGACCGACGACAGTATAATTTATTTTTGATAGCACTGTTATACATTGCACCACACAATTAAGAGGCGTTTTCTTCCCTACAAAAATGATGAGGTAAAATATGATTATGTCTTCATAATTTCTGCGCTCTTTTAGCTCGTGAAACAGCGCAGATTTGCTTAGATTGCCAGGCTGATTAAGCCATTAGCCACGAGGATCCATTCTATATTCTGAATGTGGTTCGCGCTAAAGGGCGTTGTTAGGCATGCTGCACAGCTGAGTGACGCCGAAAAATAAATGCTGCAAAGTTAGTGGAAGTTTCGGAGTTTTTGCATTTATGTTGCCGTTGCCGTCCTTACAATGCCATATCAATTATATAAATGTAGGCAATAGCCAATAGGCATTCAGTTTTTTCATTATCATTTCTTATTATAGGCCAAGGATTGTTCTTGGTTGTTCAGTCGATAAATTGTTTGATTGTTAATAAGGTGAACTTAAACAAGAACAGCTTGAGCACAATCGAGCGGTAAAGGGTGAGGTTACTGAAGGCCTTCTGAACATCTGACGGCAGGCCGCTGGTATCAGGCGTGCTTCTGCTTGGTTGGGTTGAAAAAGTGCAGCCCCTTGGACCTACACCAGATTGAGAGCCCTGCTATAAAGTGTTACTGCCATTTTAATTAGGTTTTTAAAGAACAAGAATTGTGTTGACAGTGATTTGTATGTGGTTGGAATCTGAGATCAGAGCTTTTCACCATTGACCTGCATGTTCTTGTTTGTTACAGTCACACATGCCTAATTGGCAGATGCCTCATTACCTCCGTATTTTTTAGAAAAGAAGAATTTCTGGGTTAATGATTTCAAAAACAAGAAAATTCAAGCATATTCTTAAATCATATGCAGAGGAATTAATGAATAATGCAAGGAAAATTGAGCTCATTGGTTCTGAAGCACAGAAAAATATAACACTGCAATAAAATATATTGTTCAGCTGGACAATGCTTTTGGGAATACTACTTCTGTGCTGCTTAAAGACTATCATTGTTAACTTCTGAATTAATTTCTTGATAAAACATAGTTCCATAACTTAGAGGCATAATCTCAAAATGGATATTCAACAGAGTTTTATTCAACTAAAGCTTATGTTTTATGATTTCATTTTTTAAAAAAAATAATCTCCGGTTCTGTTGATTAATGACAAACCAAGGAGTAAAAAACACATTTCCATTTTTGATTGATAGCACATTAATGCAGTAAACTGCAAAAATATGGGAGCTTTAAGCACTTGTATAAGATAAATGACTTACATAGACAAACATGTGGAGTGAATAAAACTCTCAACTGAAAATAAATCTATGCCATTTCCACACAGATGGATTCTAAGACAGCACACAGCTTTTCACATATGCTGTGTAAGTAATGGTAACACTGATATTCAATATACTGCAGTACCCAGTTGATTTCATGAACATATTTTTTCTAAGGGTTTTTATCTGTTGACAGTTCCATTATATCAGTTATAGATTTTGTATGTCTAAGACACCAGGTTTCAGAGATACATGGAGTTTGCACTTGTTGAACTTACAGCGCAGGATTATCACTTGATAATATAACACAAAAGGCAGGATGGCAGTGGGTTTTCATAAACTGGGTTTGTATTAAGATGACATGAGTTTGTTTTAATATGGAGGTAAGCAGAACACAGTGTAATTACATAATCCACTCATTTTCTAAATAGTCATGTAAGATTGTAAAGAAACTAAGAACAGGAACTTGTATACCTTATCAGGTAGCCTTAATGCACTTAGGGCCTGATTTACTAAGACCTTTAGCACATGCTAAATCTTTTCGCCTGCGCAAAACCAATAACATTGCCCATGATTGGCCAGGGTACTTGCCTTGTACCAATCAGTAGCAAGGTTTCTGTTTTTGCACGGGCAAAAAGATTTTGCATGTGCTAAAGGTCTTAGTAAATCAGGCCCTTAGTTTTTTCAACATCTGCCATAAAACCTGAGAAGAAGAATACCAGGAGAGTTGGGGAGGTTAGAATACTTTGATTGAAGTTAAAGTGCTGCAATTCCCATGGCCACATCCCATATTTCGTTAGGAGTACTGTGGAGTATTGCAATTCAGGAAAAAGCATCCAAGAACTGATCATTACTTCCACTTTCCCCTCATTGTTCCGATACTGGAAGAGATGAGTGAGGCTCATCTAATCTAGCATCAAAGTGTATGCTACAGCAGAAGCCTTTTCATCTTTTTGAATATCATCATAGTTCTCACGCCCTCAGATTTCAATGATCCTGGAACAATCAAAGCTTAGAAGCAGAGATGACACAAAACTTAAATTTCCCCAAATATGTAAGACATTTGGCCAAGTTTTTGAGAGTAATATAAGTTATTATGACAAAGCATCTTGCCCCAATGCTAGACTGATTGCATCGCAAAACAAATATACAGAATAAACCCATATCCTGTGGTGAAATTCAGCTATGTAAGACAAGGAAGCAGGTTTATTATACCTATTAAAGGGGCAGATCACACTAAAATAATATTGAAATATGTTTCTAATTACACAGAGTACTGTCCATATATTCTATGTTGCTGATGTCAGCGCTGTGAATGGATCCAGGCGCAGACAGTTGTACAAAGCCCAAAATGTTTAATGAGGCAGGATTCATGGTCAGACAGTCCAGGTCGATTACGAGATGTAATATTGCGGTACAGAATCACTGGGCAAGAATCAGAGTTGAAAAACAGGCAAAAATTAAAAAACCAACCAGGCAGAATGCAGTACAGAATTAGAAGCAAATACAGCACCAGTGAAAAGGCGAAATGGTTGCCTGCCAGAAGACAGCAATACACAAGGGACAATCCAAAAACTTGAAAGCCGTAAAACAAAGGAAGTCAAAGCACAGGGGGAAAAAACTCAGAAACGGCTTGTAAGTAACTCAGAATACACAGAGAGACAGACTTGCGATGAGAGGGAGAAAACTGGGAACTTATAGAGCAAACAAATCAGGGAAACAAAGCAGGTGCGGCGAGAACAAAGACGTGTGACAGGGGTGTGGTCACAAATGAGACAACAAACTAACTTATCAACAAACAGAGCTGGCAGGGACAGTGAAGGGAAACAAAGACACGTGGAAACCTAACAGAACTGAAATTTTAACAAAGGTAATGGATTCACAGAACGCTGACACAAATAACAATATGCAGGGCAGGTGAGGAGATAAGCAAGGAGCTAATCAAGGGAACATATAACTGGTGAGACAAGAGACAAGGGGGTGCGTTCACAAATGGGGTAAAAGGAAGCAATTAGTAAAACAAAGCGGGGAGGCCAAGAAAGAGGGGACATGAAAACACAAAGGAAACTACATGAAATAAACAGAACAATGAAAGAATATTCAAATAAATACATGATATGAATATTTTTTATTTATTTGGTACTGAGGTCAACAGGTATAAAATACCCAATAACAGACCCGGGGACATTACATACAAATATCAGAAGTACCAAACAACAACAAAGCATCCAAAAAAAGTCAAATTAAACCCACATGAACATGATATGACACAACGCACACGTAAAATGTGTGCTAGGTATACAAATAACAACATGGAGTACAAAACAGACATATTACTGAATAACAAGCACGCTAGTAAAAGACATAGTAATAAATTAATATAAAAAGCTAGCCACTTTACGTCTGAAACACATTCTGCTAGTGGTTATGTCACAAGAAGATTCAGTCAAAAACTGATTACAAAGATCAAGTGTTCTTGGAAAGTACGAACATTCTCTGATATTTACCCGCCACTTTGGAATACAAAATAAAGTAATATTTCTTAAAAACACGCCAGAGGAGCAAAAGAATGGTATCTGAGATAAAAGAGCCGGACAGTCAAAGCAATTATTAATAACATCATGTAAAAATGTAAGATCAAGAAATCTTCTGCCTGACTCAAGTGAGAGTAAGTTGAAAGTCGTTCATGCATTAGCATATCCAATCTGCTTATAATCAATTCCACTTTTAAAACAAAGGTATTTGATAAAACTAACCTGGATATCCTCTATTTTCTTTTGAAGAAGTTTCGTATTTGGTGACCACACCTGGAAGCAATACTCTAGCTTACTTCTGACGAGGGATACATATAATGTTCGTAAAGATTCAACAGACTGAAAGTCTTTACATCTTTTAATTAAACCTAACATCCGATAAGCCTGTGAACATATATTATTCACATGAATTGTAAAACTTAAGTCAGCAGATAAAGTTACACCAAGATCTTTAATTTCTGTCACTCGTCGAAGTGAGTGACCATTGAGTTGATAGTTATATTGCACATGGTTCCTCTTAATAGAAAAAGAAATAACCATCTTCTTGATTACATTGAATAACAGTTTCCAGGTAACGCACCATCTGTAGAAGCTATCCAGGTCATTCTGCAGTAAAACACAATCTTGTAATGTAATTATCTCCCTTGACAACTTTGTGTCGTCTGCATAGATTAAAGGTACGGAATGTATTGGAACATCGAATACATCGTTAACGTAAATATCAAAAAGTAAGGGACCTATTATAGACCCCTGGGGCACGCCGGACGGGACATAACTCGATGGAGGGCTGCATCCACTGATGACTACTTTCTGTGTCCTATCTGTCAAGTAAGACTGTACCAGGTTCAGCAGATTACTGCCAATACCGTATGACTTCAACTCATGAATCAAAAATCTGTGATTAATAGTGTTGAAGGCTTTTGAAAAGTCAATATATATACAGTCCAATTGTTTCTTGTCGTTGATTACACGTGATATAACATCCACATGGGTTAAAAGATTAGTGGCTGTAGAGCGGCCTGGATAAAAACCATGTTGATGTTCAGACATAAAGGGTCTAACGTGATTTAATATGTGTTTATGTACAATCCTTTCCATTACTTTAGAAAACAAAGGTAAAAGCGCTACAGAACGATAATTCTCAAAATTTGATTTGTCCCCATTTTTAAATATGGGAACAATAGATGCCTGCTTGAACAAAGTGGGGAAAACACCGGAGTCAACAGATTTCTGAAAAATAATTGATAATGGTAATGCCAACTCGTTCGCACATTCACGGAGAACTATTCCTGAGATATTATCAGGACTGCACAATTTGCAGGGATCTATTGACAGCAGAATCTCATTGACATCAAGCACGTTTATCTGTAGCGGTGAA
The DNA here is from genome assembly GCA_029692085.1 of Gymnothorax javanicus. Lineage (NCBI taxonomy): Eukaryota > Metazoa > Chordata > Actinopteri > Anguilliformes > Muraenidae > Gymnothorax > Gymnothorax javanicus. The sequence continues at coordinate 186,068,105 of CM056193.1, forward strand.
ATCAAGTAATTAATAACATGAATCAAGTTATTATGAATGAAACATAACTAAACAGAACTAGCACAATAACAACACTGACAGCCGAGATGTGATTGCAATGATTATAAAATACAGTAGATCTAGTGCTATTCTGAATATAACCCTCAACTCAGAAATTTGGACCAGTGTGGACAATGCATATAAAAAGCAGTGATACATACATTTACTTTGACTTCCATTTCATTGCACACAGTAAGAAAACAAGATATTCGATGACTGGTCAACTTCACGGTGAGATAGTGGTTAAACTTGGATAACGTGGAATTGAAAGGTCCTGAGTCTGAGTACTTGCCATGATTTTCGTTGTGTGTCCTCGGGCAAAACGCTTCACTCCCACAGAGCCCCACTCCACCAGGTGTTTGGTTGGGGAAACCTCACTAAGAGCTGGGGGGTAACCTGTGATGGACTAGTTTCTTGTCCAGGGAGAGTAGCAATACACTTAGCAGCTTCATGCTATGGTAACTGGAGTTAAGCAGTGGCCTGATTAGCCACAATACACTTGGGACGGACTTTACTTACCTTTACCTGGTCAGCTTTTATTTCTTTGTAAGTATACATCCATTCCTGCCATTTAGGCAACGTATTCCAAAAAAAAAAAGTTGGGATGGGGGCAATTTAGGACTAGTAATGAGGTAATAATAATAATAATGATAATTGTAATTTAAAAAAATTGAATAATGATGTGATTTGAAAAAGCTGATGAAAGCAGGTGATTTTAATTCTTACGATCATTATGTTTGATACAAAAGCAGCATGCAGGAAAGACCAAGTCCTTTAGGAACAAAGATGAGCCAAGAATGGCCAATTAGCCCACAAGTGCATGAAAAAAAACATTGAAGGTTTCAAAACTGAGTTCCTCAAAGAAAAATAGGAAGGGACTTA